>JAGIQG010000022.1:7694131-8894131 GCA_024679065.1 Sphyrna mokarran
AGGAAATTCAACCCCAGGCAGCAAATACAGGCTTGCCTACCCAAAACTATAACACCAGCTCAGATACAGTGCTGCACTGCACTTACATTTCCATTAAAATAACTATTTTTCAAAAAAAATTATACAACAGTTTTCATTTTCATAGAATCCCTACAGTGCAGAAGGAAGACATTCGGCCCATCAAGTCTGCACCGACTCTCCAACAGGAATATTGCCCACTCAATCCCACGCACACCATTGGAAAGGGTGCAGAGAAGACCTACCAGGATGTTGCCTGGTATGGTGGGAAAGTCTTACGAGGAAAAGCTGAGTGACTCGATGATGTTTTCGTGAAGGAAGAAGAAGGTTCAGAGGTGACTTAATAGAGACGCACAAGATGATCAGAGGATTAGATCGGGTGGACAGTGTGAGCCTTTTTCCTCGGATGGTGATGGCTAGCACGAGGGGACATAGCTTTAAATTGAGGGGTGATAGATTTAGGACAGATGTCAGAGGTAAGTTCTTTATTCAGAATAGTAAGGGTGTGGAGTGCCCTGCCTGCAACAGTGGTAGACTCGTCAACATTAAGGGCATTTAAATGGTTATTGGATAAACATATGGATGATATTGGAATAATGTAGATTAGATGGGCTTTGGATTTGCAGCACAACATCAGGAGTCAAAGGGCCTGTACTATGTTGTAATGTTCTATGTTCTATTTACTTAGGGTTGGCACAGTGGTTAGCACTGCTGCCAGGGACTCTCGGTTCAATTCCAGCCTTGGGTCACTGAGTGTACAAAATCGGCATGTCCTTCCCCTCCCCCCCCGCATCTGCACTGGATTCCTCCGGGTTCTCTGTTTCCTCCTAAAAAAATGTGCCGGTTAGGTTGATTTCTCAGGAGGTTAAAGAAATTTGCCACATCTGCTATGACAGATGCGCTGTCAAAAGCATCACAACTCAGTACGACTCCCGCTCCGCTTAAGACCTCAAGGGTTGTGAATGTAGCCCAGTCCACCATGCAAACCAGCCTCCCATCCATTGACTCCGTCTACACTTACTGCTGCCTTGGAAAAACAGCCAGCATAATCAAGAACCCCACCCATATATACTCTTTTCCACATTTTGCCGTTGAGAAAAAGTTAAGAAAGTCTGAGGTCACATACCAACCGACCCAAGAACAGCTTCTTCCCTATTGCATCAGACTTTTGAGTGGACCTAACTCATGTTAAGTTGATCTTTCTCTTCACCCTAGCTATGACTGTAACACTACTTACTGCATCTCTCCTTCTCTATGTAAGACATGCTTTGTCTAAATAGTGCACAAGAGACAAGATTTTTCACTGCATACTAATGTATGTGACAATAATAAATCAAATCACATGTATTGGGGGGCATATAGTGAAAGTATTGTTTTAAAGTTTATTTATTAGTGTCACATGTAGGTTTACAATAACACCGCAATGAAGTTACTGTGAAAATTCCTTTGTTGCCACATTCCAGTGCCTGTTTGGGTACGCTGAGGGAGAATTTAGCATGGCCGATGCACCTCACCAGCATGCCTTTTGGATTGTCGGAGGAAAATGGAGCACCCAGAGAAAACTCACACAGACATAGGGAGAATGTGCAGTTTCCACACAGACAGTGATCCAAACTAGGAATTGAACCTGCGTCCCTGGCACTGTGATGTGCTAACCACTGTGCCACCATGCCATCCATCTTGGGCGCTATAAAAAAAATCTTGCAAACTGTCCCCAGAATACTCGCCAATTCTATCCTTTATGCTTGTTCAAGGAGAGGTGATGGTCTAGTGGCTACACTATTAATCCAGAAATTCAGCTAATATTCCAGGGAGCCAGTTTCAAATGCCACCGTGACAGATGGTGGAATTTGAATTCAGTAAAAATATCTGGAATTAAGAGTCTACTGATGACCATGAAGATATTGTCAATTATGAGGAAAACCCATTCTGGTTCGGTAATGCCCTGTGTGGAAGGCAATCTGTTCTCCTTATCTGGTCTGACCAACATGTGACTCCAGAGTTACAGCAATGTCGTTGACTCTTAAATGCCCTCTGAAATGATCTAATGATTGAAATGATCCAATCAGTTCAAGGGCAATTAGGGATGGGCAGTAAATGCTGGTCCAGTCAGTGTTGCCCAAATTCCAAGAACAAATTTTAAAAAAAAGTTCTACATTTCTCAAACTGTACTCTAACTCTTTCAAACTCTCTAATAATGTTCTATTTCAAACTCTTCTCTGACTGTAACACTGCACCCTCTCCTATCCTCTGCCCTCCTCTATGTACTCAATGAATGGTATGCTTTGTCTGGATTAGCATACAAAAAACAATACTTTTCACTGTATCCCAGTACTTGTGACAAGGTAAATCAAATCAAATCAATCAAAAAATACAGACAAAAGATACCATTCATAGAGCTTTGGGGAGGAAGGACATTGACAAACTTGGGCCTGTCGCTTTCAATCCTGTCATCTACTTCCTTGATAGATATGGTGAATAGCTGAGACTTCAACACAGTTCCAAGTAGGGGACATGGATTTAAGGTGTGTGGGTAAAAGTTTAGAGGAGATATGCAAGGCAAGATTTTTACACAGAGGGTGGAGAATGACTGGAACATGCTGCCTGGGAAGATGATGGGAGTGGGTACGGTTTAAGGGGCATCTAGACAAGTACATGTATAAGATGGGAATGGGAGGATACAGACTGTGTAAGTGCACACAATTTTAGATTAGGCAGATATCATGATTGGCACAGGCTTATAGGGCTGAAGGGCCTGTGCTGTACTTTTCCTTGTTTTTTGACACCATGACTCATACTTTTCCAATTACAGTATATGCCCATTATCCCTGCTCTCTGCCTCCTACCACTCAGCCAATTTCTTAAACAGATCAACAATGTACCTTCAACTTAAATAGCTTCAATTTTATTTAATAGCCTCTGACGAGGGATTTTATCAAATCCCTTCAGGAAGTCCATACAGATAACATTCTGCCTCCATTATTTCAGTCACCTCCTCAAAACATCCTGCCTGTCCTTGCCTAACCTTCTTGGAAGTGTCAATATCAATGGTTCAGTTTGATCACTGATGATCCTGGGCCACTTTTAAGGAGCACAGAACTCTCCCATGTGTCCACACTAGAGTTTGCGCCTCATTTCAATAATACTGTTCTTCCAATATACTTCATTCGCTGTGAAGTGCTTTGGGGCGTATTGTGGTTGAGGCTGGCGCTATACAATTGCAAATCTTTTGTCAATCAGCATTCCAAAACCACAGAGTAATTGGACATCCCTTATCCCCAAATAGCTGGCAGTTAATGAAATGGCTGCATTTTAGAATAATTAATGCAATGAGGTTCATTCTAAGATGTGATGTAAGGCACAACTTAAATCCAAATCTTTCTTCAAAGGCCATAACAACAGTTCGCATTTACATTGTGACTTTAGCTTTGTCCTGAGATGCTTCTCAGAAATGTTTACCAAAGAGCCAGATAGTGAGGGATTAGGAGAGGTAACCAAAAAGTTGATAAAAGAACAGATTTTAAGAAGCAGATTTGTTTTAATTCATTTATGGGACTTGGCTGCCAGCACTTATTGCCCATCCTGAGAACAGTTGAGAGTCAACCACACTCCTGTGACTCTGGACTCACATGTAGGCCAGTCCATGTAAGGAAAGCAGATTTCCTTCCCTAAAGGACAGTGGGGAGCCACATAGGGTCTTCTTGACAATAGTTTCATGGCCATCAGCAGATTCCAAATTCCAGATATTTTTAATTGAATTCAAATTCTGCCATTTGCCGTGGTCCAGGTTCCCAGAACGTTAGCTGAGTTTCTGGATTAACGGTCCGGCGAATAATATCACTAGGCCATCACCTCCCTCCAAAGGGAGGGACAGAGGAGACAAAGACAGAGAGCAAGAGATGTTCAGGGAGGTAAGTTTGAGAGTTTGGTAGCTATGCAGCTGAAGACATGGCTACCAATGGTGAAGCGATTAATCTGAGGGTTGCGCAAGAGAGCAGTATTGGAGGAGCACAGAGATCTCAGTGGGCTGTGAAGCTGGAGAAGGCTACAGAGATAGGGTGGATAGAGATAGAGCCAGAGTGCAACAGTACAAGGCCATGTGTGTTTTTAAAAATCTTCCTGTACAGTTAAAGTACGTCAGAAACTATTGTGTTTGTTCCAAGTTCCCGATAAGTGGCTGCAGTCTCAAGAGTAACTGTTAACAGTAACATGGGCAAATGGCTACTTCGAGATCAGCAGGAAGTTTCTCGTTATGTTACTGCTGATGAATTTTATTTTTTGTTATTAGAAGAATGAGTTTAAAGACAATAGTCATACTGTCCCTTGGGCAATGCCTGATTAAGAAATAGCAGGGTGCTGGAATGGACAGATGGTGCAGTTGGCCTTCTGGAAGCATCAGTTCAAATGGGATGAACCTGATCTTGAAGTCTTGAAGGTGCAAAGCCCCAACTCGGAACAGTTGCATCTGCCACTATTTTGTGTTAGTCAGCGACTTTTATTTATATTGAAATAACAGATCAATTTAGGACAACCCTTGCCATCTGTTCCATCTGCAGCAGAGCACAAATTAATCCTTTACCCCATAAACATTCCAGAGGGCAATAACCTCTGATGCTGTTTGTTGTAAGGTCTCTATTAGTGGAGAATTTTAAATAGTTACATGACTAACCCCACAGATTCCGGTTTCTTTTCAATGTGTCTCACACTGAGCTATCTTTCTTTACAATTCAATTTCTTGTGCAAGCTTCTAACGTCCCTCCCAAATTGCCTTTGAAACCACAAACACAAGGTTAGGTTCAATGTGTGGTGGTACGGTGGCACAGTAGCTAGCACTGCTGCCTCGCAGCGCCAGGGGCCCAAGTTCAATTCCTGCCTCAGGTCAGTGTCTGTGTGGAGTTTGTGCATTCTCCTCATGTCTGTGTGTGTTTCCTTTGGGTGCTCCAGTTTCTTCCCACATTCCAAAGATGTGCAGGTTAGGTGGATTAGCTACATTGCCCCTTAGTGTCCAAACCTATGTACATGAGGAGGGATTAGTGGAATAGATATGTGTGATTTCAGAGATAGGGGTGCATAAGATGCTCTGTCAGAGAGTCAGTGCAGAATGGGCTGAATGGCCTCTTTCTGCACTGTATGGATTCTATATACTCTCACGACATTCACTATGTCATCATCATCTTGCTCAAACCTCTCCGATTTTTTAGTCTGACACCCAATGCTAGATGAGCAGAAACTACCCTCAACTAAATATTTCAAAAGCTGAAGCCATTGTACTTGGTTCATGGCACAGACCCATGTCCATTGACTCCATCCCTCGGCCTGATAACCCTCTAAGGCTGAACCAGACCATTCACAGCCTTGATGTTGAATTTGACCCTGAGATATCTGTGCTCTAATTCTGTTATCTTGTGCATTTTTGGTGAGCACCCTTAGTTGCCTGAGCCCCAAGCTGTGGAATTCACCTCTCCACTCCTCATGGCCTCTCGACCTCAATTGCATCTTTTAAGACAAAAATCTTTCTCTTTGACTCAAAATGTTGGCTCTATTCTCTCCCACAGATGAAATCAGACCTGTTGAGATTTTCCAGCATTTTTTGTTTCTGTCTCACATTATTTAAAGTTTAAAATTTATTTATTAGTGTCACAAGTAGGCTTACATTAACATTACAATGAAGTTACTGTGAAAATCCCCATTGACGTGTTTCCCAATGTAATTGCTGAAAGGTTTTGCTCTGATTGTTAGATTATTACCCCTTGTCCAACATTCCCCAACCAGCTGAAACAGTTCCTCTCTATCTGTCCCATAGTTGGCCCTAATATCTTGAAAACCAATTTAGAATGGGTGGCATGGTGGCACAGTAGTTATCACTGCTGCCTAACAGTGCCAGGGACCCAGGTTCAATTCCCAGCTTGGGTCACTGTCTGTGAGGAGTGTGCACATTCTCTCCATATCTGCATGGGTTTCCTTCGAGCAGTCCCAAGATGTGTAGATTAGGTTGATTGGCCATGGTAAAATTGACTCTTAATGTCAGGGGGACTAGTGGGTTAATGCATGGAGTTACAGTGATAAGACCTGGGTGGGATTGTTGTCGGTGCATGCTTGATGGGCTGAATGGCCTCCTTCTGTAAAGTAGGATTCTAACTCAAAGCACCCATTAATATCAGAAGGTATATATTCCAGGGAATACAATCGTAGATTGTTCAATCTCTCTTCATAATTTAATTTTCGAGTCTATGAGTCAAGGCTGATATAACCGCGTTAAGATATAATGCCCAAATCTAATTATAATTCTCTAAATGTGATCAAACCAGGACTCTACATTGTTTTTGTATGACTTCTGAATACCAGTCCTTGGATGTAACAGCCACCATTCCATTATTATTCCCTGTACCCATTCACATCATTTTAATGATTTGTGATCTGGACCAACGTCACTTCAGATTCCCACGTCTTTCATTTAATGCGAGGTAAGTCCATTCGAAAGTCTGATAGCAGCAGGAAAGAAGCTGTTCTTGAATCAGTTGGCACGTGACCTCAGCTCTTTTGTATCTTTTTTCTGACAGAAGAAGGTGGAAGAGAGAATGTCCGGGGTGTGTGGGGTCCTTAATTATGCTGGCTGCTTTGCCAAGGCAGCGGGAAGTGTAGACTGAGGAAGGCTGGTTTGTATGATGGATTGGGCTAACTTTGCAACCTTTTGCAGTTTCTGCTGATCCTCTGACCAATATCTCCTCATGTGGTTTGATGCTAAATTTTATTTGATTACACTCATGTGAAGCACCTTGTGATGTCTGACTACTTTAAAGATGCTACATAAATGCAAGTTGTTGTTTTCCTTGAACTGTAGCAGGTGGTGTGGTGAACAGAATCCCAGAGTCATGTAAACTTAGGATATTAACGCAACAGCAATGGAAAAAACATACAATCTACTTCCCAGTCAGGATAATATATGACCTGCAGGCGGTGGAGTTCCCATGTGTCTGCTGCCCTTTTCCTTCCAGTTGGTAGAGGCCATGGGTTTGCAAGGTGATGTCTAAGAGCCTTGGTGAGTTGGTGCAGCGCATCTTGTAGATGGTACACACTGCTGCCACTGTGTCATGGTGAAGGGAGTCAGTGTGTAAGGTGGAGGATGTGGTGCCAGTCAAGCAGCTGCTTTGTCCTGGATGGTGTCGGGTTTTGAGTGTTGTTGGAACTGCACCCATCCAGGCAATGGGGAGTATTCCATCACACCCCTGACTTGTGTTTTGTAGATGGTGGACAGGCTCTGGGGAGTCAGGATGTGAATTATTCCCAGCCTCTGCAAGTAAATGGTTCCTCTTCAATTTGTTGCGACTTCTTGGCTGAATTTGACAAGAGCATTGTCGGAACAGCAACACTGTGCCAGAGGGAGAGAATTATGTCAGGTTGGACTCCTCATGCTATATGTGTCGGTGGGTAACACTCCTGCCTCTCAGTCAGACAACTAACCCAGGCTAGGAATTTCAACACACAAAAAAATCCAACCTGACACCTTGTTGGGGGAGGGCTGAACTGTGTCTCAAATGAAACATTAAACATCCCTGCTCTCCTTCAACTAAAGGCCATTCAAACTTTTATACACCCCCTCAGGACCTCAACTCTCTCCAGGTCTGCTTTGCAGAGGCACATTCCACAAGGAGGTGGATCATATTCTCTTCCCCACCACACTCACCTCGAGGGTAATGAGCAGATGGGGCGTTGTAGGCAGGATCTGTAAGGTAGGACCTTTCTCACCACCAGCCAAGCTCAGCCTTGTTTGAACATTCTGGTGATCAGGCATTCTGCCAAATGTGTCTAACAGTCTGATCAGGGAATCACCCAACAGGATCCACCTTTCTATCTAAGGCCTCTAGGACATTGTGTGCAGATCACTGCCTATGGGACTTGTGGTTAAAAGTGTTTCCCAGCATAAATATTTCCATGAGGGACAGGTGGCCCAGCTACTTGGAGTGTTCCGCGGGAGCATGGCCAGGCCTATCCTTCACAACATTGAGGACTAGTAAAATCTAGCACATCAAGAGACTTTGCCTGGAACTTGCAGAGAAAGAATTGAGAGGTTGAGGGAGCACAAAGTCCTCCAAATGACCCATCCAAGCCAGCTCTGCACGCATCATCAGAGTCTGGCACATCCTGATGCAGAGATGCCAGCATTGGACTGGGGTAGTAAGAACTCAGTAAGAATCTAGCAACACCAATTTTAAAACCAACCGATTTATTTGATAGTAAATTTGCGAGCTTTCGGCACTGTGTTTTCGTCAGGCAAAGCAGGCAAATTTACTATCAAATAAATCGGTTGGATTTAAAATTGGTGTTGCTAGATTCTTACTGAGTTCTTACATCCTGATGCGTCAGCCACTTCAGATCCCACCAGAGCTAAAGCAAGTCACAGGCCAAAATTTTACCAGCATGCCCACCCCGGTTCTGGGGGCAGATGAGGCTCAGAGAACAACATTTTTCATTGGTCTCAGGTGGGATTGTACAAACCTCAGGCAGACATGTTGGTAAAATTACACCTATAGAATCAAAGAGGTTTACAGCATGGAAACAGGCCCTTCAGCCCAACTTGCTATGCCACTAACTTTTACCACTAAGCTAGTCCCAATTGCCCACATTTGGCCCCTATCCCTCTATACCCATATAACTGTCTAAATGCTTTTTAAAAGACAAAATTGTACCTGCCTCTACTACTATTTCTGGCAGCTTATTCCAGACACTCACCACCCTCTGTGTCAAAAAAAAATACCCCTCTGAACCCTTTTGTATCTCTCCCTCCCTCACCTTAAACCTATGCTATCTAGTTTTAGACTCCCCTGGCTTTGGAGAAATATATTGACTATTTGCCTTACTTATGCCCCTCATTATTTTATAAACCTCTCATTCCTGATCCCAAGGGACTACCTGAGAACAAGGGATGTTTACAGGGTGTTGATATATGCAAATTAATTGGCAAATTTCCAACACAACAACACAGGCAACACCTCATTGGCTGTAAAGCACTTTGGAATGTCCTGAGGTAATGAAAGGATTTACTTAAATATAACCCCTTATTCAGACAACAATTTAGTTTTATTTATTATTCACAAGTAGCATTGAAATTACTGTGAAAATCCCCTAGTCACCTGTTCAGGTACACTGAGGGAGAATTTAGCACGGCCAATATACCTAACCTGCACGTCTTTCTGACTGTGGGACGAAACCGGAGCACCAGAGGAAACCCACACAGATACAGGGAGAATGTACAAACTCTACACAGACAGCGACCCAAGCCAGGAATTGAACCCAGGTCCCTATCACTGTGCCACTGTGCTGTGTACCACTGCACAACCATGTTGCCTACCACTGTGCCACCGTGCTGAGCCTTCCTCAAGGCTCCTGTGTCAGCTGGACCATCACTCCCCTCTTTCTGTGCAGTTCAGAAATGTCAGGATTAACCTTAATTACATCTGACCAATATTTAGTCTCCTTTTGCTTAGCAACTGAATTCCGTCACCTCCAGCCATACTGTTCAAGGTCTAATTTATATTGCTGATTAAATTATACTCCGTCGCCTTTTGTGCCTTATCATTAGCTCAACTTTCAGATAGCACAGAAACTTCGTTATGTTCCAAACGCCCCTTAGACAATTAATTGCAATCCTTCATTTGACTTCTTTGTTATTTAAGTCCAAATCAGTAAACAATCTAATCTGCTCACCCGATTCCACATTGTTCAATTTTGGACCATTTTTCTGTGAGCTCCTCTCTTTTCTGATGAAGTGCTGATTCGCTCACTGTATTTTCAATCCATTTTCCAATCGTTTATCTCCTCAAATATCGCCCGTAACTTGCATCTGTCATCAGTTCTGGATCAGCGTTCCTTCACTTATCGATCTCCCTGTGGGAAGCTTGAAACCAGCTCGCAAAGTCAATCCACACGTCTCCCTTCAGTCTAAGAGCACTGCGTGATTTAACTCATGTCTTTTCTGATCTCTGTCCATTTCAGAGAATTATAAAATCCTGCAGTGCAGAAAGAGGCCATTCGGCCCATCAAGTCTGCACCGACTACAATCCCACCCAGACTTTATTGCCGTAACCCCATGCATTTACTCTAGCTAGTCTCCCTGACAGTAAGGGGCAATTTAGCATGGCCAATCCACCTAACCTGCACATCTTTCAGACTGTGGGAGCAAATTGGAGCATCTGGAAGAAACACACATGTACATAGGGAGAACGTGCAAATTCCACACAGACTCAAGCTGGGAGTTGAAGTCGGGTCGCTGGCACTGGGAGGCAGCAGTGCTAAGCACTCTGCCACCATGCCACCTGTATATATGTGCTCAAGAACTTATTCCAAAGATTTTAGCTCAAGTCCCAATAGTTCTTCGGCCTTTTCCATCACCAGCTTGAGGGATTTGATCCTGCTGCTAGTTTTCCTCTAACCTAATCACCTATCTTCTCTCTACCTACCATCCAATCAGACCCCATTCTCCAAGATTCCTCCATTTCACCCCTTCCTGTCATTCTGAGGTCAATCTGATCAATAGCAAACTTTTGACGGGTCAAATGGCCTCTTTTTGCACTGTCGGATTGTATAATTCTCCAAAATGGACAGAGATCGGAAGAGATGTGAGTTAAGTCATGCCTTTCCTTAAAAATTAGTTGTTGCCCATGGGCAGCACGGTGGTGCAGTGCTTAGCGCTGCTGCCTCACAGCACCAGGGACCCGAATTTAACTCCAGCCTCGGGTCACTGTCTGTGTGGAGTTTGCACGTTCTCTTCTGTGTCTGTATGGGTTTCCTCTGGGTGCTCCAGTTTCCTTCCACAGTCCAAAGATGTGCAGGTTAGATGGATTGGCCATGCTAAATTGTCCCTTAGTGTGTAGATTAAGAGATAATAGGGATAGGGTGTGGTTAAAATGTCAGTGCAGACTTGATGGGCCAAATGGCCTCTTTCTGTCCTGTAGGGATTCTATGATTTCCAAGGTGCCACGTAAGTGTCAGATTAAACCTTTCTGGGGGTTGGTTTTGCTCAGTTAGTTATTCGGCTAGTTAATAATGCAATAATGCAGGTTCAATTCCCGTCACAGCTGAGGTTATTCATGAAGACCCTGCCTTCTCAACCATGATGTGCTGCACCTCAGGTTAAATCAACCTATGGTCATCTGGGACTATGGCAACTTTTCCTGTCTGGCTTCACAGGTAAATGTAACGTGAATTGCAACAAGGTAATTAATCAGATAATCTCTTTTGGTGATATTGATTGAGAAATAAATATTGGCTGTGACATTGGGTACACCCTTGCTCTCCTTCAATTAATAGAGTCATGTACACAGGCCCTTATTTACCCCTAAGCTAGTCCCAGTTGCCTGTGTTGGGCTCATATCCCTCTTGATCCCTCTTACCCACAGGGGAGGGGAGGAGAAAACTCTTCGCTCAGGTATTGTGAATCTTTGGAATTCCCAGATAAAAGCAAATTACTGTGGATGCTGGAATCTGAAACATGAAGAGAAAATACTGGAAAATCTCCTCTTATGTCGGGTGCATAGGGTCCTTGATTATGCTGGCTGTTTCTCTGAGGCAGCGGGAAGTGTAGAAAGAATCAATAGATGAAGCTAGTGAAAAAAAAGGAGATTTGACAGAAATTCTCAAGATCATAAGAACTCTGGATGGAGAGAAACTGATCCCAGAGGTAGAGGGGTCAAGAGTCAGAGAACATAGATTTAAGGTGATTGACAAGAAGCAACCATGACATGATAAGAATCCTTTTTACACAGTGAGTGGGACTAATCTGGACTGCATTGCCTGAGCATGTGTCAGTTCAATCGAGATTTTCAAACAGGAATCGGATAATTCGGTAAAGAGTAAAACTTTGCAGAGCTACCAGGAAATGGGAAAGTAGGATTGGCTGAGTTTCCCTTGCAGAGAGCCAGCACAGACACGATGGACCAAATGGCCTCCTCCTGTGTTGTGATCACCTTGTGATGCTAAGAAACATCTTTGACCACCTGAGACGTGGGAAGTGGACAGGTCAGTGGACCTCCCGGTGGCCCTGTCCCTGGGTTTAGCTAAGGTGACCTCTCAAGTCAGGCCCTTCGGCCCTCGATGTTGTTACGAGCTATGTCCGAACCCAAGATTAAGCTATCCCACTGCCTGCCATTCTGGTGTGCTCCACGTGCGTATCCAATAACCGCTTGAAAGTTCCTAAAGTGTCTGACTCCACTATCACAGCAGGCTGTCCATTCCTCACCAAAACCACTCTCTGAATAAAGAATTTACCTCAGACATCCCTCCTATTTCTCCCACCATGAACTTTAAAGTTATGCCCCTGAGTAACAGCTGTATCCACCTGAGGAAATAGTCTCTGCACGTCCACTCTATCTATACCCCTTATCTTATAAACCTCTCTTAAGTTGCCTCTCATTCTCCCCTGCTGTAAAGAGAAAAAACCCCAGCTCCTTGAACCTTTCCTCATAAGACCTACCCTCCAAAGGAGGCAGCATCCTGATAAATCCCCTTTGCACTCTCTCCAATGCTTCCACATCCTTCTGATAATGGAGGTGACCAGAACTGCACACAATATTCCAAATGTGGTCTCACCAAGGTCTGGTATAGTTGCAGCATAACCCCACGCCTCTTAAACTCAAACCCCCTGTTAACAAATGCTAACAAACTATAAGCCTTCTTTACAGCTCTTTCTGCTTGAGTGGCAACCTTCAGAGATCTGTGGATATGAACCCCAAGATTCCTCTGTTCCTCCATATTCCTCAGAACCCTGCTGTTGACCCTGTAATCCGCATTTAAGTTTGTCCTATTAGAATGAATCACCTTGCACTTAGCAGTGTTAAACTCCATCTGCCACTTTTTTGCCCAGCTCTGCAAACTATCAATGTCTCTTTGCAGCCTACAAGAGCCCTCCATCTCATCCACTACTCCACCAATCTTGGTGTAAAGATACTCTCTACATTAACAATTATGGTTAATATTTACAATCTTCATTACAAGTCAAATATATAATCCTAGGGATTTTACCCATTTTCCTCTCCCCTCAGTTCATTTTCCCCCATTGCGCTCCTGCACAGCTGCCCCAAGCCTTCGTGCGTCCTTCAGCATGTAGTCCTAGGCTTTGGAATGTGTCAGTCTGCAATACTCAGTCAGGGATAGCTCTTTGTGCTGGAAGACCAACATGTTTCAGGCTAAACCAAAGGTTATCTTTATAATAATTCAAGTTGTAAAGGAATGATGCTTTATTGCAAAAACTACAAGTCTGTAGTTTATATTACAGCTCCAAACTGGGACAATGGAAACATGGACCCACTCAGGGGCCTGCTTTAGACAGGGCTTGGTATACAAGTTCCACCTGGTCAGCTAATTACCAATCCCCAGAGAGCTCCTATTCTTACAGGGAGGCCAATCAGTGAACAGATCATGGAGGTTATCACAATCTTTCATCAAGTTGATGATCCTCCAGCGACATCTGATGTTTGCCTCAGATCATGTCTCTGGGAACAGACCGTGGAGCACAGAAATCTACAGCACAGAGTTACTCAGAATGAGCCACTTCATCTCTCTCCAGACCTTCTTTGCAAAAGCAGATTCCACAAGGCGGTGGACAATGGAATCCATCTGGCAAACCAGTCTCCCATCCATTGACTCCGTCTATACTTCCCGCTGCCTTGGGAAAAATGGCCAGCATAACCAAGTATCCCACACACCCCAGACATTCACCTTCTTCCATCGAGTAAAAGATACATAAGTCTGAGGTCATGTACCAACCGACTCAAAAACAGCTTCTTCCCTGCTGCTGTCAGACTTTTGAATGGACTTACCTCTCATTAAGTTGATCTTTCTCTACACCAAAGCTATGATTGTAATATTACACTCTGCACTCTTTCCTTTCCTTGTCTATGAACAGTATTCTTTGTCTGTATAGTGCACAAGAAAAAATACTTTTCACTGTAAACTAATACATGTAACAATAAGAAGTCAAATCAAACCAACTGAAAATATCCCTCACGCATCCTTCATTCACCTGTGCTGCCAGCTTGTTTTTATTCATCCGTGAGACATGGGCATCGCTGGCTGGCCAGCATTTATTACCCATCCCTAGTTGCCCTTCTTCAGTTGAGAGTCAACTGTACATTGCAGTGGCTCTGGAGTCACATGTAGGCCAGACCAGGTAAGGACAGCAGATTGCCTTCCCTAAAGAGCATCAGTGATCCAGCTGGGTTTTTCCGACAATGGTTTCACGGTCATCAGTAGATTCATAATTCCAGATATTTTAATTGAATTCAAATTCCACCATCTACAGTGGGATTAGAACCCGGGTCTCCAGAACATAGTTGAGTATCTGGATTAATAGCCTGGCGATAATACCACTAGGCCATCGCCTCCATTGGAAAGGTCCCTCTCTTCCCCTCCCCAGTATCCATACGGCTGACGGTCTCTGGGATTAGTGGAATTGGAGGGTATGGAGATAATAAGAACATAAATATCTTATTATAATTTGGAAGTGTTTAAACAAGGCAGGACAATGTTTGTGAAATGGAAGAGTTTCGGGAAGATACGTGATGGTAGGACGGCAGATTGTCTTGCGTCTGAAGTGATGGTGTTTTTTTGTCTCAAAGAAAGGTCCAGCTCTGCAAGGAAGGAGAATTGAAGTTTCTGCAGAATGAACACATAACAAACTTGCTTCAATAAAATCTGAAATGAAACAAAATGTTTTCTGAAGGACATATAGAAAAGGGTTAAACAAAATAGAAGAGACGTCAAGGAAACAGATCCACTGCCACGTTGTGGTGTTTACATCTAACTGCAGGGAAGCTCACAATTACTCCTGACCTGACAGAGACGCCTGGTGTTTATCCAACAGAATAAAATTTCCAGCATAAAACCTGATGCAGATTCCACCCATGCACAACCAAATACAGTCGCTGTGACCCAGCTGACAATGCTTAATCTGGGTGAAAAATGCAGAAGGACACAGTGGTGCGATGGCAATAGAAACCCTACAAAGCAGGAAGAGAACTTTCAGCCCTTCAGGTCTGCACTGACTTCGCATTCTAATCAGCAATCTGTAAACTGTCTGTGCTGATATGTGTGCTTTTGGAGACCAGAACACCTCATTCACCTGACGAAGGCCACAAAGGCCAAAAGTTCGCAGATTTACTATCAAATAAATCGGTTGGATTTAAAATTGGTGTTGTGAAACTTTACTGAGTTTACCCCAGTCCAACGCCAGCATCTCTACATCCTGATTCTCCAATACAGCATCTTAGCCAGGCCCAACCCCCATTCTAACCTCATGACCCCATACAATTAACATGGCCAATAAACTTAACCAGCACATCTTTGGGCTGTGGGAGGAAACTGGAGCATCTGGAGAGAACGTGCAAACTCCACACTGACAGTTACCCGATACCAGAATTGAACCCAGGTTCTTGATGCTATGAGGAAGCAGTGCTCACCACTGTGCCACCATTCACAGGAGGAGAGATTGAGGAGACTGGGCCTGTGTTCGCTAGAGTTTTGAGGTGATCTCATTCCGGACAGAGTGAAGCAATGCGGTTCCAAGGCACCGCCCCCCCCCCCCTCCTCCCACTAGCTTACTGTCTGAAAATATCCAGTCTCTGGAAAACAAGCTGGATTAACTTAAAGCCCAACTGACTTTCCAAAGAGAGCTGAGGGATTGCTGTGTGCTCTGTCTCACGGAGACTTGGCTCACCCCTGTCTCACTCTACAACCAGAGGGTTTCTCAATCCTAATCAACACCTCGTAATATGTTAATGTAGCAACACTGGCGAGTTTCTGCTCCCCGGACCTGATGCTAAAATGCCGTCCCTACTACCTTCCACGGGATTTCACTTCTGTTATCCTGATTGCAGTTTACATCCCATCCCAGATGGACATGAAGATCACGCTGGACAAAATATACATCACTATGAATAGCGGTGAGATGAAACATCCTTGGTCATTGTCTTCAATCAGGCCAAGCTCAAGAGCAAACTACCAAGATACCACCAACGCATCTCCATCGGAGGCCCAAACATCTTAGACCACTGCTACACAAATATCAAACATGCCTTCCGCTCTATCGCTTGCCCATACTTTGACAAATCAGACCACAAGGCTGTGTTCCTGCTCCCGGTTTACAAGTGAAAGCTGAAGTGGGAGAATCCCTCAAAGAAAGTTGTGTAACGTTGGTCGGATGATCTCTATGGAACTGCTTGGAGTCAGTGGACTGGTCAGCATTTAAAAACTCTGCGACCAGCTTGAATGAGTACACCACTACTGTACTGACTTCATTTGTATGTGTGTAGAAGATTGTGTGCCAAAGAAGCAAATCCGTGTGTTCCCCGACTCCAGGGATATCCACTGTTTGCTGAAGTCCAGGTCTGAGGTGTTCAAGTCAGGCAACCCTGACCAGTACAAGAAAATCAGATAAGATCTAAGGAGATTCATCAGGGATGCCAAAAGCACTGGAGCAAGCTAGAGACCCTGGCTAGCCACACCAACCCCCACCAACTATAGCAAGGTCTGCAAGATGAAGATGTAGAATCACTGGCTCCCCGCACCCCTCCCTGATGAGCTCAATACATTCTACGCCCGTTTTGAGCAAGAGTGAGAGCACGTCCTCTGCCCTGGAATCCTTAGATGAATCTGTATCCAAGGTCACCACCACAGCTTTCTCGAAAGTCAACCCACAGAAAGCGACTGGGCTGGATGGGATACCCGGACTCAGATCCTGCATGGATCAGCTGGCGGAGGTATTTGCAGACATCTTCAACCTTTCTTTACAACAATCTGAGATCCCTATCTGCTTCAAAGAAACAGCTATCGTGCCAGTATCTAAGAAAACCCTTAGCATGCTTTAATGACTATTGGCCAGTCGCTCTGACATCCATCATTGTGAAATGCCTCGAAAGGTTAGTCATGGCATAAATTAATTCCAGCCTCCTGGACTACCTGGATCCACTATGGTTTGCCTACCACTGCAATAGGTCCACAGCAGACACCATCTCCCTGGCCTGCACTCAACTCTAGAACGCCTAGATAACAAGGACACGCTCCTATTTATTGGCTATAGCTCAGCCTTTAACATCATTATTCCCACGAAACTCATCTCCAAACTCCGTGGCCTGGGCCTCGGTACCTCCCTCTGTGATTGGATCCTGAACTTCTTAACGCACTGACCACAATCAGTAAGGACAGGCAACAACATCTCCTAGAATCCTAGAATTCCTATGTTCACTTCACAGCCACAGACCACAAATGATCATTTTTTTAAAGTTTATATTTGTTGCTGACCGCATGTGGTTTGAATGTACTTGCTGAAGGTTACTGTGGGTCTCTCAGTCTCCAAAAATTGCAGAGTTTGTTTTTGCTTTTCTGTTTATTTCTCATTTCATGAGATGAGGTCATCATTGGCAGGGTCAATACTGGTGAACCACAGTCTTGAACTGGTGAAGTCCATGTGGTGCAGTTACACCCACAGTGCAGTGAGGAAGGGAGCTCCAGGATTTTCAGCAGAGGCACAATTAGAAGTCTCACAACACCAGGCTAAAGCCAACAGGTTTATTTGGAATCACAAACTTTCAGAGCGTTGCCCCTTCATCAGATGAGTAATTCAAGTTTGTGATTCCAAATAAACCTGTTAGACTTTAACCTGGCTTTGTGAGACTCCTTACTGTGCCCCCAGTCCAGTCCAATGCCAGCATCTCCACATTAGGAGAGGCGATGGCCTACTGATATTATCACCAGATTTAATCCAGAAACTGTGTTCCGGGGACCCGGGTTCAAATCCTACCATGGCATATGGTGCAATCTGAATTCAATGAAAAAAATCTGGAATTAAACATCTACTGATAACCATGAAACCATTGTTGATTAGAACGAAAAACAAGACAGCACAGGAAACAGGCCCTTCAGCCCTACAAGCCCACGCCACCATTTTAACATTCAGTGAACACCTCATTCCAATCCTTCTTCTACCTATGACCTATGTTTACGCATCTTGGACTCCAGAATAAAGATGTGCAAATTTACAGAATTTATGCGCTCCAGATTAAGGGAGGTCTAATTTGGGGAGAATTTGTTAACACCAATTAGCCTAAAAGCACATTTTTGGGGTGTGGGAGGAAACCGGAGCACCCGGAGAAAACCCATGCAAGCATGGGGAGAATGTGCAAACTCCCACAGACATCGACCCAAGTCCATGTATCTGCCCAGCAAACAGTGATAGTTACTCAGCTGTCGTGCTGCCCGTCAGTTGGTCCAGTTTAAGCGTACACTAACGATGTGAAGCACTAGGCAACTCTCGAAGCAACATCCAAGAGCAGCCTTTGCACGACACACCGCGTGTATGACCCTTGTTGGTCAAGAAGGCGGACTGAATCACCTGTGGATGTAAAAAAAAGAAAAAAAGACATCGATAAGGAAAGACATATCAGAAAAGTCTATCTGGTTCACTAATCTTCCTTTAGGGAAGGAAATCTGCTGGTCTGGCCTTCATGTTACAGCAATGTAGTTGATTCTCAACTACCCTCCAAGGGCAACTAGGGATTGGCAATAAATGCTGGCCAGTGAGGCTCATGTCCCACAAATAAATAAAAACTTTTTTTTGACCCAGTGACACTGAAAGATTCTGTGGGTCTCTCAGCGATATATTTCCAAGTCAGGGTGGTGAGTGACTTGGAGATGGTGGTGTTCCCATGTATCTGCTATTCTTGTCCTTAAAAAATTAATTTACCATTCTCTACTTTTTATTTCTTTATTGTCTTTCTTCATTTTTATTCCCCCCCATTTCTTTCCTCCCCCTGACTTTATCCCCTTTCCCTTATCTTTTCTCTCCCCTATCTTATCCTTTCCTACATTCCACCTCTGTCCCATTTCCCCTCCCTCTCCCAAATCTCTCTCTGTCACAGTTTACAGCTTCTCTGCCGCTTGGCCATTCACACCCTTTATTCTCTCTATGGGCTGCCATTCGTAGCCTTTCCCTGTGGTTTCTATGGCTTTCATTTCCTCCCCCGCAATACAAATATTTCCCATTTTCTCTGCCTTTTACGTTTGACAAAGTATCGTCTGAACTCGAAACGTCAGCTCTTTTCTCCCCTTACAGATGCTGCCAGACTTGCTGAGATCTTCCAGCATTTTCTGTTTTGGTTTATAGAGTTGAGTTGTTAAGGTAGCCATTGCTGCCCATGTGTGCTGGTGGTGGACGGGATTGGGGTGTTTAAGATCAAGCTTTGTCCTGGATGGTGTCAAGCTTCTTGAGTGTTGTTGGAGCTGCACCCATCCAGGCAAGTGAAGAGTATTTCATCAAGTTTTTTTTTAATTTAAAAGTTTATTTATTATTGTCACAAGTAAGCACACAGTAACACTGAAATTAAATTACTATGAAAATCCCTTAGTCGCCACACTCCTGTTTGGGTACATTGAGGGAGAATTTAGCATGGCCAATGCATCTGACCAGCATGTCTTTCGGACTGTGGAGCACCCAGAGGAAACCCATGCAGAAACAGGAAGAATGTGTAAATTCCGCACAGACAGTGACCCAAGCTGGGAATCAAACCTAGGTCCCTGGCATTGTGAGGCAGCAGTGCTAACCACTGTGCCACCCTGATTCCTGATTTTTGCCCTGTTGATAGTAAACAGCTTGTAGAGTTAGTAAGTGAATTACTCACCACAGAATTCCCAACCCCTGACCTGCTCTCATAGCCACAGTATTTATATAAAACCATAAAACATAGGAGCATAAGTAGGCCATTCAGCCCATCAAGTCTGCTCCACTATTCAGTTCACCAGATTCTCTATCTCGTTCCTGTACTCTGTCTCATCATTGTTTCACATCTGACCCACTACAGTGGTGTCATCAGCAAACTTAAAAATCGAGCTGGAGGGGAATTTGGCCGCACAGTCAAAGGTCTTGCTGCATATGGACAGGGATTGCTTCAGCATCAGAGGAGCTGTAAGTGGAACTGAACACTGAGCGTTCGGCAGTAAGATCCCAGCTTCTGACTTTACGATGGAGGGAAAGACATTGATGAAGCGGCTGAAACTTCCCAATAATGGCAATAATCATAAAAATGGTCCAATCATTGGTTAAGAGATCAGCACTTCTGACATTGGGCACGAGGTGGCGACATCAACTACATTGCTAAACAGACAACAATCAATGTGTATCTTTCATTAATACTTTACATAATATACTATATACACCACATACATGCACATTTTACCTTCATGAAACAACTTAGATCAGTATTTCCCAACCTTTGACATGTTGTGGAGGTTCAGAGGAGGTTCACAAGGATGATCACTGGAATGAAAAGCTTGTCATATGAGGAATAGTTGAGAACTCATATTCTGTATTCATTGGAGTTTAGAAGGATGAAGGGGGATCTTATTGAAACTTACAGGATACTGCGAGGCCTGGATAGAGTGGACGTGGAGAGGATGTTTCCACTAATAGAAAAAACTGCAACCAGAGGGCACAACCTCAGGCTAAAGGGACGGTCCTTTAAAACAGAGATGAGGAGGAATTTCTTCAGCCAGAGAACGGTGAATCTGTGGAACTTTTTGCCGCAGAAGGCTGTGGAGTCCAGGTCATTGAGTGTCTTTAAGACAGAGATAGAAAGATTCCTGATTAATAAGGGGATCGGGGTTATGGGGAAAAGGCAGGAGAATGGGGATGAGAAAAATATCAGCCATGATTGAATGGAGTAGCAGATTCGATGGACCGAGTGATCTCATTCTGCTCCTATGTCTTATGGTCTAATGGCACACCTCTAAACTATAAAATAAATTCTGATGCAATGTTTTCTGCCTTCTTCCCTTACTGGGGATTTTGTTTTTAAGCTCTCCCTATCCTCTTGCCTGTTTTAAACCTCTCTCTCTTACTTCTTTCTGAGTTTCTGTTTTTTGTGCAGGCGCACGTGGGACCTTTGTCTTCTGCTCCAAGTCCTGTTGGTCAGACACATGGGCCTGAATAATGTAGATAATCTAACGTGAGGCTCTTTCCCAGCCTGAGCGTATTGTGGGAGCCCAAGGTCTTGGAGACCTCCAACAACAGAGCTAAAAACGGAGCTTGGTTTTAGTTTAATTGCATGAATTTTGAATCTTTTTTTTGCAGCGTGCTGGGAGGAGGAATGTGCCACAGCACACCGGTTAGAAACCACTGCTGTGTGTGTAGCTCTTGTGATGCAGTGGCTGATATCCCGATCTCGGGGCTAAAAGCTTTGAGTTCAAGTCCCATTTCAGGGTTTGATGGCCACGGAAGGTGCATAAAGTGGCCAAACAGATTGATTATTGTAAAATCATGTCAGAGAATTTCAACAACGCAGAAGGAGGCCATTCAGCCCATCAAATCTGCACCAATCACAATCCCACCCAGGCCCTCTCCCCATGCATTTATCCTAGCTAATCTCCCTGAAACAGGGGGTGTAATTTACCATGGTCAATCCGCACATCTGCGGAAGGAAACTGGAGCACCTGGAGGAAACTCATGCAGATATGGGAGAATGTGCCACACGGACAGTGACCCAAGCTGCGAATCGAACCCAGGTTCCTGACGCTGTGAGGCAGCAGTGCTGACCACTGTGCCACCATGCTGCCCTAGCCTGTAAATCTTCCCACTACACCAGGCAGTGAGAGGAAACGGTCACTGTTCAGCCACACAGCAAACCATTGCAATGCTTTGTCAAGCATTATTACACACCAATCCAATGGAAATTCATGCAGGGAGGCAGGGCGATGGCTTAGTGGTAGTATCACTAGAATGATTACCGGAAACTCAGCTCATGTTCTGGGGACCTGGGTTCGAATCTCACTACGGCAGATAGGCGAAATTTGAATTCAATTAAAAAAAATCTGGAGTTAAGGATCTACTGATGACCATGAAACCATTGCTGATTGTCGAAAAAACCCCATCTGACTCACTAATGTCCTTTAGGGAAGGAAATCTGTCATCGTTACTCAGTCTGGCCTACATGTGAATGCAGGGCCACAGCAATGTGCTTGACTCTTGGATAATTAGGGATTGGCAATAAATGAACAAAGAACAAAACAGCACAGGAAACAGGCCCTTTGGCCTAACGAGCCCACGCCGCCACCTCGTTCCCACCTCTACCCGTGATCCCTGTCTATGTTTATAGATCTATGCATTGGAACCAAATGTGAGACAGTTTAGGGAGAATTTGTTCTGCCAATCAGCCTAAGAGCACATCTTTGGGACGTGGGAGGAAACCAGAGCATGCGGAGAAAACCCACGCAAGCACAGGGAGAATGCGTAAACTCCCACAGACACAGGTCCAAATCCATGTATCTGCACAGCACAGCGATAGTCACTGAGCTGTCATGTTGCCCATCAAATGGTCCAGGTCAAGCGTATACTAACGACGTGAAGCACTAGGATACTCTCAAAAAAATCCAAGAGCAGCCCTCTCACAACCCATCACGTGTATGCCCCTCGTTAGGCAACAAAGTGGACCAAAGTAGCTGAAGGATAAAACAAATACATCAATATCATCAACAATTTACACGCTTCCCAGGGAAGTCCCAAGGCTCATGATGCCTATTTTAAATCAATTTTCTATACCCCTCCATTCCCATTCTGACCATGTGCCCATCTAAGTATCTCTTAAATAACTCCAGAGTGCCTGCCTCCACCACTTTACTTGGCAGTGCATCAATCACAATCCCACCCAGGCCCTATCCCCATGCATTTATCCTAGCTAGTCCCCCTGAAATGCAGGGGGGAGCAATTTACCATGGTCAATCCGCACATCTGCGGAAGGAAACTGGAGCACCTGGCTGATTGTCGAAAAAAAACCCATCTGATTCACTAATGTCCATACCCCCACCACCCTCTGTGTGAAAAAATTCCGTCTAGCATCCAAATTATACCTTACCCCCCCCTCACTCTAAGCCTGTGACCCCTCGTGCTATTTGAGTCCATCCTAGGAAAAAGCTTAACCCTGTTTACTCTATCTATACCCCTCATAATCTTGTACATCTCTATTAATTTCTGCTAAGTCTATGTCTTTCTAAGGAAAACAGCCCCAATTTGCCTAACCTCTCCTCATAACTTAGACCTTCCATACCAGGCAGCATCCTGATAAACCTCATCTGCACTCTCTCCAGAGTCTCCACGTCTTTCCAGTAGTAAGGCGACCAGAACTGGACTCAGTATTCCAAATGAGGTCTAACCAATGTTCTCTACAACTGTAACATTAAAGGCCAGCTCTTGTACTCTAAATGCTGGCCAGCCAGCAGCACCCATATCCAAAAAATGAACAAAATAACTGACCCTCTTAAGGCCTGGTATCTAAAAAGGGAGACATTAGTTTTGAGGATGGGTAATCAGAGTGTAACTGTTTATTGTGATTTGCATTAACAGCAGAAGTGATGTGGTTTTTAATTGAACAGATCAGAATTTGGAGTGCACTGTCTGATTGGCTAATTCAGTCATGCTTTAAAAGGGAAAATTGGTTAAATAATCAAAGGTGAAAGAATAGTTGGGGGAGAGTGGGATGAACTGTGATTATTTTAGAGTGACCTCTTTTAAAACCCAGGAGAATCTATCCTCTCTCTGTCCCACTGCTGTCATTAACAGCACTTAGTGACAACTCACAGTTAGAGGGGATGAGGATAGAGAGCAATGTTATTACTGCTTAACTCTTTATTGACTGTGATCATTAATACAATCACTGTGAGTCATGATGTGGAGATGCTGGTGTTGGACTGGGATAGGGACAATAAGTAGTCTTACAACATCAGGTTAAAGTCCAACAGGTTTATTTGGTATTGTGAGCTTTTGGAGTGCTACCCCTTCATCAGGTGATTGGGAGTTGTATTTGCAAACAGGGCATATAAAGACACAAACTCAACATAATGATTGGAATGTGAGTCTTAACAGGTAATCAATTTTGTACAGGTACAGACAAGTGAAGAGAAGGTGAAGAGGTGAGAATTGTCTCAAACCTGGACAGTTGGTAAGACTTTGCAAACCCAGGCCAAATGGTGGGGATTACATGTTCTCATGTGTGTAGAACATGGTGATCAACATGTAATTGATGTGAGGTAAAGACTCAGTACTTTACTTTTTATCTGGGGAAAAACTGTCTCCTCCCAGGAGGTAAATATATTTCTACATATGCAGGCTACATTGCAGTATCTCCAGGTTGTTAAAAGACTGACACCTGATACAATTCGAGTTAGTAACAAACTCAGTTTAAAATTAAATTGTATGGGGTTTAATGAAGTAATCTGGGCATCGTTATATGGTCAAGGGGTTGATCAGTAAAGGCTAAGGAGTGTGTTTAGCTGAGTTGGCTGGATGGCTGATTCATAATGCAAAATGACAGCAACAGTGTAGGTTCAATTCCTGTACTGTTCAAGGTTACCCATGAAAACCCTATCTTAAATTGCCCCTTAGTGTCCTTGGATGTGTCAGGTTCTGTGCCTTTAAGAAATGTATTGTGTGTCATCTTTTTGGTGCAGGCTCTGTTGTAGCAGTTTTTATTATCGGACCTGTCCTGTTTATAACCAGCATCCTCTATTGTTCACACAGCAGCATAATTGATTGTAATTGCTACCATATTTGTTTTAATCTGGACTAATGCTGTTCCATTGTTATTGTGTGTTTTTCCCCTGGGATATTTCAGAGTGGGGCTTGATTAGTTTGATTGACAGGTAAGACTGGCTACAACTAGGCTTACACAGAGAAGATTACTCTTTGGAATCTTTAGAGAGAGGTTGCTATCTCTGCACTCCTTGCTCTGCTTGAAGTGGAGACTGGAATCTGCCAGGGAATAAGCATTCTTTCCTGTTATTCAACTGGGAGTGGGAGTGGAACTTTCTCTGGAGATTGGTGCATGAGAATTAGAAGACAAGGGTCTCTCTGTATCACTCTCCAGCTGTGTCAAAAGGCTGGAAATCTAGTACTATGTTAGCAATATTTATGCCTATGGGGGTATTGCTAAATTGTAACAATAGAGATAGCTAGCTGTTAAGAATTATACTTTGTCTTGTTTATGTCTTTTAATTGGTAAAAATTCTGCTAATTCTTTTGTTATGTACTAACTGCATTCTTAAAGTTTGTTTTGATAAAAGCTTTTGAATGGGTCAGGTGAATTGTACTTCGAATGAAACAACTTATGCTCACCCTAATACCAAAATCATAGGTAAATGTGTGGATCTAGTGTGACACAGTATATCTTTAAGAAATGTTTTTATAGGAGTCACGTTCTCTGCAGTTAAGCAGTTTGAGTTTTCTCACGGTTACTGGGCTGTCGCATGAAAGCCCTTTTAATGTTGCTTCAATGGTTTAAATGGGGTTTTGTTTATTTTTTACTCTGGGCCTCAGATACTTTCTTGGATTTTTTTTATGACCCTGCATTGTTGGGGGAAGAGGAGATATTGATTGACAGCTTCCTCCCCATAAGAGTCCAAGGATTCATTTTCAGTTTTGATTTAGAGTCAGAAGCTACCCTGATTGTCATGTGGCAGACAGGTTTCATTACTCACTCCCTAGTATTGTAAATTCTGCTGGCCAGCTGGAAACAGGTCTTCTGGCCTTCCTGGAGTGAAAATTCTGCTTTTGGTAGTTTACTAGTTAGTACTTAGAGAGCCCCCCACCTCCTCTCTCCCTGGTATTTTGGGAAGCTGTTCTGACTTCCAAGCTGTGTGTGTGTGTGTGTGAACAAAACAGCAGCGTCCAACCAAAGGACTAAGTTCCAGCATCACCCGAGTATTCATAGTTTGTGTGTTAAATCTGTGGCAAAGGCTTTACTTAGGGAATTTCTTTGGTTAGAACAGTGTTTAGCCTTTAAAGTTTATACAATATCATAGTTGTTTTTTTCTTATTTGCAATCAGTAAAAACTATTGCTAATTTTCTTTCCAAACACATTAACTGTAAACTTTGTTTGATAAAATCTCCTTACTGGATCATTTGAATCATAACTAAAGTGAAATATATCATGCTTATTCTAGCCAAATTCCAAACTTATGATCCAGGTGGATTTCATACAACATTCTGGAGTTTCTGACTTGAATTATAACACTGGGTTAACTTGGAGTTTCTGATCTAGTCCTTAACCCACCAAAAATTAAGTGTTATTAATAATGATGCCCAGGCCGAAACACTATTTAAAATCATTGGAATTTTTTTTAAAAAAAGTTTTAAGCCATTTAAATACAACTTTTATTTATGTACACCAATCAGTTTCTTATCAAATTATTTCTTTTTTAATTTGAACAACTTTTAAACCACACCAGCCAGTATAGTGTCTTATGTGTCCCAGAGATTGAGCACAATTGATAGTGGCTTGCAGAACAGAACAGAATGGTGAAATCATAAAATCTTTGCAGTGTCAAAGGAGGCCATTTGGCCCATTGAGTCTGCACCTAATTTTACCCAGGCTCTTTCCCCATAATCCCACATACGTTTCTACCAATCCTCCTAACCCACACACCTCGGGACACAAAAGGGCAATTTAGCATGGCCAATCCAGCTAACCTGCACATCTTTGGACTGGAGGAGGAAACCAGAGCACCTGGAGAAAATCCACACAGACACGAGGAGAACGTGCAGACTCCGCACAGACAGTAACCCAAGGCTGGAACCGAACCTGGCTCCCCAGCACTGTGAAGCAGCAGTGCTAACCACTGTGCCGCCCTGGGGTACTGTCAGCCTGAGGGAGGCTTAACCAGTGTTACAACTCCCCCAGGCGAGTTTTAAATTAATGTAAATGATCATGCCATGAGCTTTCTTTGTGCTGATTTGGTTGGATTTACTCACATTGCATGAGTGATTACTCGATCACCTCGCCTTGCCTAGTGGTTTGGATTTGCAGATAAATCAGGAAAAAGTTGAGACAGACAAGAAAGCAGTTTCATAAATTTGAGGAGTGGGGGTCATTGTAAAAAACAAGTCACTTACACTACCACAAGGAACAGACACCAAACCGCTAATAAAGTACGTTAAGGTTTCTTTTTAAAAAAAACATTTAAACACTCAAATCACAACAATTTAATCACACGAATGATTGTTAATTTACGCTCAGCGTTAAGACCGACACAAAATACATTTAAGTTGAATTATTAGAGGGAAAACCCTGTTTTGTCCGTGAATCATTTTAGCAGCAGGTAGGACAATTAAAAAGCTAAAAACAAAATGTAGGAACATTTGGTGGCCAGCAAATGTTAACAGATCAGAAAAGGCTCAAATGAAATGTCGAAACAAAGGACAAATATTAATCTCAGCAGCAAGCTCGCTTGGAGAGAGGACAGTTCATTTCCTCGAAGCAACGCTGGTCTCTGTACGATGATCCAGTTTCCAGTTTAGTCCCGGGGCTTTGGGGAGATCAGCTGGAGAGAAGGGGATGGAGGGGGGGGGGAGAGAAGGGGGGGGGAGGGGGAGGGGGGAGAAAGGGGAGGAGGGAGGGGGAAGAAGGGAAGGGAGGGAGGGGAAGAAGGGGGAGGGAGGGAGGGGGGAAGAAGGGGAGGGAGGGAGGGGGAAGAAGGGGAGGGGAAGGAATAGAGGGGGGAGGGGAGAAGGGGACGGAGGGGGAGAAAAGGGGAAAAGAGAGCAAAAGGGAGGGAGAGGAAGACACCATCTTATCCAAGGTCCGATGGAGGCGACCTTGCCACCAAAGTTGTGTCATTTCCCCTCCTGCCCTCAGCCTCCAACATAAACACAGCAGCTCCACAGAGAGACTGGGCCGTCAGTACACGGGCAGGAATATCACAGGACCAGCTCTCCTGTGGCTCAGGCAAATGTCCTGGGGGACATGGGTTCAAATCTCACCACGACAGCTGGTGGAATTTAAACTGAATTACTAAACGTGGTTAGTCTCGGTAATGGTGTCCGTGACAACTATCACCAATTGTGGTAAAAACCCACCTGGGTCACTAATGTTCCTTTAGGGAAGGAAATCTGCCATCCTTACCCAGTCTGGCCTACATGTAATTCCAGAGCCACAGCAATGTGGTCGACTCTCAACTGTCCCAACAAGCCACCCAGTTCATGGGCAATAGGGGATTGGCAATAGTGCTGGCCTTGCTAATGATGCCCACATTCCCAATCCCTTGAAAGATGGTGCCTAATAAATGTCTCCTGGGGGGAGGGTTGTAGCACTCCCCAGTCCACCCAGTAGAGGCAGTGTTTTGGGAGGACAGATCAATGCTGCCCCCTCCCTGGTGGTTCAGTGAGCCAAATCCTCAGCTGGGACCGATGGTTGGGATTAAACTATTCCCTGGAATACGGAAGAGTGATCGCATCACGCTCCTGATGATTGTGGAAGGAATTGATAGGCTAGAGAGGGAGAAACCATGTCTGCTGATGGGAAGAGTCAAGGAGAAAGGAACCTGAAAAATCAAATCCTAGTCTTTTGGGGAAGGGGGCGGGGGGGGCGCAAAAGAAGGAACTCTCTCCCACAAAAAGCAGCAGATGTCAGCTTGGTTAATCATTTTAAATCAGAGACTGATTATCTGTTGCGACAGAAGGAATAGGAATGGAATCAGTACACAGATCTCAGAATCCCTACAGTGCAGGAGGCCTTTCAGCCCATTGAGTCTGTCCCTACCACAATCCCCTCCGGGCCCTATTCCCGTAAGCCCACATAACTATCCTGCTAATCCCTCTGACATTCAATTTAGCATGGCGAATCCACCTAACCCACACATCTTTATACTGCGGGAGGAAACCGGAGCACCCAGAGGAAACCCATACAGACACAGGGAGAACATGCAGACTCCATTAAAACAGTGACCCGAGCCAGGAATTGAACTCGGGTCCCTAGTGCTGTGAGGCAGCAGTGCTAATCACTGTGCCACCCTAGTGTTAAAGGGTGCTATGTCAATGTAAGTTATTGCTACAACTCAAACAGGGAGAGATTCCTAAACTACAGGAATATGTGAGAAGCAATTCCCCACCACCCATCCTCGTGAGCAACACCCCTCCTCCTCAAACCAGGATAGGATTTTACAGAGAATGGGAGGGCCCTGGGGGAGTGTTGAGGGACAGAGGGACCGAGGAGTACAAGTACACAATTGGTGGAAAGTAGTGTCACAGGTAGGCAGGATGATGAAGCTGGCATCTAGCACACTGAGCTTCATCAGTCAGGGCACTGAGCATAAGGACGTTGTGTAAGTCATTGCTGAGGATGCATGGGGAGTGTTGTGAAGAGTTTTGGTCCCCCTTTCCTGGTTACAGGAAAGAATACAAAGAACTTCAGGCAGAGGGTAGTGTGTGTGTGCAATGAGCTGCCAGAGAAAGAGGCTCAGACAGGTACAATAGCAACATGTATAAAGCATTTGGATAAGTACGTGGATAGGAAAGGATTAGAGAGATATGGGTAACTGGGACTAGCTGAGAGGACACCATGGACTGGCTGGGCCGAAGAGCCTGTTTCCTGCGGTATTGCTCTCTGATTCTATAATTAATAAATCAGTTCCTTTTACCCATTCTTGTTTTTTAAGGAAATAAAAATTATGCTAACGCAAGGCCTCTGCAATAGAAGAACAACTTCATGTTCTTTGTCAGGGTTACAGCTCATTCTGGGGGTGGGGAGGTGGGAGGGGTGCGCGGTGAGATCAGGATATCGAATTTGATGATCAGCTACGATCAAAACGAATGGCAGAATCAGCTTGAAGGGCCGAATGGTCTCCTCCTGCTCCTATTTTCCATGTTACTCTGCTGCAGAAACCACACCCCCCCCCCCCCCCCCCCAACACTGCCTAACCCCCTCCATTGAAGAGAGCAGATGCGAACTCACTCTCCAGCCCACACTCAAAACACTTGGCTTTCCACTTGTTGGCCCGGGCACTTCCAGAACATTCCATTCATGCTTCGGATTTTGTTTCGAGAACACTGGGATCCGGAAGGCGCTGCCGGTTGACAGAAGCAGATTCCGGGATGACGTTCAGAAAGGGAACTGGAAAAGTTCTTGAAAACAAGAGGGAAAAGAAAGGAAGAAGGAATTTGCAGGTCACCAGCAGGACAACGGGACTCATTCAATCCTCTCTTTTGAAGCACAATGGACCGAACAGTCTCCGTCAGCGCAGTGAGATTCCGCGATTCCAAGGGCCAGTAGGGGCACAGTGGACCGGATGGCCTCCCTCCGTTCAGCGATGGTTTCAATGATCGCGGGTTTCGTAAAAATCCAGTTTGTTTCTCACGTATAAACTCGCACCGAGACAGTTACACAAGGTCAAGCTTCCCGATCGATCACCTGACTAAGGGAAAGAACCTCAAACAACTGGGCTCCGAAACCTCGGAAGGTGCTTCGAAAAAAGGGAACACTTCCTCCGACCATAAATTATAATTAACTGAGAACAAATAAGGCTGAATGATTCGGAACCATTCCCGTCCTGCTGCAGTGGGTGCTTGTGTTAGGGAAAGAAATACTGAATCAAATCACTGGAGCTTCTGCCTCAGGCTGAGGGGTCTTTCTAGCCTCTTACACCACTACCCCCGCCCCCACCCCGCCCCACTCTATCCCTACTGCTCTTTGCGGGAATACTGTTCCAGAAAGTCCTTCAGCAGGGTCGGGTAATCCGTCATGACGCCGGTGGCTCCCAAGTCGAAGGCTCTCTTGAAATCTTCCTTGTCGTTTAACACCCAAATGTAAACCTGTGCGGGACAAGGAACGAGGGAGCGGGTTACAGGCAGCGAGGAACAGGCCGCAGGGGCGGTCAATCCTAATTCCCCTCCTCCTCCCTCCCCCTCGCAGCACCCAACAATTCCAGCAGAGATCCAGCCCCTGCTGAAAAAGGCTGCTCCCATTTTCTGTTGGGGTTCTTAACATTCACAGGGAGAATTAATCTAATCGTTTTTTTTAATAATATCTATTTGTGGGTGCCACTGGCAGGCCAGCATTTATGGGCCATCCCTTGGAACTGAGAGACTTGCTCAGCCGCTTTAGATCACGACCGCGATTCTCCCATCGTGACCCACGACTTTTCTGGCAGGCTGCGGAGGGAGGTGCGCATTGCCGGCCTTGAACCGGGATTTGCCCGTGTGCCGGGAACCCACATGCACATTTCCTGGAGTCGGATCACACTGGAAACCGGCAGGAAAGCAAGTAAGTCATTTCAATCTGTGTCTTTATCAGTTCACCGCTGGAAACTCTCAGATCCCGATTGAATCTCCCATCCCGCCAGGGGTACTTCATTCCCGTGGGGATCAGACTAGCTCTCCACGCTCAGGGGACTAGCAGGAGACTCCCCTGCGATGAAGGAGGGGGGGGGGTGGGTGAAATCGAGGCCCCAAGGGGTCGGGTGGCACTGCCCAAGTGGCAAAGTGCCTATGCCTAGGGGGCATCTTGACTGCCCATTGGGCAGTGCCAACAAGACAGGGTTTATTGTGCATAGGGGCTACGGGTGATCGGTGAGGGTAAGGGGGGGGATTCTTGCTACCACTCTGCAGATAGGATTGGTCTGGGATGGAGAGAGGGCAGTGATTGTGTATTGGGCACCCGGTATGGCGGAGGGTCAGGGCTGGCCCGAGAATTGCTGTGGGGGGGCCCCAATTGGGCCAGAGGGAGTGGGGGGGGGGGGGGGGGGGGTTGGTGGGTGGACTGGAGGCGTCAGCACTGCAGGGGTCCCAGGAAGAGCGGGTGTGTAGGATTGGCAGGGAGGATGTGTGGAGTTGCAGGAATGGGGCCTGGGTGGGATCGTGCAGTCGGTGCAGACGTGATGGGCCGAATGGCCTCTTTCAGCTGTGGGGACTCTACAATGATCGAATCGATGAAGGGATTTCCCTTCAAAAGAGCACACACGGGCTGGGTGGGCCAAACGGCCTCCCTTCTGTCTTGTTCAATGTTCTCGGAAGCTGTTTTGACAGAGTGATGAGGGGGGGGGGCTGTATCCAGCGCAGTCAGGGAATCCAGATCTAAAACAACGGCAAAAAGCATCAGGAGTGAGTTGTGGACAAATAATTGTTATATTTTCTCTCACACGGTGAGTTGTTGTCTGGAAGGCCACGTGAAAAGGAAGGTGGAAGCAGATTATTACTTTTATATTCAATCGAGGGCCATGGGTGTCTAGTTGACCTTGAGAAGGTGGGGGTGAACTGCCTTATTGAATCACTGCAGCCCGTGTGCTGTGGGTTAGGGAGGGAATTCCAGGATTTTCACCCAGCAACTGTGAAGGAACAGCGATATATTTCCAAGTCAGGATGGAGAGTGGCTTGGAGGAGAACCTCCACGTGGTGGTGTTCCCATTTATTTGCCCGGGAACTTCCAAAAGGGAATTGGATAGAACAGAGAAATTTGCAGGACTATGGGTGGGTGGGTCAATTGGATTGCTCCTTCAAAAGAGGCAGCAGAGGATTAAATGGGCCGAGGAGCCTTGTTTCTGTGCTGTAATTAACAGTGTGGCTGTGTACCCCAGCAATCAGGGTATCAGAGTAATTAGCATTGAGGTGGCAACATCCTGTTGGCAAAGACTGAATTTACATATCGCCTAATGCAGCTTTACCTGCATTATAAAGCTCAGTGACTGTGGCTTATATAGCACGACAGCCATTTTGAGCACAGGAAGATCCCACAAAGGACAGATGTTATTTCCCGTTGGTAGTAGCGACTGACTCAGTGAAACTTTGATGTCTGTAATGTCCGACCAGGTCCTCAGTGTAATGGGTGGGGTGGCACCTCTGACAGTGCAGCACTCCCTCCCCATTGTACCGGCACGCCATACTGGATTGTATTTTCACAACACAAGTCAAGGGACAGATTCTAATCAGTGCATCAGATACAGAAAAAAAACAATTTCTATCTCTTGGTGCAGGTCAGAGCCAAAGTTACAAAGACAGCAGAGAATAAACCTTTCACCTGAATTCCTCGTGCCCTCAGATGTTCAAACAGACATTTCCTCATCAGTAAACTGGACAGGAAGAAATCAGAAAGATCACAATTAACTTGGAGAATTCCTCAGCTGAGGTTCGCACTCCGAACAGGACCGGGACGGAGTTAACCTCCCCGCGCTCCAAACGGGACGGAGTTAACCCCCCGGCGCTTCGAACGGGACGGAGTTAACCCCATATTGTCTGATTGGTTTCAGTGTCACTCAGCAACATGACAAACAGCCTCTCCTCACAGCGACTGCACTCAGGGAGATTCCTCACCACATCTCACTCCGAGCACTGAGCCACTCGCTATTCAGACCACACGGGCAGCCCAATGATCCACGGGACACCACAACATACAGAATGTTGCACCTCATAGAATCCCTACACTGCAGGAGGTGGCTGTTCGGCCCATTGAATCTGCACTGACCACAATCCCACCCAGGCCCTATTCCTGTAACCCCACATGTTTACCCTCCCAAATCCTCTCACACTAGGCTCATGGCCAATCCACCCAACCCGCACATCTTCGGAGTATGAGAGGAAACCGGAGCACTTGGACGAAACCGACGCAGACACGGGGAGAAGGTGCAAACTCCACACAGACGCAGTGACCCCAGGCCGGGAACCGAACCTGTGAGGCAGCAATGCTAACCACTGCGCCACGTCTGTGCAGGATAGACATAACTTACAAAACACGAGCTCTTCCAACCTTGGGCTGTGTCACAGGGGAGTTAAGGCGAAAATTTTACAACAGGGAGAGGGGGAGAGTGAGAGCGTGAGCGTGGGGGACCTGGCCAGCAACAGGGTCGGGAGGGGGCGGCTTGACCGGCGACAGGGTCGGGGGTGGAGTCTGGCCAGTGACAGGGTCGGGAAGGGGGGGGCCTGGCCAGCGATGGGTGGGTCGGGCCAGGCCAGCGCAGACGAACAGGCAAACGTAGTTTTGCGTTAACTGCAACTACTCACATGTCAGTGAGCCAGATGATAAAGCGCTGGGATCTCGATATGTTACTCGAGTCATCTAACCTGGAAATGAAACAAAAATACATTCTTGCAGACAGCACGTGGCACCAAACTCCTGTTAATTCTCGCCAGTCAGGCACGGACTCTAAAATCTTCATCACCGTGACAGCACCGGCCAAAAAGGAGCCCCCTTCAATGTAACCGCACATGACCCCTGACCGTTCAAAAGATAAAGGTTCAATTTTAGGTTGCATTAAAGTTGGCAACTTAGGTGTGAAACACTGTCTCATACGCAACCATCTGGAAAACAGGGAAGAAGCTGGGGTCAGTTGAAATATTCGGGAATGAGATTAACAGATTCCTGTCGGGGAACACTATCAAAGGAAATGCAATAATGACAGGCAAAAGGAACAGGCTAGAGAGGCTGATTGGCCTGGCTGTGTTTCCTGTACATTAGATGTACTGTAGACAGTGTCATTCTGCTACTGAGGTAACAGTAATGATGGAGTAAAGAAACTATATGATACCATTCCTCATTCCTTTCCCTGCAGACCATTCGGCCCATCTTTGACCAGCTCTTTGAAAGAGCTATCCCATTGCCCCACTCTTCCCCCATAGCTCGGCAAATTCTTTCTTTCTGCCATCCCTTTTAGACAGCGCCTTCCAGATATTTCCCCGTCTCAGACCCTCACTTCTTTTGCTGGGGTTACTGTCCCACCTGCTACAAAGTTGGAATGCTTAAAGTAAAATGTTTAGTGTCACAAGTAGGCTTACATTAACACTGCAACGAAGTTACTGTAAAAATTCCCCAGGTCGCCGCACTCCGGTGCCTGTCCGGGTACACTGAGGGAGAATTTAGCACGACCAATGAGCCTTCGGACTGTGGGAGGAAACAGGAGCACCCAGAGGAAACCCTTGCAGACATGGGGAGAATGTGCAAACTCTGCACAGAGAGTGACTGGAGCTGGGAATTGAACAGGGGTCCCTGAAGTAGCAATGCTAACCACTTTGCCACTGTGCTGAAATAGTTGAGAGAGAAATGGGGTCAATGGATTTTGGGACAGTTGTCCAAAAAAAAACCAGCAACTCCACAAGAAAACTCGGGTCTAACCAGAGTGGCTGTGGGAGACAGGAGTACATTGTCATCATTAATTAGCATGCGACCAATGTACAGCAGGATCCCAACCCATGGCCTGGTCTATCAGCCTGTGCTGGAAGTACTCTGCAATGTGTGGCTGTGGGGTTAAGGGCAGAACCAGACTGGGCCAACTCCTGGTAGCTGAACAGGCAGCTGATACATCCTCAATGCTTAGGATGGTACCAGGCACAAGGGAGCTCCAGAAACTGAGAAGGGATAGTGCAATGAGGGGCAAATGCTATCAGCTGGAGAGAAGACGAGACAGGTCATTACAAAACCAGACAGAGGTCATTATAAAACCAGATAGAGGTTGTTACAAGAGTCAGCCACACCTCCAACACAGCGGAATAGTCTTTCCCTTCATGGCAATATTAATCCTATCAATTGGCAATACCAAAGGGGCAGCTGAACAGCAATGGACGCAGTAAATCCACCTCCATCCCATTGGTCTATGCTTGACAATACCAATCCGCCCAATGGGTGTGCCTCGGCAACGGCAGTCCGCCCAATGGGTGTGCCTCGGCAACGGCAGTCCGCCCAATGGGTGTGCCTCGGCAACGGCAGTCCGCCCAATGGGTGTGCCTCGGCAACGGCAGTCCGCCCAATGGGTGTGCCTCGGCAACGGCAGTCCGCTCCATTGGCGCTACACACGGCCTCTGGTTACGAGTTGATTCATGGCTCCCATTCAAAATGTTCACTTACTTCAGGTTAATCGAGGGCATGGGAATCTCCAGGAACTGTTCCCGAAAAGGGTAGAATGGTAGAAGTCCCGTGTAAAACAGCCCAATCAGTAAAAGCACTCGCTGCCTACTGAACAGGATTGGAATTTGCGGATTCTGTCAACAACAGAGAAAAGCAAAGCATGTCACACGAGGGCCAGGAACCTGTCGACAAAGTTTAGAAGCTCGTGTGTAAATAACACATCCGTTACTTGGCTGCGCTGTCACTGTTGTGCAAACAAAACCACCAGGCCCCTTCCTGCACTGCAGGGATTCCACACCAGTTCTTCTGTAATGTTAATACTGGAGCAAGATGGTGTTGTTCTTGACGTTGATTTTGTTGGGGAGCAGATTTTGTCAAGAATGGTAACACTACATTCTGCACCCTCTCCTATGAGCAGTACACTTTGTCTGTATAGCAGGCAGGAAACAGTACTTTTCACTATATGCTAATCAATGTGACAGTAATAAATCAAGTGAAAATACTCTTCCTTCAGTTACCCTATTTGGCAAGTGTCTAAGTACCCGTTAATTTATTTGGGGCAGTGTTAAGGGTTTCCATGTTAGCCAAGATACTTTCCATTCCCCCAGTCATGTTGAGAATCTCCAACGTCCATCCACAGCCTTCATGTAATACTCATTAAAGGAGAGATCTCCAACTGAGCAGCAGTCCTTCGGAGCGGCACTGGAGAACCAGCCTCGTTTACATGTTCTAGTCTTGGGGCTTAATTCTCCCCCCCAATCCAGACCCTGAATTAAAAATGACAACAACTCAGTCTTGTATTCCCTCCAAGTCACCCACCATTCCTGATTTGGAAATATATTGGCCATTCTTTCACTGTCGCTGGGTCAAAATCCTGGTACACTCTTCCTAACAGCACTTACATCACACAGACAGTTCAGCACTGCCTCCACGAGGGCAAAAAGTGCTGGTCTGGCCAGTGTTTTAGGTGTCCAGATCACCAACAACCTGTCCTGGTTTCTCCATGTCGACACTGTAGTTGAGAAAGCCCACCAACGCCTCTACTTTCTCAGAAAACTAAGGAAATTTGGCATGTCAGCTACGACTCTCACCAGCGTTTACAGCTACACCATAGAAAGCATTTTTCTCGTTGTATCACAGCTTGGTATGGCTTCAGCTTTGCCCAAGACTACAAGGAACTTCAGAAAATCGTGAATGTGGCCCAGTCCATCACACAAACCAGCCTCCCATCCATTGACTTTGTCTACACTTCCCGCTGCCTTGGAAAAGCAGCCAGTATAATTAAGGACCCCACATTCTCTCTTCCATCTTCTTCCATTGGGAAAAGGATACAAAATTCTGAGGTCATGTACCAACTGACTCAAGAACTGCTTCTTCCCTGCTGCTATCAGACTTTTAAATGGATTTATCTTGCATTAAGTTGATCTTTCTCCACACCTTATTGATGACACTACACTCTGCACCCTCTCCTTTCCTTCTCTATGAACGATATGCTTTGTCTGTACAGCGCGCGCAAAAAACAATACTTTTCACTGTATACTAACATGCATGAAAATAATAAGTCAAATTGGCGCCCGCATTCTATGAAAGAACATTTAAAAACTTGTCTCGTAATGCTCAAGAATGGTGACTTTCTTAAACTGGCATGTCAAAACCAGTCTCTCTCTGCCAAGCTGCTGGCACAGAGAGAGAGGAGTGAAAGGGACCACATGTCCCTGCAGAACTGACAGGATTGATCAGATCTCACATTGTACTGGCTGCTTAGAGCAAGTGGAAACCAGTCACTGATTTTCTCTGGCAAGGGAAACTCCAAATACCCACTTCAACAAAACTTAACATTCAAGCTAGTCCGTTCAGGAATGACTTGGTGAGCACTGGGGATCATTGAAATGAGATTCACTTCCTTGTGCACATTGAAATCCATTGTGAAAAAAATTACATTTAAAATGAATAATAATGAGAACCAAAACTCTCCTGCCACAGAGATCTAATCTATACTTGAAACTATTAAAACCAGTCCCAATGCATTCAAATAGTCAGTCAGCGGGTCCAACCCTGAGTGCCTCTCTCCATTCATACATCAAACTCCTGTTGTAAATTCATAGAGAGTAGGGTACCAAGGAGTTATGGACTTGGTTTGATCTGCAGCGGAGAGGTTGAAGCCTTTCCCCTGAACACATGCAACATTCATAAGGCAGCATGGCAGCACAATGGTTAGCACTGCTGCCTCACAGCACCAGAGACCCGGGTCCAATTCCTGCCTCGGGTGACTGTGTTGAGTCTGCATGTTCTCCCCGTCTCTGCATGGGTTTCCTCCGGGTTCTCCGGTTTCCTCCCACAGTCCAAAGGTTTGCAGATTATGTGGATTGGCTGTGCTAAATTGCCCCTTAGTGTCAGGGAGACTAGCAGGGTAAATACATGGGGGTAGGGCCTGGGTGGTGCAGGTTTGATGGGGTCAAATGGCCTCTTCCTGCACTGTAGGGATTTTACTGGTTCTTCTGTGATGATAATACTGAGACAAAATGGTGTTGTTCTCGTGGTTCATGTTTTTAAAGAGCAGATTTTGTCAAAAATGATAACGCTATATTCTGCACCCTATCCTTTCCTTCTTTATGAATGGCATGCTTTGTCTGTATAGCGCACAAGAAACAATACTTTTCACTGCATGTTAATACATGTGACAATAATAAATCAAATCAAAATACTCTTTCTTGAGTAACCCCATTCCCTTGAACAGCCTGCCTTCCAAAGACAGAGCAGCTACAAAGCATTGTACTCTCAACCACAGCTACACGGGCTGTGAGAATGTGGAGCTAACTCCCTCTGAAGGCTCTGGACACCAGTAGTGAACGGCAACAGTGAAGAACAAGACCGGCTTTTCCGGGTTAGATTTATTGGGGAACATTATCGAGGGATATGGAGCCAGAGCGGATAAAATATTGGGGATCAGATGAGATATGATCTAAGTGAAGAGTGGAACAGATTAGAGGGGCTGAAAGACTCAACTCCTATCTCTTTCCAGCATCCACTTTCCTCAGGGCAGGCTCTGCAGAGCCTCTTATGCCCTGCGGTTCTTCCAGGACACTTTCCCTGGAGGGTACGTGCCCACTGCTCCATGGAACCCGGATTAGGGGAGGTGATGCTGATGACAAGCACTGTGCCCACTTCCACTTCACCATGTGGCCAAGGACAGAGGGAGACTGAGACAAAGGTCCCGCAGTTAACTCAATCAAAACTTCCCAAAGGTGCCCAAATCCGAAGGACACGATTGGAGATTAAACAGGATATAGGGCACAGAAACAGACCACTCGGCCCAACAAATCCATGCTGGTGTTAATGTTCCAGTTGAGCCTCCTATCTCATTGTAACTACCTGTTCTCATCTCCCTCACACATTCCTCTAGTTTTCCTTTAAGTTCATCTGTATTGTTCACCTGAACCAATCCCTGTGGGAGCGAGTTTCACTCTGCTCACCACTCTTTGGATGAGGAAGTTTCTTCCTGGGATCCCTTATTGGGATTTTTTGCTGGCTGCTTTACGCTGCATCTTAGATTCATCCAGCGAGACTTACCATTTTGTAACATTTCTTCACAATCTGGTCACTGACGTTGCCCCAGACAGTGATGTCCTGTCGATTAAACTCCTTCACCAGATCCGAGACCTGCCAAACAACAGAACGGCGTGACAGCCAGTCTCATTGCACCAGCTTTCTTACATCAAGACTTTGCTACCCCAAGGCGGAATTAGTCCTTTTCCAATCACATCTTCACGTTATCACCCAGACTGCTCCCCTTGTCCTTTTGTAAGGTTAGTCTACCTTTAAGAGGATTTCTTTCAATCATGGTCACAGCCTTATCATGATATCATTGTGGGAGGAAAAAAAACTGGGCAGGTCAGGTGACCTCTATGTTTCAGTTTCATTTTGGCTGCAGGGTTAGAAGGCTAAAAGGGGTTCCTTCTTCTCTATTTTTATTTTGAAAGCTTTATCAGTTAGTTGAAAGCACACTTAATTGACACTCTGCAGTAAAGATTTTATGTTTTGGGAAGCTGTTTTGTCTTCAAACTGAGTCGCAAGAGCATTTGATTGCAGAATTCAACTAATGGCCTTGATCCCAGTATCACGTGAGCATTAGTCTGTGCGGTGTTAAACCTGTGAAAAGGGTCTTTTGTCTATGGGAGGTTTTCATAGAAACCCTACAGTGCGGAAAGAGGCCATTTGGCCCATCGGGTCTGCACCGATCACAATCCCATCCAGGCCTACCTTCATATTCCCTACATATTTACCTGCTAATCCCTCTAACTTACGCACCTCTGGACTCTAAGGGGTAATTTTTAGCACAGCCAATCAATCGAATCTGCACATCTTTGGGAGGAAACCAGAGCACCCGGAGGAAATCCATGCAGACATGGGGAGAATGTGCAAACTCCACACAGACAGTGACCCAAGCTGGAAATCAAGCCCAGGTCCCTGGAGCTGTGAAGTAGCAGTGCTAACCACTAACCACTGTGTTATCTACTGCTCTTTTTGTGATCAGTTTGGTTTTGATTTTGACTGGGACAGCTTATATTTATTAACAGTTATACATTATCATGATTATAATTGACAAAGGTATTTGGTTTTTTTCCCCCTGTGTTAACTATATTCTTAAATAAACTTTATTTGATAAAAGCTCCCTACTGGGTCTTTTGAATCAGACCTGAGGTGAAACAGCTCATGTTTATCCTTGCCAACTTCAAAATGCAAAATTTATGATTCAGGCGGGTTTCATAAAACAATTTGGAGTTTGTGACCTGAACCATAATACCCTCCAATCACTCTTTCTTGCACGTCTTCCATTTTAATTGCTCTTAGTTGACTCGGCCCCGAGCTGTGGAATTCCCTCCCCTCCCCCTCCTCTCTAACTTGCCCCCATCTCCTTCACACTGCTCTCTCAAACTGACCTCTTTGACTAAGATCACCTGATTTAATTTTAGCTTGTGGCTGAATTTTGCGTTATAACCCTTGTCATGTGAGTGTATCTTTAAAAAAGATTCTTTAATTAAAATCAGACAGCTTATAGCTTTGGCAATGTATTCAGGGGTGGAGCTAAGCTATGGCAGTCAGGCAATAGGGATTTTCCCTTTGGGCTTCCAGTCTGGTTTTTGGGGAGTGTTGTTGGAAGCAGTTTAGCAGCAAGCTAAGTCTCTCCTTCGCTTCCTGTTTCTCTCTTTGGTTCTGAAACTATTATCAATTAGGTAAAGGAGAGACTTAAAGGAGCTGTGTTTTGGGAAACAGATTTGATTACACCTCTTCTGAGTTTCTTCACAAGGGATTTTCAGCATTGAACCCAGGAGTGGGATTCTTGTAAGGAGTGGGTATTCCCTATGCTGTATTGCGCTGATTTGAAGGGATTTGTGTATTGGATGTTGCCTTTGGTTGGAACACATTAGAGATATTCCTTAAGAGTTATACATTAATGTGATGGTTGTGTTTCTTGGTTGTAATTGTGAAAAATTCTTGCTAATTGTCTTATATGTCAACAATATTCTTAATTAAACTTTGTTTGTGATAAAAGCTCCTTGTGGGTCACACCTAGAGTGAAACCCCCCAATGCTCATCCTAGCTAAACATAAAGTGTTACAGGTCAGGCGAGCTTCATAGAACACATCAACATGTCCGACGTGACTTGTAACACCTTCCTAATGAAGTGCTTTAGGACATTTTATGATGTTAAAGACACCACATAAATACAAGCTGATATTTTTATGATGTTCTCTCCTTGGCTCTTCAGCGGTCGACCTGAGACAGGTGATGTCTGGCTACACCCTTTAGTCAGCCAGATTCCCACATTGGTTTTGGGTCATGTATTCCACATCAGCACCACTCATGGCATGGTTTCTCATCTCCTGGTTCCCCCCCACATCCCTTCCAATCCTCTGTTCATTATCTTTAGAAAGATAGAAAAATGCTTATTGCCAATCCCTAATTGCCCCTGAACTGGTCAACTTGCTGGGCTGCTTCAGAGGGCAGTTAAGAGTCAACCACATTGCCGTGAACCTGGAGTCCACACTAAATTTGGTGAACACGGTGACACAGTGGTTAGCACTGCTGCCTCACAGCACCCAGGAGCTGGGTTCGATTCCTGGTTCAGGTCATTGTGTAGAGTCTGCACATTCTCCTCGTGTCTGCGTGGGTTTCCTCCGGGTGCTCTGGCTTCCTCCCACATTCTGAAAGATGTGCTGCTTGGGTCCATTGGCCATGCTAAATTCCCCCTCAGTGTACCCGAACGGGCGCTGGATTGTGGCGACGAGGGGATTTTCACAGTAATTTTATTGCAGTGCAAATGTAAGCCTATTTGTAAGACTAATAGATAAACTTTAATGTAGGCCAGACTGAATAAGGACAGCAGAGTTCTTTCTCTGGAGTGCATTATTGAGCCAGATGGGTTTTTACAACAATTGATTAAGGTCGCCATTACTGAGATTAGCTTTATTAATCCAGATTTTATTTAAATTCTACTTGCTGTAGTGATGGTGCTCTGGAAACCAATCACTTCATAGAATCCCTACAGAGCAGAAGGAGGCCATTCGACCGTCAAGTCTGCACCGACCACAATCCCATACAGGCCCTATTCCCGTAACCCATTTACCCTGCTCATCCCCCTGACACTATTGGCTGACATAACCTGCACACCTCTGGACTAAGAAGAGAAGCTGGTTTCACAGGTTAAAAACTGGGGGTAAATTGGATAGAACCTCCAAAGAGAGGCTGAATGGCTACCTGTAGGCTTCGGATATTGTGCTGAAAGCACTCAAGAGGTCAGGCAGCGTCAGAGAAGAGGAAGAGAAGAGAGTTAACATTGGGGGTTGATGATTTTGATGGTTGGTTACAGCAAGCTCCCCGAGAAATATGAGCTCTGTTTTCCTCTGTCCCCCACCCCCAGATGTTGCCCCAGCAACTCGGCCTTTCGATATCTCGGTGAGACCAAAGCTCGTTTCCTCCTTTTTGCTACCTTTTGAATGAGGAGATCGTTGTTCACTTTGATGTCAATATTGATGGGCATATCCGGAAAGGCTTCAAACACCTCACTCAGCAAAGGGATCCTTCTGTCTTCACCTCCCACACAGAAATTATCTAAAACAAAGGACAAACAATCAAACCCGGATTGAACAGATGGACCAACAGCCCGCACAGACATAGCAAAGCGCTCACAACTCGGATTACTGAAAGGATGTTATCAGGTGAGCAAGGACTAATCATTCGGTTGGTCAATGTTCAGGGTCTGTGCGTCACGCTGCTTTTCCCAATCCCAGCCTCTTGAAGCTGACCTCTGACCTCTCCCCACAACCAGAGATGAGGAGGAATTTCTTTAGCCAGAGAGTGGTGAATTTGTGGAACTCTTTTGCCACTGAAGGCTGTGGAGGCCAGGTCACTGAGTGTCTTTAAGACACAGATAGTTAGGTTCTTGATTAATCAGGGGATCAGGGGTTATGGGGAAAAGGCAGGAGAATGGGGATGAGAAAAATATCAGCCATGATTGAATGGCGGCGAAAACCCGATGGGCCGAGTGGCCTAATTCTGCTCCTATGTCTTATGGTCTTTGTAGAATTCCCACAGTGCAGAAGGAAGCTATTCAGCTCATTGAGGCTGTATCAACACAATCCCACCCATACCCTAGCCCCAAAATCCCACATATTTACCCTGCTGATTCCCCTGACACTAGGGGATAATTTAACCACCTCTTCAATATTAGCTCAATTCTGGCCTCTTGTGCAGGGAGACCGATCACCTCGGATCTTCTGGAAAGACCTGGAATTTGGCATTCTGTCCCGTGCCCCTGATCCGTGTTTCCCGGGACACTATTTGCCCTGGATTTCTTCTGCGTCTATCTGCGCGCATCGTGGTGCCACACGTGTGCGGATCCCAGCTCTCAGTCACAAAGTGTTTGTCTATGTGGGTGTGTCTGTGTGTGGGGTGGAGGGGGGCGGCTGTGGGTAGCGTTTGCCAGCGGCGGCTTGGGAGTGAAGTTCCAGCCACAGGTGGCGGTCAGGGTGGAGGGTGAGATGGCTTCCCAGTCACTTTGGGCAGCAGAGGTGTTCTTGAGTGCTCCCTGCCTAGTCTGCTTTCTCCTAGCGTCTCGCCAGCACCCCTACACGGCAAAACTTTCTTCCTGCAGAGTAGTTCTGGGATCACAGAGCTTGGGCGACAGAGGAGGAGGGCTGTGAGGAAGAACGCTAACGGACCTGAATTTGCAGCCCGCCAGGAACAGAAGCAGAGACAAATCGTGATTTCAAAAGGAAAGTGGGAGAGAGCATGGGAGCAGCATTTATTGACCATTCCCAATTGTCTCCCAACTTAATAATCCAGAGTCAGCCACACTGCTGTGGGTTTGGTGGCACAGTGGTTAGCACTGCAGCCTCACAGTACTAGGGACCTAGGTTCGATTCCCGGCTTGAGCCACTGTGCAGAGTTTGCATGTCCTCCCCGTGTCTGCCTGGGTTTCCACCGGGTGCTCTGGTTTCCTTCCACACTCCAAAGATGTGCGGGTCAGGTTAAATGTCAGCTTTGTTAAATTTCCCTTTAGTGTCCCAAAATGTGTAGTTTAGGGGGATTAGCCATGGTAAATGCACAAAATTACAGGGAGAGGGTTGGGTAAGATACACTCAAACAGTTTGTGCAAACTCAAGGGGCTGAATGGCCTCTGCACTGGAGGAATTCTATTCTATGTAGGGTAGAGTGGGTAAGGATGGCAGGTTTCTTTCTCTAGTGGACACTGGAGACCTGATAGGTTTTCATACGAATCAACAATAGTGTCATGGTCACTTTTTCATTCTAGATTTTGTTGAAATCAAATTTCACTATCAGCCGTGGTAGGATTTGAACCCAGGTCCTCTGAGCATAACCTATGTCTCTGGATTACTAGTCCAGTGACAATACCACTACACCATCACCTCCCCTCTATCCTTCTAATGCCCCTTTCCACCCTAAGGAGAACCATCCCCACTGCTTAAGTATACTTAGTGGTTTAGGTTGATTGGCCACGCTGAATTGATCCTAACGTCAGGGGGATTAGCGGGGTAAATGAGCATTATGGGAATAGAGCCTGGGTAAAATTGTGGTCAGTATAGACTCGATGAGTCAAATGGCCTCCATCTGCACTGTAGGGATTTTAAGTATCTAAAAACCACATGATAGACCACTTTCCTGAGCAGAGAGGACTGTGGGTATTGTGGTCACCATAACTGAGGAGTTACCGTATGGGATTATCTGTCAGTAAACCTGGATGGTTTAAATTGGAAGTTGAACACAATCCAGCATTGGTAATCCTATTCATAGGTCATAGGTCAGTACAAAGAATCCTGGGACACATTCTGCCGCTTGTCGTACACAAGACTCTGACTACAGTACCCCCTTTAGTTTTCCCTGTAGACATCAGCTAACATTACTACAGAATGTTACAACAGATAACTGGTGCTAGCAGATAAAATGGTACATTTACCCTGCAGTTATTTTAGAGAAACCTCCCTTGGCTCTTGCAGTGGGACACATTACACCACTCTGATGCTTCAATAAGTCCAATAACCTGCTTACCTTTCTTGAATGAGACGTGAAGTTTGCAATGATAAAGTGGGAGTTCCTAAAAGAGGCAGGGGCGGGGAGAGAAAGGAAAAAGGAGAAGAGATTAAATTCATGCACTGATTACCCATGCATTGATATGGAGTAGCCACCTGATACCTCAGCAACACTAATTCCAAAAATAGAAGTTACCAGTCACAGAAACCAAAGCAAAGCAATAGCCAATCATCCAATGTCACTCACTCACTCAGGAAAGGCATTGCTCATTCTGAACAGGAAGGGCTGCTGAATGGAGTAGAGTTCCTCTGGGAATCTATTTGGACAAACAACCATCGTTCCTCCTGCTACACTGTGGCTCTGCGTCTTGTTTATCAACAACTATTAATATATTTTAAGCTTTCTTACATACATTCAGCCAGTTTTTTGTAAAGTTAAAGTTTATTAGTCACAAGTAAGGCTTAGATTAACGCTGCAATGAAGCCACTGAAATTCCCCTAGTCGCCACGCTCCAGCACCAGTTCGGATCAATGTACCCAAACAGCACATCTTTCAATGTGGGGGGAAATCCACACAGACATGGGGAGAACATGCAGATGCCACACAGACAGTGACCCGAGCCGGGAATCGAACCTGGGTCCCTGGTGCTGTGAGACAGCTACACTAATCACTGGGTCACCGTGCCACCCTTCAATTAATCTCACAAGTGAGCTGGATCCATTTTTTAAAATTTTTTTAAATGGAATGAGTGGGCATTGCCAGCTGGCCAGCATTTATTGCCCATTCCTAATTGCCCTTGGGAGTCATTTAAGGATCAAGCACATTGCTGTGGCTCTGGAGTCACACGTAGGCCAGGTCAGGTAAGGATGGCAGATTTCCTTCCTCGTTTTTATGACAATCGACAACGGTTTCATGGTCATCATTGGATACTTACTGAATAAAAGTTTTACCGTGGTGGGATTTGAACCCGGTTCCCCAGAATATTAGCTGAGTTTCTGCATTAAATGATCTAGCACTAATACCACTAGGCATCGCCTCTCCCTAAAATTGAATTTAATCTCCATAATGTGTCATGGGGGGATTCAAACCTGCGTCTGTGGAATATTAGTCCATGGTTGTAAACCCTCAGATTGTTCTGGAATCTTCTTGACAACTCAAGAAGCAAAATACAGCCTAGGACATGATCTGGACGTGGTACATCTAACCAAAAAAACCAGCTTATAAATAGAGAAATTCCCAGAGTGTAGAGGATTGAGAATTGTAACTGCCGTAACTGATTAATTATTGTAAGGCATGATGCATTAGGCAAACATTACCATGAACAAGGGTCAAAGGTTATGTTCTAGAATATAATTCAGAGTTGGCGACATTATGGTTTCCCCATGATAGTTTGTATTTAAATCAGCGTTAAGCACTTTGGGGTGAAACAAGATGCAAGTGCTTCTAATTTGCAAACACAGAGGACCTCGCAGCATGGTGGCACAGTGGTTAGCACTGCTGTCTCACAGCTCCAGGGACCCAATTCAATTCTGGCCTTGGGTCACGATTTGTGCAGGGTTTGCACATTCTCCCTGTGTCTATGTGGGTTTCCTCCGGGTGCTCAGGTTTCCTCCCACAGTCCGGATTGGCCATGCTTACTGTCCAAAGAGCTATAGGTTAACCATGGGAAACGTGTGGGGGGAGGGCCTTGGTAAGATACTGAATGGGTGCAGATTTGATGGGCTGAATGGCCACCTTCTGCACTGTAGGGATTGTATGATCTCCTCATCTAAAGCCACCTGACATTGTGCCCCTCCCCACCACTTCCTGTACTGTCTGGGTTGTGTGCTAAAGTCCTAATCATTTGAAATTGGAAGCAAGTCTGTAATAAACTGAGTCACGCCCTGAGATTTGGCTGCTGATAATGGACAGGATGACTTGGACATTATCCAATCCAAATTGAACGTCATTATCAGAATCTCAGCAGCCATTTGGCATTGCCAAGGATCGTTCTGACAAAACAGGCCTTTCAGCCGATCTGATCTGATAACCGATACCACTGACTTCCTGCCGGGGCACTCTGCTGCTCCTTAAACAAGCCTAGGCTTCTCACCTCAAACATTCCATTCTCGCACGCAGCCCCGGCAACAACCTCCCTCTCCATTTCTGTCATAACGTTTGCCCTTTGCAGCTTTGAACCTGTGGCCTTTAGCTCCCAGCTGCACCCAAACTATCCAGATGTTGAACTCTTATCCCAGGCCATTACTCAGTGGAATGATCAGTTTGATCATTTAACATAATAAAGGAGCACATCCTGAACCAGCACCTGCGTGATTACACGGTGGAAGTTCGACATGTTGGGACAGCTGTTAAAGATATGTTCCTGTCCCGGTTTTATTCATTCTGCTTCAGTCAAGTCCAGAAGACTTCACTTCCACAGCCACTCCCAGGATGTTCCAAGGCATTCCACAGCCGATTAAATACTTTAATAGTACAATCATTGTTACAGCGTAGAGCCGTCCATTATTACAAATTGATCTGCAGACATTTGGAATTACTTTCCGTAGTTTTCTCTGTTTAGGACTTCAGAGAAGTGCACCGATACCCCACACCAGTCCAGTCATCATCAGGGAGTCAGTAGATGACATATTAAAGACTCCCTCTAGAGCCTGAGCAGGTAATCCAACCAGATAAACATCGGGTCAGCGCCAAGGGAGCGCCACACCGGCAGGGGCAGGTTGGTGCCAAGGGAACACTGCCCTGTGGCAGGGTCATGCTGAGGGAGCACTGCACTGTGGCAGGATTGACACTGAGGGAGCGTCGCACTGTGGCAAGGTCGGCACTGAGGGAGCGTCGCACTGTGGCAAGGTCGGCACTGAGGGAGCGTCGCACCGTGGCAAGGTCGGCACTGAGGGAGCGTCGCACCGTGGCAAGGTCGGCACTGAGGGAGCGTCGCACCGTGGCAAGGTCGGCACTGAGGGAGCGTCGCACCGTGGCAAGGTCGGCACTGAGGGAGCGTCGCACCGTGGCAAGGTCGGCACTGAGGGAGCGTCGCACCGTGGCAAGGTCGGCACTGAGGGAGCGTCGCACCGTGGCAAGGTCGGCACTGAGGGAGCGTCGCACCGTGGCAAGGTCGGCGCTGAGGGAGGGTCTCGCTGTGGTGGGGTTGGCACTGAGGGAGTGTCACACTGTGGCAGGATTGACACTGAGGGAGCGTCGCACTGCAGCGGGGTCGGCGCCGAGGGAGGGTCGTGCTGCGACAGGGTTGCGCTAAGGGAGAACCGCACTGCGGCAGGAGCCCTTTCTGTGAGAGATTATGGGTGTCTCATTTATCCATATCAATCTGATTAGTGCGGTACCAGTGTTTGAACAAGAACAGAAAGTTCACCTCATGTGCTGCCCCATAATCCTTCCACAGCCAATGCAGGTCTTTCATTTGTCAATCCTGGGATCTTGCTGTGCACAATATGGCTGTCAGGATTGCCAACATTCATTATGTACGAGACATACTGACTAGTGAAAGTGAATTGTGCGTCAGGCTGTACAATGTGACACAAAGCAGCTCACCACTTACTGCAAACATGAGGTCGTTGATTTCCACATTCATCCCCGTGGTTCGTTTCAAGTTGCTGTCATGTGACACGACCACCTGTTCATCTTTGGTCAGGTGACAGTCGAGCTCCAGCATCTCTGTCCCCAACTGCACGGCACTAAAACGGTTAAACGGTAAAAAAAAGAGTTTTCTTCTTTCGCAAATACCAGGTTCCAATTGCAGGTTTTGATTTGACAGATATTCAATGTTGTTAAATAAAATGGCAGTTTTCACTCCAATCCCAGCTTCCCACACAAAATCAGGTCAGTCACTTTTACTCTGAGAAAATGCAGAGCAAGATTAATTTAAACTTCCTCGAGCAACATCTCACACATGTTCCTGGAATCATACAATCCCCACAGTGTAGAAGGAGGCCGTTCAGCCCATCAAGTTTGCATCCACCCAGCCCTATCCCTTTAACTCCATAAATTTACCATAACTAGTCTCCCTGACGTTATGCATAATTTAGCAGGACCATTAACCTAATCTGTGCATGTTTGGACCGTGGGAGGAAACCGGAGGAAACCCACACAGATACAGGGGAGAATTTCTGTGCGGAGTCTGCACAGTGACACAAGCCAGGAATCGAACCCGGGTTCCTCGTGTCGTGAAGCAGCAGTGCTAACCATTGTGTCGTCCAACCTACAGACAGGACAGAATCGACAACACACCAGCCCATGGAGCGTACCCATTCTTTGCAAGCCCTGGCCAATGTTCGGCACACTGCCCTACTCTTCCCCTAAGCTTCCTCCACCCCTACCCATTTACCTCTGAAATGTTACTTGCTCACCTCCATGTCATTTTCTTAGTCCCCACAACACTCAAGTCTCTTTCTAGGTTCTCACATGACATCAATTTAATATTAAACTTTCTGGTCGCTTGTAGCAGGTTGCCCAGTGGAGGAAGCACTGTCATAATGTCACAAGAGGCCAATTCAGCCCATCGAGTGTGAGCCTAGATCTCTCAAGACTCTTCATACTTGAAAGCAAAGATCTCTGCTGAACGCTTTCAAGTGCCTCTGTCCAGGGGAGTGGATCATTTCATCCACAGCAAAGAGAATTAGAGAATAAGATTAAAGAAGTGCTGCTTAATTGCACAGGGCTTTGCTGAGCCAACCCCTGTAGTATTCTACGCAGTTTTGGTGTCAAGTGTCACAATGGTATAGTGGTTAGCACTGCTGCCTCACAGCAAAATGTTGCAACACCAGTTTAAAGTCCAACCGGTTTATTTGAATAGTAAACCCACAAGCTTTCGGAAACACTGTTCCTTCGTCAGGGGTGTGGAAAGTTCTGATCAGAAGCAGGGCATATAAAGGTACACACAATTTACAGAATACTGATTAGAATGCAAATCTTTATAGCCAGCCTGCTTTTCAAGTCTTAAAGACGCAGACAATGTGAGTGGAGATAGCATTGGGCATAGGTTAAAGAGATGTATATTGTCTCCAGACAGGACAGTAAATGAGATGTTGCAACATGAAAAAGCCTCAACCGGGATCTTGGGTTCATGTCAAGCTATCTGTAACCCCCAAGACTTGCCTGAGTCATGGGGGTTACAGATAGCTTGACATGAACCCAAGATCCCGGTTGAGGCCTTTTTCACGTGTATGGAGCTTGGCTATCAGTCTCTGCTCAGTGACTCTGCGCTGTCGTGTGCCGAGAAGGCTGTCTTGGAGAATGCTTACTCGAAGGTCAGAAGTCAAATGCCTCACAGCACCAGGGACTCAGGTTCAATTCTTGGGTCACTGTCTGTTGAAGTCTGCATGTTCTCCCTGTGTCTGCATGGGTTTCCTCAGGGTGCTCTGATTTCCTCCCACAGTCTGAAACATATGTTGGTAGGACACACTGGCCATGCTAAATTCTCCCTCAGTGTATCCAAACAGTGCTGGACTGTGGCGATCCGGGGGTTTTCACAGAAGCATTGTGGATATAAGCCTATACTTGTGACACTGATAAATAAACTTTAAACTTCCCTGGCATGCGAGCACTTCCTGATGTGGAGCAATGGAATACGGTGGACTTAGAATCTCTGGAGTTTGGATGAATGAGACAGGCTCTCATTGCAACATGCAAGATTCTCGAGAGAGATCCCCCTAAACGGATCACCTGAACAGGCACAGGTTGGGCCAGAGGACCATCCCAATTCACCAGCCTGGATTCACTTCCCACGCTGTTATTCCACTGGCTGGTTTGCAGATTAACACTAATGATGTATCACTCAATGAACCAATCAGTGACAGGCACGGGCAGCTCACTGTCTGTTTATTTTGTCTGGTAGCTGCCCTGTGAAATGCTTTGGGACGTTAACACTACGTTAAAGGGTGCTATATAAATGCAAATTGCTGTGGTTATCTTACATGAAAGATGGAAATACTGTCGACAGCTTAGAATTCTGTTACCCGAATCCACAACTCATATCAGGTAACTGCTCCATGCTGTGAATTATTTATCTGGTTTTGCTTTGACCCAGTTTGTCTTTAAACAGTAGCCACTGGTCACCATCTCGAGACTGCTTTGTGCTGACATCAAATTATCATCTTCACCCTGCATCATTAGAATGGCCTTGGTGTGAAAAATAAACTCCCATAACTTGGATCTTGGCTCAGCGGATAGCATGGTCAACCACCCCCTCCCCCGAGTCAGCAGGTTCAAGTCCCACTCTGGGAAATGAACACAGAAGTCAAGGCTGGCATGACCAGCGATGCTATGAGGGAGTGCTGCACTGTCAGAGGCAACAGGTTTTGGAAAGGCACAAAACTAAGGTCCAATCCGCCCCCTCAAGCACATATGGTTGGCACTGCTGCCTCACAGCACCAGGGACCCAGGTTCAATTCCGGCTTCGGGTCACTATTTGTGCAGAGTCTGCACATTCTCTCCATGTCTGCATGGGTTTCCTCCAGATGCTCCAGTTTTCTACCACGATCTGGAGGACGTGCTGATTAAGTGCACTGGCCGTGCTAAATTCTCCCTCACTGTAGCTGAACAGGCGCCTGAATGTGGCAACTAAGGGATTTTCAGTGACTTGATTGCAGTGTTAATGTAAGCCTACTTGTGACACTAATCAATAAACGTATTAAAAAATGACTGAAGCGCGGCACCCAAAACTGAACACAGTTCTCTAGACGAGGCCTTTAGAAAGTTTCTCAACCGTGCAGAACTTGAGAACTGCTGAAGAGAGAGACATGTTTCCACAGCATCCCATCCCGTGGCAAGCCCCAGGGAATCACAACAATCTATACTACAGGAAAATGGATGCCAATTGGTTGACAAGTCGACTCCGGCTGAGTGGAGAAAAGGACAGGGAACCACAGGATCCCCAGATTCTCCAAACCTCCGGGTAATACAAAAAAACTGCAAAGTTTGAACATAAATCAGATCGACCAATCAACAAGTCAGCATCCTTTTCCCCTTGCAGTGATCATTTGAAATTTGGTATTCTTATATCTGTCCCAATTTGGAAAGGTTTGGCAGAACTGCCTCGCTACTTTTTAGCTCTTGGAATAGATGCGAAAGGTGAATTTTTTTTTTCGAAAAAGAGTGTGCATCCTGCTGTTCTGTGATGTAACTTTACATTAAACTTTAATCCGTTCCTGCTGAGTGTTAAACCTTGTTGGACTTTCTTTAATTCACTCGTTAATAGAAGCAAGATTGCGTTTCTCTCACTTCAAGAAGCCAAAGCAGTGATTAGGACATTATGTTAATTATATAGCTCATTTCACCACAGTCATTTGTTCCTATGTTCCTGTCCAAATTCCTCCCTCTTGGAAAGTGGTGACTCATCCTGTAGCACAGCTTCCTGTACCTCCTGTACCGCACAGCAACTTCAGCTAGACAGCAAGTCAACTCCTGGAGTTACAAAGAGAGCATTTTTTTTTAATTCATTCGTGGAATTTGGCATCGCTGGCTGGGCTAGCATTTATTGCCCATCCGTTGTTGCCCGAGGGCAGTTGAGGGTCAACCACATTGCTGTGGCCCTAGAGTTACACGTAGGCCAGACCAGGTAAGGACAGCAGATTTCCTACCCTGACAGATATTAGCAAACCAGATTGGTTTCATGGTCGTCAGTAGATTCTTAATTCCAGATTTTTTTAAAATTATTGAATTCAAATTTCACCATCTGCCATGGTGGGATTTGAACTTGGTTTGCCAGACCGTTAACTGGGTTTCTGGATTAATAGTGTAGTGATAATACCATTAGGCTATTGTCTGTCCGTGTCTTGAAGTTGACCTGTGCACAAATCTCTTTAAAAGCAGGAGTAGAAGGTCAGTAGGATATAAGCAAGAAAGCAGCTGAGGACAAAACTTTCTATGTGTTCAAGGAGGAGTTAAATATACTTCTTGGGGCAAAGGGGATCAAAAGATATGATTGGGGGGGTGGAGTTGGATGATCAACCATGATAATGAATAGCCTACTCCTGTGCCTGTTTCTTGTGTAAGATGAGGGACTGATACTTTCTGACTATTTTTTCCATCGAAAGAGATGGGGAGGTTCAATACCAAAGTGATTCGCATCAGTTTTCTTATCAAAACACAAGTTAAGTGGTGTTTAAGGTTTTTGACTTCTAAACTTGGCTATTCCAATGCAGTCCTGGCTGCTCCCCCACACTCTGCTCTCCGTACACCTAACACCATTCAAAGCTCTGCGTCTTAACTTGCACCCGTTCGCCATCACCTCAGTTCTCACTGAGATGGATTCATTCCTGATTTAAACAGTGTCTTGCTCTGTCCCTCCCTATCCTTGTATTCTCCTCCAGCCACACAACCCTCCGGACACTGGTGCTCCTCTAATTCTGACCTCTCTCGTGTGCTCCCGATTTTAATTACCCCACTGTCAGGACTGTACCTACATCAGACCCTGGAATTCCTTCCCTAAACTCATCCGTTTTCTGTCCTCCATGAAGAAATTCCTGGGTCCAAAAAAATTACCTATTCTAAAAGATTGCTTAGCGTGGCTCAGACTTGTAGTTTGCCTGATAATAGCTCCAGTGAAACACTTTGGAATGTTTTACTCCCTAAAAGGGTGCTATATAAATGCACAATGTTTCCAAATCCAGGCTGTCACAGTGTTGTACAATGTAAAGAAAGGTCCTTTGAATCTGCACCGACAATAACTTTTTTTATTCTTATGTGGGCATCACTGACCAGGGCCAGCATTTATTGCCCATCCCTAATTGCCCCTTGAATGGACTGACTCAACATTTCAGAGGCAGCATTTACAGGACAGCCACAGCACTGTGGGTCTGGAGTCACATGTAGGCCAGACTGGGTAGGAGAGACAGATTTCCTTCCCTAAAAGACATAAGTGAACCAGATGAGATTTTTAATGACAAATGGTTTCATGGTCATCAACAGACTTTGAGTCAGAGGTTTACAGTAGGGAAACAGGTCCTTAGGCCAACTTCTCCATGCTGCCCTTTTTCTTAACCACTAAACTAGACCAATTGCTCAAGTTTGGCTCATATCCCCCTCTATCCATCTTACCCATGTAACTATCTAAATGCTTTTAAAAAGAGAAAATTATACCTGCCTCTACTACCACCTATGGCAGCTTGTTCCAGACACTCACCACCCTCTGATTTGTTTTTATTGAATTCAAATTTCACTATCTACCGTGGCAACATTTCAACCTGGGTCCCCAGAGCATTACCCGGAGTTTTTGAATTACTATCCAGTGACAATACCACTAGTAGGGAAGTGGTGATGTAAAATGGCGCTAATCCCATTTTCCAGCACTCGTCCCATAACCCTGGATGTGACGATATATTTGAAAGGTTCTAAGGGTATGGCTTCCACTACCTTCCCAGACGGTGTATTCCAGATTCCCACTGCCCTCTGAGCGAACATTTCTTGTTTCAAATCCCCTTTGAATCTCCTGCCCATCTCCCTAAAACTACAGCCCTACGTTGTTGAATAGTTTTTTTTTGAGAAACATCTACAAAGGGATGTAGACAGTCTGAGAGGGCAAGGGGCTGGCAGATGGAGTACAATATTGGTAAGTGTGAGGTCATTGATTTTGGCAGTAATAACAGCAAAATGGACTATTATTAAATGGTAAAAAATTGCAGCATGCTGCTGGGCAGAGGGACCTGGGTGTCCCTGTGCACGAATCACAAAAAAGTTGGTTTGTAGATGCAGCAGATATTTAAGACGACAAATGGAATTTTGTCCTTCATTGCTAGAGGGATGGAATTTATAAACAGCGAAGTTATGTTGCAGCTGTATAAGGTGCTGGTAAGACCACACTTCAAGTACTGTGTACAGTTTTGGGAAAGGACATACTGGCACTGGAGGGGGCGCAGGGGAGATTCACTAGGTTGATTTTGGAGTTGAGAGAATTGGGTTATGAGGAGAGACTGAGTAGACTGAGGCCATACTCATTGGAATTCAGAAGAATGAGAGAAGATCTGATAGCAACACATAAGATAGAAGCAGGGAAGTTGTTGCCACTGGGGAGTGAAACTAGAACTAGAGGCCATGTCCTCAAAATAAGAGGGAACAGATTTAGGAGTAAGTTGAAGAGAAACCTCTTCATACAGAGGGAACTGGAATTCCCTACCCAGTGAAGTAGTTGAGGCTACCCCATTGAATGTTTTAATGATAAAGATAGATGTTTGAACAGTAAAGGAATTAAGGGTTATGGTGAGCGGGCAGGTAAGTGAAGCTGAGTCCACAAAAAGATCAGCCACGATCTTATTGAATGGTGGAGCAGGCTTGAGGGGCTGGATGGTCTACTCCTAGTCCCAGTTCTTAACAAGCAAGGAGTCCATCCAGAATCATTTTCTTCATGAACGAAGCAAAAACAAGAGGGTATTAATATTACATTGGAGGCAAATCCCGAGCTGTCTTTGTCAAGAGCAGGAATATCACAGACACCATTCCAAAGGAGACGTACACCGAGCATTCTTTCATCGAGAGATTCTGCAGCAAGGAGGCAGGGCCACTGTCTCAGGGTGGCCTGATAGGTTTCCCCACACAGCAAGGAGAGGTGGACAATAAATGTGACCTTAACAAGTGCCATTAACATCCCAAAAACTGATAAAAACAAAAACAGGCCGTGTAGTGGAGACAGAGTGCTACTATCCAAAGGGTTAGCTCACAGCCAGATCAATGATTTACAACTTGGCTGGGTTCCGGAGGCCTTGAATTCATTATCAAGAAAGATTGAAGAGGCTGGCAAACCCATCCCCAGGAAAGACAAGAATCAGGGGAGACCTGAAGGGCTTCGGCAGGGTGGGCACCAAGAAAACGTTTCCACTCGTGAAGAATCCAAAACACAAGATCGTCACCAGTACAATTCAACGGGGAATTCAGAAGGAAGTCCTAAGGAGCGGCAAGAATGTGGAATCCACCATGACGGGGAGCGGTTTGAGATGATGAAAAAAAATACAGGTTTGTAACAATGGGACACCTTTCACAAAGATCTGCTATCCAAAGTGCTTTCTGACGTGTTAGTCACTGATAAAGGGGGCAAACGTGGCAACCAATTTCCACGTAACAAACTCGCACAATCAGCAGATAACAATTGGATAACCTAATCGTTGGAGCGGCACGATAGCACAGTGGTTAGCACTGCTGCTTCACAGCTCCAGGGACCTGGGTTCAATTCCCGGTTTGGGTGGAGTTTGCACATTCTCCTTGTGTCTGCGCAGGTTTCCTCCCAGAGTCCAAAGATGTGCAGGTTAGGTTGATTGGCCATGCTAAAATTGCCCCTTAGTGTCTTGGGATGCGTAGGTTATAGAGATTAGTGGGTAAAATATGTAGGGATATGGGGGTAGGGCCTGGGTGGGATTATGGTCGATGCAAACTCGATGGGCTGAAGGGCCTCTTTCTGCCTCACAGGATTTTACGATTCTATAACCTGTTGGCCAAGGGATAGATATTATCCAGGACACCGGCGGGGGGGATCGTCTTGCTCCAAACTTTTAAATAGCGCCCTGGGATCTTGCCAGGGGTAGGGGAGGGGAGCAGCTAACTTGCTCATCTTTAGACTGAAGGAAACCAGAGCACACGGAGAAAACCCATGCAGACACAGGGAGAACATGCAGACTCCTCACAGTGACACTAAGCCAGAATTGAACCCTGGTCCCTGGTGCTGTGAGGCAGCAGTGCTAACCACTGTGCCACATGTGCTGTGTGTGTTGGCAGCTTTCAGACCCAGTCACATGGTCAGGACCATGGAGAAAAACTGTCCCTCAAAATAGTGCATCTGCCAGAGGCAGCAGCCAGAGTCTCGGATTAATACCTTATCCCAAAGACAGCACCTCAGATTCCGCTGCATTCCCTCAGTACGGCACGGAAGTGTCAGCCTAGATCAAATTGCTCAAGCCTCCAGGGCAGGACTCCAGCCCAGAGTTCAATGAGCTGTAACTCTGGCATCTACATATTGTGCCCAGACTCCGGCTGATCAACCTCGCAAAGCGAAGACCCCTTCATAAGGGCAGCAGGAACTCCCGAGGTGCGTTTAAACTGATGATCAGGAAACTCAATTCTTCAAGATTCCAGGAACAAGGAGCAGTGCAAGGCCCAGCCCCAAACCCTAATCCCACGCAGGCACACTGCGTTGACAATGCTCAGAACAAGAAAATTCAGGGTTAAATTTTCAGGAAGCACGGGACAATGTGACGGAGCCAACTTAGGAGGGGGCAGGGGGGAGGGGAGAGAACATTTGGTAAGCGGGGGATACAATTGGTTCCTTAAAAAACACACCATTGCAAATAATCGCTGCACTGATTTTATTCTGCATCTAATCCCATCATGCGGGCTCTTTATCCCAGACCACACATTCCTTCAGGTTTAAGCACTTAACAGAAAGTACTTGGTAGCCTCTCTGAAGGTTCTGTTATGTTCAAGGGAGATTTCTAGGCTTCCTAAGAGTCAACTGCTGCCTCACAGCGCCAGGGGCCTGGGTTCAATTGGATTGGCCATACTAAATCAACCCTAGCATCAGGGAGATTAGCAGGGTAAATGCAAGGGGTTATGGGGATAGGGGCTGGGTGGGATTGTAGTCAGTGCAGAGTCGATGGGCCGAATGGCCTCTGTCTGCACTGTAGGATTCTATGATTGTAAATTATGGAGGTTTCTAATGACAATTGGTGAGTTTCACGATCGCCATTACCAAGACTTACTTTCAATTCCTTATTCCGCACACCCCCCCCAATGCAATCCACTAAATAATTACTGAAAGAGAGACAGTTATAGACTGGTGATCTTTGAGGCAGAAGGTTGTGGGTTCAAGTCCCACTCCCAATGCATAATCTCAACCAATAGTCAGGGAGACAGTGGTGTTGGGATAAATAATCCAGAGGCCCAGGCCAATAGTCAGGGGGTGAAGGGCGGGGGGTCAAATCCCACAGAGGCTATTGGTTGACTTTTTACTTCAACTGATAACAACTGCAAAATGAAATCTTATCTCAGCAACGGTGACCTTGAAACTCAGTTGTCTTAAATACCCATCTGGCAAGCAAGTGAGATCTTTAGGGAAGGAAATCTGCTGTCTTTACCTGGTCTGGCCTACATGTGACTCCAGAGCCTCAGCAATGTGGTTGACTCTTAACTGCCCCTTTGGAAAGACCCAGTGAGCCAAGAGCAATTAGGGATGGGCAACAGATGCTAGCCCTGCCAGCGACATCCACATCATGAGAAAGAATGAATAATATTTTTTTTAAAAAAAAGTCCCAGGGCTGCACTGAATGGGCAGAGAGATGGTCCCTTCCAGGTCAGATGTTAAACTAAGGTTTAGTCTGCCTGTTAGATTGGTGCAAAACATCTCGTGGCACTTTTTTTTTTAACTTAAATAAATAAAGTTCTGTTGGCTTGGCATCATCAAAACCAGCTTATCTGATCCCCGTCTCACTAGGATTTGTGGGATCTTGCTATGCACAAGCGGTTGCTATGAACAGTTACGAACAGTGCCAAAGAATTTCGTTGGTTAAGAAGCACTTGGCGACACGGAGGATGTGACAATAAAATATTCTGAAGGAACGAGTTCTATTTTTTTTAAATACGTGGAGCTTTTGGATTCTTGATGAAGTCTCAAAGCCGAAAAGAAAACCTTTATAATTGACTCTGGAAGTGGATGAATGAACAAAAGAAGTTTTTAAATTTCACGAGGACTAAACTGGAATTACTCGAGATTCAGACACCATTAACCTCATCCGCGGCAACAATGTCTTGCTTTGAAGTCAATCTTTTAGCACAACCAGAGAGAGCACAGCGTTGCCATGGAAACACGGGAGGCCTGTTTTAGGATCCCATTCACATTTGTCATTTGAAAGGTTTTGCTAAAAGGCGGACGGGGGTTTGTGGAGATGGAAGGGGGAGGGACGAGGGGGGAGGAGGGACGAGGGGGGAGGAGGGGGGAAGAGGGTGCCTGGAAAAGCAAAAGGAACTGCCAAATCTCCAAGGTGCCACACACATTCGCTCAAGACCAAGTAATTTTGGTGGCAAAGGTCAGAGTTCAGACATCAGGTGACCAATTTGACAGCCTCCCTCTTGACCTGTGGCTCTCCTGTTTGGAAATACTAACTCGTGGGAAATCTTTGTTTCAAAAAAAAAAACACAAAATCATCTGGCTTTTGTTTTTGGGATCAAACAGGAGATGATTAATTTTTTTCTACATAATAAAGAAACAGGAATGCTCAAAAAGGGTGATTTCAAACGTCACGAGAGACTCTGAATTCTGAAACACCCCTACCCACCTTTTTAAGTTTAGTTATCAGCATCACAAGTAGGCTTACACGGTCACTGTGAAAATCCCTCAGTTGCCACAGTCCACCGCCTGTTTGGGTACACTGAGGGAGAATTTAGCACAGCCAATGCACCAAACCAGCACTTCTTTCAGACTGTGGGAGGAAACCCATGCAGACACGGGGAGAACGTGCAGACAGACACCCAAGGCCGGAATCGAATCTGGGTCCCTAGCACTGTGAGGCACCCAAGTATAGTTCCAACACAAGACTGACAAATATGACATCCTAAATCAGCTGGTAGTAACAAAACTGCTGATGGCGACTGGTGTTCTCGCTCTCTCTGTGAGCACTGCAAGTGAACAAATCCATCAACTGAACCCTGCATCAAATCATCCTGCTCTTCAAGTTAATCTCAAGGTGGGGGGAGGGACAGAGAGAGCGAAGCATTAATCCCCCACACAATCAGGACATTGAAAGTTAACATGATCTCAGATTCCAATTTCACTTGCTTTCAATGATGATCCAATTTACATTTCACCCTAACGATTAGAATCTCGCAATGTTGAAAGGATGGGTGATTCAGACAGCACAGCACTGGATGAAGATTTCACACGCTGTTACTGGGACAAAGTCAGCCAGGAGCGCGGTGTTAACACTTACCCTGCTGAGCTTACAGCTCTAATCCGTGCCCAGCTTTGTCTCTGTCTCCAGGGAGATTGGTCTGAAAGGAGAGAGAGGGGCACAGAAAGAGGGAGAGCGGGGGATTCAGGAGATGAGTTTGGTCAATCTCCAACGGTACGTCTGTATCTCAGTAGGTGCAGAGGAAGGAGGCTGGTGGAGGTGTGAGGTGGGTGGGGGACTGAGATGGGCTGGAATTCTCTGGCCATTCGCTCCCCACCCGCCACTGGTGAGAAGAGAATATGGCCTTCATAGCAGCGGGACTGGAGAATCTTAGCTATAGGCAAAGCCGGAGAATTCCAGCCATGGTTTTTATAAATGTTATTCTAAAACGTGTTGGGGGTGGGGAATCACGTCCAACCAGAGTGGGCTTTCGCTGCCACCTCTGGACCAATATTATTGGCTGCCCTGGTACACGGCTCCTTGCTCTCCCTCTTCAGAAAATACTGCAGTTTTGACATTTCCATGTTCACCATCCCAAATGTTCCACGTTCCCATATTGCAGCCATGTGTGGCACCAATTCCTTATTGAGTTTTTTGAGGAGGTGACCAAAGAGGTGGATAAGGGTAAGGCAGTTCATGTGGTGTATATGGATTTTAGCAAAGCTTTTGATAAGGTTCCCCATGGAAGGCTACTGCAGAAAATGCAGATGCATGGGATTGAGGGAGATTTAGCAATTTGGATCAGGAATTGGCTAGCTGATAGAAGACAGAGGGCGGTGGTTGATGGGATATATTCAACCTGGAGTTCAGTTACAAGCGGTGTACCTCAGGGATCTGTTTTGGGGCCACTGCTGTTTGTCATTTTTATAAACGAGAGTGTAGAGAGATGAGTCAGTAAATTTGCTGACGACACCAAAGTCGGAGGAGCTGTAGACAGTGAGGATGGATGTTACAGTTTGCAGAGGGACACAGATAAGCTGCAGAGCTGGGCCGAAAGATGGCAAATGGAGTTTAATGTGGAAAATTGAGAGGTGATTCACTTTGGTAGGAGTAACGTGTGTACAGAACATAGGGCTAACAGGAGGACTCTTAGTAGTGTCGACGAGCAGAGAGGTCTCGGTATACAGGTGCATAGATCCCTGAAAGTTGGTACTCAAGTTGATAAGGTAGTTAAGAAGGCGTATAGCGTGTTAGCTTTTATTGGTAGAGGGATTGAATTTCGGAAGCGTGACATCATGATGCAACTGTACAAAACTCTGGTGCGGCCGCACTTGGAGTATTGTGTACAGTTCTGGTCGCCACATGATAAGAAAGATGTGGAGGCATTGGGAAGGGTGCAGAGGAGGTTTACCAGGGTATTGCCTGATATGATGGGAAGGTCTTATAAGGAAAGGCTGAGGGACTTGAGGTTATTTTCATTAGCGAGAAGAAGGCTAAGAGGTGACCTAATTGAGGCATATAAGATGATCAGAGGGTTAGATGGGGTGGACAGTGAGAGCCTTTTTCCTTGGATGGTGATGGCTAACACAAGGGAACACAGCTTTAAATTAAGGGGTGATAGTTATAGGACAGATATTAGAGGTAGGTTCTTTACTCAGAGGGTAGTAAGGGCATGGAATGCCTTGCCTGCAGCACTTGTGGACTCGCCAAGTTTAAGGGCGTTCAAATGGTCAGTGGATAGGTATATGGATAGCATTGGAATAGTTTAGGTTAGAGGGTCATTAGATTGATTCCATTGGTTGGTGAAACATCGAGGGCCGAAGGGCCTGTACTGCGCTGTAATGTTCTATGATTCCTGATCCAACACCAAAACCATCTCCCCAGGTCACTCATCCAGAACAACCAAACACAAAGGTCAACATCCTCACCATCCCTGCGATAATTCCTCAATCCCACTCAAACACCGATCACAGAACAAACCCCCCCCCCCCCCCCCCCCCCCTCATTCACCCTGTTACCCACCAGACGTTAGACTGAAGCCCATTACACACTCTACAAGTTACAGAATGAAACAACAGATGAGAAATTGGTGCTGCTTACTGCCTGAAAGCTGTCATCGTGTTCTCCAGGTTTTCTCCGGCACCTGGTAAAAAGGGAAAAAAAGAGAGAGTCACTTCAACATTCCTGCGATTGGTTTTCACTGATGCGGACGGCTTCGCCAGCTGGTGTGGGCACAGGGCTGTGGCACAGGGCACCAGGTCATTTCCATCCAATGAGCCGCTAGCCTTCACAATTGGAATATAAAACAGAGTGTTTATATTAAAATCATTGGACTCTGGCCTCAAGTCAGATTCAATCCTCATTCCCGGGACACAGAATCTCATCTCCAACAGCTCGGAGCAGTATTTATGGAGCGCCGCCTTTTAGATGAGGTGTATAAATCAAGGCCTCATCGGCCCTTCCCACCGAAAGTACAAGATGCCGTGCCAATATTTCAAAGACAGTTCCCCGGCCAACGTTCACCCCTCAATCAATATCACAAAAACAGGTGTTTTTAAATAGGTGTCACAAGTAGGCCTACATTAACACTGCAATGAAGTTACTTTGAAAATCCAGAGTCCAAAGATGTGCAGGTTAGGTGTATTGACCTTAGTGTCCCCCGGGATGCATGGGTTAGCAGGGTAAATAGGTGGGATTACGAGGATAAGACCTGGGTGGGATTGTTAGCAGTGCAGACTCGATGGGCCAAACGGCCTCCTTTTGCCTTGTAGGGATTCTATGGTTTCTATCCTCTAGTTGCCACACTCTGACACCTGAGGGGGAAATTTAGCACTGCCAAATGCACCTAACCAGCACGTCCTTCAGAATGTGGGAGGAAACTCACGCAGACATGGGGAGAATATGCAGACTCCACACAGACAGTGAACCAAACTGGGAATTGAACCTGGTTCCCCGGCGCTGTGAGGCAGCAGTGCAAATCAGTTTGCCACCGTGCTGCCCCCAGGTTATTGATTCTGTTGGGGTAGAGCTTGCTGTGGGCAAACTGGTTACCATTACCTCCTACATTTTAACAATGACATCACTTCAAAAAAGTATTCCCAAGCATGTTGGAACGTCACAATGCTCTAAGATTTTATATCATCGCAAGTTCTTTCTGGCGCAGAGATCAGGATTGGTGCAGCTGAAGAATCTGGAAGCTTGTGGCTCAATTTCTTGACCATATATCCACAAAACGTGACCGTAAATTCATAGAACCCTACAGTGCAGAAAGAGGCCCTTCGAGTCTGCATTGAACACAATCCCACCCATCCTATACATCCCTACCCATTATACCCACTAATCCCTCTAACCTACACATCCCGAGACACTAAGGGGCAATTTCCGTAAGGTTCAATAACACAGCTTGTATTTTTGGATTTCTTGGTAGGTTTTTCTTGAAGGGGTGCTATCTTTTGGTGTAAAAAGAAGAGATGAAACTCTGGGAGGGAGAGTGCGCCTATAATCTGTGTTCAGCTCCTCCTAGAACGGGAGCCAAAAGGCAATGGTGGGAATTGAAAGGGTTCCTCTGCCCCCAGGGACACGGCCCAGGTACAATGGAGTTCTGAAAAGGGAACAATCTCAGACTATGTTTAAAAATAATTCCCTCTCCACCTAACTGAAAAGCAGCTCGGAATAATGCTCACTAGCTGTGAACACTGCGGGTATAGAATTCCAAAGTCTGCCCGCTCCTTGAACAGGGGCCATTTCACCACAAAGATTCTCACAATTACAACGTTCAAAGTGCAAAACACGCAGTTACATGTGCACTGACTGCATGAGGGCCATTTAACTCAGCCAGAGAACAGCCAGCCAAAACCAAAGCTGTAATAAGTTCCTGGAAGCTGGGCAGAGATGCAAACAAACCAGCGTCGTAAAAACAAAGAATCACCTGGATCTTTCAAAGTCCTGTCGTGGTGGTGCAAATCCTAGTAACTGACAGGTTCACTAGAATTGTGTTTGCACTTGGAATCTGCTCTGTTTCTTTTTCAATTTGTTCTTGGAACGTACCCATCCCCGATTCCCTTTAAGAAGGTCTCAGTAAGCCATCTTCCCGATTTGCTACATCAGCTTCATAAAAATCACAGATCCTTTACCGTGCAGGAGGAGGCCATTCAGCCTACTGAGTCTGCACCACAATCCCGTGCAGGACCTATCCCTGCAATCCTATGTATTTACCCTGCTCATCCCCCTGACACTAAGGGGCAATTTGATACAATTGAGTGACTTGCTCAGCCGTTACATTGTGCTGCTACCTATCTGGAACCTCCTCAAAATGTTAGGTTTGGTTTCTATGACAATGCAGTTTCATGATCATTATTGAAGCAAAGGACTTAGTTTTCTTTTTATTCATTCGAGGGATGAGGTTGTTGCTGGCTGGTTATTGTCCAGCCCTAACAGACCCCTCCAGAAAGTGGTGATGAGCTGTCCTCTTGAACTGCTGCAATCCATGTGGTGTAGGTGCACCCTCGGTGCTGTTAGGCAGGGAGTTTGCGATCCCACGACAGTAAAAGGAACAGCGATATATTTTCAAGTCTGGATCACAGGATTCCAGCAGCACGGAAGGAGACCACTTGGCCCATCAAGTCTGCGCTGACCCAGGCCCTATCCCCATTTCCTCTAGCTAGTCCCCCTGACATTAAGGAACAATTTAGCCAATCCACCTAACCCACACATCTTTGGACTGTGGAGGAAATTGGAGCACCTGGGAGGAAACCCATGCAGATACGGGGAGAACGTGCAGACTCCATACAGACAGTGACCCAAGCCGGGAATTGAATCCTTGGTGCTGTGAGGCAGCAATGCTAACCACTGCCGTAGATGTCCCTCAAAATCGATAGCTCCACCAGAGAGTTCCCAGCTGTGGGCAAACTGGCTGCTGGGTTTCATATATTTATCACACTGACTACACTCCAAAAAATCATTTCTGTGGCTCTAAAGAGCTTCGGGAAATCCCAAAGGCGGCTATCTCAATGCAAGCTCTCTTTCTCTCTCTTCCCATTGGAGCTTCCACCACTTCTCTCCAGCTGAGGTAATTAACTCTGTGATTGAACTCAGGAACATCGGCAGGAGTTATTTAAGCAATGGAACCATCTGAGATTTTATTTTTTTCTTTTCAGGAATTTTTAAGAAGTTGCTTTCGACCAGACTCTCCTTGTTTTTTTTGGAGGCTCAGTGACTTTTTGCTCGAAGTTTTCTTCCCCGACCACATCCTGCTGATCTGTCGAGAGCGAGAATTCATGAACTGCTGTTCTTGTGATCAGAAGCCACAGTTACTGTTTCTGCACACACACACACACACATATTTCCCCATCTCCTCCTGCATTCCCAGAACCGGCTGTGGAGTCAGCAGTCTGGGGTCTGTATCACCAACAATTTGTCCTGCTCCCTCCATGCTGCTGACACTACAGTTAAGAAAGCCTCACCAACACCTCTACTTCCTCAGCAGACTAAGGAAATTAGGCATATCCACTATGATCCTCATCAACTTTTACAGATGCACCATAGAAAGCATTCTTTCTGGTTGTATCACAGCTTGGTATGGGCTCCCGCTCTGCCCAAGTATCTTCAAAGATTGAGAATGTAGCCCAATCCATCACGCAAACCAACCCCCCATCCATTGACTGTGTCTACACTTCCCGCTGCCTCGGAAAAGCAGCCAGTATACTTAAGGACCCTACGCACTCCAGACATTCTCTCTTGTATCTTTTTCCTAACGGAAGAAGGTGGAAAAATCTGAGGTCACGTACCAAACGATTCAAGAACAGCTTCTTCCCTGCTGCTGTCAGACTTTTGAATGGTCTTACCTTGCATTAAGTTGATCTTTCTCTATCACGCTAGTTATAACACTACATTTTCCTTCTCTATGAATGGTATGCTTTGTCCGTTTAGCCCGCAAGGAACTTTTCACTGTATCCCAATACACGTGACAATGATAAATCATTGAACTCAGCCACAATTGGGAGCTGCCCTCACTGCTAGCAGGGCGGAATGGAACAAATGGGGTTCTTGCTCCTTAACGCTGCCCAGAGCTATGACCAGGTTTGGAGTGCCTGACGGAGGATGGATCATAGGGCTTTTCGCCCTTTATGGGTGATCAGTGGGGCACCCTTCACTCCCACCCCTTCCTGGGGCTCATGGCCATTCCTGAGCATAGACTTTCAGACAGGGGTTCACGTATCCTGATTCTTACTTCCCTCCACTGGGTGCACAACCATCCCCACCCCCATACCACCCCATCTCTGTTATACCGCCAGCTTCACTATCCTCCGAGATCACCGCACTCTTCCAATTCTGGCTTCTTCCAAATCCCCAATTTCCATCACTCCACCAATGGTGGCTGTGCCTTAGCTGTCAAACTGTGCTTCAAATACTCTGATGAAGCACCCTGGGATAGTGGATCACATCAAAAGGTGCTGTATAAATGCAGGATGTTGTTGGATATTCCTCCCCCCCTCCTCCAGACAAACTGATGGTCATTGGTCAGTCTGCCAAATGAAGAATTGTTATTGAGGCAATAGCTTTTCGACTGTACCTCCATCCCTTCAGTAGAGGGAAACTTTAATCAAAAAACAATTGATCGGTACTGTTTGGGTTTTGGTTTGAGATGTTAAATAGTTTTTACTGTAGTGTAACTTTCCCAGGAGTTTAACTCCAGCCCAGCTCAGCTGACTTGAGGCTGAAGGATCCGCTCCCGTGGTAAAGCCTGAAACTGCTGACGGATCCGTATGATCAGAAGCCAGACTCAAAATGATCCAAGATCATTGTGAAATCATCACAGAGACAAGTCCTCTCCCTCCCACCACATCCACCGTGACTGACCCTGGTTAGGTGGTGAGTTAGCAGAACTTGCAACCTTCGCTGAAGCATGGGTTAGCAAAACTCCTACTGCAGAGTGCGATCCCACGGACGCTGGCTGACAACTCACCCGCAGAAGGAAGTAGAACATAGAACATTACAGCGCAGAACAGGCCCTTCGATGTTGCGCCGACCAATTATGAAAAAAGCAATGACCCTCCAAACCAAACCATTCCCTTCTCTTCCATAAACTTATCAACTAACCTCTTAAACGCCACCAAACTCAGCGCATCTACAACTGCCGCAGGCAGGGCATTCCACTCCCTAACCACCCTCTGGGTAAAGAACCTACCTCTGATATCCGTCCTATAACTATCACCCCTTAATTTAAAGCTGTGTCCCCTCGTGCTAGCTTTCTCCATCCTAGGAAAAAGGCTATCACTGTCCACCCTATCTAAACCTCTAATCATCTTGTATGTTTCAATAAGGTCTCCTCTTAGCCGCCTCCTTTCTAACGAAAACAAAGTAATTCGTTTCATATTCATTCATGGGATTTGGTTTCACGGGCTTAGCCAATATTTATTGCCCATCCTTAACTGCCCTTCAGCTGAGGGTATCTGAGAGTCATCCACAATGCTGTGGTTCCGGAGTCACACGTCAACCAGCTAAGGACAGCAATTTCCTTCTCTAAAGGACATTTGTGAAGCAGATGATTATTACTGAATTCAAATTTCACTGCTGTGGTGGGATTCGAACCGAAGTCTCCAGAACCTGTCTGTCTGGATTACTAGTCCAGTGACAGTACCGCAAACACCACCACCTCCCCCTCTGGGAGAGTAGAAATCATCCGGGGTTCCCACCATCTTGTCCCCGGCAAAGAGCTGCCATTGAACCCGGGACTTTGGCTTGTATTTCCAGACCCGTGGCTGCTCCCACCTGGAAAAACAGGGGCAGCAGAGAAATGAGAGCATCACCCACCCCAAGCCACTCACCAAGCTGACTTGGAGATATGTCGGCCACTCCTTCACTGAGTCAAGATCTTGAAACTCCCTCCCTAACAGCACTGTGGGTGTACCTACATCTCATGGACTGCAGTCGGGCTGAATGGCCTCCATGTTTCTACATACCAGCTGCACTTTGGAGAGATGGGTTTCAAAACCTTATTGGAGAAAGGGGAATAATCCCAAGGACAGTCATTAGGTGTCAGGGAACTGTTTGCAGAGGTCAGAGCTCCCGTGTCTCTGATTTTCTCTGCTGCCTAAAGCGTGTTGGTCATAGGTGAAAATTTCACCACACCGTTTTCCTTTCCATCCGCTCCCAAGTATTGGAAAGGCAGAGTCAATGCAATCGGGAGAAAATATTCACTGAAAGGACGCTTTAACCTGATGTTGACCTCATCTCTTCTAAAAATGCTTTATTTACCCAGACCTCACTGACCATGAGAGAGGTGGTAGTGGCTCAGCTTCCCCGTCCCCGAGCTGCCAAAGGAATGGGTACATTAATGTGATCTGATAGATTGATTTGCAGCCTACAAAATCCCTCCACTATGGATAAGACGGGCAGCAAGAATGACAGAGTCTGTCAACCATCGCTCTCAAGCTATTGCCTCTGGAAAAAACTAGTCTGGAAACAGGCATAATTTGCTGATTTGTTTGGCTCATTTCACTCAGAAGGGGAGGGTTCCAAGTACTGACACCTAATCTCCTCAAAGTTTAAAGTCTAAACTCTAAACTTTAGAACTATCTTGGTGTAAAATTCCTCACACAGCCCCTCCCATCCCCCCACAAACTCTTGCGAGTTTTCTAAATCATTCCCCAAACTTTTATTTGCTTCGAGTCCAAACTCTTGTGCCTTCTGTAGTCTCAGTCCCACCCTCTGGAATATCGTCCTCAAACCCCCTCCACCTCTTTCCAGTGAAGAAACTCTTCAAAATTCCTTGTCCTGACCACGTGTCTGATCACACCTCTGAATCGCATCTTCTTCGATTGGTGCTTTTCCCTCTGTATTTCCCAGTTTAGCCGAAGCAGTGGCCAACATTCCTGCTTCAGAATCCGAAGTTGGGGTTCCAGTCCCACCCCAGGAGTCGATTGTCAAGGAAGGGTTGTTTCTTTTAAGGGCCGCACAGTGGTTAGCACTGTTGCCTCACAGCGCCAGGGCCTCGATTCCTGGCTTGGGTCACTGTACAGAGTTTGCACGTTCTCCCTGTGTCTGTGTGGGTTTTCTCTGGGCGTTCTGGTTTCCTTCCAGAAACCGAAAGATGTGCTAGTTAGGTGGATTGGCCGTGCTAAATTGCCCCTTCGTGTCAGGGGAAATCAGCCAGGATAAATGCATTGGGTTATGGGGATAGGGCCTGGGTGGGATTGTATTTAGTGCAGACTTGATGGACTGAATGGCCTCCTTCTGCACTGTAGGATTCTTCCCACACGTCAATGACGGTAAAAGAGAGAGAGATTCTGGTTGGCTGAGCCTCATTCATGATCATCCGTAGCTCCAGACTATGACACACGTGTAAAAAGAACATATTGCCACAGCAACTTGGTACCTGCCAATTGTAACACCCCGCCAGCTAATCGAGAGTGGGACAATCTGTTCCACATTAAAAGGTGCTTCACAAACACAAGCTGTCGTGTTGTGCAATTTTCCCAGGTGACCTTTCCCTGACCCCACTCTGCTTATTGAACAGATATCAGGGACGCACCACAGTCATAAACCTTCAACCTCTGATCGATCGCCGTCTCCAGCGCAGGCAAAAAAGTGCACACCGCAGCGATGGAAATAGCAACCCGTCTTTAATAGGTGATTAGATCAGAGTACACACTGACCTGAGACAGCATGCCCACAGGTCACAAATAAGCTGAGCTGGCAAGAAGAGGAAGACAGACAACAATCAGAAGCAAAAGTCGGTCACGTGGAACCTCAGCCTTCTCCGCCATTCAATAAGATTGTGATTAATCTCGTTCATCAACTCCACCTTCTCATCCCATTCCTGGATTTCCTCATTGCGTGAAAATCTATCGATCGCACAAATATACTCAATGGAAGAGCATTCAAAGCTTCCCGGGGGAGGGAATTCACAATCCTGGATACAGAGATTTAAGTCGTGACCCTCCAGCCAGAGGAATTGGCCTTTCAGAGTCTAACCTGACCAGCCTCCATGGGTTCAATAAGATCACCTCCATTTTTCTAAATCCCACTAAACACAGGTCCATTCCATACAATTTCAAACTGCAGCCGAGGAACTGTCACTGGATCTTCAAGAGGGACAGCGGGAAGGCGGAAGGGAGAAATAGAAATCGGAAAACAAATTATTCCAAACTGATCTCACACTCATGGCTACTGATTTTTGGGGACTGTGGCAGAGGATCTGTTATACCAGGGAATGGGAACAAGAGGCAGGGAAACGGATCTGACTGAACACCAGGGCTTTTGACAATCGAATATTTCCCCCTCTTGAAGCAGCTTTCTCAAAGCGCTGTCGTAGGGTTCATCACGAAGGTGGTTAGCACTGCTGTCTCACAGCAACCCAGGTTCAATTCTGGCCTTGGCTCACTCTGTGTGGAGTTTGCACATTCTCCCCATGTCTGAGTGGGTTTCCTCTGGGTGTTCCGGTTTCCCCCCACAGTCCAAAGGTGTGCGGGTTAGGTGGATTGGTCAATTCAGCATGGCCATAGTGTCAGGGGGATTAGCAGGGTAAATGCATGGAGTTACGGAGATAGAGCCTGGGTGGAGTTGTGATCAGTGCAGACTCGATGGGCTGAATGGCTTCCTTCTGCACTGTAGGATTCTATGAGCTACAAAGCCAAAAGCTATCAGTGTCGGGAACACTGGACGTACTCTTTTCCACGTTTTTCCATTGGGGAGAAAAGATACAACCAACTCAAGAATAGCTTCTTCCCTGCTGCTGTCAGATTCTTGACTGGATTGACCGTACATTAAGCTGACCTTTCTCTATGCCCTTGCCAAAACTGTAACACTACATTCTGCACTCTCTCCTTTCTTTCTCCTCTATGTACTCTATGAATGGTATGTTTTGTCTGTATAGGGCGCAAGAAACAATATTTTTTTTCCTGTAGCCCAATGCACGTGACAACAAAATAAAATAAAATCAAAAATGAGGCAGCAATGGGGCAATAGCACCAGTACAACGTCATATGTACTGTGGAGTGGCACTCGGTCAAAACTACGGACTATTAGGCAGCGATCTCACTGTGTTGTGTCGTGGTTGGAATGCACAGTGCAACACTGCACCCAGCTCTACTGGTCAAAAGGACAGAGAAACGATTAAAACACACCTAACAGTGAGCTATCCAAGAGCTGTCCATACTGGTCCACACTATCAGACGTCCAAATATCGACAAATAATTGGAGAAACCTAGGCTGTAAAAGGAGACTGAGAGATGCTCCCACAGGCAGCTACAATACGATTAAACAGTGCACTGACCGGGAATATTTTAATTAAACTGAAATAAGAGGAGTACACAAGTACAAAAAGTTGGTGAAGTACAATTTGGGTGATACTGAGATGGGGAATGTTGAATCCACTGCTTGTTGGAAATCCTGTTCAATATTCAGTTCGAATGTCTTTTGTGAGACTGATTGTCAGGTAGCTGCATATCTGGCAACAAGGGTGAAACTTTTCTAACCTTCCCCGAATACATCTAACAGGAGGTTCCATTAAGACTCATAATTACTCCTTACATGAAAGAATATGAACACTGCCACGTTAGAGTAACACAGCAACAAAAAAAAAAACCATGGAATCATTTAAGACAATTGGAAACTCTGGGGTTGGGGTCTGGGGCAGACAACAGGATTTTTTCCCCTACAGTGCAGCAGGAGACCATTCAATCCATCAAATTTGCACCAACAATCGTTCCGATCTCCCATGTATTTATCCTGTTAATCCCCCTGATGCTCAAGGACAATTTAACATGACCAATCCACATAACCTGCACATCTTTGGAGTACGAGAGGAAACCCACACAGACACAGGAGAATGTGCAAACTCCACAGTCACCTGAGGCCAAAATTGTCCCTGGTGCTGTGAGGCAGCAGCGTTAACCACTAAGCTACTGTGCCACCGAATTTATTGTTGCTGACTCTCTGCTACACTCAGAGAGCCCCCACTCCCCACAGCAAGTAAAGCCAGAGCATTAAACATACAGGACATCTTAGTCAAGTGCATACACTTTCAAACCTACAGACCACAATCAGTCAGGATAGGTGACAACACCTTCTCCATGATCATCCTTAACACCAGTGCCCCACTAAACTGTGTTCTCAGCCCCCTACTATACTCCATTTACACAAATTCCCCTCCAATTCAATTTTCAAGTTTGTTGACAACACTACCGTAGTGTTTCGGATTTCAAACAATGACTCAGTACAGGAATGAGATAGAGAATCTGGTGAACCGGTATGATGATGATAATCTCTCTCTCAACGTCAACAACATGAAGGAGATAGTCTTCGACTTCAGGAAGCATAAAGGAGAAAATGCCCCCGTCTACATCAACGGGAAGGAAATAGAAAGCGTCGAGAGCTTCAGGTTTCTGGGTGTCCAGATCATCAGCAACCTGCCCTGGTCCCCCCATGCTGACACCATAGTTAAGAAAACCCACCAACGGCTGTACTTTCTCAGAAGACAAAGAAAATTTGCCTTGTAAGTCACGATTCCCACTAACATCTACAGATGCATCATAGAAAGGATTCTTTCTGGAAGTATCACAGCTTGGTATAGGTTCCTGCTCCACCCAAGACCGCAAGGAACTTCATAAGGTCATGAACGCAGCTAAATCCATTCCGCAAACCAGCCTCCCATCCATTGACTCTGCCTACACTTCCCACTCCTTGGCAAAGCAGTCAGCATACAACAGTCTGAGGTCATGTATCAACCAACTCAAAAGCAGATTCTTCCCTGCTGCTGTCAGACTTTTGAATGGATCTACCTTACATTAAATTGTTCTTTCTTTGCACCCTAGCTATGACTGTAACACTACATTCTGCACTCTCATTTCCATCTCTATGAACGGTGTGCTTTGTCTGTACAGCTTTTCACAATATCTGAATACATGTGACAATAATAAAAACAACATTTTTGATTTGGGGCGCAGGTGGCCAGTCACCCAGCCCAGCCACAGAGGCCAACCCAGGTAAGGGAGCACAAACCTGGGACAGTCCCAGACTCCTGATTCCTCCCTAATCTGACTCAAACCACCAGGAAAGCAATATTAAACATGTCAACTGTCACCTCAGATTATTCCGAACTGTTGCTGGGTGCGAGGACCCGGGAGAAATTCCCTCTCGCGGGAAGTCTCATCCCTGATGTCTGACTCATCTTCCTGGGATTAGATGTGTGTCGGGATTATGCAAACGATTCGCTGAAGGCTGGCAGGTTTGAGCTTCTCACTATCTACTCCCGTGTAGACAGTGCGGCGTCAAAGCGCTGCCTGTGTGCTTGGAGTGGATCGGGAGAGAAATCCAAACCATATTTCATAAATTTCCGTAAATAGGGAAAGGTGGGCGGGCGTGGGGGACTGTTTCAAAATAGTCTGGAAACAGAAAAAGCAGAGAGCTACCGCCTCAGGAGAGCTGCAATGACAAAGGAGTTCAGGAGAAAGGGGCGCCTCATTCTCGCCGGGATACTGTGTCTATCTGGATCTATGTGTCTATCTGTATATCTGTGCGTCTGCATATCTGTGTGTATCTGATTGTATATCTGTATACATCTGTCTGGATCTACGTACATCTGTATATCTGTTTCTGTATATTTGTATATCTATGTATGTACCTTTCTGTACATATGTATCTGTGTATATATCTGTTTACGTCTGTGTCTGTCTCTATATATACGGATCTGTCTCTATGTCTGTCTGTGTGTTGGGGGAAGGGGATGGGGCGCAGAGGCCCCAGAACCTTTATTTTTGGAAAAAGCTTTCACCACCCTCACACCGCTACAACAACACAAAAACAAGGCTTGTCATTTAAAAGTGACAGCCTGCTGCAGGCTGAGGGGCAATGCCCAGTGTGAATAAACCCCTTTCAGTGAAGCCTGCAAAGGTGAATCTGTTGTTAAAGAAACCTCCCTCTTTGCCAGGTGGGAGAGGGAGAGCATCACTTACCCCCGCGGTGGGAGATGTGCCGGCTCCTGAAGCTCTGCTTCTTCTTGCTGTGCAGGAGGCTCGGACACTTGAAGAGCAAAGCCGAGGAGAGCACGAAGCCGCCCAGACTGGAGAGAATATACACCGCGGCTGACATTTCCTCAGGTGGCAACCTCTCCACTGGCTTCCCCCTGCCCAAAACAGTAATGATCAATAAATAGGGAGGTATATTTAACGGGGCAGAGGGGAGGGCGGAGTGGGAGCCCTTAATGAATGAGGGGAGGACACACTACCTGCGCCTCTCTCTGTGTCCTCCCCCGGGCTACTGCTGGCCGGGGAAAGAGTGCCGGCAACCGCGCCTGCGCCTGTCTGCCGACTAGGGAGAGTGCCGGCACCCACGCGTGTGCCTCCCGCGCGCACCCATTGGCTGTCTATTTTGTTACAATCTCCCATTGTTACGCATCGCGCCTGGCCCCGCCCCCTCCCCGAATGTTGCAACAAAAAAGACCGACTGCGCCTGCGCGGCAACCTGTCTCTCCCAGGCACAGCAACCCAGCCATCTGCTGTCAGCTATTGTCAGAGAAAGAGAGAGACTGATCTCGTAGGGTAGAAATCTTCAACAATTCCCAGAATATTAGGGGGCGGGATCTTGAACAATTCCTGAAATTTTATGGAGAGCGGAATCTTGATCAATTCTTAAAATATTGATGGAGAGAGGAATCTTGAAAAAATTCCCAAAATCTTGAGGGGGAGAATCTTGAAGAATTCCTAAAATATTGAGGGGGAATCTTGACAATTCCCAAAACATCAGAAGGGAATAAAGCACAATTCCTAACATACTATATGTGGAATGAATAAAAAAAAAGTGCTGCTCCAGTTTTAGCAAATACTTGTAGAGGAGAAATTGTCCCTTGGTGTGTTAGCAATTGCTAGCGATAAAAGCAATTTCAGGTTAGGTTACCCCACACTGTTCGCAAGAAAGTCACTTTTATACCACACAGGTAATGGCAAAACTCCCAGTGATATATAGTCATACAGGACTCAGACACTACTTACAGACAAAAGATGTCACCTATAAGCTAAACAGCAAAAATAAATTTATATGGAACTACAGAACAGGACATAGGAACATAAGATTTGGGAGAAGACAAGACAATTCCGTTCTTTGAGCCCACTCCGCCATTCTATACGCTCACAGTTGATCTCCATCACATCCTAATTCCACTTTCCTGCTTTGTCCCCCATAGTCCTTTATCCTGCTTGTGATCAAATCTATCACGGGTGGTACAGTGGTTAGCACTGCTGCCTTATAGCACCAAAAATCCAGGTTCGATTCCTGGCTTGGGTCACTGTCTGTGTGGAGTCTACACATTCTCCCCATGTCTGCATGGGTTTCCTCCCACACTGCTAAAGATATGCTGGTTTGGTGGATTGGCCATGGTAAATTTTTCCCTCAGTGTGCCCGAACAGGCGCCGCAGTGTGGCGACTAGGGGATTGTCACATAACTTCATTGCAATGTTAATGTAAGCCTTACTTGTGACACTGATAGATAAATATTTTAAAATTAATTTATCTCTTTCTTGAATCTGTTGATTGATTCTGCATCCACTGATTGACCCTGGCAGTGTTTTTGTTCGGATTGCTGCACATCAGTCATTTCAGGTCGTTTTAATTTCAAACTGGCAGCGGTTTCATTTTTCGTTTACCATTTATGACTTGAGCATGGCATTATATTTATTGTGAACGGACAACTTTAAATTTAAATAGTGGAGAATAATACAAACCATTCTAAGTCCAACTACTATATTCAGCAGAAATTCCATGCTGGGCCCCTCCGACCCCAAGATAAAACAATACAAGCACTTTGCAATATGCTAATTTCCTTCTGCAAACATCAACTAAGTTGTTTGATCACAAGCCTCTGATTACTCACAGCCAGTGACCCTGTGGCCTCAGAGAACCAAAGGTTTAAAAAAATATTCCACAAGAATGGCAGTATAACATTACCAAATGTCTTTCCCCCAACATTATTGCGAGGAATTCTAAGGAGATGCTAATTTTTTTTAAAAAAAACGGGTATATCGATCCCCTACCCTTCCAAAAAGCAATGTGAGATGTTTAATCACGTTATCATCCTTCCCCCGTGAATCATTGAAGACATCTCTGCATCATTGACATGAACATACATACAACCCACTAGGAAAGTACAGCCGGACATCCCAATGTTGGAAATGCTCAGCAGAACTCTTGCTCAACGCCAGACCCGAAACATTAGTTCTGATTCTCTCCATAGTTGCTGCCCGACCAACTGATCATTTCCTGCAGTGAAGTTATGAGTGATGTGAATGCGCAGGCCGTTTGTATATACAAAAATCTGCTTTGGCGCCATGAAAACACCGTCAGCTACTTATCACTAAACTATCCCTTTTATGATGTGGACCCGCCCCACTGACTGCCAGCATCTTATTGCGAATTGGGAGTGCCCAGTACCCGGGTGTGTGAGCAGAGATGCTATAATGTTCCAGTAGCAGTGGCAGCTCATTGGGCAATCCACAAGCCTGTTTCCAGGTGAAGTTTCCACATCCAATGACCTGGAGGTCACGGGCGGAGCTGAAAAGCCCAGATGTAACCGTAGCAAAGTGTTGCCCTTTCATAGTGGAGGGGGGGGAAAAAAAACAATGGCTTTTTCTGGCCACTGATAGGTAAAAAAAAAATCAACTAACCTCTTACTTTCAGATATAGAAAGACAGACTTGTATTTATGTAGAGCAAGATAGTTATATATTTCCCAATCAGCAGTGATTTACAGCCGATAAAGTCGTTTTGAAAGATACAAGCGTCATTAACACAGTTTCAATCAATGGGTGCCAATGCGAAAGCTTTCCAGTCTGGAATGGTGATCAGGATTAGAGCGAATTTGGATGTGTTTTTTCCCACCTCTTGTCTAGAGGTTTGTACCTGTAAATGTGGTCTATTTTTGACCCCCAGATACAGCAGAAAATATCTCAGGTGATACTCATAGTGCACGAATAAGAAGTGAGCCAGGCCTGCACTTTGTACAGCAAAACCTGATGATTTGGTTCTTATCTGCAGTGAAGAGGGAGCGTCACCTCCTAGTTTTTCTTTTATTATATAGACTCATTCCATTTTCAAAACCGTTTCCTAGTCCCTCTCTGAGCCACATCCCCAGCACCTTTAGGCTGACTGATCTGATGGTGAAGGGGCAAGGGATTATAGAAACCAAAAGTGGAGTAGACATTCAGCCCTTCAAGCCTGCTCCACTATTCAAATTCAATATCCTGTTTCCCCACGTCCCTTTAGACCCAAGAGTTATATCTAATTTCTTCTTGAAATCAGACAATGTTTTGGCCTCAACTACTTTCTGTGGGAGTGAATTCCACACATTCACCACCCTCTGGGTGAAGGAATTTCTCCTCACTTCAGCTCTAAAAGGTTTATCCCTTATCCTTAAGTTATGACCCCCAATTCTGTATTCCTCACCACCAGGAAAATTCTTTCTGAATCGACCATATCTAACCCTGTTAGAATTTTATAAGTTTCTATGAGATCTCCTCTCACTCTTCTAAATTCTCACTCTTCTAAATTCCAGTGAATATAATCCTAATTGACTTAGTCTCTCCTTATATGACTGACTTGCCATCCCAGGAATCAGCCTGGTAAACTTGCGCTGTACTGCCTCTGTTGCAAGGACATCCTTGCTTAGGTAAGGACACCAAAACTGCACACAAAACTTAATTTATTATTGTCACATGTATTACCATAGAGTGAAATGTATTGTTTCTTGCATGGTGTACAAAGCATACCGTTCATAGAGAAGGAGAGAGTGCAGAATGTGGTGTTATAGTCATAGCTAGGCTGGAGAGAAATCTCAATTTAGTGCAAGGTAAGTCCATTCAAAAGTGACGGCAGCAGGGACGAAGCTGCTCGAGTCATTGGTACATGACCTCAGATTTTTGTATCTTTTTCCAGATGGGAGAAGTGGAAGAGAAAATGTCAGAGGTGCGTGGGGTCCTTAATTATGCTGGCTGCTTTGTTGATTGTCAGCCTAGTCCCCAAAGAACACGGCCTTGCCTTTGCCACAATTGACCTTGGTTCCTGAGGCTGGTTCGAACCAGACTAGGAACTGGTCACAGATGTTGATCAGTCTCTGCACCCACCATGAATCTGAGCAGAAGACTCTGAATTTGTCCCAGTATAGGACATACTTCCTTCCACCTTCTTATATCAGGAAAAAGATACAAAATTTTCAGCATCAACTGACTCAGGAACAGCTTCTTCCCTGTTGCCATCAGACTTTTGAATGGACCTACATTGCAGTAAGTTGATCTCTACACTCTAGCTATGACTGTATGAACAGTATGTTTTGTATTGCATGCAAGAAATACTTTTCACTGTATGTTAATACATCTGACAACAAAGCCCCAGGACAGCTGCCAGCAGCGCAATGGGAAGAGATTGCTGTCAAAGGTCTTTCTGCCACAGCACACCAAGAGGCTGGAAAATTTGTACAATCCCTTCAACCCTCTGCCTACCATTGAATATGAACATAAAAGTGTTGAAATCTCATTGAGGGACATCAGAGAGGAACACATTGTTTGGAGAAAAAAAATGAATTCCAGCAGTATGTTTTCAATTTGAAATTTTTTTCTTTTGAGCTGTCTGCCTGATATGGAAGAGATATCAAAATAATTCCAATTGTATAGCGGCACCTCAGAATGGAGAGAGGTTGAATTCTATAGCATTCAAGACCAAAGGTTTTGTAATGTACTTTTACAAATTTTAAAAATGAAATATATTTTTGAAGAAAAGGTTTGTGCAGTCTCGGCTGAAATGTATGAATCATGGCAGGTAAGTTTGTGCACAGTTAAATCCCCACAGTGGGTGTACCTACCCAACATTGTCAAATTATTGAAAAAAAACACAGCAAGGTGACAATAACCTGGGAAGGCGATGGCCTGATGGTATTATCACCAGACTATTAATCCAGAAACTCAGCTAATGTTCTGAGGACCTGGGTTCAAATTCCACCATGGCAAAAAGGGGGAATTTGAATTCAATAAGGAAAAAATATGGAAATAAGACTTTTCCGATGAAACCATTGTTGGAAAAACGCCCATCTGGTTCACTGATGCCTTTTAGGGAAGGAAATCTGCCATCCTTACCTGGTCTGGCCTACATATGACTCCAGAGCAAGGTTGTTGACTCAGATGACCTTGAGAAATTAGGGATGGGCAATAAGTCGTGGCCAGCTAGCGATGCCCATGTCCCATGAATAAATTTTTAAAAATCTATTTTGTGTGACATTGATTGAGAGATAAATATTGGCCAGGACACTAGGGATAACTCTCCTCCTTTTCTCCAAAACAGCACCATGGGATCTGTTGTATTATTCCAAACAGACCCTGTTTAAACACTTCAACTGTGCAGTTGTGCATAAGTATGGAACTGGAGATCACAGTGAGAGGAAAGAGTTGTAGAGACATTTCCAGAAATTGACAAAAAAAGACACCAATTTCACAATTTCATTTTAAAAGCCCTGAAGTGTTTTGCAAATACACAATTCAATTGAGTCAAAGGAGGAGGTACAAGAACAGATTCCACACACCTGGTCAAAGAGGTAGATTTTAAGGAGCATCAGAAGTGGAGTGAGATGGAGCTGAAGTTTAGGGAAGAAATTACACAGCTAAGGGCCAATATGACTGAAAACACAGCCTCCAACCAAAAGATACGACAATAGTCAGAATTCCAGGAACACAGTTCACCGAGGCCTGGAGGCAGTTACAGAAATAGGGAGGGGTGAGACCATTGAAAGATGGGAAAACAATTTTTGATGATAATTTAGTATAGATTTCTTACTAGATTGAAAACAAATCAGAGAGGCCAGGGAGCACAGGATAATGGGTGCCAGTTAAGATACAAGTAATAAGTGAAAGCAGTGGTATTATTGCTGGACTCGTAATCCAGAGCCCAGGGTAATGCCCTGGGGAGCTGGTTTATAAATCCCGCCACGGTGAAATGTGTATTGAATAAATATCTGGAAAATACTTAATGACGACCATGAAACATTGTCAATTGTTATAAAAACCATCTGGTTCACTTTAGAGATGGAAATCTGCCATCCTTACCTGGTCTGGCTTACATAATGTTGCTGATTTTTAAAGTACCCCCTCAAGAGCAACTAGGGATGTGCAATAAACGCTGACCCAGCCAGTGACACCTAATATCCTATATGAATGAAAATTAAAAAAAAGTTGTGGAGAATAGAAAATGAGACTGGATAGCACAGTGGCAAGCACTGTTGCTTACAGCTTCAGAGATCTGAATTCAATTCCCAGCGTGGGTCACTCTGTGTGTGGAGTCTGCACTTTCTCCCTGTACCTGCATGGCTTTCATCCAAGTGCTCCGGTTTCTTCCCACATTCCAAAGAAGTGCTGGATAGATGTGCTGGCTGTTCCAGGATGCTTGGTTAGAGGGATTAGCAGAGTAAACGTGTGGGGTTAAGAGGATAGGGTGTGGGTGGAATTGTCGTTGGTGCAGACTCGATGGGCCAAATGGCCTCCTTTTGCACTACAGGAATTCCACGAGGAGAACATTGGAATAGGTATGTCTTTACGTAACCAAAAGCAGAGATGGCTGAGAAGAGCAGACACTACGGATATTACAGAAGTTGGAGCGGGGAACCTTAATTATAATCCACATCAATTGTAAACCATGTAATTTCAAAATGCTGAACAATCCATTCCAAAGCTGGATTATATTCATGAATTTTCAACATTTACCACTTTCACTCACACAAGGTTAGCTAATTTGGGCTAAGATGGGATTTTCTGATTTATATGGATTCAGCATTTCACCCCATTGGGCATTTCTCAGGAGACAATGCCAACTTCCATCACTGTGCATTATATCACACAGCAGCACCACCTCTCCTCCTAGTCACTCACCATTCTGACTTGGAAATAAACGTATTGCCATGCCTTCACTGTCATGGGTCAAAATCCCTGGAACTCCCTCCTAAACTGCATGGTGGGTGTACCTACACGACATGGACTACAGCAGTGCAAGGTGACTCATCAACTTTGCAATTTCAGGACAGCACAGTGGCAAGCACTCTGCATCACAGCGCCAGGGACGTGGGTTCAATTCCCGACTTAGGTCACCATCTATGTCGAGTTTGCACATTTTTCCCATGCCTGCGTGGGTTACCTCTGGATGCTCCAGTTTCCTCCAACAGTCCAAAAAACATGCTGGTTATATACACTGGCTGTACTAAACTCTCCCTCAGTGTACCCAAACAAGCTCTGGAGGGGCAACCACGAGATTTTCACAGTAACTTCTTTGCGGTGTTAAAGTAAAAGTTTATTTATTAGTCACAAGTGGGCTTACATTCACACTGCAATGAAGGTACTGTGAAAATTCCCTAGACGTCAATGTACCCAATCACATGTTTTTGAACAGGAGGAGGAAACCAGTGCCTACTACTAAATAAAAACTTTAAACTTTAGCAAGGGCAATTAAAGTTGAGTAATAAAAGCTGGCCTAGTTGATGCTTGCATTCCATGTACAAACAAAACACTCTTCATTCAATCTCAGGTTCAGCAACCAGTCAGATGAATCTGGAAGAAATTAAATTGAATAAAAAAAAACTGTACTTGTAGATTTTTGCAATTATATTTTAATTTGGGGTGTTGTAAAGTGAGAATTGGTACCGTAAGCCACAAGGTACATTTTATACCCATTAAGAGTTTATGTTGACATTGGATTTTCAACTCCAAGAACTTTGCACGTTCAACATGATTTCAGGCAGTGGTCAACACTTCCAGTACCAAACACTCCCCAAAAGACCAACTTCCTTCCATATACACCTGCTACCAGATTCAGTCCTTCTCTCTCTCGGCCTCAAAAGCAAATCACTCGACTGAAATCCCCACCATAAACTCAAAGATAAAACTCACTCCAAGCAGTCTCTTTTGAGAGACAAAAGATAAACTTTGCCTCATAACTTAGCTGACAAATTTTAAGTTTAGACGTTGACTCCACACACCTTAGAGGTGTGAAAGGAGTCTCATACTTGCTACACACCAGATTGGCCATTTTGTTTTATCATCTTATGCCCTAGGCCACCAAGGCTGGGCTTCTTAAATTATGGACACTTTTTCCAGAACAAGCTCCATCCACCTGCACGGAAAAAACCGGCTTTGCAATTCATGGCAGCTGTTAGTAAATGGGTTAGCGTTGTCCGTTGTTGACTGAGTTGTGACTGAAGCAAGCACCTGAACGTTTCCTGTTTGACACAGACTGCAGTTCATCTCACTAATCCGATGGCCCCCCCCCCCTCAGAACAAACGTTCTGCAGTTGTTACCCATCACAGCTTTATCTGGGGTGGGGGGAAAGCTATCAGCCATGGTGATGGAGCTAGTCACTGTCAACCTGAAGAACTCTGTCCCAAAGTACTCTGATTTCATGCAACTGAAGGAGAAGGTGTTACATTTTAGGAACACGTATAAGAAAAAGAAATATCTAATTAACTATTTGAATATCTGGCCTTTGCTGGGGCTAATCCCAACTCAGTTTCTCTCTTCCAATGTTATCCCTTCCACTCTAAACTTGCGCTGGAATACTGCTCCATTGACAGAATGAGTCACTGTTCATGTGTCAGGCTAGACAGTGAGGCTATTTGTCCATGGGGAGCAGCACAACCGAGGCCAATTCTACTCTCAATTTATTTTCCCAACACAACTTGCAGAGATATCAGTCAAAATGGGAACTCTGGCCTCCCACAACTTCCTCACTCAGCAGGGCAGAGTGCAGTGTTTGCTGAATTGTTATTAACTCAACAAAGTCCAAGTAGGTTAAGCCTGAGACTTCCTGTCCTGTCTGATTTGGCACTACACCGGGCTGCACTGTTAACCCCCAGCCCATCAACACAACTCACTCGCTTTACTTTCATGAGAAAGAACAGTGAACACTGCATCATCAGACTCTCCCAACAACCGCTGGAAGCAAAGATACTCAAAACTCTGAGGGATAGATGTTTGCTGCTGGACTATTGAACTAACAGCTACCAAAGTGCAAACATTCAAACACCATTTATTGTACCTATCTGAGCTAATATCCGCTTGGACTTGGGTCCAAAACCAATACAAGAAAAACACCATAACAACACTTAACTCTTTCCTACCCACCACTTCTTATCCAGTTAGGGCACATCTGATTGGATTGCTGATAAAACTGCTTCTAGTGACTCCCAGCAGCACTTAGAGACTACCAGGCACGAATTCAAGTATTCACAGTCACTCAAACCCACTTCTATATACCCAAGTAAAAGATTACTGAGAATCTATAGGGTGACAGGGAGCTATCACTGAAGGGCAGAGTGCAGCTCAGTGTTTGGATCTGGTTACTTGGTGGTAGGACTGGTATGTAAGCATTGGAACCCTGAACTGAAACCTCAAGCCTTCTTCTGAATCACTGAGTATCCCTTATGAGGCACAAACCCTTCACTGCATCAGCAACCACAGTGTCACAACAGGGATCCCGAGTAATCACATGGCTTTACAAACACACAACAGGAAGAAGGCACTTGACTGGAAAAGCGAAAAAAGAGGGTGGGTTTTCCCCCCGTGCAACTCATGCACAAGTTTGAGGGAAACATTTCACCAGAGTACACCAGTCAGAATATGACAAATACTGTAATGGTAAGTGCCTATGGAGTCAGTTTTGATTGGAGTCTTTAGCCCTCTCAGTCAAAATAAAGCAAGTCTGCCTGCGGCTCACTGGTTCTGCAGGCATGCCTGGCCTGTTAGAGGCAAGGAGGGGATTCACGGCGCTGGGAATATCCAGAGCAATCCGAAATGTTGGTCCATCCGACAGTCGACCCTTCCTTCCCATCTTGTTCTGGCTTTAAAGGCGGAGGGAGGAAGGATTCTTTTCCAGGAAACTGAGCACTGCACAGTCGGGAAAGCAGCTTCACTGCGGGACGGCCTTAAGGATCCCCCGCAGAACCCGGTAACTCATTAGTGGCTGGTTTTCCTTTGGGGGGAAGCAGGGTCCGCGGTCTGTGACGTAGGCATAGGGGAAGCGGAGTACCCAGAGGCCATCCGGTGGAACAGGAATTTCCTGCCTCTCGGGATAGAAGATGGGACAGGGCGGGGGCCCAGGCTGAACCTGCAAGGCAAAGAGATATTCAAACTTAGACCAAAAAAACACTACGTTCTTGTACTTAAAAATAAACCACACACACACTGCAAATGTTTCATAAGATGGGCACTCTGTAAAACTAGTCAACAGCAAATCCACAGCTCAATGGGCAAATACCCTCAGAGAGGAGTGGCTTTCAAATCCTTATGCAGAGGCTTGAGCACATTATTCAGGCTGACATTGCCACTCTGGTGCTAAGGGAGCACCACGTGTGGAGGCACAACCTTTTTGATTTATTACTGTCACATGTATTAACATACAGTGAAAAGTATTGTTCTTCGCATGCTATACAAACAAAGCATACTGTTTGTAGAGATGGTAACGAGAGAGTGCAGAATGTAGTGTTACAATCATAGCTAGAATGCAGAGAAAGATCATCTTAATGCAAGCTAGGTCCATACAAAAGTCTGACAGGGAAGAAGCTGTTCTTGAGTCGATTGGTATGTAACCTCAGACTTTTGTATCTTTTTCCCAAAGGAAGAAGTTGGAAGAGAGAATATCAGAGCTGCGTGGGGTCCTTTAATTATGCTAGCTGCTTTGCTGAAGCAGTGGGAAATGCAGACAGAGTCAATAAATGGGAGGCTGGTTTGTGTCATGGATTGGGCTACTTTCACGACTTTTTGTAGTGTCTTGTGGTCTTGGGCAGAGCAGGAGCCCATACCAAGCTGTGATACAACCAGAAAGAATGGGGCATCTGTAAAAGCTGGCAAGAGGTGTAACGGACATGCCAAATTTCTTTAGTCTTCTGAGAAAGTAGAGGTATTAATGGGCTTTGTTTTGAAGGATGCAATGAACCACGGACCTCTATTTGCCCTCTCAGACGGCGGTAAAAAGCTTTGTACAGTAGAGGAGGAGGGCATTTAGCCTGTCATAGCTGTGCCAGCTCCCCACTCTCCTGCCAACCTTTTAAGTATTGAGAGTAGGTATCCAATTCCCTTTTTGATTGGTTTTATTGAACCTGCTTCCAATGCCCTTTTGTGCAGGCCCGGGTTTTGGAGCGTGCAAGGGTGGGGGTGGGGGAACAACACCAGATGAGGGATCTCACTTCTTTCCAAACTCTTTCTCTTCATCTAATTCAGCCACCTCCCTCCACCCAAGAGAATGAATACGCTTTAATTCACAAATATTTCCAGAGACTCCACTAACATAATACATCTTGTCAAAGTTTCCTCAGGTTTCCCCTCTGATACTGTTAAGACTGGCATTCATCCATCAGCCAATTTATACACCGCAAAGTCCCATAGTCAGCAAATGAGATAAATGGCCAGATTATTGTGGTTGGTTGGATCAATATTGAGCTAGAACACTGGCTAAAACTCAAATATGGAAATCTTGTGGCCTCAGAGGAAAGATGAAACCTTTGGATTAAACAACGCATCTAAAAGCAGCACCTCTGAGTGCAGATCACCCGCAGTCCTGCACTTGAGCATCAGCCCTGATTATGGCCTCAAATCTCGGGACTGGATCTGGACCGTGAAGTGCACTGACTCAGAGGAGAGAACCATACACTCCACTCACCCCCTAATAGCTCAGGGACAACTCCCCTCCCCCATCTCTTGAGTCAGAGGAGAAAAAGTAGAATTTAATCTTATGGAAAGTCAATTCTCTAAAGGGACGGCCACTCTAAGCAAAGCTGATGTACACTAATAAAGACACTAAATGAACAAAGAAAGGAAAAACTTTTTTTAAGTGGGAAACTGTCTAATTCTGATCAGGTTTCCCCACAGACAATTTTAAAGGGGATACAAATGAGAACATAAAAAAATAGGAGCTGCAGTTGTCCATTTGGCTCCTTGAGCCTGCTCTGTTATCCCACCAGATCCTGTACCTCAGTGTCATTCCCCACAGTATCCACATATTCCTTGATACCTTTAGTATCTAGGAATCTATCCATCTTTATCTTAACACGCTCAATGACTAAACTTCCACTGCCCTTTGGATCAGAGAATTCCAAAGATTCACCACCACGAGTGAAGAAATTCCTTCTCATCTGAACCCTAAATGACCTGCCCCTCATTCTGTTGGAAATTCTCTCTCCTGCTTTTAGACCTTGAAATTCTCTCTTCCACCATTTTCCATTGGGAAAAAGATACAAACGTCTGAGGTCGTGCACCAACCAACACAAGAACAGCTTCTTCCCTGCTGTGTCAGACTTTTGACTGGACTTACCTTGCAATAAGTTGATCTTTCTCTACAGCTTAGTTGTGACTACACTACACTCGGCACTCTCTTCCTTCTCTATGTGCAGAATGCTTTGACTGTGCAGCACGGAAGAAACAATGCTTTTCACTGGATACTAATACACGTGACAATAATAAATCACATCAAAAGATGCTTCCTGCATCTATCCTGTCGAGAATTTTGTATGTTTTGAATATCATCAATGTGGGTCATTTAATCAATTGCAGGTTATTTCACAATAAACATGCTGCAACAATTTCACAAATGTTAATCCCTTTTGACAGAGGAATTAATGATTTCATTATAGTCACAGCTCTCATTTCTACTGCCTCGCTGGAATGTTAAAGTAATGGTAACCACTACTTACAATTATTTTAAAACCTTCATTCATCCACATTTCTTTACACTGTACCTCAATGTCAATAACAAATACATTTTACATGTCTTACGAATGATCTTCAAATGAAGAAATTATCAACAATATTCCGCTTTTTTGCAGCTTTTAACTTAAGAATTGGACCCAATACAAAGTAAACATGAATTGACAGGCAAATAGAGGGGCATGGTGACTAGCACTGGTGCCTCACAATGCCAGGAAATCCAGGTTTGATTCCACCCTTGGAATTCTTCCTGTGCCTGCATACGTATCGTCTGGGTGCTCCAGTTTCCTCCCACACTCCAAAGATATGTACATTAGGTTGACTGGCCATGGGAAATTGCCCCTTAGTGTTCCAGGATGTATAGGTTAGGGGGATTAGCATGGTAAATGCATGGGGTAGGGGGATGGAGACTGGGTGAGATGCTCTGTTGAGGGAGTCAGCAGTGACTCAATGGGCCAAAAAGCCTCCTTTTGCACAGTTGGGATTCTATACAGATTCTATGGAATTAAACTTCAAATAAAAAGGTAAATTTCACATTAGTCGATACAACAAAGATATATCTTACACAAGCTCAAGATCCAACATTACTCGCCGCAAACACGCGGCATCACATACAGACCCAAAGTTTGCTAACCCGGCCTCTGGTATGCAGGATCACTCACTTCCCCACTCAAATCATTCAGCTTTGAGGCTTCTTTACTGGCAGCCTTCAGAAATGGACATGCGCTTGAAGGGCACACTGCTGCAGAACAGCCTGGATAGCTCAGGTTCCCCAGAAACTCCTTTATCCAACCCCTTTAATAACCCTGTTAAGCCCTCTGGTCAGCTCTGGCAAAAACCAAGCAGCAGTTAAATTGCCCAGCCCACAATCATGACTCTAAGCACTTCTCTTTGGCGTTCTGTACTGTATAATGTATTACATACACACTTGTAAATGTGTCTTCTCTGTTCTCACCTCTGCTGTAGTCTTCCTTTGTGACTGGCCACATATCCTTTAGTCCCAGTTTACTTCCTGCTTTTACTGCTAGGACCAGTATATTTTATAATCCAAGAAAATTTCAATCGATCCCTTTATAATCATGATGCAAACCCTTAAAGTCTTTTTTCAAACATTATGAAAAAAATTAAAAATCCATAAACTTTTTAGACAAATGACAAATTTCCTCTCTGTACTGTTTCTGGGTCATAGGTATCACAATGTTATTAAACATTGTACGCAGCACGATCACAACCTGTTATCACAATTCTTGGTCATGTTTCGTGCTAGCATTTATATTGATAATTGCTATTTTAACATTTCCATTCAAGTATTTGCAGTTGGAAACTCTGGGCACAAGATACATCTCCAGTGTGATTCAAATTTCTCTACCAATTCTATCACCATGTACATTTGCTCATCAACTTACTGTTGACAGTTTAATAGTGCTATAACTACGGCATTTAAATCAACATTTCTGTCCGTATATTTAGGTAGCACTCTTAAAACATCAGCTCAATTCACGGCACAGTGGTTGGCATTGCTGCCTCACAAGGCCAGGGACCCGGGTTCAACTGCCAGCTTGAGTCACTATCTGGGTGGAGTCTGCACATTCTCCCTGTGTCTGTGTGGGTTTCCTCTGGATGCTCAAGTTTCCTCCCACAATCAGAGAGACATTTGGTGCATTGGCCACACTAATTTCTCCCTCAGTGTACCCAAACAGGCACCAAAGTGTGAGACTCGGGGATTTTCACGGGAACTTCATTGCAGTGTAAGCCTATTTGTAGCGATAAATAAATAAACTTAAAAAACAAAGCATCCCAATCTTTACATGTAGGCAACATGCTTTCACAACAACTTTATGGTTGGATGTTGCTCAACATCCTCTCTACAGGAAAAAAGCAGATTTAGAAGGTCACATCTGATAACTCCTGCTGGGTGTATTTGACAGCTGAAATGGACACAAATAAGTAAATTCCACACAATCAACATGATGCCCTTTTGAAAGCCCAGCAATGAGTAAAGACACTGTCATAGAGGTTTACAGCATGGAAACAGGCCCTTCAGCCCAACTTGTCTGTGCCGCCCTTTTTTTAAACACCTAAGCTACTCTCAATTGCCCACGTTTGGCCCTCTATATCCATCTTACCCATGGAACTGTCTAAATACTTTTTAAAAGACAAAATTGTACCCGCCTCTATTACTACCTCTGACAGCTTGTTCCAGACACTCACTCTGAGTGAAAAAAATGTCCCTCTAGACCCTTTTGTATCTCTCCTCTCACCTGAAACCTATGCCCTCTAGTTTTAGACTCCTCTACCTTTGGGAAAAGATACTGACTATCTAGCTAATCTACGCCCCTCATTATTTTATAGACCTCTACAAGATCACCCCTCAGCCTCCTACGATCCAGGGGAAAGAAAGTCCCATCTATCCAGCCTGAGTCTGCAATTTATTATGTTTCTCATCAGAAGCAATAAAAATAAATCAAGAACAGAAGGCCACCCAGTGTCTGCACTGACAAAAACTGAAACAAGCAGACGTTAGAAACAGAACAGGGAGTAGTTTCACCTGATCTAACCCTTCAACAAAGCAAAATTCCATTTTCGTGACTCAATAGATCATCTCAAGCCCGTCAATTGAATTTACTCCTTCAAATCACTTTGCTGTTTTTATTACTCTAGATTATAGATCAAGATTGCTACATTGACAAGCCTGGAGGACAAATGTTTTTGGCGCTGGAATCTTACCTGTGGTGTGAGTACGATCTGTAATGGGGCATCAGGAGCCACAATAAACAGCCTTATGAGTTGGGCGTAGTGCGGCTTCAGGCCCCGGCCTTGGGACGGTGACAGGATGTACAGCGGCATGTCAGAGGACAGGGCTTTGATGGCCGATTCCTTTGGCCCACTTCCCATTATCTTCATGATCTTCTCTGGCCCCGAGCACATGAACCGGCGGCCCCGCGAATCCTCGTACTCAAAGCCAACGAAGGCCCGCGCAATGTCATCCCGCCGCCTCCCTCGGCCAATCACCGTGCCGGCCCGCTTGGTCGGCACGGATTTGTTGGGGGCCGGCCAGGAGCTACTGTCCATGTCCACTTCGTCCTCAGACCTGGTCTTGATGACTATGTCCCAGGGCATCAAGTAGTTGGTTCCGGGGATGAAGCCGCTCTGGTCCAGGCCCCTGTGAAAGTTGTAGGCTTTAGAAGGCCCCAGTTTGACAAAGGACCAACTGGAAAATTTGGGCAAAAGTCCCTTAGGACAGCTGGAGTTTAACATGCCAGGAAGGTATTCCACCGTTGACACTTGTCGATCCACCAAGCTGGGCCTCTTTTCTGGCTTAGAATCCCCTCCCTGGCCATGGGCATCCGGATTGTCTCCCCCTGCATGGGGGTCAGGGGGAAAGGTTCCCAGGCTGTCTGTGGACTGTCCAAGACTGAGTGCCAGGCTGAGACTGGTGCTTTCCCCTTGAGTCTGAGCCTCTTTATCTTTCATTTTCTCTCCTTCGCCCTCCTGCGGGGGTAGTGACGACACCATCGAATCATTCTTGGCAGGAGCCGGGTCAGGAGTGCTCGGTTGGAACACGGGGAAATAGAAGTGCTCAAGCTTCCCGCAGCATTTCTCCTCTTGAAGCTACAAAAACGTATTAAAAAGAGAAAGTCAGATGACGTAATTTACAACTTTCCCACATGAAGTATCGGTGCACATTCCCTAATGCTTTCATCCAAATCTCTGCCACCCATGACCTAATTCACTCCTGCTCCTTTCCTCTGCTCACTGATCCCCACTGGTTCGCATTCTGGCAATGCCTCAAATTTAAAATTCTCATCCTTGCTTTCAAATCCCTCCACGGTCTTGACTCTTCCTAATTCTGTCATCTTCTCTAACCCCACAGCCCTCAGAGATCTCTGTGCTTCACCAAATCTAAAGTTTATTTATTACTATCACAAGTAGCCTTACATTAACACTGCAACGAAGTTACTGTGAAAATCCCCCAGTCGCCTTCATTCTGGCGCCTATTCGAATACACCGAAGGAGAATTTAGCATGGCCAGTGCACCTAACCAGCATGAGGTTTCAACCATGTACCTCCAAACCCAACATAGTTTCAGAAACGTGGGAGGAAACCGAAGCACCTGGAGAAAACCCATGCAGACACGGGAAGAACGTGCAAACTCCACACAGATAGTGACCCAAGTGAGAATCGAACCTGGATTTCTGGTGCTATGAAGTAGCAAAGCTAAACATTGTGCTGCAGTGCTACCACTTGGCCTCTTATATACCCCCAATTTAAACTGATCCATCATTGACGGTTGTGCTGTCAGCTGACTGGGCTTCACGCTCCAGAGTTCCCTTTCCACCCCTCTGGCCTTCTTTAATACGCTCCTTAAAAGCGACTGCTTTGAAAAACTTTTGATCAGCTGTCCCAATATCTCGGTCACTATGTGGAATTCACACGTTCTCCCCATGTCGGCGTGGGTTTCCTCCAGGTGCTCCAGTTTCCTCCCAAAGACCAAAAATGTGCAGATCAGGTGCGTTGGCCGTAATAACTTGCCCTTTAGTGTCCCAAGATGCATTGATTAGAGGGATTAGCAGTGTAAATATGTGGGGTTACGGGGATAAAGCCTAGGTAGGATTGTTATTGGCTCAGACTCGATGGACCAAATGGCCTCCTTCTGCACTATAGGGATTCTGTGGTGAAGATCGCATCCAGCTTGAACAGACTTTGTACTGTGATATGTTAAAGACACTACATAAATACAAGTTGTACTGGATAGAATAATCATATCAAAAAAAAATTAAGATTAAATCCTGTTTGATTCGCCTGGATAATAACAGGAAGCGATAGTTAAGAGCAACTGGAAATAATGGAACTGTTGGTACCAGAGCAGGAAAGACAAAGACAGAGATTTTGAAAAATGATCTTCTCCATCTCAGAGAGCAGTTTAAAGACATATTTCTAAGTGAAGAATGTAAATTAACTTTCTCTCTATGGTAATGCTCTATGTGATTCAAATGTGACACGTTTTCAGGAAAAACTCTTTACATTTTTAGAACAGTTTTTTGTAACTCTTGGCAGGATGCTTCACGTTGAGATAATGGTATTGTGCAAGTTGCTCTAACGAGAGTAAAAGTGACGATTGCACACACAGACCATGAGATGATGGTCATCAGCAGTAGGAGCAAAAATAGGCTGTTGAACTCCGTTCACATTCAGCAAGATTACTCCTGATCCTTAACCTCAACTCCTTCTCTTATATCCTTTAGGGAAGGAAATCTGTTGTCCATACCCAGTCTGGCTTACATGTGACTCCAGAGCCACACAGCAATGTGAATCATAGCCTCTTTCTGCAGTGTAGGGTTTCTATTCGGCCTACTGAATCTGCACCTATCACAATCTCACACAGGCCCTATTCCTGTAAGCTCTCTTATATATCTGACTAATCCACCAACATTTTAGCATGGCCAATCAACCTAACCAGCACATTTTTGGGAGGAAACCAGAGCGCCTGGAGGAAACCCATGCAGACATGGGTACCACTTCTTTACAGACTGCCACAAAATCTTTAACATTCAACTATGCTCTCTGAACAGGGAGAAGGGCCTTTGCCATAAGATCTCTGACAATCAGTGGCTCAGAGAGCGCAGCAACCCCAGTATTGCATGCAGATTCAGCAATGATCAAGGTATCATCCAATGGTGGTCAACTTGTCTGCAGCTGAGTCTGAAGCTCATGGGCTCAAATTGCACTCCAGAACCTGAGCACATAATTCCGACTGTATTCCACTGCAGTCCTGATAGAATGCTGTACTGTCACAGGTTCCATCTTTCGAACAAACTGGATGTAAAAGGCTGCATTGTTCAAAGAGGAGCTCGGCCAATATTCATCCCTCAACCAACAGTCCTCGAAAACACTTTACACATGAATTTATCGCTGTTTGTGGGACTTTACTGTGCACGAATAGAGTCAAGAGATTTACAGCACAAAAACAGGCTCTTCCGCCCAACCTGTCCATTTCACCTGTTGTTTTAATAACTAAGCTAGTCCCAATTGCCTGCGTTTGGCCCATATCCCTTTACCCCCATCTTACCCACATATCTGTCTAAACACTTTTTAAGACCAAATTGTATGTCCCCCGACTACAACCTCTGGCAGACACTCCCACCTTTTTTTTAGTGTAGAAGGAGGCCATTCAGCCCATTGAGTCTGCATTGAGCACAATCCCACCCAGACATTATTCCCATAACTGCATGTATTTACCCTAGCTAGCCTCCTGACACTAAGAGACAATTCAGCACGGCTAATCCACCTAACTCTCACATCTTTGGACAGTGGGAGGAAACCAGAGCACCCGGAAGAAACCAACACAGGCAGGTGGAGAACACGCAAACTCCAGACAGCGACTCAAGCCGGGAATCGAACGCTGGCAGCAGTGCTAACCACTGTATCACCGTGCCTCCTGAATGAAGCAAAATAGAGAACGGCAGTAGTGTTTCCCGCAATAAAACATTGATGTCACTTCAAAAGCACTTTGCTGGCAATTAAACAAGTTGGAATATCCTGAGGCTGTAAAAAGCCATTGTACAAATAAACACAAGACCCTCTTTCATTTATCTTGTCTTTCTATAGCAAGTACACGTCAAGCATGAAGCACAGCTCAAAAACAGCAGCCCCAGTCACCAAAACATCTCTCCATTTATTTCCAATCACTGCAACCATGAAGGAAATGATGGAGACGCTGACATAGTAATCACGAAGATATGGCCACTTTGTCCATATTTAGGTCTACCTGTAACACGTACAACTACTTGCCATACCTGATAGAAATCGTAATTGCCGGACTTGATGTCAAAAGGATCATCTCGAGGGGCTTGCCTGCGACCACAGTTACAGGAGCTGGTGGAGCGAGCGCGGCTGTTGTGGTACAGCACAGGTGGGTTCCGATCGGGTTCTGGTTTTTCTCCTGCAAAGGGAGAGGGAGACGCACAGACACACACAAAAAGGTGCATTCAAGTACCATTAGATATTTCATTATTGCTACAATGCAATCCATAGTCCATAAAGGAAGAAGGAGACATGCAACCGGGCTCGGTTAATGAACAGAGTTAACTAACGTTGCATCACACCAAGTCAAAATGTCTAAAAGGCTTTGAAGACAATTACTTTCAAGGAGCAAAAACTACAATGTCTGCAAATGTCAATCCCACTCAGAGCCAGCAACATCCTGGACACTGAAAGGATACTAGAACTGGGGCTGGGGGACTTCAGTTATATAGAGAGATGGCAAAAATTGGGTTTGTTCACCTTAGAGCAGAGAAGGTTAAGGGGAGATTTAACTGAGGATTCAGAATCATGAAGGGCTAAGAAACTGTTCCTGGTGACAGCAGGTTCAGAGGATACAGATTAAAGGAAAAAAAAACCTCTCTTTAAACACAGCAGGTTGTCTGAAAGGGTGGAGGCACAGATCCGACAGAATTCAAAAAGGAATTGAATAAATACTGAATTGAAGGAATATAATTTACTAGAATAGCTTTAGAGAGTGCAATTAATTGGATACCCTATAAAGGGAGCAGCTACTTGTACAATGGGCTGAATGGCCTGCTTCTGTGCCTCATTATCCTAGGATTCTATGACTGGATGACTGGCAAACTGTTTTGTTTGTTGGTAACATTGTCTAGGTTAATGGATTTGGACTCGGGCTGGACTAAGTCACTGTCCTTTAAATTGTTCTCTAAATTTGATGATTGCTCGTCTGAAGAGCTCTAGGCTTTTTCCAATGTTAAAGGTGATATATAAATGCAAGTTCTTGCTAAGGGTGGCACAGAGGCAGTGGTTAGCACAGCTGCCTCACAGCGTCAGGGATCCAAGTTCAACTCCTGGCTTGGATAACTGCGTGTGTGAAGTCTGCGTGGATTTCCTCCAGGTGCTCCAGTTTTTTCCCATAGTCCAAAGATGTGCAGGTTAGATTGATTGGCTATGCTAAATTGTCTCTTAGTATCAGGGGGACTAGTTAGTGGTATAGGGCAGGGCGAGTTTGTGATCGGTGCAGACTTAATGGGCCGAATGACCTCTTTCTGCACTGTAAGGATTCTACGATTCAGTTTAAGATTCTAATGTCCTCTGGAAACAGAAAATGGGGCTGTTGGAACATCTGGAAGTTCCATGCTGGGCAGGCAACCTATAATATTGGCTTCACCATCAGCCTTTGGACAATGACAGGATATTTCCTGGTCTCTCACCAACAGGATAACAAGTTTTTATAAAGGAGGGAAATAAAACAAATTGCCAGCAGAGACTCACCACTGTTCTAATGAAAGCACATTGACTGGAAATATTAACTCTGTTTTTCTCTCTCTCCACAGGTGCTGCTGACATACTGAGCACATTTCAGATTTCCAGCAATATTCTGCTATTGCACCATTGTGTGAGGAGTTTTCAAATAAATTTGCCAGTGTTATTCAGATCAGCCATGATCTAACTGAATGACGGGGCAGGCTCGAGGGGCTGGATGAGCTACTTCTGCTCCTATTTCTTATGTTCTTATGTGTTATTCAGCTAATAGTTGGTGCAAGCAAGTGGTACACAGGGACCATCCACCTTGTCCTCAAGTGAATGTCCATGGTTCTTAATCCTCAACTCTCCATGACTAAGATTGGTGACTCACTCGTTCAGGGAATCACTGCCTAGACTGTGATGCAAGATGTCAGCACTGCAATGTTTTGCTCCATACTCTGCCCTCCCAAATCCCTCAAAAATTCAAGAAAAGCTTTTCGTGAGAAATACCTGGTATAAAGGAAGCAGGCGAGAGTTTCTGGGATTTCCGCTTTGTGGGATGGTGGTCTCCTGGGTCTCAGCCTCTCTAAGGTCCTAGTTTTGCTGCCAATTTGATTTGGCTCTGGTGCTTCTTCTTATTCCTGTACTGTTTATTTGTCTTCAACTTCTACTGGTCAATCCCTATGCTCAGTCTTCTGCTGCTCAGATTTAATGACTAGATGAGCGTTCAGCCTCTGCCCTCCCAGTCAACCAGAGGTTCACAAAACTTCCACGATTCTGGAAATTGGTTTTCCTTGTACGGACGATGAGATATCAACACCTTCTACTCTATAATTAATGTTAATAATAATGCATACATGACTCGGCTGATTCCTGAACCATATAAATATTAACATCAGGAATGCTATGTTCAATGCTTAAGTATTATACATTACCACTGTATTTTTCTGTTGAATGCTGCCAAACGTTTTTCTCTGTCTACCTCTAAGTGTTGCACCATGAGGCCAAGCAGTGGATTTTAAGATGCATGATACTGCAGCAACTTAAAGGATTGATAGGTGGGGGAGGAGAGCAAGTTCTGTTCCTTGAAAGACTTTGCTAACAGTTAGGTGTTAAGGACAAAATGCCCACAAATTATCAGAGTTATTAAATTCAGTGTTATTCCTTGTAATTCATTCATCGTTAATCTTGTGCTAGAACTCCTGCTGTAGAAATACTAAAACTAAACAGTCTTCTTATTTAAGTAAAACTTGGTTAAACATATTGGATGTAATACACTGCATTTCACAGTGCACAAAGCACTTTAATAATGACATGGTACATTATTATCCATCTCTCCACTGCTGGAATTGAAAGTCAAGATTTTTCCTGATTCGGGCTACACAGTTATGCAAAAGAAACAAAGCCAATTTATAGCAATAATAGAATTATTCCGCTTCAACAAGAATTTCTAAATTCTCAGCATGAAGCTGAATCAATGCACAAAGTACTTGACCGTAATGTCCTTACTATAGCTGCCACAAATCCCAACATCAATAAAAAAAAAATCAGACAATGATTTCCTGCTGTATGCAAACTTCCTTTGACGCTTATAAATATCAGCATAAACATTACAGGGTAATGCCAGGCCTATCACTCTGCCACAACTGGATGGGTTGTTTTGTATTAATTGGATTTTCTAGCCTCTTCCCTTTCAGTATCAAGATGAAAGTTTCTACTCACCTGGTTTAGGCAGCAGATGGAATTTGTGAACGCAGTGTTGATCCGTTAAGCTCCTCTCTTCACACAACTGGTGCCCATTACTCCAGAACTTGTAGCAATCTTCATGCAGCTGCATGGCATATTTCTGGAAGGCTGGCCCGCGGGCGTGCTGACTGTAGACACGCAGGGCCTGTGCCAATTGGTTCTTGTGAACAGTCGTGGTGTAATGGTGAGGCAGATTGGACTGGTAGGCGCTGTGAGCCAGAGGCAGGGCCTTTTGGCAACGGTTTTCTGAAAACTTATTATCTGCATCCAAAAATCCTTCCAGCCCTTTCAACTGAATCTGTATCTTGGAGGAGAGATCCCCAGCAAAAAATCCAAGGTCTTCATCCTTCCCGCTTATCATCACATCGTACAGTTTTGAGGCCACTGTGAGCCAGTTTTTATAGGCTGGAAGTTCAAAGTGTGATGGCTGTGGGTTCCTCCCAACGCTATCCTCGAATCCCTTTTTGGTCAGAACCAGCTCCACGTGTTGCCACAGGAACTCCTTCATGGTGCAATCCACCAGCTGGCCACTGGAACTGTTGACGCTGCTTTCCAGTACGAAGGATGGCTGGCGGACATGTCTCATCATCTGATAGCGCCGTGACCCCGGCAGCGGGAGGGACTCATGCTCCCGGATGGCACAGGTGTTTTTCAGCTGCCCGATCAGCATACTGATTGGGTCGTCCCCCTGTCCCGCCAGCACGTAAACAAATGCCTGATTGGCAGGGACAGTGAACAGACAGTTAATACTCTGGTTCGTCAACACCCTGCTCTTCCTGAAAATCCTGTAGATTTGATCCTCCAGGGCGTGTTGGAGCCTCCTTTTAGGAGAATGCTTCTTGGGCTTATCCAGATTTGAGGGGTCGAGACACTTGGGCTCGACTTTCAATGCTCCATTCAGCTGGAAAATAAAGAGGAGTCTCGGAGGGCAGGGTCTACAGTTCAATCTCCACTCCTTGCCTACTGGGCAATCCTTAATCGCGTTCTTCAGGTAGGGCAGAACCTTTTGCCGGAGGGTGTCCAGGGCTCTGAAGAGACGGTCGTAAGTGATGTCGAAGGAGCAGGTGGGGTGAACCAGCAGGAGGATGTGGGAGACGGAGAACAGGTACAAGAGGTGAATGCAGTGGAGCTTCTCCTCCCTCTTCCAGAACTCATGAGCCTCGGCGTGGGAAACATCGTCAGCTAAGGCCCTGCAGGCCTGCAGCAGCTGCTGGTTGTCGCAAACGGCGGTGAGGAGCAGGTAGAGGACTTTGCTGTCCTGGTTGTAGTAACACTGCAGCAGGTTATTGCCCTGCTGATGGCCGCCGGCCTGCAGCCCCGGGTACAAGGGGAAGACCGGCTTGTCGCACAGCGTGTTGACGATGGCGTGTTTCTGGGCGCTCAGCTCCGAGGTCTTGCCGAATATACCCACCACGCACATCTCCTCGTCCTTCCAGGGCACTTCCTCCCCGTCCGAGGCCAACACGGCCCTCAGCGCCCTGGCCGCCGCCATCTTACTCGCTGTCCCGTCCTCAATCCCGTCCGGTGGAGAACCCGCTGCGCCCACAACCGTTCCTGGCAGCGAGTCCGGCCATTCATCTCATCCGGCCGGAAACCGAAAGCACCACAGTTTGAATGAAAACCCAGAACTTCATGTCTGCTTTATAAATTGCAGAATAAAAGTTAAACCATCGCTTTCCTTCCCTTTTCCCTTTTCTTTCTGTAATAATCGTGCGTCCAGCTCTCTCAGCACCAAACTACAAAATGCTTTTGCCAACTGAAACATTTTTAATATATATATTTTTAAAAAATTACAGGGATATCCCTGGCAAAGAAATGCATTGGGCGTGAAATTACTCATAATAAGTGGGTCCCAAACGTCATTATCCCTGATCACAAGTCTTACTCTTAACACTGGGGTAAGATGCTAACAGCTCTGGTAAAAAGCAACTGTCTCAAATAAAAATTCCCTGCATCCTGTAAAAGGATTCTCTTAAAATGGAAATCATTGAAAGTCAACTCCACTTCGTCCTATTGTTCCCTTCTTTTTGCAGAGGGTCGTTAGCCAGAAACAATGGTCGAAGCAAAATCACACTTTACCAGAAAAGGCAAGTGGATACATAAAACCTAGCACACCAGCCTTACTTGCTGGGGGGAGGGGAGGGGAGGGGAGGGAGGGGAGGGAGGATGGAGAAGAAATTACAATTCGAAAGAAAAAGAGGGCAGCTAAAATGTCACATCTTTCTAGAGTGATGGTTGAAAAACTGGCTGATTACCATATCTATAATAGACGCTATGAACATGAATTATTCATGTGCAAAAGCTCTTCAAGGCTGTATTGCAAAGTGCAGCTCCTTTGGAACGAACGCAATTAGCATATTGCATAATTTCGATTCAAGCATTATTATTTAGGTTAGAAACCCAATCATTCAAACCTTTACAAATATTCTCCAGAAAACTAATAGACGATTTCCCAGAGGGGAACAAAACCAGGGTGTAAGTATGCATTTTCTTCTGTTGCTTTTCTCCCCTCCTGCTGGGTATGGTTTTGCAGTCAGTGACCGTACTCCGCGACTTCACCTTTGGTCATTATTTGTATACGCTACTTTGTTTTTTTTAAACTTAATTGACGGAAAACCCAAATGTCTGCAAAAATCAGCAGATTACTATTTGCCTGCAACAAGATTAACCGTACATACCATTCAATTATTTACGAGCATCTTATTTTCGTTGCTATATACTGACAACATCTTCGAACCATAGAATCCAACATCACAATGAGACCATTCTGCCCATTGCGCCAACTTTTTGACGGATCTAGTCCTGTCTTAGGCTGATAGTGAAGCTGGAGGGAGGTTGGAGGATTAAGTCATGCGTCTTTAGAGTCACCTTGATCTGCCACTTGTTGCTTCAAAAACTAAATGCATCTTTGACCTGATTGCAATTCCCAACCTTGAAGTTCCTGGTGAGGAAGGTAAGCATAACCAGGACAGGAAATTGGGGATTGTAGAGATGTACAACCCATTTCCACTGTGATGGCAAAATAAACTAGTATTGCTGTGAGGATTCACAGCTATGGTTTCTCTTCTTCAAATACCTTGAGAAATTTCATGCATGCTGCAACATTTAAGAGCCAACAACAATACCATGGACTCAGAATCAAATAAATTGGTTAAAACCTGATGTTGTCAGACTTCTCTCAGAATCCTACAGTGCAGAAAGAGGCCATTAAGCCCATCCCATTTGCATTGGCCACAATCCCCCTGCAAGCCCTTTCCCCATGCATTTACCCTAGCCATTAACCCTGATGAATTCCTACAGTACAGAAGGAGACTATTCAGCCAATCACACTGACCACAATCCCACTCATATTCCTGTAATCCTACATATTTATTCTGCCAATCCACTGACACAATGGTCAAGTTAGCATAGTCAATTCACCAAACCCACACATCTTTGGAGGAAACTGGAGCACCTGGACAAAACCCACACAGAGATGGGGAGAATGTGCAGACTCCACAGAATGACCCAAGCTGGAAATTGAACCTGGATCCCTGGCACTGTGGAGGCAACAGTGATAACCATTGTGTCGCTCCCATGGAATATAGGTCAGACAAGGATGGTAGGTTTCCTTCTCTAACAGACAGGTAATTTTATGGTCACTATTACACTTGCAATTCAAAAATGTTATTGATCAAATTTAAATTCCAGCAGTTGTCATGGGATTTGAATGCAGGGCTCCAGCACGAGGCTGGGACTTTGGGGCAATCACCATTTTCTTCCAAAACAACTGCAATGCAAGGTTGTTCAATTCAATGAGTCCAGAATAAATAATGAAGATAAGGCAGTACTATTGAAAGGATAATGGATACAGGAGTCCCTGTTCAATCTGTAAACCTGCTGGAAACCAGGATGGCCAGCACCTTTATGTTCATGTTCCCATGTTGTAAGTCCTTAGTCTGAGTTCATAGAGGAAAAAATATTTAACTAATTGGTGCTTTGTCCATTGACTGTATTGTGGTTTCCTTTCAAAACTGGTGATAAAAACATTAGCTCTACACTTATCAAAAACAGATTTACAACAATTGTTTATTTGACTGTTTATTAAATAAAAACCATATAAAAGCATTTGATGCACTGGAACAATACAGCCAAGACTCAGAATGCACCTTCACAGAAAGGAATTAAGAAAGACAGTCAACACAAAATATTTTACAAAAGTTAAAAATTGAATAAAAATTTGACATTTTGACCTATGGGACAAGTGCAGCCTTCAAAACTTCATATTACTTGGTCAATTTTGCAATGACTTTATTGATGCCCAAAAGCTCCACATTTACATAGACAAATTGCAAAACCATTTTTTGTATATCTTCCTTAAGGACCTTTGTTCAAAATGCCCCATTATATAAAATTTTAAAAAGTACAGCTTTTGGCTTGATTGTAGGGAGAAGACAATGTGGCATTTATAGGTCAGTAGTCAAACCCTCCCACTGTTTTCAGTTAACTGACACCCACAATACACAGGGTTTCTGCCATCCATTGATCAAAGAGTAAAGAGTTAAATCCAATGTCCTCACACTCAAACTGAGATTAGAGAAAAGAAGATTTCCCCCATTTTAAGGAGTGTTTTGGATAAATTAAGTTCCTTTATATTTAGTGGCACTGAGTAGACTTGAAACTTAAGTAATGAAAACCGCAGAAATTCTTCCAAAATGTTCTATCTTCATGGCCACACAGTTAAGGATCTCAGATGGTGATGAAACAGAATCTGTTGTTTGCCAGTTGAAGACATTTTGTTCAGTAATGAAGCAAGCAATACAAACAAATAAAACAGCAGTTTCATGCTATTGGATAGAAACACACAGGATTTTAAACATAATTTCAGTATTAATGTGGGCAGAGGTTTTCACATAATGAGCTTTTTTTCAGTTTTCCAAGCAGCTGTCAGAATATACTCCTGTAAAATGCAAGGCAATGTTGCAGGCAATTGATATCTGGAAACAACACACTGATCATTTCCCCAGTCCTCTGGTTCAGCTCTTGCACAGCACTTTCTGGAGCTGGGCTTGCATGTAATGCTTAATGTTTTTAGAATGAGAGGATTGTGCAAGCACCCACCTTTGAACCGGATGTGCGCAATCAAGGACTTGTTCAGATTTCCAATTTGTAGCCATTTTGTCGCGTAATAAAAGAATAATATTCACCCAGTCAGCCAAATCACATTTCCCAGCACTGGGAAAGGCAGTAGTAGTCATAACATATACATTCAAGAAATCATTTAACATTATCCTAACTACTACTTTGGAATAGCAATAATTTATCCCACCCGTTTAAAAAAAACACAATGATAAAAGTGAAGGTTTGTAAACAGTATTCGCTTTTCTAAAAACCGCATTCATAGCTGCCTACAGCAGCTCAGAACTGCTTCACACAAGTAGACAACTTGCTTCAGAAAGAGCAGGTCACCAGGGAAATGAACATTCCTTCCCCAAGTGGAGGTTACATTTCTACAGGACTATTTTTTGAAATAGAAGTACAAATTTAGCAACTTGACACATTAGGGCAGGGTTGTGCAGAGAGCAGAAAGACAGTGAGAGACAGTAAAGAGAGAATTCCTGCATGTCCATATTATGTCCCAATGTTAAATATTTTGGATATAAGTTTGTTTTTCATCAACTGAAGAGAGTAAAGCTGCATATCCAGATCTTCCAATTGCATCACGTAAATAGTTTGGTTACTGTAAACATGCTATAAACATACTTTGTACAAATGTGAAGTGCAGAGAAACCAACAGTCGCAATGTATTTACAATTTTATTATAATAAATGTAAAATGCTCTCTCTAAATGCGTTGCAATTAGCCTTGAACTTGTAACTAATAAAAACTATGATCTAGATTTCTTTCCCACCACACAAGAGGTGACAGAACAACTTATTTAGCTGCCAGTGCAAATCATGAAGATTTTTATAACACCTGCAGTTATAAAACACCATAAGAAGATTTGGAGTTTATATTTAGTTGGCTTATTGATGATCTGCACTGCTGTGTCCCAATCAGATTTTGATCAAGCAGCACAATTTTATCAGCCCCAATAAATTGCACAAATCAAACAAGAGGGAAATAGGTTACGGCTGAAGTCAGTAATTTCCAGAATGGTATCTCCTATGCCCCCTCCCATCCTAAAATGGTCATAGGAATGAGTTGAATGTTGAATAAATGGAGGGACTTGTTAATTTAAAAACGGAGAGAAAACACAGCTCGAGAAAATGGGTACAATCTTAACCTGCAATTTAAAAAGTCAAAACAGCTGTGTAAACAGTATCACAAGTCAGGCAATTATTACAGTATAAATGTAGATTCAGTGCTAAAATAGAGCTATTTACCACAAAAAAAAAATGAAGAATTTGATTATTTGCCTTGTGGTTTAAGTGGGCTTAATTCTTTTTCCCTGTCTTCAGCTTGCAAGGTCACACTCTGACCAATGCACACAATGCAATTAGGTTAACAGCAACAGTTAGAGTCCATCATCACACATCCCGGCTACATTGGCCAAACGTGAAAAATAATGGAATCAAATGGAAAGCACAGTATATTCATCTTCAGCTAGGACCCATTCATCCACAAATAAAAACATTAACACTCTTCAATTTTAAAGCTCCAAACATAGTGCTGAAAGAGAATTAGCTTGCAACTTGATCATCAAAGCTAGTGTTCGGAGAGAGGCAGCAAGGAGGACTTTTGGGATGAGCCATCTGAAATAGAGTAGAAAACTTCCACTGAAAAGCAGATATTTCAAAGCATCTGTTAGAAATAGTATCACTTTCTATTTTTCTTTTAATCTTAATCAGAAGTTCCCAAACATTTTTTTTTTGCTCAACAGATGAGTGGAAACCCTCAAATGCTGACAGTTTTTAAAATTCTTTCATGGGATGTGGACTTCGCCTGCTAAGCCAGCATTTTTTTATTCATGGGGTGTGGGCATTGCTGGCTATTCCTAATAGCCCTGTAACAATACTGTGCCTTTAAGAAATGTACTTGCATTATATTTCTTCCAAAGGGACAGTGTTACGCTGACAACAATGCTGAACTGTCTACAGCCAGCAGTCCATCTGCTGATTCTGCAGAAGGTTAATCGCTCCTAACTATTGGAGTGCTTGTTTTAATTTGGGCTAATGCATTGATGTTAGGGTTGTCCCGAGGTTTTCAGAGTAAGGTTTGATTATGTTTTTCTCTGTGGGGATTTTGCTTAAATTGGAATCAATAGAAATTAGCAGTTAAGATTTATACCTTGTCATGTCTAAGTATTTCAATTGGTAAAAGTTATGCAAATTCTTTTTGTTACAATTTATATATGTGTTGTTAAATAAAGTTTGTTTTAATAAAAGCTTCCTAGTGGGTAAATAGAATCACATCTGAAGCAAACACCTTATGCTCGCACTAACGCCAAAATCAAAAATAGTTGGGGGTCTAGGCTAACATCACAATATATCCTGGAGTTTCAAATCTGGTCTTTTACACTTGCTATTTTGAAGGGCTTTAAGTGTCCATAGGCAAGACAAGGCAAGGATGGCAGATTTTCTTCCCTAAAGGTCATTAGTAAACCAGATAGATTTTTTACAATAATCAACAATGGTTTCAGAGTCATTGTTGAAATTTGATTCCAGATTTTCATTGAATTCAAATTTCAACATCTGCCATGGTGGGATTTGAACCCGGGTCCCTAGAGTGACCTTGATCACTAGATTATTAGTCCAGTGATAATACCACAATGCCATTCCCTCCATCATCCTGAATTGCCTTCTAGAAGGTGCTGAGCTGCCTTCTTGATCCTCTTCAATCCATGTGGTAGGTACCCCAGTATACTATTAGGGAGAAAGTTATTTGATTGTTTCCTAATTTACTGCCATGCAAGCAGCAAAACAGAATCCTAAAAGAGCAAAATTAATTTTCCAGAAAAGGATAGAAGACTGAGCAAAGTACTTTTGAAAGGAAACTTATTTATCTCTACTTCTATGAGCATCAGGGTACCCAGGATTTCAAGCAGATTTTACTGCAGGGACAAAACAAGAGGACAATCCATAGTGCTGCAGAGCTTGGGGCAAAGAACCCTTAACAGATCTTTAGACAGAGTTGTAGGGTGGATTGAGATAAAGCAACAACTTGCTTCCACTTATTTCTCAATGGCAGCATGGACTCCAAAGGATCATGAACACTTTCCAAAAAAGACTTATGCTGCACAGGGGTACACAAAAGTGGGAAATAACTTTTTCTATAAGCTGAAAACTAAATGATCTGTAAACTGGTATTGTAGCAGTTTAAATCAGCCTGAAAAACTTGCAGGCAGTGCTACAGCACCACCAGTGGAGAAAGTACATCTTGCACCCGTACTCAAAGACATCCAATGAATACGTGCAAGCCTATTCTCCCAAAACCCCCCCTTAGTTTAGAGACATTCGGTTGAGCTAGATGGGGCATTGTAAGTTGAGCCACACAGACAAAGGCTTCTGAGTAAGTAGATTTCAACCATTCTTTTCCTTAAATTTAGTGTTTTTTGTGGCAGATCAATTATGCTGATGCTGGACAAGCTAAAGAGTCTGGTCAGTGACCAACAACATCTGATTAAGTGAAGAAGTGGTCTTGTATTTGGCTCATCTCAAATGCCCCAGTAAGAGACCTACTAGCCTTGCACACAAGCACGGCTACTTGTGAGGAGACTAGTGAGCAATCATGGCCCAAGATTTAGTCCCACAGCTGAAAGGAAAAGCAAATACTTTTTTCTATTCTGGGAAGAAAGAACATTTTGTAATGATTAAGTATTGCAAAGTAACTTATCCAAGGAGCTAGAGAGGGAACATTATAAATCAGTTGATTGCCTCCAGCTAAAGTACCTCAAATTTCCGTTTTAGTGCTTGTGTCATAACTGGTGTCAGTCCTGTGCCAGTGTCTCTGTTCTCCTTATAGAGAGGTGTTCCACCAGGGCTCCTGCATCCAAGTATTTCATAGGGTAAGCAATTGTATTCAATACTGTCCCAAAATACAAGCCATTAGCCCTCAACAGAAAATCTATTTCTGTCATCAAAGTTTAAATTAATCCCAGACTTCGAACAACAGTTTTAAACAATGAATCATCATCTGCAGCAATATAAATGTACAGTATAATCTTTTGCTTCTGTTTAGCCACTAGAAAATGATGAGTGAAGCTTGCCTTCTTCAGCTTGAGCAAGACTTGATCCTTAGAAAACAAATTGGATTGGCATCTTGTCACTTGGGAAAGATGGGCTGAGAAGGGGGTCAGAAGAGAGAAATAGAAGGGAAAATCTGCCTAGAGGGATGAAAATAACTGCAGGTAAGGGGAGACCTCATGTGAAAGCACTTCCCAATGGTTCAAGTAGTAAAAAGATGTATTGGTATGCGGGAGACAAAGAATCTCATGCTAAATGGGATGGACTGAATGGCCTCCTTCTGCACTGTAGGATTCTATGATTCTATAAGCAGGCTAGCTTATTCAAGCAAGAATGTTAGAGTTTTTCTGGTGGAGGTAGAATTCTCTCCTTAAAGAAGAGAGTCATGCAAGTTTCCCCTCAATAATTATCAGTGACACCTGACTGAAAAGTACTCCTGTAGCATTTCAGAGTAAACAAATTCAGACTGGATAGCAAAGTTTAACTGCAGTCTAACAGCTCGACAACATGCACCATCTCAAATCGCTTGAAGTAATGTGGGCATAATACATGATGGTTGTTAATTGGAACTACACTCCGAGGAGGAGTAAACATCTCAGGGATGAGAAAATAAGAAAGGGAAGGTAATAGTCAACTGCTACCACACAGCAGTGCATTAGGGTACTCTAGCACCAAATCATTGCAGTCCCTTCTGCTGAGTCCGTGAGTGTACTTAGAACAAACAAAACAGAAGTCATTTCATTACCGTACTAATGAAGTTAGATGTGACAGATTGAAATGGATATGACTCATTATAAAACAATTAGTATTTAATTTTGTAAATTACCTCCATTTGTTAATATTACCTTTCTATTGCTACTTTCTTTAGACGCTGCCGAAGGTCCACCACAGGTTTTTTTGGAGTGGTTCTAAAAGTAAAAGCCAAGTTACAGTTAGCCATTTCTCCAGTTAGGTACTACCTTCACATTTGCATAAGCTTTGTGCATTATGCAGACACCATAATTAAACAGCTAGCATTTTCAGAAGCATAGGACATTCCACATTTGAACCTTGGCTGTCAATTTGATTCCTAATTAGCAGCAACTGCAGAAAAGTTCAAATCTTCAAAAGAAAGACCACGAATAGTGTTCACCTTATTTACTTTGAAAAATGGAAATGGATTTTAAATTGGACCAAAGCAATTGATAAATTTTAATTGGTAAAAGCATTGTTCTAGTTCGTGCTAATGGAGGGAAAGATTACAAGAGACAGGTTGTCTTGGAGGTTTTAAGATATGAAAGGATAGAGGTGTTAGGTTTGTGCATTCGTAACAAGATACAATATTATGTAGGTTTGAGGTGTAAGTAAATGGGATGGATTTGATCTTTACATTTTAGATAAGTTAAATTTGTTTTAATATCAAAGTGAACTCAGAAGGGACACGAAATATTTTGCACCTTATAGGATTTCCACCAGTAAAAAGAAGAGGCTATATTATATTTTATTGACAAAATAGAAAGATGAAAGCTTTCAGTTTCAAATAGGTGTGAGAATCCAGGATGAAAGGTAGAACAGAATGGCACTTTGGAGTTACTATGGAGAGCTTAAAGGTTGACTGACTGAGGAAGATTTCCAGGAATGCTGGACATTTTGGGCTGCAAAAAACAGTCTGGTTTCTGAAGGTTTCTTGGCTTTCCAAAGCAGAGTGGAAATTAGTTTGAGAGGATGTGGTACACCTTTATTAAAGTGATAGCAGCTTTGCTGGAGATAACATTACTGGAATTTTATGATTAAATTTCTATAAAGGGAATGATTTCCTGGAAGACTTGTGGATTTAACCAAATAGGGAATCTTTTGGAGGGACTGTTTGTAAGTCGAATTTTAACTAATATCGTGTATTTAAGCTTTCTTTTCCTCTTGTTGATCCAACTTTTACTTTTAATTTTTGAAATGTCAAAGTGTGACTGGATTTCTCCCAATTGGTTTTTGGAATACAAAAAGTGGCAAGATAAGTTTCCACTGGGATTTAGTTTGCTCAGAAATTAACATCTGCTGTGCTTGGAATAAATCTGGGGGCTCTTAATTACATTATTAAAATCCCTAATCGGTTTGGAGTTTGTGAATCCCAGGGATGAGTATGAGAAGAACGCTAAATTTAGGAGTTTTATGTCGAGGGATATTAAAGTGCTTGGACTGCAAACGGCTTTTGCAATTGCTAAGATCTTTCTGAGAGAGGAAAATATAACTATGGAGTATTTGAAATCTTAATTATAATGAAGTTGAGAGAGTTAGCAGATAAAGTGTAGGTGGAAATAAAAAGTGGAATTTTGTGACAAGATACAATATTATGTAGATTTGAGATGTAATGGAATACTTAAAAATCCAAGCCCAGCATTTAAATTTGGAAGTCATAGAATTCCTGCAATGCAGAAAGAGGCCATTTGGCCCATTGAGCCTGCAAAAACAATCCCACCCAGACCCCAACTTCAACTATTTACCTCAACTAGTCCCCTGACATTAGGACCAATTTAGCATGGCCAATCCATCTAACCCACACATCTTTGGACTGTGGGGAAAAGTCAGAGCACCCGGAAGAAATACACACAGATACGGAGAGAACATGCAGACTCCATATAGACAGTGACCTAAGTTGGGAATCAAGGTCCCTGGCACTGAGAGGTAGCTGTGCTAACCACTGTGCCACTCCACTGAAACTTGTGTAGTCTTTTCACCTCATTTGAAAAGATATAGCGATGAAATTGAATAGGCCTAGAAATGCTTGGACTGTAATGTTACCAATGTTGTGTCAGGTATTGTAATGAATGTGTATGCAAGCCGGTGAGAGGATTTTCTGATGTGCAGATTACAAGATAATAAAGATTAAATGCTTAATGTGTCCCATTTACCAATCAATTTAGGACCATAAGGAAAGAGATCTAATGAAGTTTTTGTAAAGTTTGCAAAAGGAAAAGCAATCTAGGATCAACATTTCAGGGCATAGAAATTCAACTTGAAAATACAAGAGGTTATGAATATGAAAGAATTTAGAAATAGCTTTCCAGTAAACATTAAGGCATAATTAGATGAAGGATGAAATAAAAAGATTGGTAAAGTTGATACACACGATATTTCACATGAATGGTTGAGTGTAGGAAAAGGGTCATTTAGAAATCAGCAAGGAAATTGCTGATATAGAAAACCCAATGACAATAAAAGTGTTAGGAATAAGGAGCAGGCTGAAGATCATCAGTCTACTAAAGATGGAAAAATGGAAAGTAAAGTCGAAGGAAGGAACTGATACGTTACCATTGTTCACAAGGCTGGACGTACAATTTCAAATTGTTGGAAGTTAATGGAAACTGGATTGCAATGATAAGAACTCGATAGTTCTGTAAGTAAGATACTGTGGGCTTGGAAATGCAGATGCAAGACAGCCCACTAGCTTTCGTATAGGCAGAGCAGGAAGAATCTATGTTAGTTAGAGAAGTGAGAAAGTGTTCACAACTAACCCAAGGAACTCTAATGGCAGGTTACAGAGCTGTTTAGAGATTGTATGTGCAAAGGGAATGTACATCATGTTTACATGGAAGAAGGGAAAATATGCAAAGATCTTAAGGGGCACAGGGGCTAGCCGGTCCTTTCTTTTGGAATGGTGCCATCTATTGACCAGAAGGGTTATTGCAGAACAGTACGTTAATTAGTGGAATTCATGAGGAGTCAAGCCTATTTCATCGTCCTCTTTTAAGGATAAAGCAAATTTTTAAAATGATTTGAAAACGTGTGATTGTGAAGGCAAAAGAACAATTGCCCATTGCAGTGGTTCAAATTTATTCTAAGGAATAATATACAGAATGATATACCAAATATGCCTTTTGCAATGGAGAGCAGTATGTTGAGACAGAGGTTTTACAGAAAGCACATCCTGGATTGTTTCCAGATTGTGAGGTCACAGTTGGGAGAGGCAGAATCTAAAAGATAGGGAGAAGGATGCTGAAATTAGTTGGCAGGATATAATTTTTGGGAACCTATTCAGAAGGTTGAAGAGGATGAAGCTGAGGCACTTGGTTAATTGAAGTTAGTGGATTTATAGCAGCAGGAACCTGAAGCAAATTACATTCCAGAATGCAATAACATTAAAAATAATGTGTTAATGAGGAAATGGAGATCACTTCATATGCTGGCAGATGAAAAGTACACGAAAAAGTAATACTATTTACATCCCAAAATGAGTTTGAGAATGGCTGAAAATTCCAATGGGAATTTGGGAATAGGAAAAGTCAAACTAGGATACAAGACATTTCTATTGCCCTGGACTACATAAATATATAATCAAACTCTAAAAACATGTCAGGTGATAGGAAATCCTCAAGCAGTAATTAAACCTGCACCTTTAAAGTTTATTCATTAGTGTCACATATAGGCTTACATTAACACTGCAATGAAGTTACTGTGAAAACTACCTGGTCATCACACTTCAGAATCTGTTCAGGTACACAGAGGGAGAATTTAACATGACCAGTGCACCTAACTAGCACATCATTCAGACTGTGGGAGGAATCCTGAGCAAACCCAGGCAGATACAGGGAGAACATGCAAATGCTACATAGATAGTCACCCAAGCTAAGAATCGAACCCAAGTTCCTGGCGCTATGAGGCAGCAGTGCTAAGCATTGTCACCATGCTGTCCAATTCCAGCATTTTAAGAATATTTTAACAAAGAGAACAAAGAACAATGCAGCACAGGAACAGGGCCTTTAGCCCACTGAGCCTGTGCCAGCATATGACACCTTTCTAAAGCCTTTACCTCTAAGTGGTCTGTAGCCTTCTATTCACATATCTGTCAAGATGCCAATTTAACATTCCTATTGTATCTGCTTATCACCTCCTCCGGGAGTGCATTCCAGGCACTTACAATCCTCTTTAAAAAAAACTCCAAACCAACCAACATTCTGGTAAACCTTTTCTGTATCCTCTCCAAAGTCTCTACATTCTTTCGTTAGTGTGGTAACCAGAACTGTACACAATATTCCAAATGTGGCCTATGTTAATGCTTCTAAGGGTTCTGGTAGTAACTGTACACTTCTCTTGTATCAGACCTTCTAAAATGCATAACCTCACATTTATCCAGATTAAGTTCCATCTGTCGTTTCTCTACCCAAATCTCCAGCCAATCTATATCCTACTATATCCTCTGACAATCCTCCCCACCAACCACAGCTCTCCCCAATCCTCGTATATCTGCAAAGTTACTAATCAGATCAGTTACATTCTTCTCCAAATCATTTATATGTATTACTAACAATAGGAGTCCAAACACTGATTCCTGAGAAACATCACTACTGATCACAGATTTCCAGTAGAAAAACACACTTTCACTGCTACTCTGTCTTCTATGACCAAGCCAGTTCTATATCTATCTTACCAATGGACCGCAGATCCATGTGACTTCATCTTCTGAATCAGCCTGCCATGAGGAACCAACACCAGTTTTAAATCCAACTGATTTATTTGATAGTAAACTCGCAAGCTTTCAGCTTTATAGCCTTTATCAGGCGAATGAGGTGTTCTGGTCTCTAAAAGCACACATATCAGCACAGACAGTTTACAGATTACTGATTAGAATGCGAATCTTTACACCTAACCTGCTATTCAAGTCTTAAAAGTGGCTAACAACGCAAGTGGAAGGAGCACTGAGCACAGGTTAGAGAGATGTGTATTGTCTCCAGACAGCACAGTAAGTGAGGTTTTTTGCTAACCGAGGCAAGTCATGGGGGTTACAGATAGTGTGACATGAAGCCAAGATCCTGTTAAGACCGTCCTCATGCGTGTGGAATTTAGCTATCAGTCTCTGCTCAGTGACTCTGCGCTGTCGTGTGTCATGAAGGCCCCATGAAGAACTTTTACCCGAAGGTCAGAGGCCGAATGCCCGTGACCACTGAAGTGTTCGCCAACAGGAAGGGAACAGTTTTGCCTGGTGATTGTTGAGCGATGTTCATTCATCCGCTGTCGTAGTTCTGCATGGTCTCCCCAATATACCATGCTTCGGGACATCCTTTCTTGCAACATATTAAGTAGACAACGTTGGCCGAGTTGCAAGAGTATGTACCACGTATCTGGTGAATGGTATTCTCACGTTTGATGATGTCATCCATGTTGATGATCCGGCATGTCTTGCCGAAGTTGCTGTGGCAGGGTTGTATGGTATTGTGGTCACTGTTCTCCTGAAGGCTGGGTAGTTTGCTGTGAACAATGATCTGTTTGAGGTTGCGCGGTTGTCTGAAGGCAAGAAGTGGGGGTATGGGATGGCCTTGGCAAGATGTTCATCAATGATGTGTTGAAGACTCCGGAGAAGATGTCGTAGCTTCTCCGCTCCAGGGAAGTACTGGACATGAAAGGGTACTCTGTCCACCGTGTTCATCTTCTGAGGAGGTCAGTGCGGTTTATTGCTGTAGCACATCGGAACTGTTGATCGAAGAGTCGAGCGCCATATCCTGTTCTCACGAGGGCATCTTTTGGTGTCTGGGGGTTCTGTCATGATCCTCCTCATCTGAGCAAATTCTGTGTATACGGAGGGCTTGTCTGTAGGGGATGGCCTCTTTAACATGTTTAGGGTGGAAGCTAGAGAAGTGGAGCATTGTGAGGTTGTCTGTCGGCTTGCAGTACAGTGAGGTGCTGAGGTGACCGTCCTTGATGGAGATGCGTGTGTCCAAGAAATGCAACCGATTCTGGAGAATAGTCCATGGTGAGTCTGATGGTGGGATGGAACTTCAGACAACCGCGCAACCTCAAACAGATCATTGTTCGCAGCAAACTACCCAACCTTCAGGAGAACAATGACCACAATACCACACAACGCTGCCACAGCAACCTCTGCAAGATATGCCGGATCATTGACATGGATGACATTATCAAACATGAGAATACCATTCACCAGGTACACGGTACATGTTCTTGCAACTCGGCCAACGTTATCTACCTAATACGTTGCAAGAAAGGATGTACATTGTGGAGACCATGCAAACACTATGACAGCAGATGAATGAATATCGCTCAACAATCACCAGGCAAAACTGTTCCCTTCCTGTTGGCGAACACTTCAGTGGTCATGGGCATTCAGGTAAATGTTCTTCAAGGGGGTCTTCACAACACAATACAGCCCAGGGCCGCTGAGCAGAGACTGATAGCCAAATTCCACACACATGAGGATGGTCTTAACAGGGATCTTGGCTTCATGTCACACTATCTGTAACCCCCATGACTTACCTCGGTTAGCAAAAAACCTCACTTACTGTGCTGTCTGGAGACAATACACATCTCTCTAACCTGTGCTCAGTGCTCCTTCCACTTACATTGTTAGCCACTTTAAGACTTGAATAGCAGGTTAGGTGTAAAGACTCGCATTCTAATCAGTAATCTGTAAACTGTCTGTGCTGATATGTGTGCTTTTGGAGACCAGAACACCTTATTCGCCTGACAAAGGCTATAAAGCCGAAAGCTTGCGAGTTTACTATCAAATCAGTTGGATTTAAAACTGGTGTTGCAGACTTCTTACTGCAACTCTTCTTACCCCAGTCCAACGTCGGCATGAGGAACCAAGTCAAAGGTCTCGCTCAAGGCAACGTAGACAACATTCAATATCCTGTCTTCAATCATCTTTGTCGCTTCCTCGCAAACTCATCAAGTTTAAGAGACATGACCTCCCCCTCCCCACCCCATAAATCCATACTATTGCTAATAAGTCCATATTTTTCAAAACGTGAGTAAATTCTGTTAAGAATCTTCTCCGAGGATTACTCTTATCCATAAGTAACTTAAAATGAGTTCCCAGTGCCTACAACAAACACTATGTACAGTTAAAAATTAATCTGCAATATAGTTATTTCAATGTACTGTTTAGAGTTTACATGATCATAGTTAAGAACCTCAGACTTACGTAATTCGTGTTGGTCTCGGCAGCTGGTTAGCTTTTGCCTGCAAATTAAAGGCTTGAAGATCAGAAACTGTGATTGAAGGACATCTTTTTTCCTCTGGTGTTTTCATCTGTGAACAAAATATAAATTAGTAATTTGGTCAATAGTAGTCAAGAATGACACTAATGTCAACACAACTGAATTTCCAGATACACATGGTTGGTAATATCTGTAGCCATTTGTTCTTTCATGGATTGTGAGTGTTGATGATTATGCCAGTATTTATTGGCAGTTGCTAATTGCCTTGAGAAAGTGGTGAGCTGTTTCTCTTGAGCCACTGCAATCCAAGTAGTGTAGTTACGTCCGCTATGCTGTTAGGAAGGAAGTTCCAGGATTTTAACCCTGCAGGGAAGGAACAATGATTTTGTTCCAAGCCAGAACGTTGAATGCCTTGGAAGGGAAACCTCCAGGTGGTGGTATCCCACCCTTGTTCTTTGAGTTGGTAGAGATCGCAGGTTTGGAAGACGTTCTCAAGCAGCCTTGGTGAATTGCCTCCTCTGTATATCAGTGGTGGAGGAAATGAATGGAGTGAAAGAAGTCAAAGGCTGTTTTGTCCTGAATTGCATTAAGTTTAGAATGACTTACAAAATTCTAACAGGTCTAAACAAGATAGATGCAGGGAGGATGTTCCCAATGATGGGGGAATCCAGAATCAGGGGTCATATTCTGAGGATTCAGGATAGACAGTTTGGGATGGAGATGACGAGATATTTCTTCACCCAATGAGTGGTGAGCCTGTGGAATTCATTACCACAGGAAGTAGTTGATGCCAAAACATTGAATGCATTCAAGAGGTGGCTGGATATTGCACTTGCGGCAAATGGGATCAAAGGTTATGGGGAGAAAGCAGAATTAGGCTATTGACTTGGATGATCACCCATGATCTTAACGAATGGCAGAGAAGGCTCAAAGGGCCAAATGGTCTCCTCTTGCTCCTATCTTCTGTGTTTTTATGTTGTTGAGGGTGCATTCATCCAGGCTAGAGGAGAGAGTAGTCCCTCACACTCCTTACTTGTGGATAGCTTTTGAGGAGTCAGGTGGGGAGTTACTTGCCACAGAATTCCCAGCATCTGATCTGCTCCTGTACCAAAAGAATTTGAATGGCTAGTCCAATTCATTTTCTGATCAATGTTAACTTTCAGGATGTTGATTGTGTAACAGTTTAACAATAAAAGAGAGACAACACAATTCTGAAGTGAAAAGATTTATCAAATTAAATAACATTCTTTTCATGACATGGTTAACTAAGAGATCAGTGTTATTATCTGTTCATTTTTGTGGTTTAAAACTATTAGTTAGAACTCATGAATATTGTGTGTGTTTAATACAAGCAATGCAACAATGAGACTAATTCACTCATGACAACTTTCCTGACCTTCAAATGTTTATTTGAGAATTCAAGAAAGATTTGCCTGAAATAAAAGGTGTGAACATTGCTCACCTCTGATTCTTCAAATTTGTTCTGAGTTCTTCTCAGTTTCACCTTGAGTAAATCCTTTACCGTCACAGGTAATGGTCCATCCATCTTCTCAGGAACTGCCTGTGAATGCCAGAGAATGTTATAAAGCACAATCTGTACTAATAAAACAAATAGCCTTATATTAATAACACTAACCTTTCTTTTTTCAAATCTGTCTGCAGTCTTCTTCAATTTTACTTTAAGTAAATCTTTTATTGTTATGGATGGCAGCTTGCCAGTTTCCTCAGAGAGAGTCTGAATGAAATAAAAGCCAGCAATAAAGTGTTTGCAATTTATATCATTATTTTATTCAGAAATGATTAAAATTCTGCCCAATACTATCATGGATAAATGCTTACAGAAATCAGATTTATTGGCTACAAAACTAGTAGTGGATTAGTTGAATGGCTGAATGGCCTACTCCAGCTCCTTTGTCTATGCTGGAGTAAATTTTAGCTTTGGTAAATGATAATGACAATCATCATGGTTCCATGCCAACCATCTCCAGCCCCTTCATAATGATTTTCCTTCGCTGATGATGGCACAATATTCAGCACCATTCACAATTCCACAGGTACTGAAGCAATCCATATCCAAATGCAGCAAGACCTCAACAGTATCCAAACTGACAAATAACATTCATACCAAACATGTGCCAAGCAATGACCATCTCCAAAAGGACAGAATCTAACACATTACTCCTTGCCATTACCATCACTAACTCTCCATATCAAAACTATTAACCAGAAACTAAACTGGACCAGCCAATATTAGGATTAAACTATTGAGTTGGATGATCAGCTATGATCACGATGAAAGATGGAGCAGGCTTGAAAGGTTCAATGGCCTCCTCCTGCCCATATTTTCTATATAAACACTGTGGCTACGAAAGCAGGTCCTGACTTTCCAAAGCCTGTCCACCATCTACAAGGCACAAGTCACGAGTGTGATGGAATGCTGTCCACTTACCTCCACAACACCCATGAAGCTCAACACCATCCAGAACAAAGCAGCTCACTTGATTGGCACTCCAATCACAATTAGTCATTGCCTTCAAGACTGGAGCAGTGTGCATCAGCTACAAGATGCACTGCAGGAACTCACCAAACCTTCCAAATCCATGACTACCACACAAGGAATGCAGATATCAGGGAACAGCATCAGCTGAAATTTCCCTTCAAGCCACCTGCCATCCTGACTTGGTAATGCCGTTCTTCACTCACTGGTGCAAAATGCTGGAATAACAGTACTGTAGATGTACCTAACCCACAGGGACTCCGGCAGTTCAAGAAGGCAGCTTACTGCCACCTTCTCAAGGGGAATAAATGTTGGCCCACGAAGGATGTACAAGAAAAAGACTTTTTTTTCCAGGATGAAGTGAGGGCAGAAATTGAAATTTTCCTTTGAAAACTGCCCACATAATATCTGCAGTGACAAAGTACCAAGGACAAGCAACCCATAATTCCCTGAAGCTCCACGTTAGTCTCCCAAATTTTTGTTGTTCCATCCTGGCTCCTATTTTGCAATGATTCTGCTGCACAGTGCATCAACAAGGAATGGCATGCTAATCAGCCCCAGAGAAACCTTACAGAATTCTTCCTGAAAAAGCTGATGAGAAATGCTATCTCCTTTTTTTTCATTTCATCCAACTTTGTTTGGGAATGGAACAAGATTTTGAAAAATTTGTTCATGGGCCATGGGTATCACTAGCTGGCCAACATTTACTGCCCATCGCTAGTTGCCCTTGAGAAGGTGGTAGTGAGCTGCCTTCTTGAATCATTGCAATCTATTTTCTGACCCACAATGTCACCAGGAGGGAATTCCAGGATTTTAATCCAGCGACTGCAAAGGAACAGCGATATATTTCCAAATCAGGATGTTGAATGGCTTGGAGTGGAACTTGCAGGTGGTGGTATTTCAATGTATCTGCTACCCTTAAACGTGAATGAACATTGGCCAGGAAATAATGGGAACTCCCCTCTGTACAAATGATGCCATTGTATATTTTGCAGGTGAATAGGGCTCAGTTCACTATCTTACCCATTAGATAAACCACCGAATATTAATACTCCCTTTGTTACTGCTCCGAATGGTCATTCAGAGGTTCAAACCCACAAACAAACTAAAAATACCAACAACAGAATCAAAGTTTACACTCAGATATGAATTTATTGGAGTACAAGCCTCAGGGAGACTGTCTCCCTATTCTGCACATGCGATTTCATTCACATATTTAATTTATGCAGTCATCTAAACCCATTGAGTTCTGCCTCAAAGATTTAGAGTAAACAAGCCTCAAGTCTCTCACATTAGTGGTACTAATTGTACTTATAATTAATTATATAATTAATTAATTTATAATAATTATTAATTATAATTATTATATATTTTTAATTGAGTATTGTAGAATAATTTGAAAACAAAACTGATATTTTTTGACAACTGTAAATGTATATTAACAAGAGTGCAAATTACATTTTTTTTTAAAAATTAACATTCCACATCTTGGCATGCACTTACTTGCAAAGAGTTTTCACTCTTAGTCTTTCGTTGAATCTGCAGAGGTTTCTGTACAAACATAGACGAAGGAGGCAATGGAGGAGGGGGTGGTGGAGGCGGGGGAGGAAGGGCCTTAAATTGTTCCAGCATTGTTGGACGACTAATGATTGGCTGCACTGGCCATACTGGTATTTTTGCAGGGCTTGGGGAGAGGTCAATATACTTTCGACAGGAACATGCATCAGCAGCTTTTACATTAGACTCCTGTAAAAACAGAATTTAAGAACAGTGGACAAAATTTAAAACAACCAACAGAAATTCCCATAAATGCACCAGAATACAAAAAGTTTAGCTCTATTATGTAAAGCAGTGAATTCTTGCATCTTGTGTGCAATTATATTTCTATCAAATTTACATATTTGGTGCAGATAATGCCTAAACAGATGAAGGATTTTTTCAATTGTGCAAACTGGAATCCACACAAAACTATCATGAAGAACGGAAAGCTTACAGTTTGGAGAACTAAGTCACGGTGTCACTTTTGCAGTGATGCGAACCCAAATCTCTTTGGATTCAAGGGTGATTTGAGTTCACAATGCTGCCTAGGATATACATACATGTTTGTCACTGACTCTGCATATAATTAGTGCAATTGATACACTCATTCCACAGAACTCCATTTTTTTGCATCTCATAGCCCCTCAGAAGTCAAGTTGAGTGTACCTAATAACTCATTTACAGTTGAGGTGGTCATAGGGAGTCTGTGATAATCCTGTCCAACAATTACCTTAAGTTACGACAATGGATATGTAATTCCTGAGTTTGACTACTATATTTTTTGAATAACAGCACCCTGATCATTGATCACAGATTGTGAAGAAGTGTGATACTCTTCCAGAGCCTCCCACCAATCCATGGAAACAATCACAAACCCTAATGAGTAGTTAAATATATTACCAAGATGCTTACACAGCTTACACTACTTTCTTCATATTTATCCAAGGTAGCTCAGTAAGGACCAGTTTTGAGCACCACTTACTTATATCCTGTCAGTATTCACTTTAATTCTACGATCAGCCTTACTAAACTGATCAATAAATTAGCATCACCTTCCATAGGAAATACTGATGCAAAGTAACTAATTCAAACCCACGTCATTTCCTGAGAGTTTACTTGAACCTGTCTAATGAATCATTCAATGGACTTGTGCAATCCTAGTTATGGAAAGTTCAGAACATTATCCAACATCTATAAACCAATAACATAAAACATTTACTTCAAAAGGCAAGATCATTCTCTTCACTAGATATGGATTGGCCACATGTGGGTTAGAGGAGAAATTAGACAACCTCATAAACAGGTAAATTTTTTTGTTTTTTATTCCAATTCAATCCAATCAAGTCCAATTCAGAGTCTCAACAAGTTGAGACATTCCCGATCCAAGCTGACAAGACAGGGCTCTCACCTCCTGTCCTGGGCTTGATCTACATGATCCAAGCTGATTGGAATAGGCATAGCTCTTCCTCCAAGGTTGATCTATCTGCATCTTAGCCAAAATTTTAAAAATTGCTTCAAATGAAGCTGAAATGTAATCTAATGACTTCAACCAAGTACAGCATGTCAATACTACACTTGATCTTAGCCCAAAGGCCGACAGTATTTAGTCTACTAGATGGTGGTCTCCTCCAGAATCAATAGTTGAGAAAAAAGGATGCAGAGGTCTAGTTCACACATTCTGGTTATTTCTTCTTGTCCATTTCCTAAAAACTGGATCACACTCTCAAAAAATATTTATTGCTTAAACTGTGATAAACTCCAGATTCTTCCTGCTGCCTCTATCTTTTCACAAGCACAAATACAACTGAAAAGAATATTACTTATCTCCTCAAATCATCTTGCATCCACTTCCACACTGGTATCCTTGTATTTTTTGGCATTTGGATTTAATTTGCAATTCATGTTCCCACTTTCTCAAGTCTTTGCATTCAATTAAAAACTATTTGATTCTAATAAAAATCTTCCTTTCTCATTTAACTTGGCCTATCTGCCAACAAACTGTATTTTCAACTGTATTTTAAGGCAGATTATTTATATACAAATATTGTACAAGAACAGCAAATATCTGCTACTGTTCACATGTCCAATTAGATCTACCTACCTGGTCTGGTTTCCAATTATGTTATTAATTATATTGTCCAGTTTCCTGATCCGAAAACATTGAATATGCTGAATTATTATTCATTGGAAAAATACATTGCTAATGTATTTCTAATAAGTCCCTAATAGTAGTAATCATATTTCTTGACAATTTTGAAAATGAACTGCCAAGAACTTTCAATCACAATTTCCTTGAAAATAGTTTTTGGTTCTGTTGACATTGGAAGGTTTTGTGAGGTGCATTTCCGAATCTTTACTCCATGTTACTGGTTTCTATAGCAAAAGCTATTCTGTAGCCGCCTGATATTCTCAATATTAGGAGCCATTGATTACTTAGCACAGAAGTACTGGCAATCCTATTTGTGGAAATTTTCTACTCAGTCCAATAAATTTAGATGGTGCCTGTCAAATCATTCACGTCATATTGCCTAACGTAAGAATTCCAATATGTAGCAAATAAGCATTTTATACTGTTTTGACCATGGATATAGTACGCAAAAGAAACACATCTTGATTGAGGTAATTTACCAGGTTTACATTGAAGATTTTACGCAGTTGTGTTAGTTCCAATTCAAATCTTTCAATTTGTTGCCGCAGTGCATTCAGCTCCTTCAAATAAACACGAGAAGGAAATAGCATATCCTTCAGTGCTTCAAAACCCTGCAAACAGAAAATAAAATCATTGGTAAAGCAATAAGATTTGAGTGCCTTAGTTTTCTGGTTCGTTTCATAAAGGCAGCACACAGCTGAACAACAGATCAAAAGAGTGCAGAATTAGTCTCCAAACATATTATAACCAAGTGGTGGAGAGGGCAATACACCAGGCTCATTGTTGTAATTTGGAGATTGGGTGTGGGGTATGTGTATGGGGAGGAAAGGGGTGTGGTTGGCAAGGTGAGGTGAACAAATATAGCCTGAATTACTGTTTGATGTGTACATGTGTACATATGTGTGTATGCATGCATTACGTGTGCATGCACATGCATGTGTGATGACATTCATCATTGCACATCAAAAATTAGTACAAGGTACTCAAATCATCAGGACTGAACCCGACAAAAGATGGGGATGAAAGCAAAAAAGAGATAATGAGGGATTTATTACTGCCATCATAGTTTTATAAACATCTTAGGACAAAACTGATTAAATTCTTCTTCTGTAAAGGATTGGATTGAATCTTGGCCAAGTGAGTTCAGGAGGATGCGGAAATTTGGCTGCAATCCAAGAAAACATTTTTTGGATGGGTTGAATGAGGAAAGGTATATCTCACATACAAAATGATTAAACGAGGACAAATTGATTGCCCAATATGTTTCTTGTTATTTGTGAATAAAAAAAAATACTGGTATTGCATGACCTGTTATCTAACATGGCTCTTCCATCTCTACTCTCACTCACATGCATTCTCAAAATCTCTACCCGTCTCCTGTATGTTTTCTACTGTATCTTTGTGCAATTTTAAAATAAAGGTAGAATGTACAAGATTCAGAATGTACCTGCTTAACTTCTTTTAGGTCAAACCAAATAAACAAACTTAAGTTAAATCAGGGCAAAGTAAAAGGGGCAGTTCCCCAAAAGGAGGGGGAACAACCTGAACAAAATCAAAGTACAAAGGAAACTTGAAAACATCAAATGATAATGTGATTATTAGGGCCAATAATGCATCCCAGTCCCTGACGGAAGGCGTCAACTGCACCCGTGGACACCGCATGTGCTGTCTACCACGAACATAGCTGTGGTAGAGAATCAGTCAGGATGTATGGCCTGCTGCCTAGACCAGTAAATAGCATGTTTTGCCAGGCCCATCAGAATCAAGCACTGAAGAAACTTTTACTTATTCACCAACAATAGATTTGGTACTGGCTCACACATGAATGACAAAAGTTAAAGTCTTTATTAGAAATCAGAATCCTGGTTAGCAAGCCATGGAAACTGAACAGCACTGAAGCCAGGCAGGAATAGGCAGAGGCTCAAACCTGGAGACAGATAAATTGGTGAATCTGTGTTTTAGCACATTCTTTCCCCAGAGTCAAACAGTCTGTTTACACTCACTATTAACATGTACATCAAAACCCACTTGGGAGAGAGAGGCAGCTGATGTTACCCTTCAAAATGAACAATGAGTAATTTTGTAGCAAAATGTTAGCAATAATTCTTTTACTTCCAGATTCTAGTGTACAAAGAAACAAAAAGCTGGCTGAACAATTCTAAAATGGGAATTCGATAAATTTGAGAACGGTGAGAATGATACTTAATGCTTTCAATTTGTTGGATAAAAGGCAATTACACAACTGGCTGTAGAACATCAAAACAACTTTTAGTATATGAATTCAAGAAGGTCCAACTTGCAATAGTACCTGTCCAATGCTGTTCAACCACCAGCAGCACAAGGAAGAAATTGCAGCCTTAAGAGGACTTAACATATTCTTTACATTCACTAAAGCAGTGGATCTGATTGGAACAGAGTCATGCTGGGACGAATTGCTAACAGACATCGGTGTTTCCTCCTTTCTGGATGTCAGACAAAAAGAAATGTAAGCAAATTTGAATCCCTCCAAATGATTCATGAAGCAGAAACAAACATTCAATGTTAAATAGTTTTTTTGTATTTAATAGCAGGATAGTTTTGTAAAATGCTGCATACCATCAGACAAAATTCAGTGACATTTGGACAGAATGAACCCAAAACAAATGAAGCACATTGTTACTGTTGTAATATAGGAAATGCAGTAACCAATTGGCACACAGAAGCAGCCCAGAAAGAATAACAAGATGAATGATCAGAATTTATTTTTAGTGATGTTCATTCAAGGGCAGATGATAGCCAGAATACTGGGAGAATTTCCCTCCTGTTCTTTAAATTATGCCATGGGATCATCTTTAATATCCAGTCGAGGGTCAAATGGGAATTGGATTGGTGCCTCATTCAACAGTGCAGTCATTGACAAAAAGGAACAAAACCAGATGGATCACTCTGCATCTTCTAGACACTGGAAATGGCAATAACAAACCCAATCCTGTCAACCCTGCAAAGTCCTTCTTACTAATGTCTGAGATCTTGTGCCAAAATTGGAAGAGTTGTCCCACTGGTGAAGCAATAGCCTTGATGTAGAGATGCCGGCGTTGGACTGGGGTAAACTCAGTAAGAGATCTGACAACACCAATTTTAAATCCAACCGATTTATTTGATAGTAAACTTGCTAGCTTTCGGCCTTTGTAGTCTTTGTCAGGAGAATTTTATAGTCTTCGTCATCTGATGAGGACTACAAAGGCCGAAAGCTAGCAAGTTTACTATCAAATAAATCAGTTGGATTTAAAATTGGTGTTGTCAGATCTCTTACTGAAGCAACAGCCTGACAGTCATACACAGAATCATACCTTACAATGTTCCGGATACCACTATTACTAGATATATCCTGCCTCACCAGAAGTGGTGACACGGTGGTATACAGTTGGGAGAGAGGTGCCCTGGGAGCCCTCAAAATTTACACTGGACCCCATAAAGTCTTAAGTCACTAGGCTAAATACAGGGAAGGAAACCTCCTACTGGTTACCATCTACCAGGAATACCTATAAGGTATCAACCTGGTGAATCTATAAAAAGGATTACTTGCATGCTTAACAGCTGAAGCAGCAAGCCACAGGTAGAGTTAAGCAATTCCACAATCAGTGGATCTCATCCACGGTCATGTCCTGCCACAACCATTCACAACAATTAAACAACAGACATCTCCATCCTCAATGACAGGGGAGCCTAGTACATGACTGCAAAAGGCTGAAGCATTTGCAATTTTCTTCAGATTGAATTGCCAAGATCCATCTTGATCTCATCGAGAGGTTCCCACCATCATGTCAGTCTGCAGCCAATTCGATTCACTCCACATGATAGCAAGAAACTGAAAATACTGGATACTGCAAAAGCTATGGGCCCTGACAGTGTGCCAGCAATAATACTGAAGACTTGTGGTCCACAATCAGCTGCAGTACATCAGTAAAGAGCCAAACTGTTCCAATGTAGCCACAACACTACATCTACCCAGCATGGCGGAGAGCTGCCTAGATAAGTTTCATTCATAGAAAGCAGGACAAATCCAACCTGGTCAATTGCTGCTCCATCAGTCTATTCTCAATCATCAGCAAAATGATGGAACGCATCATTGACCATACCATCAGGCAGCACTTGCTTAACAATAATCTGATCAGTGACATTCAATGGTTTTTCAAACCAATTCAATTCTTTACATTTCTTTTGGGGTAGGGGAGTAGACAGGAAAGAAGATTAATCTCCTTTACTTATAGTATGATGTTTAAATTATCCACATCACCTTCACAATCAAGTCTTGCTTAGTAAAATCAGTCACATATCTGCTCACCCTGCTGTTTCAGCAAAAATTGGCTTTGCTTTGCACAAATTCCTTTTGCTTTTTGCCAGTGTGCGTCGCTTCTTATCATTCCACTCCCTTTTCATTGCTCGCCGTTTTTTCATGATCTTCCATTTCCTGTGGCGCTGACTCAATAGGGGCATAACTGCTGGAGAAAAGTTATAGGATGCTTTGATTTATTGTCACATGTTTTGGGATACAGTGTATTGTTTGCTGTGCAGACAAAGCATACTGTTCTTTATTCTTTGTTGTTTTGTTGTTCATAGAATACAAAGGGGAGAAGAAATGAGTGGGTGCAGAATATAGAGTTATCATCTTCTTTTAAATTCATTTGTGAGACATGGGCGTCACTGGCTGGCCATCATTTATTGCCCATGCCTAGTTGCCCTTGGAGGACAATTGAAAGCAACCACATCACTGTAGCACTAGAATCACATGCAAGCCAGACCAGGTAAGGACAGCAGATTTCCTTCCCTAAAAGGAAATTAGTGAACCAGTTGGAGTTTTTCCCCCCAATAATCAACAATGGTTTCATGGCCATCAGGAGATTCTTAATTCCAGATTTTTTTTATTGAACTGAAGTGGCTGGATTCAAACTACTATTTGAGATTGAAATACCTTTTCTCTTCACAACATCTATAACCACTATCATGGTGTGTTGAAACAGGCCATCAGGAACTGCACAGAGCAACAGACCACACCAATGGTATTACGTTGTTCTATTACCAAATTAATTATTTTAAAAAAATTGTTGTGACTAATACTCAATTCACATTTAAAAAGATGTGGAGATGGTGTTAGATTGGGTGAACTACAGAGAGCAAGTGGCAGAGGGATTTGGGAAGGAATTCAAGAGTTCAGGACCGAGTATCAGAAAGCTATATTTTTAAAAAGGCTGCAGAGGCTTTTTTATAAAATTTGTTCAACATTGAAACCATTAGGAGATACAAAATGAAAATGCAGCATTTATAAACCTAATACTTATATCTGGTAGAATGCAAAATTTGTACAATATGTAGATATGCATGCACATATATTGAATGTAGGTATAAAAAATAAAAATAGACCTAACCTTGAATTATAACATGTTTTGATTTTTTAAAACTATGAATTTGTCAATAAAATAAGCTTATAAACAAGCTTAAAAGAATTCAGATCATCAGCTACTGATTGTGGCGACAGAAAATTACCTACCAGTAGTATATATTCTGACTAGTAAACGCACATCACTCGCAATATGCTAATGACCAATTAATCAGATATTAATTGAAGGAAGCCAGTGGTAACATCCCTATATCTGGGGCAGAGTCTCCAGGATCAGTGAAACATGTGTTCATTGCCATGGAGACAGATTCTCAACCCACAAACTCTTCCAACACCACCGAATGGCAAGTCAATAGTAGGAGCAGGAGAGTTTCCTGGTCAGTCGTACTGCAGAAGGCAATAGCAAACAGGGACAGCACAGTGGTTAACACTGCTGCCTCATAGCACTAGGGGTCGCTGGCTTAGGTCACTGTCTATGAGGACTCTGCACATTCTCCCCATGTCTGCATGGGCTTCCTCCAACAGTCCAGAAGATATGCCAGTTCGGTGTATCAGCTATGCTAAATTCTCCCTCAGTGTACCCAAACAGGTGCCAGAGCATTATGATTGGGAGATTTTCACAGTAACTCCACTGCAATGTTAGTGTAAGCCTATTTGTGACAAAATTACCACAATATTTGGCCAAATTTAAGTGATGGACTAATTCAAATGGACATCCATGATTGCCGATGACCTCTTGGGCACAGCACCCAAAAGAGTAGTTGAGGGACAAATATCACCCCGAGCCCTGGAGTTTAACTCTCATGTTCGTCTTCGAAATAATGCCAGGGGATCCAGCATATGCAGCTAAAAAGAATTTGGTTTAACTCCTTATCTGGTAGGGATCGCCTCCGACCATGGAGCACACCCTCAGTGGTGGAGAGGGATATCAGCCTAGACTGATTACGTGTTCAATTCTCAAGACTTGAATTCACAATCCTATAACATGAAAAGCAAGATAAAGAGAGTGCTAAACCCCATTTAGCTGACAGACGGGGGCAGCCAAAGATGTGCTTGCGGTACAACAGATAAAGATAGCCAGGAACTGGGAGGTCAGGGGTAAACTAACAGCAGCTTGGGATATAGGACGGTTAGTAATCAGTTGCTCAAAAGCTTTTCATGCTAAAGCATTTTCCTTGTGAAAAAGCGACTAGATGCTGGACGTTAATGAACCTACCTCAGCTGATGTAGTCTGACTGACTAATAAAGTTCTAACGGCGGCGAGATTTAAATTTAAAAAGCTCGCTCGAGCTGCTCAATTGGCTGACACTCTTCACCAATCGCGTTGGGCTCCCTGACGTCAAATCCGCTGGAACCAATCATGGGCCGCACTCAGCTTGCTGTCAGCCAATCACGTGCTGCATTCTGCCCGCTGGTAACCAATCAGAGGCCGCATTCTGCCCGCTGGCAGCCAATCGCTGGCCATACCGAGCCCGCTGTGCTAACAGCCAGTCACAGACCGCACTCTGCCTGCTTGCAGCCAATCCCTGGCTTCATTGAGCCCGCTGCACTGATAGCCAATCCGAGGCTGCGCCTCCGCCCCGTTTAGTCCAATGGTACGTCGCCCGTATTCCTACTGTCCAATCAAACCCCAATCTGCGTGCCGCTACTGTCCAATAGGAAGCTCCCTGACAAACAGCCACTAAGGGCGACCAGTTAATCCAATCAGAGGGAAAGTCGCCACCCAGTCCAATGGGAACGCCGATCCGTTGCAGCGAGCGTCCAATCAGCGCCGCTGTCTCATCCGCGGGCAGGGGCCTTTATCGGTTTGCCTTCGGAATGTAAACTATTCAATATGGAGGCCGCGGTCAACAAGCTGGAAGCGATGGTAAGAGGTTTTTAAAAAAAAATTTAAAAAATTATTTGACGGCGGGGACGGGTTTCCAGGGGGAGAAACCTATCGCATTGGGTAGAGTAAAACCTGGTGGTCGCGGGAAAAAAGTTTAAAAAATGCCGCGCGCGCGCGATCGGCGGTTTTTTTCGGTTAAAACTTTAATTTGTTTGAAAGCCCCGTCCTGATTTGCATCCGGGTAACTGGCTGCGAAAATGGCGGGAGCGGGGATTTTTTTTCTCTCTCCCTCCCCAGCACCGCCGGAGAGTGGCAGTTTCGAGCTTCCTTGTCTCCTTTATCGAGCGGAGTGCCCTCTGTGTGTGTTTCTGGGGCGGGGGGGGTGGTTTGATTGCGGGTTCGGGTACGATTCTGAGGTGAATGGTGCGGGTGTGGAGGGGGAGGGGGAGGGGGAGGCTGGGGCGTTCCCGGCGCTGATCTATGCTCGCGCCCGTCTCTTTCGCTCGCCGCCGCCTCCGTCGCGTGAGGGCGCGCACGCTGCTGACCGTGAAGGGCGGGGGTGGGGAAGCAACTGCTGTGGGCACCGCGAGGGAGGGAGTGGGGCCACGTCGCGACGTGCGCGCCTCCGGCCGGTCCCTGGCGCGCGCGCTCCCCTCCCGCTCACCGCCCATCGCCTCCAGTTGACAGCTTCAGTCTCACAATCCCATATTCTCCAGCATTTTCTGTCACAACCTCCGCCGTCTGCATTTAAAATGTCCACCACATTAATCATTTCCTCAGCTTGCCTCCTTTCCCCACCATTGTTTTGGGGGTTTGTTACACTTTTTATTTTTTGTTCACCAAACTGATTAAAGAAAGAGTGACCAAAATAGGAGAATGCTGAAAAAAAACACTCAGCAGGTCTGGCAGCGTTTTTTAAATCAGTGTCACAAGTAGGCTTACATTCGCACTACAATGAAGTTACCCTGAAAATCCCCTAGTTGCCATACTCCGCCCATTCAAGTACACTGAGGGAAAATTTAGTGTGGCCAATGCACTAAATAACCAGTACTGTGGGAGGAAATTGGAGCACCCGGAGGAAATCCATGCAGACATGGGAGAATGTGTAAAGTCTGCACAGCCAGTGACCTAAGCAGGGAATTGAACCCAGGTCCTGGCACAATGCTAACTGCTTCGTTGCATGGAGAAAGAACAGAGCCAATGTTTCAAGTCTTGGCTCTAGTGAAGGGTCATCCCCATTTGAAACATTGGCTCTATTCTCTCTCCACAGATGCTGTCAGACCTGTTGAGATTTTCCAGCATTTTCTGTTTCGGATTCCAATGTCCACAGTATTTTGCTTTTATATTAACAAAAGAGTGTGTGTCTTATTAGTCCAACAGCAATTCTCCGCCTTCACCCTTCCCCATGATGTGTGTGCACATCCTGAGACCAGATTGTAGTGCTTGTATGATTTAAACAGCATTTCACTACCTGCAACTCTTTTTCCCGTTCCATTGAATCAATTGTACCCATTCCTCTGAACTGCACCAACGATTCACCATTTTCTTCACCCAATTACCCATCCCTCTGGAACTGCACCAATACCTGATTTTTTTTTTAAACCAGTTACCCATTCTCCTGCCCTGCACCAATAGTTCAACCATTTTTTTCACCCAGTTACATGAGACATGAAGCATTTGAACTTCAGGAGCTAGAGTGGAGCCATCAGTTTTGGACAAATGCAATGTTGGCTTGTCTTGTCCTCTTCAGCTTCACAATTCATAAAACAACACCATCAGAAGTTTGGGGACAAGGGGGAGGGGGTATACTTGACTTGTAAGGTAAGGCAGATACTTACATTTAAACCCACTGCCAACATTGCCCAAACTGTACAGTATGTCCTATCCAAGTATCTACACCAAGTTTGATGGTGTTCCTTGTCAAACATTCTTTAGTTGTGCAGTGCTCAGACCATTGATTCCATTTGATTCTACTTTAAAGTCTGTGGGGTCTCATTTTATATATATATGTATAAATATATGCCATGTTCAACAGCTGTTTTGGGCAGAGCAGAAACTGGGACATCTTGGGCATTAATTTTGCGATTGTGGATGAAGTTATGAGGTCTGTGGTTCTTTATTTGTTTTTTTTATTAATACTGTTGAAATCAAATTGTGCGTTCAGCGGGGGAAGAGGGAAAGCTACAAGAGCCAATGTATGGGTTGGGGGGAAGGTGCAGGTTTGGAGGAACGTTCATTTAAATTCTTTGATGAGGAAAACTTGCATGTTTTGCAAAAATTAATATTAACGTGTTCTTTGCTTTGCTTTGGACCTTGTAAACTGTAGTTTCAAGGTTAGAAATGGCTGTACGTAAATGCATGATGCTTTTGCAGGTTGGCAATATCTAGCCAGGATGATGTGCTTGCTTTGAAGAGGTGCTACTTGTTCATCCATTTCTACATGCACTTTGCCTCCTCCCTTTCTAGATTATCACAACAGTTTGTGCCTTTAGTGTAATGTTCTATGATGCTCATGAGAGCATTATAAGTCAGAATTTGACACTGAACCATGTATGACAATTTTAGAGTAAAGGACCAAAAGTTTGGTCAATGAGGTATGTTTTAAAGAAAATCTTAAAGGAGGGAAAGATAGGTGGAGAGATATGGTGAAGAAATTCTGGGGCTTGGTGCCTAAGCAGCTGAAGGCATTGATACAAATTAGAAATGAAATCAGGGATGTTCAAGATTAGACGAGTGTAGTTATGCATCTTTTGGATGAGATATTAAATCAAAGTATGCACTGTTTTGAAGAAGATGGCCATAATGTGGAGATGTTAATGTTGGACTGGGATGAACAAGATCAGAGGTCACACAACATCAGGTTATAATCCACCAAGTTTATTTGAAATTACAAGTTTTTGCAACGTTGCTCCTTCGTTATGTTCATTGTATCCTTACTCTCCATCTGGCAAAGGAGCAGCGTCCTGAAAGCTTGTGATTTCAAATGAACCTGTTGGACTATAACCTGGTGTCATGTGACAACTCATCTTGAAAAAGAGTGGGAACTTGTTCCTGATTTTGTGGTCAATATTTATTTCTCAATTAAAGTTAGCAAAACATCTTAACTGGTCATCACTGCATTGCTGTTTATGGACTTTGCTGTGCAAAAATGTTATTTGGCTGCAAATATGTTTTTGAGGCATCTGATCAGTGTGAACCATGCTATATAAGAACAAGGCGTTCTTGAGGTGATTACAGATAGGAAATGCAGAGGTCATGTGGGATTTTGAAAAAAATAAGGATGAGCATTTTAAAATTGAAGAATAGCTTAAATGAGAGCTAGTGTGAATCAGCACACAGTGGGTTTGTTGTGTGAATGGGACTTAGTGTGATTAGGAGCAGAAATTTGCGTAACCTTGACTTTGAGGGTAGAATGTGGGAGGCTAACTCGGAGTGTGCTGGAATTGTTAATTCTTAAGGTTAATAGAAGGCATGGAGGATGATTCCAATAGTTGGTGAGCTAAGGCGGCGTAGTCAGGAGGCTCAGGTAAAAATGGGCAGTCCGAATGCTGACACTAGAACAAAGAGTGCAGTCTGGTTTGCCCTCCCAAATTGTCAGAAGGGGGATCATAGTTTGTGGCAGAGACTAAAAACAATGGCTTCAATCTTTCTGATAATTAAGTGGTGGAAATATCTAGTCATCCAATACTGGATGCTCTATAAACAATCTAATATTTGGAGACAGTGGACAAACAAAGTACAAAACAGCATGGGAAATAGTCCCTTTGGCCCAACGAGCCTATGCCACCACCCCGATGTTCCCACCACTACCTGTGATCCTTGTCTATGTTTATAGATCTATGGATTAAGAACCAAATTTGAGTCAATTTAGTGAGAATTTGTTTTGCCAGTTAGCCTAAGAGCACATTTTTGGGATGTGGGAGGAAACCGGAGCACCCAGAGAAAACCCACACAAGCACAGGGAGAATGCGCAAACTCCCACAGACATAGGCCCAAATTAATGTATGTGCACAGCACAGCGATCGTCACTGAGCTGTCGTGTTGCCCATCAAATGGTCCAGGTCAAGCGTATACTAACGACGTGAAGCACTAGGATACTCTTGAAAAATCCAAGAGCAGCCCTCTCACGACCCATCGCGTGTATGCCCTTTGTTAGACAACAAGGCGGACCAAAGTACCTGTAGGATAAAAACAAGTACGTCAATATCATCGTCAATTCTCCACCTCCCAGGGACTCCCAAGGCTCATGATCCCTATTTTAAATCAGTTTTCTGTACCCCTCCATTCCCATTCTGTTCATGTGCCCATCTAAGTATCTCTTAAATAACTCCAGAGTGCCTGCCTCCACCACTTTACTTAGCAGCACATTCCATACCCTCACCACACTCTGTGTGGAAAAGCTCCCTGTAGCATCCAAATTATACCTTACCCCCCTTCACCCTAAGCCCGTGACCCCTTGTGCTATTCGAGTCCATCCTAGGAAAAAGCTTAACCCTGTTTACTCTATCTATACCCCTCATAATCTTGTACACCTCTATTAGATCTCCTCTAAGTCTACGTCTTTCTAAGGAAAACAGTCCCAATTTGCCTAACCTCTCCTCTTAACTCAGACCTTCCATACCAGGCAGCATCCTGGTAAACCTCCTCTGCACTCTCTCGAGTCTCCACATCCTTCCTGTAGTAAGGCAACCAGACTGGACGCAGTATTCCAAATGAGGTCTAACCAATGTTTTATACAACTGCAACATTAAAGGCCAGGTCTTGTACTCTATACCCCTTCCTATAAAGGCTAGCATACCATATGCTTTCTTCACAACCTTCTCCACCTGCTCCGCCACCTTCAGAGACTTATGCACCTGCAACCCCAGGTCCCTCTGCGTTTCTATACTCATAATAGGTCTACCTTTTATCGTATACCTCCTGCCTACATTTAAGAAGTCGAGAATAAGGGTGATGATGTAGAACATCGTAGCATGCTTGTGAAAGCTGATGTTGGGCTTTTGGATGCAATCACTGAGGTTTGCAGCATGTAGCTGAGAAATTGCAGAGGGGGACCAAGAATCAATCCCGGAACACAGGTAACTTTACTGGAGAGGAAAATAAGCCAATGCACGGCTCCTTATATTTATTCCTACCTTCATGGGGCAATTACCTACAAACTTTCTGTCTTTTTAATTCATACCAATAAAGGGCTTGCAGAGCTGGTGTGTTTTTGAAAATGCATTTGTAGAAGTCTGAAGTGTTGTTTCATTGAATTTTGAAAGCATAGATTTGCAATATTGTATTAATTTGTATTAATGCAATATTGTATTATTGTTGTATTAATTTTTTTGGAGCATGCATTTCAACAGGGAAATTATTGATTATTTTCACATAATTGGAATTTCTATTTTAGTTATTCATTGAAAAAATATTGCAAGAATTTTAAGTTGTTAGGACATTGTTTTATTAAAAACTGCCCTGTAAAGTGAATTAATGAATTTATTAAATGAAAACTGTAATGAGAAATGGCTATAAATTTTAATTGTTGCTTCAGCAGCTTTGACGAACGTTTCTTGATTTTTGAGGAAAATCTTATTTAAAAATACACACCTATTGCTATAGATGTCAGGACCCAGAAGCAAAATGCCATCTAACACTGCAACTAACCATTTCCATTTGAAACTGTTCACTGTCTAGATAGAAAAAGCCCATTGCTTGATTTGTATGTAGGACAAGCGATAGGATCTTTAGATGCACAGCATGGGTGAGAATGATAATTCATAACTTGAACCTCAACTGTAGTTATGTGAGGTGAGATTAAAAGAAAAAAATTAAAAAAATGCAGATCAGTGTGAGACCAAGATTCTTGCTCTTATAGCAACAGCCTAAGATCCATTTAAAAATAAGATAACTTTTTCCTTTTTGTAATCCTGTTTAATCTATTTGAAATGGTACAATCCTCCCCTTAATGCTAATGTCCTGAGAGTCAATTGTATTTCCATTCTAACATTGCTTTGTAAAGAACAAGCTTTCCAATGACTTTTGGGTTGAAAGACAGTGAGATCTTTCATGTTTTGAGTTAAACACAACTTGGCCAAAGGCCACTGAATTCTTTAGAATTCTGAAAACAGTAAATAATGCCAAAATTTTGATTATTGATACTTTCATCAGAAATTGATACATCCACTGTTGACTTGCGAATTGTTTGGCTGTGGTCTTGTTGCCTTGTGGCAAAAGCTCCCAGGGAACTATTCAGTGAGCGGGAACGTTCTTCCCACGTACTGGCCTATATCCCTCGATCAATGTTTTTTTTTAAACAGACTTTTTGTAAAGAAATGTATTGCTGACTCATGATCAGTGAAGCATTAATAGACCACCTGTTTTGGATCACTGGGTTGAAGTTAATGACGAATTCTGCTGCCATAGTTAAAATATACATTGGACTCTATGCTGTGTGGAAAGAGTAAATGGTTTTCCATGGCCTTTTTTAAATCATGTGCTATACTTGTGGTTTTCCCTATACATTCTAAAATAAGATAGTAGGTATATTATGTAACATTCATTACTTAATGGATTTAATTCATTGTGAGTATAATATGCACAAAAGAGTACAAATGCTATAAGATTTGTGACTGTAATGAAGGAACAATGTAATGCCTCAATATATCTGTCAAGATGTCCAAAATATTTATCTTCATTAATAATTTGGCTAGTCTTTTCAAACAAGAAGCTGAGTCAGGCATGGGCTCTTCCTGGTGTGTTTGATCCCCGTGCTGAGTTACCTTGTTATGGCTAAGATTGCTGTGGAGGGTGCAGCAGAAGATTCAGAGATTCTAGACTAGGACCGGGCCATGTTGGCAGGTGGAACGATGCTCCTTCTAGTCATGTAGCCTGTTGATGGTTGCTGTCAAACAAATAATAGGCAATATGAATGAGAGGCATGCTTATGAAACTAAGCACCTTTAAGAAATTAAAAGTTTAAGATACAATCAGAAGAGCATTTTATTAAATTTGCATATGCTAACTTCATGTTTAGTGTTTTTTTGGTATGCCTAGTTTTTTTTATCTTCTGTTTTGGTTTATGTGTGTGCTTTTCAAAATTAAGTTCTTCCAACACAAGTAGGGGATGCATACAGAGTACTGTGAAGGGGCTGCAATTGTGGCTCTGTTCTATAGTGCTTTGCTGGCAGTTGAAGATAGCTCAAAGAGTTTTGCTCCCCCATCCCGAATGGTTCAATGTTTTACCAGGTTAAAGTCGATTTATCTTCCAGCTTTGATGTTTGTGATGTCCAGTGGAAATTCTCCCCCGTCGAACCTGATACCCTTTGTCCGTTCGTCCAGTGCCCTTTTTATGTTGTACTACTAGTGATAACAGAAAAAAAGCAGTGCAATATTAAAAGGGCATTGGCTGGCGACCAATTCAATGTTGCAGACAGGGGAGCTACAGTTTGGTGCATCTTTCCCGTCCCCATCCAAAAGGACTTGCTTGCAGAAGAGCAGGTGATTCAACGTTGGGAATGTTGGTGGGTAAGTTGGAACTAATAAATATTGGTTCCATTTTCCTGGTAAAATATTTTAGGAAAATGTTTGGTGCTAGAAATCAATTATTAAATTTACGTTTTGAAACTTCAGCATCGATTTAGTTTTTATTTAAAAACAAATGTTTGAAGTGTGATGCTATGGATTATTGAGAATGAAAATCCATGTAAGAAATCAAGACATTGCTCTGAGGATGGTATGGTGATGCAGTAGTTAACACTGCTGTCGCTTGGCGCCAGGGACCCAGATTCAGTTTTGGCCTTGGATGTTTGTGTGGAGTTTGCACATTATCCCTATGTCTGTGTGGTTTTCCACCGGCTGCTCCGGTTTCCTCCCACAGTCCAAAGATGTGCAGGTTAGGTGGATTGGCCATATTAAATTGCCCCTTAATTGGTTGGGGGTGGTTACCGAAGTTGGGTTATGGGGATAGGGTCAGATGGAATGATCTGTCGGAAGGATGGTGCGCACCTGATGGGCTGAATGGCCTGTTTCTGCACTGTAGGGGTTCTGTTTTTTAATTCGTACATGGGACGTGGGCGTCACTGACTGATCAGTGTTTATTACCCATCCCTAGTTGGCAGTGAACCATGTCTCAGACTAGGTAAGGATGGCAGTTTTCCTTCCTTAAAGGACATTAGTGAACCAGATGGGTTTTTTGGACAATCGACAATGGTTTCATGGTCATCAGTGGATTCTTGGTTCCAGATTTTTTTATTGAATCCAATTTCTACCATCTGCCGTGATGGGATTCGCTGAGCATTAGCTGAGTGTCTGGATTAACGGTCTAGTAATAATACTGGTCGTCACTTCCCCTTGTTTGGGAAAATTAACTGCATTCAGCACAACAAAAATTATACAATAGTATCCTTTTTGCTAAGCGGTTTCACAATGTGTTGATAAATTGTGTTATAAAACTGAGCTTGAGGCCCAATCCGGCAAATATGAAGCCCGGATTTATACTACTTCATAATTTTAGACAGTATGTTCAATTTGGGCCACGAGTTTCTTTCTGTGGCGTACTGAAATATCAGCCATCCACTGATGGATTGGATTTGTGTTCAGAGCGTTGTCCAGCTGATTCTGCACATAGGGGTTACAACCCGGGAGCAAGATTTTCTTGGTTTGGATCTGCCCAAAAGTCTAGTGAAAGTTGTTTCAATCAACTGCCAAATTGTACTGTATGTTGCACTGGTAAACAGTGGTGGAGTGGTAATCTTTTTGATTCTTTAAGGTTTTTTTTATCATTTTATAATAATGTGGGGGAGAGAATCAGTTTTTTAAATTTGTATGCTTTGGATGTGCTAAATGGTAAAATTCAGAAGGACATTTTACTGACAAGGAAGAATGTGCAGGCTTACTGGGATAAGCTGGGCAAATGGCACTAGGTAAATAGCTCATTCAGAGGTGTTGGGACTGAATGGCAGCCTCCTAACAACTGTGATTCTGAAAACATCTTCGCTGGTGAAAGATATTTGCAGGTTAGCTTGAAGTTTCATCCAGTTCAATGGAACAAAACAAAGTAAAAAGCTGGTATAAAAAAAATCTTACTTTTAAGTAGTAAAACTTGACTGTTGGGAATAAAGCATAGAAAAGGAATTGGAATGACTCTGGGTCAGAACACCAATGGGAACTGATGTGGAAATCCTCAGCTATACATTTTGCTACTGGAACGATATATGCCACTCATTTTGTGCATTTAGCTGACAACTGAGGTTATATTGTTCTTAATCTTGTTCAGCAGCTGAGGAGAAATTCGTTATGTAAGACAGAAGATAATGGCCCTTAGTTATTTCATGTTGATGGTAATCTAATTCATAAATTTAAATTTCTGTTTTTGTCAAGTGGTACATGAACAGCTAAAGTGTATAATTAGTCTTGGATTAATGCGACAGCAAAAAACTTTCCTTTCTCAACTTGAATGTCTAATTAGATCCTTTCTAGAAATCTTAACTGTTTGATGACCACCTCCCAACACATAGGATGTTCGAGATATTCTAGCAATGAACAGTAACTTTGAGATTTGAATTATGTTTCGCATGAAGAATATTTTTTAACTAGACAACACTACTTTTAAACTAGATCTTAAAACTTAACTCTAGAAATAATGATCAGAACTGAGTGTTATCGTGTTTTAAATTTAAAGAAATCATATCTAAAAATAATGTTTTTTGTCAACGAAGGTACTTGAAGTTGTTATTATACATGAAATGATTTTAGATTTTAAGGTTGTTTGCTTTACAGATCAATTAATTGGGGTAGGGAAAGTTCTGCAAATCTTTTCAGGCTTGCTACTGACGGATGCTCTGACTTTATTGCACTACTGTGTTTCACAGCTAGCAGTGCAATAGTATTGTCAAAGCATCTGAAGGTAGTTCAGATCACCCACTGGCAGAGGATTTGAAGTCATCACCTGGCCATGGGCAGCATCATTGGATAATTTACTAGTTGGGGTTCTATGTTTTTATGTAAATTATCTAGTCTGGAACTCATTTTGCTAAAAGTGGGATTGTGAAAAAACAACAGAAATACTATTTTTGATTTTGTTTCTGTCTTTCAAATACTGGGAAGAGCACTTGGAATTCTGCATGGTTAAGTACAGAAGTGGAATGGTATGAACTTTATTAAGAATGCTATGCAAAAAATAGATCTCTGTTAAAACTTAATGGCTATTGGGTGCTTTTTCTTCCACAGTGCAGTGATATGAATACCGTTAGGAAACATGCACCTGTAAAATAAATCATTGGCCAAATTGTACTGTATGTCGCACTGGTAAACAGTGGTGGAGTGGTAATCTTTTTGATTCTTTAAGGTTTTTTTAATCATTTTATAATAATGTGGGGGAGAGAATCAGTTTTTTAAATTTGTACACTTTGGATGTGCTAAATGGTAAAATTGCCTACCTGGTGCTTTGACTGCAACTGAAGTGTACAGGACAATTTTGGTGCCTTTCCATCTGTAATTGTAGTGAAGCCGTAACTTTTCTGTAGCAGCGATTACCTCTCGTAATTAAATCTGTGATCTCCAACGATTTAATTGGATTTAATGGGTATTTGCAATCCTGAGCAGAAATGGATTTAATAGCTTTTAAGTGATCAGTGAAAAATAATTTCATAGTGGGTAGTGGGATTCCTGAACAGGAGTTGAGCTTTTGCAAATGTTTTAATACCTGAGATCTGGATTTCCATCTGATATATTTCTTTGATCATAGAAGCACTAGGGGGGTATTCTTTGGTCTCATCTGTGCTGTGATCCATTGCAAGAATAATTGGACAATTTGGTGTTCCAGCTAAAACTCCATTCACTCTTAGCAGCATTGGAACATTCTAGCCACGAAGGAGAAATGAAGATTTTGGCACTGTATGGCTGTTCAAGGCTTGCTCAAATCAGATATATGTTCCTCAGTAATTAATTAATGTATGAAAGGGTCAAACATACTGATTGGCTGGGTGGTGAATGAAAACTTGAAAAGAGAATTTTGATTTTAAAAATGTGAAGAGGTGAAAGTTACTGGGCTAAGGAAAGAATAGCAGTGTGGGATTCATGAACCAAAGGCACGATGGGCCTATTGGCCTCATGCACTGTTCATTCTATGATTCTATAAAATTAGCGACTTGTTTGTATTTGTCACTTTGAGACTGCTATTCTCTTCACAGGATTCAGCAACAAAATAATGCAATGGTTAGTCTCACCTGCATCACTTTAGAAAGACACTTGCTCATTATTTTCTGTCCATAAATTGACTGATGCCTTTCCTATTTACAATTGTGACTGTACTTCAAAAATTACCTGAAAGATGTTTTGAGATGTCCTGAAATGTGTTGTAGAAATGCCTTGGCAGTTTTGAGTATAGCGCAGCCAGCTACAGTTCCCTCCTCTCCAAGTATTGTGCTCTGTCTCTTCAGAAGAACGTGCTTATAAATCTAACTTCCTGTATCAAACTTATGCTCACTTTCAGAGCAAAATTATTATTAATTATCAGCAGTTGCTGAAACTTAGTTTTCTTAATGAAGAATGAGGGGGTTGATAAAGAGAAATGTTGCAACCTTGTAATGTGTTTCTGAGATAGTTGTTACATAACTATAGGGTACACGTGTATTGAAAAGATCTACATTTTATGAAATAGCATTTCCTTGCCTACAAAATCCCATACAAATTTTTAGAGAAAGTTTAAACATTGTGGCATATAAACTCTAGGGTACTGATTTCAACCATAGAGTGAAATTGCTGTTTTATGTTTGTAATTGGAAACAGTATTCTATATCCTTTATTGTTTAAAGGGACATTGAAATAATATTTTCAGCAAGCTTTTTATTCATTTTTTTTATTGTCCAAAAGATTGATTTCTAATGTCACTTTGATAAAACATTCCATATCCTAATAACCATTTTGTAAAAAATACTTCTATCCTCCTTAATCTGCATGTTCAGTCCTAAGTTTAATGCATCCATGACTGATTCACTAAACACAAATATCAAACCTGTGCATAATGTTGCTATTTGGTTCCCTCACCTAACCTTGTTTATTGTAATAAACTTATGGGAGACAGGTTTCTATACCCTTTTCTTGGTGGTGAAAGCATATCTGTTTCCACAAAAGCTTGTTCTGTGTTTCAGCTTCATTTTTTAATAGATATGTTGTGTGGCATTTTGTAGTCTGTTTATTTGAGTGTATGCTGATTGATGTAAAGGTTGCACTCTGTATCTTTTGTCTCTGAGACTAGTTAGGCTTATCAGCTGGCCTATTTCATACATTTCTTTGGGTCAAAAATTATTTGCCTGTATCCACTGATCCAATCTCCTGTGTGTCCCATTTAATACAAGTTTTCTCTCTGGATATCACTGCATAACTGGTTAAAATCAGAAACTCGAATTTAACAGCATGGCTACCCATGCCATTGCAGTTATCCTGTAACACCTATTTTCATAAGGTGGTTTGAGCTAATACACTAAATGTCATGCATGCTTCCTGTACACAATAGTTCACTGCACCATCATTTTAGCATTCATTGTTGCAAACTAAATCACCAAATACAGCTACAATCTGATAGCTTTGTTCTTTATTTGGATTTTTGAGGGGATCTTTGACACTGGCTAGTTCAGTGCCTTCCTTTTTATGAAGGGGCAGTGATTTTTATTCAAATATGTAATGTATTCTTTAATTAAGTGACCTGCATGTAAAGGACTTGTAACAGCTAAATCTGTGTAATGTCTTTTTTTCTGGCTTTCTCCTCTCTGGTTAGCTTGACTGTCACTCTAAAGATAAAAATATAATACTGCTGTTCTTGAAACAAATGTGTTTAATGCTTTTGGTATCTTCTCATCAATATAGCTTATAGCCTTTATATAATTTTAAGACTACTACATGCTAACAGATTGCTCTGCTTAAATATAAGCCAACAGAGCAAGATTCAGCAATGGGTAATCTTTGCTGCAGCAAATTTGCTAGTCTGTCTGCTAATAATAATGGACAATCTGTACTGGACCATGAACTGTACTCTTTTGTGTTATTATAGCAACTAATTCAGAGGACTTTGAGAATGACGCCAAAGATCTATAGATGTACTTTGTCCCTCTATTGTGTTGACCAGAATAAGAACAGTCTGCTCTGCCATTCACTAAGATGGCAGTTGATCAAATTGTGCCTTAACTCCACTTTTCTGCCTGTCCCCATTACCCTTAACTCCTATTGATAAAAATCGGTCTAGCTCAGCCTTGAACATATTCAATGTTCCATCCTCCACTGCTCTCTAGCACGGAGGATTTCAAAGACTCATGACACTCTGAAGAAATTCCTCCTCCATTGTTTCCATGGGGAGTTTTTTTAAAGCAAGGTCTAGATTTCCCTTGTGAGAGGAAACAGTCTCCAATCTACCTTGTCGTGCCCCCTCAATTTTGTATGTTTCAATAATTCGTGTAATATAGGCCCAATCTGTTCAACATTTCCTTATAAGAATAGCTCTTTGTCTTATGAATCAACCTAGTGAGGCTTCTCTGAACTGCTTCCAGTGCAAGTATATCCCTTAAGGATATGAAGCTGTACACAGTACTTGGGTGTGTGGCCTCAACAGTGCCCTGTGGAGCTGTAGTAAGACTTCAATAGTTATATACTTCACCCTTTTTTATACTTCACCCTTTGCAAAGAGGCCAATATTTCATTTGCCTCCTAATTACTTGCCGTATATGCATGCTAATTTGTGATTAATTTGCAAAGTCCCAGATATTCCTTTACTGCAGCGTCTTGATTTAAATAATATTCTGCCTTTTTATTCTTCCAGCCAAAGTGGACAAGTTCACATTTTCCCACATTTACTCAATTTGCAAATTTTTTTGCTCACTCACGTATCTCTATCACTTTGCAGACTCTTTATATCCTCCTGCTACCTGTTGTTGGCAAATTTTTACTGCACTACACTCTTCCTTCATCCAAGTAATCAATATACATCATAGTTCTTAGATCATAGGTAGGATTAAGGAAAATCCTAAGGCATTTTACTCCTATGTAAGGAGCAAAAGGATGGTTAGAGGGAAGATTGGACCTCTCAGGGACAGAGGAGGGGAACTATGCTTAGAGCCTGAGGGAATGAGAGAGATCCTGAATGAATACTTTGCGTCGGTATTCACGCGGGAGAGAGGCCTGATGCCTGGTGCCGGCTTTGAGAAATTTGAGGACCTGTTAAAGGAAATAATCATTACGAGGGAAGAGGTGTTGGGGCTTTTAGGCAGCATAAAGACTTATAAAGCTCCGGGGCCTGATGGCATTTACCCCAGGCTGCTAAGTGAGGTGAGAGATGACCTTGCTGGGCCTCTGACGCAAATCTTTGTCTCTTCTTTGGACACAGGTGAGGTCCTAGAGGACTGAGGATAGCAAATGTAGTACCGTTGTTTAAAAAGAGTCAGAGGGATAACCCAGGGAACTATAGGCCGGTGAGCTTGACTTCAGTTATAGGTAAGCTAATGGAGAGGATTCTCAGGGACAGGATGTATGAGCATCTGGAGCCCTGCGATCTGATCAGGGATACACAGCATGGCTTCGTTAAGGGGAGGTCGTGCCTTACGAATCTAGTGGAATTTTTTGAAGAGGTGACAAAAATGGTTGATGAAGGACAAGCCGTTGATGTCATCTACATGGATTTCAGTAAGGCGTTTGACAAGGTTCCTCATGGTAGGCTGATAGAAAAGGTGAAGGCGCATGGGATACAGGGCCAGGTATGTAGATGGGGTGAGAACTGGTTTGGGAGGAGGAGACAGCGGGTAGTAGCGGAAGGCTCATTTTCCAACTGGAGGTCTGTTACTAGTGGTGTGCCACAGGGCTCAGTACTAGGACCTCTTCTATTTGTGATTTATATAAATGACTTGGAAGAGGGTGTAGGTGGTGTGATCAGCAAATTTGCTGATGACACTAAGATACTTGGATTGGCGGGGACTGAGGAGCAGTGCCAGGCAATACAACAGGACATAGATAGGCTGGTAGATTGGGCAGATAGATGGCAAATGGAATTTAATCCGGATAAATGCGAGGTGATGCATTTTGGCCAGAAAAATGTAGAAGAGAGTTATAGGATAAAAGGTAAAACTATTCGGAGTATAGAGACGCAGAGAGACTTGGGGGTGCAGGTTCACAAGTCTCTGAAGGTGTCCTCACAGGTGGAGAAGGTGATAAAGAAGGCGTATAGTATGTTAGCTTTCATAGAAAAGGGTATAGAATACAATAGTAGGAGTTTGATGTTGCAGTTGTATAGAACGTTGGTTAGGCCTCACTTGGAATACTGCGTCCAGTTCTGGTCGCCGTACTACCAGAAGGATGTGGAGGCCTTGGAGAGAGTGCAGAGGAGATTTACCAGGATGCTGCCTGGTATGGAAGGGCTGTCTTACGAGGAAAGATTGAACGCACTGGGGTTGCTTTCCCTTGAAAGACGTCAGCTGAGAGGGGATCTATTAGAGATATATAAGATTATAAGGGGTATAGATAGAGTAAATGGTGGTAAGCTTTTTCCACCATTAGAAATGGATAGAACGAGGGGTCATGGCCTTAGGGTGAGGAGGGCTATGTATAAGACGAATATTAGAGGGCAGTTTTTCACACAAAGGGTAGTGGGGGTGTGGAATGCACTGCCGAATAAGGTGGTGGGAGCAGGCACGCTAGGGTTGTTTAAGGGTCTCTTGGACAGCCACATGAGCGGTCTGCAGATACAGGGATATAGGAGGACTGTTTAAATACTTTAATTGTTTCCACAGGCTGTTCGGTCCACCTTGTTGACCAACAAGGTGCATGCATTCGGCAGGTCGTGCGAGGGCTGCTACTGGATGTTACTTCAGGAGTGGCCTAGTGCTTCATGTCGTTAGTGTATGCTTAAACTGGACCATCAGATGGGCAACATGACAGCTCAGAGACTATCGCTGTTGCTGTGCAGACACATGGATTTGGGCATGTGTCTGCGGGAGTTTGCGCGTTCTCCCCGTGGTTGCGTGGGTTTTCTCCGGGTGCTCCGGTTTCCTCCCACATCCCAAAAATGTGCTCTTAGGCTGATTGGGAACAAATTGTCCCTATATGGGAATCTTCAACAATAGGCATAGCCTAAAGTCATGGATATGTCATTAAGACGTTAGGATGGCAGCGCGGGCTCGTTGGGCCGAAGGGTCTGATTCCCGTGCTGTGTTGCTCTTTGTTCCTTTGTATCGTTAAGCACCAAACCCTGAGACATCACACTGGTTACAGTTTACTAACTTGAAAATGATCCATTTACCGTTCCACTTTGTTAGTCAATCCTTTATTCATGCTCATATATCACCCCTTGTGCAATAATCTTGTATGTGGCAACTTACTAAATGCAAATGCATTACAGAACTGGTTCCTCTTTATGCACCCATCTTCAAAGAACTCTAATAAATTTTTCATAGATTATTTCCTTTTTCACATAACCATGTTGACTCTGTGTGATTTTATCACAAGTTTTAAAACTGTCCTAATTCTTATCTCCTCAGTTGTGAATTCTATGATTTTTCCCAGTGATAGATGTTAAGCTAACTGGCCTTTTGATTCCAGTTTTATTGCTCTGCCCTCCTTGATTATAGATGTTACATTTGCAGTTTTCCAGTGTGTTGGGACCTTGCCAGAATCTAGGGAATTTTCGAAGATTGCAACTAATGTATTCACTATTTCTGCAGTCTCTCATTCCTTTTAACACTCTAGAAAGCAGGCTATATGGCCCAGGGGACTTGTCAGCCTTTAGTCACATGAAATTTTTCAAGTTTATTTGTTAGTGTGACAGGTAGGCTTACATTAACACTGCAATGAAATTAGTGTGAAAATCCCCTAGTCACCATACTTCAGCACCTATTTGGGAACACTGAAGAAGAATTTAGTATGGCCAGTGCACCTAATCAGCCCATCTTTTAAACTATGGGTGGAAACTGAAGCATCTGGAGGAAATCGTGCAGATTCCAGGCAGACAATGACCTGAGCTGGGAATCAACCTTGGCACAGTAAGGCAGCAGTGCTAACACCTATGCCACCATGCTGCCCAAATTTTCCACAGTACAGTATAGTAAATCTTTGTTATTTGTGTGCTCAGGAAATTGGAGTTTTATTACTCTGGCAGCTGGGTATTTAAGGGCATCACAAAACCACTATAACTTAAGACTAAGCTTCAAACTGGCTTTTTTTTAAAGCCAAAAATTCACTTGTTGGTTTTATTGACTGTTGCATCCAGTAGAATAGTTTTGATCAGGTACATTAACCAAAACTAACTCAATAATTTAGAATTGCAATGTCTTTTTTTTAAAAGAATGTGTTATCTGAATACACAGTGGGAACTTTTTCGAAAAATAATATTCCTAGTCTCTAACGGGACCAATGTTGAACATAGAACATAGAACATTACAGCACAGAACAGGCCCTTCGGCCTTCGATGTTGTGCCGACCAAAATAAAAAGCAATGCCCCTCCAACTAAACCATTCCCTTCTCTTCCATATACTTATCAATTAACCTCTTAAACGCCACCAAACTTGGCGCATCTACAACAGCTGCAGGCAGGGCATTCCACTCCCTAATCACTCTTTGAGTAAAGAACCTACCTCTGATATCCGTCCTATAACTCATACAAACTTTAGCATCTGTCTTATTTAGCATCTTAGCATCAGTATTTAGCAAACTTTAGCATCTGACTTTAGCATCTGTCTTATTTCTTACCCACTTTCTGTCATATTTCAGTTTCTCCCTCTTTTTTAAGTCGTCCTTTGCTGGTTTTTATACATTTTCCCAATCCTCTAGGCTGCCATTAATATCACAGCATCGTACATTTTTTTTTTCAATTTGATAACATTCTGAACTTTGTCATAATGGCACGTCCTTTCCGTAGCATCTTTTTTCTCAATGGAATGGGTATTATGATATAGCCCCATAAATGGCTGCCACTGCTCCTATACCTATTTTCTGAGCCCACTTTAGCCGATCCTGTTTTCGTATCCTTATTGAAGTGTTTAAAATACTAGTTTCAGACCCAAATTTTTCATCCTCAAACTGAATGTGAAATTCATCATGTTATGATCATTCTTGCCTAGGTGATTCTTTACAGTGAGGTCATAAGTCCTTCGTCATTGCGTATTTTCATATCTCAAATAACCTGTTGTCTGATTGGTTTCAGAATATATTGTTCTTAAAAACTGGCCCAGGTGAACTTATTCTCCAGTTAGTATTGACTACAAAGTTGGATTAAAATTTCGCATGCTTTTTGTGGGATCTTGCATACAAGTCTTCATTATTTCTCAATTAGTAATCAATCCTACTGTCAGGGTCCTATAAACAACTCTCAGCAGTGAATTGTTTTTCTTTAATTTCTTCTCTCATTTGATTTATAAATTTGCCTTATTTTGAGACAGTCAGCAACAAAGATACTGGGAATTTTCCATTTACCACCAGGCGGCTGCAGTGTTCGGTTTGCAATGTGTGTTGAGATAACCGATTAAGGGGTGCCTGTGGGGGGAGAAATTGCATTTACAGGTCTTCAGGAAGAAGGCAGGATGACAGAGAACAGAACACTTGTGCAACTGTTGGATTTTAAAAAAAGACTGCACTCCCCATCCTTGTCAGCAAGTTATAAATTAATAATACTTAGAATAAAAGTGGAAAATTTATTGAATATTGCGTTCCTTGGGCTCAGGTGATGCCAGGAGTGTGTGTTTGCGAAAGAGACTATACTGCACTGAGCTACCTCGATTGTTCAGTTATAATTCTGCTACTGGAGCAGCTTTGCCTGTTTGCTCTCCAACACCTGCTCACTCCATATCAGTTTCTTGCACTTTATCACTGTACTGAAACTCCACCTGTTCTTGTGTTGTGAAGGATGGGTCTAACCAAATTATTGTGGAGCACTTGGTTCAGTTGGACCATGCTGCTTATTGCCAGAAAAGCTTATTGCAGAAAAGCACCATTGATCAAAGGTCCATCAGGCAATGGTCCATGTATAATGTATTTGAGGCCCTGTGGGAAATGGAGATTGCATCAGGCTTGACTGGTGAGAAAGGGCCCTTTGATATATCTTTTTACACACTTGGAGTCTCCGCACCTCAACATGCTGCCCTCAAGGCAGAGGAAGACACTATCATCCATCTCTTGTGCCTTTTAAAGGAGGTCTGACAAGAAATGCAGTGGTTTTGATGCAGTCATGCAGGGTTCTGCTCTAAAGTTGTTCCCAGTCATGCACACTGATCATATCAGCTGCTGCTGCTGGTCTGTCAGCCGAATGAAAGATGCTCTTTGGTCAAGTCTAAACATGCTGGTCTTCCAGTGCAGAGGGTTGTATTTCATTAGATATTGCAGAGTAGACCAGGGCCATGTGAAGAGTGCGCTACAGCTTGGTGCAGCCTCTGCAAAGACACACAGGACATTCTGGATTGATGCCCTTCGACCATAGTATGCCCGAGAAGCAGCCTGTAACTAGTGGAATGTCACTGGGATCAGTGCTGGCATAACAAGTTTAAGTTTTTATTAGTGTCACAAGTAGGCTTACATTAACACTGCAATGAAGTCACTGTGAAAATCGAAATTAGAGACTACAATTGCCAAGTTTGTGAATGATGCAAAAATAGGTGGGGAGGGAAATGATGAGGATGACAGTCTATGATGAAGTTACTGTGAAATTCCCCTAGTCACCATACTCTGGCTCCTGTTCAGTGCATTGGCTATGCTAAATTCTCCCTCAGTGAACCAGTATGTCTTTCTGATAGTGGGAGGAAACGAGAGCACCCAGAGGGAAACCCATGCAGATATGGGGAGAATGTGCAAATTCTACATGCAGTGACCCAAGCTGGGAATTGAACCAGGGCCTTGGTGCTGTGAGGCAGCAGTGCTAACCACTGTGCCATTATTTAACTTATGATTTTGTTATTGTTATTTAACTTGTGTTTTGGAATTTTTTTGCACTCCTGAAGTTGTTGAACTGTGATGTAGCAAATGTAATCTATAACTTTATATCCCCATTCCCTTTTCAGTGAGGCTGAATACTGGTAGAGTTTGGTGCTTAATTAAAAATCAGCAGTAACACATCCATTTTGTTTTAGGTTGAACTTGGTAGCGGTTTGGTTTTATTTCTCACACCCATCATACATCATGGTTTGGTGAGAGCAGATACAATGTTAATTTGGAATTAATTTTAGCGGTATGAAATGGCAGATGCTATTCCAGTTGGTGCTTATTAAGTTCAAACACTGGGCATTATCTTACCGTTTAGAATATTAAAGAGATAATCCACCAAATCAAAATGTTTTGAAGTCACTTCACTTCTGACATTACAATGACTGTATTTCAGAATACTTAATTAATTGTAAAGTGCTTTGAACATCCTGAGCTTATGAAAGATACTATTTAAAGACAAAACAAACTTGGGTTTTTGGATTTTTTCTGGCCACCAGTAATATTGTATAGCCTCGACTTTAGTAAATCCCTGCATAGTGTCCAGATTATCTTGCTGTAACTTGATATTCTGTCATTCCTCTCCTTCCAGAGAGATGCATTCTTTTAAAAAAAGTTAATTCTCTTCCTGCATGAGAACCGTAAACCCTCCCTGAACATTCATTGTCCTTGTGCTTTATTATTTTATGTGTTCATCCAGGTGATGTTGAGCATTTCAAATTCGGTTATAACTTGAGACTTAGGGTAAAGCTTCACCTTGTCTAATTTCTGACAGTTTCCAATTATCTGTCAGTGCTTTTTTTTTGCCATCATCATTTGCCACTTGAGACTTGCCCTTTCCCGTTTTAAATAATGCACACTCTCTGGTCTTTCAGTACTTCTCCACAACTGACCTTTGCAGCAGTTTTTAAAGCTATTAACATATTTCCAGTATTCTGTAGTGTAATAAGTATAGAAATCTCATTGGGCATTTCATGATTTAGTTAAGGGTGGCAAGATATTCTGAGATTTATTAATGTCTGAGCTCAAATATTTCTGCCAAGGAAGATGTGTTGTTGAAGCTTTTCATCTTGCACTCATCTGGACAAACATGGTGCCAAATTTCAAAGGAAGCAACAGTTTATAAAGGGATGCTGACCACTCACCTCTGAGCAGATCCAGGCATTGCCTCACTTAAACCAAAGCGTAGTACACGATGCTTCCTGTTGTATTCTTGATGATAACACCTCCATCAGTCGGAGCTAATTGACCACCAAAACTTTCCTGGTGGCTGACTACTTTCTTAAAATGATTGGATTAATAATATTCCACGTGGTATTGATAATCTGTAATTTACCAGATTTTACTCCCTTTATTATCTGTGGGAACTTGAAAGAAAACTCGTGTAATTCTTCTAAATAGGAATGGGTCATTCACATTGTACAACATGTAATATTGTCATCCTGACAGTGAAGGAACATCATCTGAAAGTACGTTTGTTTTTCTTTTTTAGACTTGTCCCTGTCTGCACTCATCTTTTTAAAAGCACATTGTGACTGTAACATTTGCTTAAGAAATGAGAGGTTAATTTTGATGCTCAGGTACTGGGACCCTATCGATATTGCCTCTGCTTTGTAGATAGCTGTGAGTAGTGCAATATTGCTTATAGGGTTTCAGTGTTTGGGAATTACAGCGGCCTGGCTTAAAGCCCATCACTTGAGTGGAAAACTTCAGTTTTCACATTAACAAAATTGTGCAAAATGCTGATGAAAATATGTAAATATTTATTCTTCTGGAGATGGAAGGAGAATGAAGGAAGATGTGTAACGCTAACTAAACTGGTCATTTTTATTGTCACGTTGTTAAGTTGAAATTGCCAGTACCTCCAACTTTACAAAAAATTTGAGTAAATATACCCTGTAGATCTTTAGCTTTAATCCTGGATATCTCTCTCTGATTTATGTAGGTGTTGCAGTGGTAAGGTTTATACTCATGCTTTCTAAAATCCTTTTATGGATTGTGAGCATTGCTGGCAAGGCCTAATATTTATTGGCCATTCCTAATTGTCTTTGAAGGTGGTGGTGAGTTGAAACCTTAAACCATTGCAACCCATCTGGTGCAAGTACACCACAGTACTGTTAGGAAGGGAACTACAGGGTTTTGACCCAGTCACAATGCAGGAACGGCGATAATAGTTTCAAAATCGGTATGGTATGGCTTCTACGCTTCACTGGGCCTGTTAGAGGAGGTCTACTCAACATGTACAATTGCACAACTCACGTTCCCAGGTTGAAGAGTATGTGTCGTGCAATGTTTGGTGATACTCCGACGCTTTTGCTGAATAATTCAAAACAGAAATTCAGGACTTAATGCCTCCACCCATCTCCATGGTGACAAATGTCTTACCGCATTCATACCTAAGCCAGAAGGTCATTTGAAGGGGCAGTCTTTGGGACAGAACTAAGAGCTATGGTGTTTGAAGGACAGTTTTTCAAATAAGATATTGACCAAAGGTTCTGTTGTTTATCCTCTCGTGCGCATAAGAAATCTCACGCCCTTTATAAAAATGTCCCATGTCCTGGCCAACATTTATCCCTAGACCAACGTCACTACATTATTATCGAGTCAGTATCTCAGTGCTGTTTGTGGGAGCTTGCAATGAGCAAATTGGTTGCTCATATTGGAGGGGAACTTGCAGGTGATGTTGTTCCTGTACATCTGCTGCCCTTGTCCTTCTAGGTGATAGAGATTATGGGTTTGGAAGATGTTGTCAAAAGCAGCCTTAGTGAGTTGCTGCAGTGCTTCCTGTAGATGATACACCTTGGCAGCAGTATGTATTGGTAGTAGAGGAGTGTGACTATTGAAGGTGGATGGAGTGCCAGTTAAGTGAACTGTGTTGTCCTGGATGATGTTCAGCTTCTTGACTGTTGGAACTGCATTTAGTGGAGAGTCAGAGACAGCAGTGGGAAGTTGTGCGTGGAGCCTGAAGAGATTGGAGAGGCACTGAACAAATATTTCTCTTAGGTATTCACGCAGGGAAATGTAAATGTAGTTGTGGAGAACACTGGGATACAGGGTTGCAAACTGGAAAGTATTGAAGTAGATAAGGAGGATGTGCTAGATATTCTTGAGGGTTTGAAGTTAGATAAGTCCCCTGGGCCGGACGGGATTTACCGTAGGATTCTCTGGGAGGCGAGAGAGGCGATTGCAGAGCCTCTGGCTCTGATCTTCAGGTCGTCGTTGGTTACGGGTATAGTTCCGGAAGACTGGAGGATAGCGAATGTGGTCCCATTGTTCAAGAAGGGGAATAGAGATTTTCCAGGGAATTATAGGCCAGTGAGTCTTACTTCTGTTGTGGGCAAAGTATTGGAGAGAATTATTAGGGATAGGATTTATAGTTATTTAGAGAGAAATGAATTGATTGGTGATAGTCAGCATGGTTTTGTGAAGGGTAGGTCGTGCCTTACTAACCTTATTGAGTTTTTTGAAAAAGTGACCAAAGAGGTGGATGGGGGTAAGGCAGTTTATGTGGTATATATGGACTTTAGTAAGGCGTTCGATAAGGTGGCCCATGGAAGCCTTCTGCAGAAAATGCAGATGTATGGGATAGAGGGTGATTTAGCTAATTGGATTAGGAATTGGCTAGCAGATAGAAGACAGAGGGTGGTGGTTGATGGGAGATATTCATCGTGGAGTTCGGTAACAAGTGGTGTACCTCAGGGGTCTGTTTTGGGGCCCCTGCTGTTTGTAATTTTTATAAATGATCTGGATGAGGGTATTGAGGATGGATTAGTAAATTTGCAGATGACACTAAAGTCGGTGGAGTGGTAGATAGTGAAGAGGGGTGTTATAGTTTGCAGAGAGACTTGGACAAGTTGCAGAGCTGGGCCGAGAGGTGGCAAATGGAGTTTAATGCGGAAAAGTGTGAGGTAATTCACTTTGGCAGGAATAACAAATGTGTAGATTATAGGGCTAATGGTAGGACTCTTAATAGTGTTGAAGAACAGAGGGATCTTGGTGTATATGTGCATAGATCCCTGAAAGTTGGCAATCAAGTCGATAAGTTTGTTAAGAAGGCATATGGAGTCTTAGCTTTTATTGGTAGGGGGATTGAATTTCGGAGCCGCAACGTCATGTTGCAACTGTACAAACTCTAGTGCGGCCGCACTTGGAGTATTGTGTGCAGTTCTGGTCCCCACATTATAAGAAAGATGTGGAGGTATTGGAGAGGGTACAGAGGAGGTTTACCAGGATGTTGCCTGGTATGGAGGGCAGGTCTTATGAAGAGAGGCGGAGGGATTTGAGGTTGTTTTCGTTAGAAAGGAGGCGGCTAAGAGGGGACCTAATCGAAACATATAAGATGATTAGAGGTTTAGATAGGGTGGACAGTGATAGCCTTTTTCCTAGGATGGAGAAAGCTAGCACAAAGGGACATAGCTTTAAATTAAGGGGTGGTAGTTATAGGACGGATGTCAGAGGTAGGTTCTTTACCCAGAGGGTGGTAAGGGTATGAAATGCCCTGCCTGCTGCAGTTGTAGATGCGCCAAGTTTGGTGGCGTTTAAGAGGTTAGTAGATAAGTTTATGGGCGAAAAGGGAATGGTTTAGGTTAGAGGGTCATTGCTTTTTCCTAATTGGTCGGCGCAACATTGAAGGCCGAAAGGCCTGTTCTGCGCTGTAATGTTCTATTCCATCACACTCCTGACTTGTGCCTTGTGATATTGGACAAACCTTGGGGAGTCATTAGGTGAGTTACTACAGAATTTCCAGCCTCTGATCTCTTGTAGCCTGTGCCAACGTTATGTATGAGGAAAATTAAGTAAAGATAGGAGCTGGCTTATCTGTACAGGTCGTAAGCTTCACTTAAAAGCCCTGCCAGCTGTCTTCTGTAACTTCACCAAATTCATTGTGTGAGCCTGGAAAGGTTTTATTTGAAGGGATCTTGTTCATAAGGAAAGTCACACTTGAGTCCAGCTCTATTTTTTCAATCTGACAGTTCAAATATTCTCGTGTGAGCCTCCCTTCCTCTTAAGGACCTGCACTGCCTTTTTACAAGAACTGCTGTAATTAATTGACTTAGCTTACATTGCAAATTGACCCCTGGGGCATCTCCGTAGCGAATAGAAAATTCCCAGCTTCTTTGCTGTTGCCTGTCACTAACTGGGCACAAATTTAGAAATGTAGAGAGCTTTTCAAAAGCTCAGGATATCTCACAGAGCCTTTCAAAAGCTCAAGATATCTTGAGCTTTTAAAAAACTGAGATATTTTGAGCTTTTAAAAGACTGTGAGATATCTCACAGTCTTTTAAAAGCTGAAGATATCTCACTGTGCTTTAAACCAAATGAAATACTTTTTAAGTGTTGTTCGAGTTCTAATCTAGGAAATGTGAGCAACCAATTTGCTCATTGCAAGCTCCCACAAACAGCACTGAGATACTGACCCGATAATAATGTAGTGACGTTGGTCTAGGGATAAATGTTAGCCAGGACATGGGACATTTTTATAAAAGGCGTGGGATTTCTTATGCGCATGAGAGAATAAACAACAGAACCTTTGGTCAATATCTTATTTGAAAAACTGTCCTTCAAACACCATAGCTCTTAGTTCTGTCCCAAAGACTGCCCCTTCAAATGACCTTCCAGCTTAGTGTAGAGAGGCTTTGGTATGAATGTGGTGAGACATTTGTCACCATGGAGATGGGTGGAGGCATTAAGTCCTGAATTTCTGTTTTGAATTATTCAGCAAAAGCATCGGAGTATCACCAAACATTGCACGACACATACTCTTCAACCTGGGAATGTGAGTTGTGCAATTGTACATGTTGAGTAGACCTCCTCTAATAGGCCCAGTGAAGCATAGAAGCACTGTGTCATGTTAGATTTTCTGTAATTTATTAACCAAGAAAAGCACACAGTCTGGGAGCTGATACAGAGTTTCCCCCGTACGAGACTTCTTTAGATCAGTGTGTGCTTAGGTAATTAATGGCTTGTGTATATCTTTAGCATAACACTTTTCAGCTGGTTCATTGGAAGCAGTAATATTAAAAGGAATGGGTATTTGAAACTAGCATTTGCTTTTTTTGGTAGTGCTGTTGGATACCTGGAAGTAAACTGCATTACAATAATGTAAAAAAAATGAATTGTCTGAGAAATAGTTAAAACCTTGTCAAAACAATAGCTCCGAATCCCATCAGTCACTCTGATCCCATGCCAACCTAATGCTATGAATATATGTGGGCAAACCAAACTTGTTTTCCATTATCTCCCCTGTATTGTTGCAAATGATAGTTTTCTGTTACAAACTATAATTGGATCAACCCAAAGTAAGGAAGCATTTGCTTTTCTAAAAGCACTGGCTGCCTTTTTTTTTGAATAATTGAACGCCACTGAATAATTTATATTATGCATTGTGCAGATCCCAAGAAGAGTATCATAAATGGCTTTGATTGAAGAACGGTGTTATTTGCTGTTCTTGCAGGAGGTGATATAGGGAGACACATATTTCAGATGCTGGAACCAGATTTACCAGAGTCTACAGAAATTTATTACTAATCAGAACCATAAGAGCCAATGCTGTAATTCTTCAAACTTCTAGGATAAGGTTTTTCTCGTCTCATGTGATTGATTATTTTAAAATAGAGGCTTTGTGATTTTGGATGACTAGTTCACAAGGTTGGTTAAAGTGGGTATTGCTTTTCGATCAGGATCTGCGAACAGTAGCTTCATCAGCTAGCAGGTCGACAAATCAACTGAAACCTTTGCAATTGTACTCTAAGTGTCACTTTATTCCCCAAATCTGGGAGTGTACGGCCATGTGTTACGGCCTCAGCTCTCAAATTGTTGGCCTTTGGCTAACAGTCCAATATATTACTTTTTTCAGCTGTTTTTAGCTTTATCCAAAATATAGAGTCTTTCATGTCCTTGAGATATCTGGAAACACTACACAGTCAATTATATTTTTCTAAATTTAAAGTTTCTTTAGCTAAAAGCTCTTTCTAGCATTGGTTTGCCCTTCCACCATGACTCATGTTCACGTGGGAGAAATGTTCTTTGTATTAAGAAAACAGAGTTTCATCTAGGTTGGTAGAGTACAACTAAGGATGGGCAATAAATACTGGCCAGCCAGTGCACAAATAAATTTAAAAAAAGCTTCCTTTCTTCAGAAGTTTGTTCACCACCTATTGCAGGATCGGATAATGTAATCTGGGTTAATTGTGCAGTCGCTGTTTGAGGGGAAACATGGGCTGTATTCAAGATTCCACATTGAGATAAATGGACAGATAATTTGTTTTAGATGAATTTCCTTGAGGCATGAATTTTGACTCTATGTTGAGAGAACTCCCAACCTCCCCTTCAAATAATGCCATTAGATCTTACTTTTACCTGTGAGGGTAGACAGTATCTCCAGTTAATCTGCCATTTAAAAGATACTAAAACATGACTTGGAGCAGATGATTGAGAGAGTCAAGACACTTGTGTACTGAGTTTAAGGTATGATATTTTCTGAAATGTTTGTAAATATGTGGGCCTACTTGAAGAATATGATTTTTTGACAGTGGTGATTTTGGCAGTTATTTTCAATTGAAAGCCCGGCACCTGGGGCATTAGAAAGGTCAATGTGCCTGGATAGATAAAGTGCACACTGCTGCCATTTTTGGATGGAAGAGATGAATTTATTGGGATGCCTGCTGTTGTGTTGCTGACATCCAGTCTCGCTGGAACCTGAATCAGTGATTTCCACACACACACTAACATTATCAAGAGCAAAGGTTACTGCTATGAACATCCAAAACTATGCCCGAAATAACCTATATTATCCCATGACCCATATGTTGCTGCTAGATGGTTTGCAAATGTATTTTCCTTTTTCTATCTGGAGGAGGGAAAAATTTCAGCCGCTAAAGAGAGAATGGTTTTAATTTCATTCTTGATTCCTTCATTGGAATGCCCCAAGCATATGCATAACAGGCTGGAGTTTTAATTTTGAGCTACTTGGTGTGTGCCTCTTTTTCCATGACCGACTTTTTGTTCAGAAATTCAAATTGTAGAAAAAAATTTCTGGTAATATCTGACACAGTGCAATTTCTGTTGACGATGTGAACACTGCAATGTCTCATTGCCTTCCGAATCGAGTTCTTCCATAAAACATTTAGTATTAACACAATTCCTTAAAATAGGAAATGTTCCCTTCTCAGTGAGATCGGTACCTTTTGAACAATTTCTTCATGTTAAGTATAAAGGAAAACTCCATGTTCCTTAAATTAAATCATCTATCAGTGCAAGGTAATGGTGCAGGCAAGAAAGAAAGCAGGAGAAAATGCTAATAAAATATTGTAAGTCCCCTCCCCCCCACCTCCCAATGAATGTTCATAAGATAAAGGAGTAGAATTAGGCCATTCAGCCCATGAAGTCTGCTCTGCCATTCAATTGTGGTTGATAAGTTTCTGAACCCCATTCTCCTACCTTCTCCCTGTATCCTTTGATCCCATGACCAATCAAGAACCAAATCTCTCTCAATGAGCTGGCCTCCACCATCTTCAACGGCAATGAATTCCACAGATTCACCACCCTCTGGCTGAAGAAATTCCTCCTTCTCTAAATCCAAACATAGCAGTGTGAAATTTGGAATTCCATGTGAAATATCTGGAATTACAAAGTTAGTGTCAATAAACCTGATTGTGGCTGTTTTGCATTGTCTTAAAAACCCAACTGTCTATTAATCTGCTTTAGAAAAGGCAATCGGCAATTCTTACATGATTCCAGTATCCTCACCAGTGATTTGATTTGGTTTATTATTTTCACATCTATTAGCATATAGTGAAAAGTATTGTTTCTTGCAAAGTATACAGACAAAGCATACCGTTCATAGAGAAGGAAAGGAGAGAGTGCAGAATGTATTGTTACATTACTGCTAAGGTGTAGGAAAAGGATCAACTTAATGCGAGGTAGGTCCATTCAAAAAAGTCTGAAAGCTTCGGGAAGAAGCTGTTTTTGAGTTGTTTGGTGCATGATCTCAGACTTTTGTATCTTTTTGTGATTGACTCCTCTCAGTTCTAAGAAATTGCTCCTCATCTCGCATCCTAGTCTCTCCTGCTAATGTTGGCAAGAGTTAGTGGAGACATTGTAACTTCCCCACCAACTTGGCTTTCAGGTAGAAACTACAGAATTGGAGAGCGCACACATATGCACACACACACACACACTGAGCCTTTCTCTGAAGGTATTACATTTACCATCTTGTCTCTTTCTCTCAGCTGATGTACAGGTTTGGTCAATATGGGCAAACTGTTGACCACGTGAATGTAATCCTAGTGATAACTCTGGCTTGATTGGTTGCACTCTTGCCTTAGTCAGAAGGCTGTGGACTCGAGGCATTCCAGAGCACAAATTTCGAGATTCCTTTACAATTGCTACATTGTCACTGTGCTCCTTTGAAACTTTGTTTGCCTCAGTTGAGTGATATAAAAGATCCCATAGTGTTATTTCAAAAATATGCTTGGAAGTGATTCCTGCTTCTCTGCCAATAATTATCCATCAGTCAGCATCATTTTGATTCAAGCCCCAGTCACATTGTTTGATGGCTTTTGCAGTCTGTGGATGGCTCATGCGCCCAACATTATGGAGTGGTGCGCTTGGGTGTCCTGAGGTGAGCGGTTTTAAAAATAGAAGTAGTTTCTCTATTTGCAGCAGTGGTCTCTTTAGTGGAGGAGCAAGTCCTCTTATCCTGACTAAATAGTGCTTGAGCCCCCACCCGTGAAGAAAAGGAGTGTTCCAGAATTTCAGTATGACTCTTGTGTTGAGGTAACAAATTTTATACAGTGAAAATGGAATGTACTCATTATTGCCATGCTCGAGGGAGTGTATTCACAGTTCAGCTTAGAATTACACACCTGGGAATTACACACCTGGGAACGGACGCTGAGCAGTTTTGACCCCAAAACCAGGTGTTTAGCGTACAGTGAGTTTTGTGAGTTTTCCTAAGGGCATCTCAGCCTGTCTCATGTGTAACAGCTGGCAGATTAACTAAATATCTGCACTTTTGTGAATCCCCTCCAGGCAATTTGGCTTTTGAGACTTTTATGCGGTAGAAATATGTGGCTGGCAGGCACCAACATGTTTTACCACTAACTCCTGATTAAACTGCGCCTTGGCTAATGATCTCAGTAGATTCTACAACTTTTCAGTTTAACTTGTTATTAATTGAAGTTTTTTACTGAGGTAATACATTTTTAAAAGTTATTTTCATTTTGATTTGATAATGTGAATACAATAACCTCATGGCTCCCATCCCTGCTCCACACCACTGCACTTTTGCCACCCCAGCACCCAGCCCACCATCTGACACAGGAATTAAACATCTGATTTCACTAATCGTGCTTCCCTGGAGCAGTGGGGTCCATAGATTTCTGGGGGTCAGTAAAGATCTGCTGGTGTGAATAAGAATCAATGAATGGTCATCACGTATGTAGTGCAGAGTTGTCTGGCTGCATCATCTCGAGGGGAGCACACATGGAGGAGTGCTCAAAGCACCAAGAAGGCCAGGTACATGGTGATCTCACATGAGTTTAGCCCTGTTCAGAAAAGAGTGTCTAAATTTTTAAACTGACGCTTCAGTCTTGTTGCTATGAACAAATCTGTTTATTTAAAGGGTATTAAAATGTTTTGCATGCATGTTCACATTTACAGTATATAATGTACAGAGGTGGGTGGGGCTCAGGTGATTTATTAGTTCATTTGAAAGACAGTTATTCAAAACAGCTTGGGAACCACTGCTGTCACAAGGACAACAATTTTTTAAAATGCTGGTTTTTCTACTGCTGCACGTGGATAGAGAGCCAGAGATGAGATAGAGATGCTGGAGAAAGTCGGGTAGAGAGTAGAGCAAGATGGGATATAGACGTTGGAGGGACTGTAGGGTAGAATAGAGCGGGGATAGGTGAGTACGAACTGGGCTGCAGAACAGCAATGGCTGTTGGGTAAGCTATGTCTGAGCTGCACTGGGATGAGTCCAGTTTAAAAGACTCGCTCTGTCACCACTGCTCCACAGCTTCATTCCTGTTGCAGATGTTTTATGCTTCTTTGTAATTCCAGACATTCTAGAATTTGATGGTTTGCTTTGGCCTTGTCATTCAAATTTGCTTTATAAATAAACGACTGGATTGATTGAAGAAATAAGCAGTTGTATGATTAGAGCTGATGCCCATTCACTAAACTTGTGTATAGTCAACTTCAGGGGCATAATGTAACATGATTTGAAAACGTGATTTAACATCCCCTCTCTATAATTCTGCTGATAATAGTCATAGGCCTGGAGTTCAAGGATTGGCACTGGTGGGTGTGAACTCTTGCTGGCCCAGTGTTAGAGTTCCTGAAGGGAGTGATGGTGGAGATAACGAGCAGTGATATAATCTTTTGACAGAAAAAAATAGTCTGCTTAATCCTTTACTTCCTTCAATTTAGTTCCAGAAAGCAGAATCTGACCTGGATTATATCGAGCACAAACTAGAGTTTGAAATAGTGAAAAATCTTCCTCAGAACACATCGACACAGGTACATGTTTTGTCAGAACATTGATTGTGGGGAAAACTTGCATTTAATTAACTTATACCTCTATCTTGTTGCTATGATTAACTTTTATTTCTGCAGGACATTATCAGGACTCGCTTGTCATTGGAATGATAAATTGATTATTACCATTTCTTAAACAGGAATGTCAGTTACTTTGTTTACATTTTTTAATGAATTGCAAAGTTTACATGGAAGACTTAGTTAAAAACCTACTTTCAGAATACTAATGTACATTGTGACAAGAAGCTAATTCTAAAATGTCCTTGAATAGTCACTGTATACATTTTCACAACCGATTTAACTAGTCGGTTTGTTGACTGGTCCGCAAACGACGAGGGCAAATCACTTTTTTTTTTGCTGCTTTTCAACCATGTGATATGCAGTGATAATTTTCTGCAGTGAAGAATGGCAATGATGAGACTTACAGTTGGAACAAACGTTGCTGCAAATCTGACTGGGTTTTACTGAAACAGGAACTAGTCCAGAGCATGAATCCTTCATAGTTATCTGATCTTATCAGTTTGCATTACCTTGGATATTTTTCTCCTGTTGTTTTGTACACTGAATCATGTCTAACCCACCAGCAGAGGGGCTGGCACTGCTGCCTGACAGCACCAGAGACATGGATTCAGTTTTCAACTTGGATCACTGTCTGTGTGGAGTTTGTACATTCTCCCTGTGTCTGTATGGGTTTCCTCCAGGTGCTCTGGTTCCCTTCCAAGGTCCAAAAAAATCTGCTGGTTAGGTGCATTGGCCATGCTAAATTCTCTTGTATCTGGGCAGGTGCTGAATGTGGCGACTAGAGGATTTTCACAGTAACTTCACTGCGGTGTTAGAACATAGAACAATACAGCACAGAACAGGCCCTTCGGCCTTCGATGTTGTGCCGACCAAAATAAAAAGCAATGCCCCTCCTAACTAAACCATTCCCTTCTCATCCATATACTTATCAACTAACCTCTTAAACGCCACCAAACTTGGCGCATCTACAACAGCTGCAGGCAGGGCATTCCACTCCCTAATCACTCTTTGAGTAAAGAACCTACCTCTGATATCCGTCCTATAACTCATACCCCTTAATTTAAAGCTGTGTCCCCTCGTGCTAGCTTTCTCCATCCTAGGAAAAAGGCTATCACTGTCCACCCTATCTAAACCTCTAATCATCTTATATGCTTCAATAAGATCCCCTCTTAGCCGCCTCCTTTCTAACGAAAACAACCTCAAATCCTTCAACCTCTCTTCATAGGACCTGCCCTCCATACCAGGCAACATCCTGGTAAACCTCCTCTGTACCCTCTCCAATGCCTCCACATCTTTCTTATAATGTGGGGACCAGAACTGCACACAATACTCCAAGTGCGGCCGCACTAGAGTTTTGTACAGTTGCAACATGATGCTGCGGCTCCTAAATTCAATCCCCCTACCAATAAAAGCTAAGACTCCATATGCCTTCTTAACAACTTTATCCACTTGACTGCCTACTTTCAGGGATCTATTGACACGTACACCAAGATCCTTCTGTTCCTCAACACTATTAAGAGTCCTACCATTAGCCCTATACTCTACACATTTGTTGTTCCTGCCAAAGTGCATTACCTCACACTTTTCCACATTAAACTCCATTTGCCATTTGTTATTGTATTTGTTATTTGTTATTGTAAGCCTACTTATAACACTAATAAATAAATATAAATTTTAAGGTTTATGTGGGTGTATATATGGGATTGGCTAATTCAACACCACTTTGGCTTGCTGTTTCTGTACGTTAGAACTCTCCATTTTTTTGCCTGTGCTTTAGGATAATCCAATAAAACTGATGGAGCAGCTGAGAGTAATAAAGTCCCGTTATCGTGAGTTATCACTGGAAGCAGATCAAATTGCCAGTGAACAAAAAGAAGCTGTGGATTTCATCCGTTCACAACTTACTTCCACGTTGCAGTTGGTCCAGAAACTGCAGGAGCAGAGTGATCTTGAGGTAAATCTTTGCAATCACCATCTTGTGAAGCAAACTTAATCCTTAGAGGGCAAATTTATAACATGGCTTTGCTCCTTTTATTAAACATTGCTATGATGTCATTGAAACAGCAGTGTATTATTGAATAATGCCATGGGTTATTTTTTGTATGTGGTGTTTTTGATTGGCTTACTATCTATTCTATGAAGTGAATAAGGAACCGGCTTGGACCAAGTTCCAGTCTTTGCTGAGTTAGTTGCTGTAATCAATGAAGGAAGTATCCTTTTAATTGGTATCTTTTTCCTGGACCTGGAAGTGGAAAATTGGACTGTTTTGTTTGGCTGGCTCCCATTCTTTCCTTCTCTCACTTTCCACATAAACTTTAGTTGCCCACACCACCTTTTTAGAAGGTATGCAGAGATCGGCTTGGGTTGTCTGTGAAGAGAATTTATTTTACAATTCTGCACACGATTGGATCTCCATCCAACCACGTTGCAGTTTGCTTTAGCTGTGTCAGTAGAATTTCTGAGGGACATGGGTGAACTGAGCGCTTTCAAAAACTTGTCTGAAGGTCAACTCCAAATGTTACTGAGAGTTTAGCACTGTCTGAGTTCCTGGTTAGGAATGTTCATGGGTGCAAAGTGGGGGGGAAATGTTTCATTTGCTTTTCGTGAGTTTGAGAACAATGGATGCAAAAAGTTATAAATGACTGAAAACTGCACTCTTAAAGAAATGCTGGGATAGTTTAGTTGAATGGTCAGTATCAGAAGCCCATGTTTTTGAGAAGTCTCTTCACATCAGTTCTGAAAGGACGACTTAAGATATTTCTCATGTTGGAAATGTGCATGTTAGTTAGCATTTTGAAGTGTTAGCTACAGGAAGACAAACTGAAAGCAAGGCCCAGGTTTGTGAGTTTTTGCTGACAGTGCTGATGTGTTTGTCTTGCTTTGTGCTGCAAGTTTGCCCTCGAGTGAAATTAGGAACAACTCTTGTGCACTGAATGGTTCTACTTCATTAATTATTTTAATTGTTTTCTCCAGTCTTCTCCACCGACTGAGGATGAGCAGTGGGCTATGCAGAAGATTATGAAATCTGAAACTCTGACTGAAGCAGGACCCAGTAAGGTAAATTGTGTTTTATTGTAAGGCCATTCTTAATTGCATTCACTTCTCTCACTTAGAGTCAACTGATGTTTTGTATCAATAGAATTGATGATGGACTTTATCATCCATCATCAATTTTAAAATTAATCTTTAAATAAGACCATTCAAATGATACTGTTATTGCGAGTGTTTTGACTGCAGTTCACTTCAACATATTTTCTCACTTACTGCCTTGTTCTCTGCTGCCAATATGGTGTGGCTGAAATTGGGCACTTGGTAATTAACACTCTACCTGTAGCCGGCTCGGACTACCATTGGATATTGTGCCATTAACATTCAGAACCAATGATCAGTTCATGTCATATGAGTGTTCCTGAGTGAGGTTGTATGTCTCTTCTCTCATTCTTCCATTCTTTCAAAGGAGAGATGATGAGATCTAGTATATAACTCTTTCCTGACTTGCATCCAATATTTGCTGATATCACATGTTTAATTAACAGTTGAAAACGGGGCAGTTGGTAAAGTTAGCTAAATAAAATATTTCTCTACTAAACACCAGCACTAAAATGCAATATGCTAATTTTAAAAAGGGAAAATGAATGGCTGAGCGGGTCAAGTTCTCTTGGGGCATTGTCACTCAACTAACTTATGGGAAGTTGCCTGTGGTATGTTCTGAAAGCTCTGATCCAGGTGGTGTATTATGATGAATTGATCGATCCTTTCACTTCTTTGTTTTTCGATAGGAGCCTTGTGCAGAGCCTCCAGTACCACAGCAGGAAGAAGGTAGGTGCACAGCTGGATTATGAAGAAAAGCTATGTGCCAGTTGAACAGTTTCTGATCTGTGCGTTTGTGAAAAGCTCACGACTGAGCCCATTATTTTCCCTTATCTTCCAATAGTGGCCAGTAAGCAGCAATTAGGGAGCCAAAGTCCAGAGATGGCCTTCTCTGTGTCCCCGTCACCAATCTTGAGATGCTTGGACTTCTCCTGAGATCCACAAATTCAGCAGCAACCGGAGTTCAAATCTGATCAGTGTGGCTTAGTCACTCCCAGAATCTGGGGAGCCAAACCTTGATTTATCTCCTCTGGTTATGCAGTTAATGAGTACTACACAGAATGGAATGTGACTAGCCTGAGTGCCAAGGGAGAGTGTTGGCTAAGGGTATTAGACATTCTTGGCACCTCTCCATGCAAAAAATAACTTGGAGCAAAAGCCATGAATAAAAAAATCAAGGTGGTGAAAGAAGAATTTTGTTGGTCATCTTTCTATTTTTATTTCCATTGCCTTAATGCTGGAATTCAGAAATAAATTGCTGCCTGATGTTCCTTAATAAATGTATCAAAATTCACAATTACTCAGACGTGAAATAGTAAATCAAACAATTTAGTTCACTGAAGCTTGGCACTTTTGGAATATCTTTTGTGGATTTTGTAAAAGAAAACTTCAGTTTATCATACTTCATTTGAGTCATTCCAAACACTTTATGTAACCACATTTAATGGTTGGTTTTCATATCATAGAATCCCTACAGTGTAGAAGGAGGCTATTCAGCCAATTGAATCTATACCGCCCACAATCCCACCCAGGTCCTATCCTCGTAATCCCCCAGATTTAGCCCCTTAATCCCTCTAACCTACACATCCTGGGACACTAAGGGGCAATTTAATGTGGCCAATCCATCTAACCTGCACATATTTGGCTGTGGGAGCAACCAGAGGAAACACATGCAGAAATGGGGACAACATGCAAATTCCGGACAGACAGTGACCCAACCCAGGAATCAAATCTAGGTCACTGGAACTGTGAAGCAACAATGTTAACCACGATGTCCCCTATAATAAATTCTCCCTTGTAGCAACTGAATGAGCTGTTATTATTGATTGAAGGGTGGATGTTGGGCAGGATAGTTGGAGAGCTCCCTGCTTCTCTTTTGAATAATGTCATAGACAGCAGGAACAGGCAGGTTTGCACCCCCCTTCCAGCCCCCAACAAACTTATTACACTAATGCAGCAATCTGACTGTCACACTGCAGAAACTTCTGTGTCAAGTCAAACCTTCTGGTTCTGAGTGTTCCCAACCTATGTTGATGCTTCTGGCTTAAGCTATTTGCATTGTAAAATGTATTCTTTGCTTCACATAGAACAAGTCGCCTTTGCTTTTCCCCAGTGTTCCTGAGTTATACTTGGTTGAGTTGAAATGAGATTCTCTTCCTCAGTTACCTGCCTGGCTTGGCTGAGATAAGAACATGGCCAAGTACAGACTTGTGGACTTTGTTTGAAATCTGAGTGGCATTATGTAACTTAGTTCTTCCATGTGACTTTGCGTTCTGACTCGCTTTACAACCAGCCTTTTAATACTTTACTTTCTGATTAACCTGTCAGTGTAAATTTGAAGTAGAGTTAAATGCTGATTTTTGACATTCTGCCCCAGCATTCAACTCTTGCTGCTCCATATTAAAAAGGCTTTGGAATTATAAAACAGTGTATTTCTCCCTGTCCTGTTCACATTTCTCCATTCTTGGCGGACAGTTTGAGAATGTGATCTGATGTCTCTTTCCCCTCATCTCCCCCTTGCAGGGAAACACCTGGCTTAAAATTTTCAAAAGTCTTCAAATTAGTGACTAAAAGTTTATACCTTGTTTGTTTGAAAGGCTGTATTATTCAACAAATCATGGAATATTCGACAAATATATTAAACATTTGTACAGTATACCACTGACAATTTGACCTCAATCTCAGTGGCTACAAATTCCTCTGGTGCTGCTGTGTTTAATAAAATGTGAACCAAGTCACTTGTGTTTCAGCTGAGTTTGAACCGATTACTGAGAAGATGTTCCTGTCGGTACCAAAAAGCGTGAGATTGACTGTGAAACTTGCCGACTTGAACATATTTTATCAGCAACTCTTTGACTACTTCATGAAGAACAAAAATAGGTGAGGATACACTGAATGGACTTGGCTGAATTTTGTAATCTTGTGGTTAGAACTTTCAGAATGCACTGGAAGGATTCTATCCTTGAAGTATGTTCCTTTGAGGGGTGCGAATGCTCTGAGTTAAATATATTTGCAGCTGGATTAAACAGGTGTTGAGATGCTAAGGCAATAAAATTAGCAATCTGTAATGTTGGTATTTTTAATAGGTTGCTTCTAATTACTCTATTTTCCTCTGACACTGGCTGTTGCTGATTTTTATCCCAATAATTGAGATTGTATTTCTCCTGATGTCAGCCTCTCCCAATGTCTGTACCATAATTTGTTTTAGTTTTAGTTTTTTTGAAAGTTTCAGTGAGCTTATAACTGGTGCTTGGTTGGACTAGTTGCTTTCTTAAGATCAGAGTTTATAATAGCTGCTTGTTTTAATTTTTGATTTTGCTCTAATCAAATCTGTTAAATTGACAATAATTAATTAATTCTTGAATCTTTTCAATGAATAAGTACAGTTTACAGCGCCAATTTGATTAGTGGTCTAGGGAAAAACAAACATCTAAACTTTATTCTTAATTCAGTCACTTAATATGATTTGTCATTGTGTTATCCTCCAGTCAGGGTACACTAATCTGAAAGTATGTGCAGCTATTGTGCTGTTGGTGCCAGGGTGTATTTGACCAACAGCCAAGTTTCTGCTGCGCTGCTTCATTCCTTCCAATAGAGCATTCTCAGCAGAGAGCTTGGTAATTTGGATTGGGCGCTGGGAGGTTGTAGTTTTATATTCATTTGTAAAAGCACTATCAGTTTATATCATTTTCACTGTTAGTCTTGTGCATTTTCAATACCTCCAACCTGCCAACTGGAGTGAGGAGTGGCGTTTACCATTGAGTTCATACATTGATACCTTTTGTTACTTTTAGTAGACTCTTGATTTGTACAAGAATTTGATAGCAAGAATAAAATCCAGAACTAGGGATTTTTCCAAACTTGTACTGTCACTGAATTTAATCTGATATCCTTGGGAGGAAATAGTCTATATTGTGCAGATAAAAATTGTTATTTCTCTCTAACCAAAAGCATTTGATGGCTCAAGGAGATCAATCTATTCATGACTTCTATACATAACATTCCTGTGGTTAGATTGGGAGTATTTACCTTCTGCCTGAGTTACAACAATTAGGTATGCATGCAGTTTCTTGTCTGTCTTTTTTGTTATTTAATGCCTTCAAACATTTAAAGGGAAAACTATGAAGTCAAAACTTTAATTGACTACTTGCCTGTGCTGTTATAAATTTCTTTTTGTTTCTTTCAGTTCTGCACTGAGTGTGATGCAGATGAACAAGCTCAATATGAAAGCAACCGAATCTAAGCTGAAAACATTGAAAGCTCTTGAAATCCTTCAACTGGACAAAAAGGGCCGAGTTCGGCTCTCTGCAACATCTTAACTCTAGAGTGCATTTTCTAGCAGAGAAAACTCTCCCACTTGGACCCTCTGCAAATTCAAGAGGGGAGAAATTCCCTTTCCTGTAATTCTGTCTGGTTTGGAAGTCTTTCCATGCATTAAAGTGCAACTTCCAAGAATCTTTGGACCAGTAAATTAAAAATAGGGAGGAAGCGATCCAGAAACTGCAGCTGTGAGATGCTTTATTATCAGAAGTCAAACATCAAGATAAGAATGCTGTTTACAGTTGAACGATCTCCCTACTGGGCCTAAGGAGCTGGTCTTCCTAGTGTGCAAGGCTCAACTGTTGATATTGGATCCTAACACATAATTCAGCAGCAAAATCATGTGCCGGGCTTTTCAGTGCTGTTGGACCCTGGAATCTGAATTTTTGGGAGTGTAAACAGTTGATGAAGATGGGTGATGTTGCTCTCTGTCAAATGAGTTGCAGTGTAAAGTGGTGGGATGTGGGTTTGTCCACTCTACCCAAACTCAAGACATGTTGAATCTGGACCATGCTGCAGAAAGTGCTTCTACACAGGCCATGGAAACTGTTTCCCTTTGAGCAGCTCTCAGCTTCACAGTGCTTACAAAACCCTTCAGAAAGTTTCTACCATTGCCATTGGGAGTAACTTTCTTCAGATCTTAAAATCCCTTTAGTAGATACAACAATTGTTCTCCTTATCCATCACCCTTTGGTTTGGAAATTTTGGTGTGTGGGAAGTTTATGTATTTTGGATTTCTCACTTCCTAATTCATAGATTCCCATTCCCACGCACAGTCTGATTTATGCTTCCATTGTTTTTTGCCTGGTCTGGACCGAACTGAAGAAACTCATTAAGCAAATGTGGAACCTGAATTGAAGCTTCTTAAATCTAATTTTCCTGAAATCCACAGAGAAAATGAGCACAAGATTTGATAAGTTTTATTTTTCTGCTTCCGTGGCGACTGTATTCTTTGGACTGTACTGATTTTGGGATAATTGCATGGACAAATGAATAAGATAACAAGAATTTTGAAGAAAGGGTATTTTGTGGTGAGTTAGACTATCAATTTTTGATATTGAATAAAGTGAAATAAGGTTGTAATGGTTTTTTTCCGTTGGTTAGGGACAGCTGCACTGTGGAATTAAAATGTGTTTGGCTGTCATAAGTTGAATGAATTACAGATCAATGGTAATGGAAAAGCTCTTCCTTTTGACCCAAAAGTTGACCCAATTTTCAACCATGTTTATTGTTAGTTTGTAGTGAAGTGGGGAAAGAGGGATATAGTGATAGGATTTGGTTTACAGCCACAATTCAGTTAGAGATCATTCCCTATCTTGTATCTGACAAACGGATGGGATGGTGTTATGTAGAGTTCAGCGTTTCCTTGATGGAATCAGTTGCCAGATTCCAGTGAAATCCATATTTCACTTTATCCTTATTTTTCTCATTATTATTTGTCTATTAATCTTTTGTGTCCTTGTGTTCTCTCCATTCTTCTGTCCATTCTTATCAATAATTTCTTGAGTGGCTTTTGCAGGCTGCAACTTCATTTTGTGTATTGTTCAGAGAGACATCTAGGATACTACCACTAATGGAAGGAACATAGGTTCACTTTGGGGTATGATTGGACGGTAGGTCAGGAAAGGAAAGAGTACTTCCCATTTTCATTCCTAACTTTATTCTCCATGAGAGGGAACTTTTCTGTATCTATCTGATCTAATCCCTGTTTCTTGAAGAGTTCTGTTACATCAGCTTCATCTGCAAAATTATGAAGCCACATTGCACATGACATAGTTATCTACATTCCACGATGTTCTGATTTCTGATCAAGTTTAACAAACTTTTGCCATTCATAATCTGGACCAAGCAAGCAGTATGTTTAAATGCAACCATATTACATTTATTATATTTATGTAATAATTGAAAAATGTTTTGTAAAAGGATTTGGGCAGTACAAAATGCCATATATTTTCTTGAGCTGCAATTCTTTTGCTTGTAGAATTTAACATCAATTGCTGGTTTATTCCAAGATGATGACTCTGACAAAAGAAATCACAAGTGGAATATTGCATTAAACTAAATCCCAGTGATCTAGTACTTGGTATTTGTTCCCCTCATGGAATCATTGTGAAACTGGTGTATTTGACAATGTCCAGATTTAACGTACTCTTATGTTAACTCTTTTCCCTTGCTCCACCAGCTCATTTGTACTTCTATTTAAGTTCTACTGTACTAATAATTGTTTATCATAATATTTTGCAGTAGATGTTTTTCTTAATAAAATTAAAAAGGCTACGAGGTATGGCTATTTTATTGTTTGTATTGCTGTAGGAATGACTGCAAATTCTATTGCGATTTACACAGAGTAACTTTCCCTACCTCCAAAGTTGTGTTTGGTAATAACTATCATACCTGCAGATTGTTTAAACCTGCAAAAAAGAGCAGTTACACTCTTTGCTGTGATGGAAAGTTTTGCAATAAGTGAGTTGAAGATGTTTGACTGGGTGACAAATTTGCATTTTGACATGTCTAGACACTTGACCTGCTAATGGAAGCCAAGAAGATAAAGACTGAAGATAGAGGCATCACACCCCATTCCTTCAAACAACTTGTTGCTTTCTGGCAGCAAGCCATACCTGTGAGGCTGGTTCCAGTTTGGTCTCTGGATCTGGTTTCTGTTGGAACTCTCTTCACTAAGGTTACCTGAAGATACAGGGAAATAAATAGCAGTTGACAAATTAAGTTTCCGGCTTGTGCACAATTCAAATTGTACATGGCTGCTGGTGCAACAACCTCAACTGAATTTTATCAATGACCCACCTTCACACTGAGCAGGGTAAGTTTATTGAGCATTCAATTCCACACTATGTAGTCTTGAAGACTATGTAAGTGTAATATTCTGAAAGTGAGGTTATTAAATGCTAGTTTAGCACTCAAACTTTTTTTTAACTTAGGAAGAGTGAGAATTAGGTCACTTATTAATAGTGGTAAATTCTGCACTTTTAAAATCATTCTCTAGACATAAGACCAGCATTTTGTTATCTTTAACTGAGTGGCTTGCTATGCTTTTTCAGAGGGCAGAGTCCACATTGCTATGGGTGTAAGTCACGTGTAGGTCAGACCAGTGGGTGAAGTAATAGATTTCCTTCCCTAAAAGAATTTGGCGATCAAATGGGTTTTCTAGGTCACCATTACTGGTACTAGCTTTGTTTAAAACCAGCTTTTGTAGGATTTGAACTTGCTTCCAGCTAATTAGACCAGGTCCTTGGATTACTAGTCCAGTAACATGGCCACAATGTATTGGCATTCCAAGTATTTATCATGTTTGATTTATACTAGTTGCTGATTAACTACCAAAAATGAACTTTTAAAAATGCTTTAACTACCCTGCTGTGAAATAGACTTGTATTCTTGTTTTATTGTCATTATGGCTACCCCTATCTTTGGTTGCCAATATTTTCTTTTTTAGTCTATTTTAAAAATCTGATCTTTCTTCAGTTGCTTAATTCTTAAAAGATAATTGTGGTCACAACTGAGTCTTCCAATTCTATTGAGTTCTTACTTGCAGAAGCACTGGTTCCTGACGTTCCACTGTCTGAGGCTTCCATCGATTTTCCCTGTACAGTCGGAATGTTGGTTTGTTTCCCATTGCATTCTTTCTGTGAAAAACTGTCAGGCACAATTTTATAAACATCCAATGTACAGGGTATTATACAGAGACATGGATTGAAACTAAAAAAATCCAAATGCTGATTTATACATTATTAATCCAGATCATTAAGAAAGAAACCAGGTTAAGAATTCTGTCACTGTGATTTTGCAGCTATTTCCTCCATGTTATCTCTTAAATCTCTACATTCTATCGGCACTCTTTTCCATTGATATGTTCTGTCATGCACACTGCTCTTTTGAGTCCTGTCTAATGCCCATCCATCCCACCACTTATCAGTAGCACAGTTTTCAGTTGTCAGGTCTTTCAACCCAAGGATGATCCAGCTTGATACACAATGCAATTGTATTGTTAACTATTGCAATATTACTGCACCAAAAGGACTTTCTAGACCTGAATGAAAGTATGATTGTGAACTTCCTGTGAAAGCACTTCTGCTGTTCCAGAGGTTAGAATGGTTGGTTGGATTTGGCCTTGTGTGGAATCAGCCCAAGTGTGATCCTCTGTCCCTGGGACAATAAAGGCTAGTGTCCAGGTGTGTCCTGGTTTGTACTTTCCTCCATTAATTTAAACAATAGGCATGCAAATTGGACTATCAATTCACTAACATTCCCCCCCTGCTGACAATACCCTCGGAAAGATGGGGGGTGTAATGAGCAATTTGCATGTCTCATTAAAGAATGAAGCTGCTCTAACCTTAATGCCTCTCCTCCATCAGCATTGTTTCCACTTGTCCACGTCCTGGTTATTCTTTCCTTTGGCTGATCTTGCAATTCCGATATCTCCTCTAGAACACTGTCCAGTGTTGAGTGAGCTCTTAAAGGAAAGCACTGTTTTTATTTAACACTGAATGTTAAAAGCTATGAACAATCTTGATTGGGACGGTCCTATTAAAATTAATTGTGTAATTGTAATTAAGTTCAGCCACATTGATGGGTTGAAAACTGCCTAGTATGACAAAGTTTGACAAAGTGTGGACTTTTCAGAACTACCACACAGATAGTTGATATGGAAAGTGGAAGGTACATACTTGTACAATGTTGGGCACTCAGGTTAATGCAGATTGCTGGGATAGAACAATGGCAGATTTTACTCTGCTCCGACCCACAAAATTGGCAATGAAGAACACTGAAGAATCTGTACGTTACTGGGTACAAGATGTACTGTTTTCTATACTTCACATCTCACTTTCAGCACAAAAGAATCCAGCCTCCAACAAGCGAGGCTTCTTTTGGAACTAAATTAATTGCAGAAAATAGTTTTTAATATACAACAGAAAAGTGAATCTTGGGAATCAAATAGGCCTTTGATAAGGTGATGTGCAGGGTGGGGGGATAATGAGAACAGCTAACAAAGCTACTTGTACCTGGCAAAAGGTTAATTGCTTCTCAATCATGTCAAATTTGCAAAGAAGCTGAATTCCCAAGCCAGATGGGGCTACGTGAGATTATTTACTGAGCAGTATTGCATATCAATATTGAATCACTGAGATTCAGAAGTGACTTGCAGATAGAACTATGGTCACTATCTATTAGTGACATTCTATTTGCACTGCCAGGATTTCTAATGTCTACTGTTAAGAGTCAAATAGTAAGAACTTTTAAAAGAAAATTCTTGTTCTATTAATGGAATTGTTAGGTAACCATGAAGCTAACCATAGGGTATTAGTTTGTTTTGTCTCTCTACCTGTCAGTTTCTTCCATGGATAGTTGCATGCTGCACCTTTCCCAGTCACTGGGATGTTCTGACGTTCCTTGGTTTACTTCCTGTTCCCTCTTTGGTACAATCTTGTCATCTCTCTGGCCCCCTGCACTCTCCTGAGCAATGTCCCCTGATGTTATTCCCTCTGGCAACAGTTTCATTTTTTCTGCTGAAAATAAGCCTGGTCTTAGAGCCTTATTAAAAACAAAGATTTGTTTTTTTTAACTCTTATGAATCATCTTTCATTTACATATTATCAAGGAAATGATTTAAAACTTACAGATGTTAGAAACTGAAGATTAAACAGCTCTGAAAATATACTATCAGCACTGGCAAAGAGCACAATTCACATTTCTAGTTTGATCTGATTGATTATTGTTACCTGTAGTGGGATACAGTGAAAAGTATTGTTTCTGACACACTATATAGACAAAGCATACCCTTCATTGAGCACATAGGGCAGAAAGAAAGGAGAGGGTGCAGGGTATAGTGTTGCAGTTACAGGTAGGTGTGGAGAAAGATCAACTTAGTGCAAGGCAGATCCATTCAAAAGTCATAATAGCAGGGAAGCAGCTGTTCTTGGGACACGTCTTTGGACTTCTGTTTCTTGCCTGATGGAAGAAGGTGGAAGAGAGAATGTCCATAGTCCATGAAGTCCTTAATTATGCTGGCTGCGTTGCTGCGGCAGCAGGAAGTATTGGAGTCAATGAATGGGGGCTGATTTGTGTGACAGACTGGACTGTGTTCACAACCCTTTATCGTTCCTTGCAGTCTTGATCGGAGTAGGACCATATCAAGCTGTGATACATCTGGAAAGGATGCTTTCTATGGTACACCTGTAAAAATTAAGAGTTACGTAGTGGACATGGCAAACTTCCTTAGCCTCCTGAGGAAGTGGTGTTGGGCTTTCTAACTATAGTGTTGGTGTGGAGGGATCAGGACAGATTGTTGGTAATATGGATGCCTAAAACTTGAAGCTCTCCACCCTCTCTAGTTTACTATCCTCAAGAATTTCATGGGTGTAGTGACTGGAAAGGAGTGGCGGGGGGAGATGGTTGATAACTGGAGGTGCGGTGGAAGAAAAGGGTTTTGTGTTTGCTTTATAATGGAGACAATTATGAAGGCAAAGAGATTTAAGAAAGATCTTTAGGTTATAAGCATGATGGTACTGGAACTTGCATTAGAAGATGTAACACAGAATGGGCTCCAGGGATGGAGGACTGAAGTGATCTATAGCCATTGATGGGTCTGTAAGTGAGGACAAAGATTATGATTCTCGTCCACACTTTAGTTACTTCCAAACTCGAGTACTCAAAGCTTTCCTGGCTGGCTTCCCATCTTCCACCTTCCATAAGATTCAGATCATCTAAAATGCTAATTTGCTCCATCATGTCCACCCTTCCCTTCAGTCCTCACTATTGGTGGCCTCCTCTTACTTTATCAGAGCCTTAGTTTTAAAATGTTCAACATTTGCTTTTGAATCCTTACAGGCTCTGCTGCTTCCTGCGTCTGCAACTTTCTTCAGCCCTGCAATCTGCGGTGATTGCTACATTCCTATAACTCTTGTGCATTCATCTACCTCTTCTAACCACATTATTAGGGGATGTACCTTTAACCACTAAAATCTCAAGTTTCATTCCTGAGCCTCTTTGCCTTGCTACCTCTTCTTTTCCTTAAAAACCAACACTTTGAACAGGTTTCTAGTTACACCTAATAATCTTGATATCTATTTTTGAATGTGTGCCTTTTTGAAGAACCTTTCTCTAAATGCTCCCTATAAATGATGTTGAGGGGTGGACAGGAATTCTATCCATTGCACTGTGAGGAGAACAAAAAACAACACAGCACAGGAAACACGCCCTTTGGCCCAACAAGTCCGTGCCACCATTTTAACATTCAAAGAGAACAAAGAACAAAACAGCACGGGAAACAGGCCTTTTGGCCCAACGAGCCCACGCCGCCACCCTGATGTTCCCACCTCTACCCGCGATCCCTGTCTATGTTTATAGATCTATGGATTAAAAACCAAATTTGAGACAATTTAGGGAGAATTTGTTTTGGCAATTAACCTAAGAGCACATCTTTGGGATGTGGGAGGAAACCGGAGCACCCAGAGAAAACCTACGCAAGCATGGGGAGAATGCACAAACTCCCACAGACACAGGCCCAAATCCATGTATCTGCACAGCACAGCGATAGTCACTGAGCTGTCATGTTGCCCATCAAATGGTCCAGGTCAAGCGTATACTAACAATGTGAAGCATTAGGATACTCTCAAAAAAAAATCCAAGAGCAGCCCTCCCATGACCCATCGCATGTATGTCCCTCGTTAGACAACAAGGTGGACCAAAGCACCTGTAGGATAAAAACAAGTACGTCAATATCATCATCTATTTACACACTTCCCAGGGACTCACAAGGCTCATGATCCCTTTTTTAAATCAGTTTTCTATACTCCTCCATTCCTATTCTGTTCATGTGCCCATCTAAGTATTTCTTAAATAACTCCACAGTACCTGCCTCCACCACTTTACTTGGCAGCGCATTCCATACCCCCACCACCCTCTATGTGAAAAAACTCCCTGTAGCATCCAAATTATACCTTACCCCCCTCACCCTAAGCCCATGACTCCTCGTGCTATTCAAGTCCATCCTAGGAAAAAGCTTAACCCTGTTTACTCTATCTATACCCCTCATAATCTTGTACACCTCTATTAGATCTCCTCTTAAATCTACGTCTTTCAAAGGAAAACAGTCCCAATTTGCCTAACGTCTCCTCGTAACTCAGACCTACTATACCAGGCAGCATCCTGGTAAACCTCCTCTGCACTCTCCAGAGTCTCCACGTCCTTCCGGTAGTAAGCGACCAGAACTGGACGCAGTATTCCAAATGAGGTCTAACCAACGTTTTATACAACTGCAACATTAAAGGCCAGCTTTTGTACTCTATACCCCTTCCTTTAAAGGCTAATGTGCTATATGCTTTCTTCACAACCTTCTCCACTTGCTCTGCCACCTTCAGAGACTCGTTCACCTGCACCCCCAGGTCCCTCTGCATTTCTATACTCTTAATAGGTCTACCTTTTATCATATACCTCCCCACTACATTCTTTCTCCCAAAATGCATCACCTCACATTTATCAGGATTGAATTCCATCTGTCATCTGTCTGCCCAAGCTACCAGCCTATCTATGTCCTGCTGCATTGCCTGACAATGCTCCTCACTATCCGCAAGTCCAGCCATCTTTGTAGTCTGCAAACTTGCTGATCACTCCACTTACTCCCTCTTCCAAGTCATTTATATATATTAGAAATAGAAGAGGTCCCAGTACCGAGCCCTGTGGCACACCACTAGTGACCGACCTCCAGCTAGAAAAACACCCTTCCACTATTACTCTGTCTCCTAATACCAAGCCAGTTACTTATCCATCTAGCTACTTGTCCTTGTATCCCATGAGCCTTGACCTTCTCAACTAACCTCCCATGAGGGACTTTGTCAAACGCCTTACTAAAATCCATATAGACAACATCAACGGCTCGCCCTTCGTCCACCGTTTTTGTCACCTCCTCAAAAAAATTCTACCAGATTTGTAAGGCACGACCTCCCCTTAACAAATCCATGCTGCGTATCCCTAATCAGATCGCAACGCTCTAAGTGCCTATACATCCTATCTCTAAGAATCCCCTCCAACAGCTTCCCTACCACTGACGTCAAACTCACCGGCCTATAATTTCCAGGGTTATCCCTACTATCCTTTTTAAACAACGGGACAACATTAGCTATTCTCCAGTCCTCTGGGACCTCACCTTCAGAAAACACCTCATTCCAATCCTCCTTCTACCTATGACTTTTGCCTGTGCCTCTAGATTCCACATGTGCAAATTTAGAGAATTATATATGTGTCAGATTGAGGGAGGTCTAATTTAGGGAAAATTTGTTAACATCAATCAGCCTAAAAGCATGTTTTTGGGGTGTGGAAGGAAACCGGAGCACCCGGAGAAAACCCATGCAGCACAGGGAGAATGTGCAAACTTCCACAGACACCGACCTAAATTGTAGATCCAACTCAGGTCCGTGTATTTGCACAGCAAACAGTGATAGTCACTGAGCTGTTATGTTGCCTATCAGTTGGTCCAGTTTAAGTGTACACAAACAACATGAAGCACTAGGCAACTCTTGAAGCAACATCCAAGAGCAGCCCTCGCAAGACACATCACGTGTTTGACCCTTGTTGACCAACAAGGCAGACCGAATCACTTGTGGATGTAAAAAGAAAGACATCAATAAACATACACATACAGGAAGATTAGTGAGAAATCTCACAACACCAGGTTAAAGTCCAACAGTTAGTTGAGCACTGACAATTGTCTGCATCTTTAAGACGTGAACAGCAGGTTAGCTGTAAAGACTCAAATTCTAATCAGTATTCTGTAAACCGTGGGTGCCTTTATATGCCCTGTTTCTGATCAGAACCTTCCACACACCTGACGAAGGAACAGCATTTCTGAAAGCTTGTAGGTTTACTAACAAATAAACTGTTGGACTTTAACCCGGTGTTGTGAGACTTCTTACTGTGTTTACCCCCAATCCAATGCCGTCATCTTCATATTATGACAGGATGGTTGGTGCAGTGAAATAGCCAACTATCTTTACCATCCTTCCACAACGTGCCACTGATGAGAACTTTTTAATCATAGAAACCCTACAGTGCAGAAAGAGGCCATGTGGCCCATCGAGTCTGCACCAACCACAGCATAAAATGCTTTTAACAACATTATGGCTGAATTGGACCAAACTAAATTTTTTTATTTGTTCATGGAATGTGGCATCGCTGGCTGGGCCAGCATTTGTTACCCATCCCTGGGAGCATTAAGAGTCCACCACATTGAGTCACATGTAAACAAGGCCAGGTAAGAACGGCAGATTTCTTTCCCTAGTGGATATTAGTTGGGTTTTTATGACAATTGACAATGATTTTATGGTCATCATTAGACTATTAATTCCAGATTTTTTTTTTTTACTGAATTCAAATATCACCATCTGCCATAGTGGGATTTGAACCTGGGTCTCTGGATTACTAATCCAGCAACAACACCACTATGCCACCATTTCTTTAGCTGACAGCTTAAAAAAAAAGTTCTCCCACTGACATGGGACCTCCATGCACTTGCTGAAATCCTAGAGCGTCTACAGGAACACAAAGAACAACACAGCATGGGAAACAGGCCCTTCGGCCCAACGAGCCCGAGCCACCGTCCTAACGACATATAGAGACCAATATAGGGACAATTTGTTACCCAATCCACCTAAGAGCACATTTTTAGGATGTGGGAGGAAACCGGAGCACCTGGAGAAAACCCACGCAACCACAGGGAGAACGTGCAAACTTCTGCAGAAACACATTCCACCTCCTATTAACAAGCAACAACCCTGCATCTCAATAACACATCTCCTGCTTATTGGCGAACCTGGTAACTAACCCAAATGCTGAAGTACTGGGATGCATGAACAGTCCAGACAGCTCTCCGCTGCTTGAGGATGTGCTCAGGATGATGTGGCAGCCTGTTGCACAGATGGAACGAGGTACACTTCACTGTGACCACCCAGGTCAGTCCATCACCCATTTACTGAACTGCTGCCCTGAGAGGTCCAGTCCGGGTGGCATCACTACCATTCACACTGTCTTTGCTAAAGCCATTGATGGGATTATCTGGCAGCATGGCGGCATAGTGATCAGCATTGTTGCTTCATAGTGCCGGGGACCCGAAGTCAATTCCTGGCTTGGGTCACTGTTTGTGTGGAATTTGCACATTTTCCCTGTGTCTGTGCGGTTCCTTCTGGGTGCTCCAATTTTTCCTACACTCCAAAGATGTGCTGGTTAGGTGTACTGGCCAGGCTAAATTGCCCTTTAGTGTTGGGAGACTAGCCAGGGTAAATATGTAGGGTTATGGGAATAGGGCCTGGGTGGGATTGTTGTAGGTGTAGATTTGATGGGCCAAATGATCTTCTTCTGCAATGGAGGGAATCTATGATTAATCTCAAGATCGAAGTAGAACTGCTTCTCTGTGGCAACCACCATGATATCAGTCTGCCATGACTTTTGTGTGGAGTCTGCATATTCTCCCTGTGTCTGCATGGGTTTCCTCCGGATGCTCTGGTTTCCTCCCAAACAATAGATGTGCAGAATATGTTGATTGTCCATGCTAATTTACCTATAAAGTTAGCAAAGTTACAGAGTAAGCCAGGGTAATAGTTGGTGCAGACCTGAAGGGCCGAATAGCCTCCTTCTGTATTGTAGGGATTCTATGATTTTAATGAGTGAAAAACTGAGATTTGCAAATTGTTCATGTTGCTAAATCCTGCAGTACCCCTACATGCCTTGTGGTGGCAGTCTTGGTCTTTCATTATGCTCCAGGTTTTCTAATGTGACCTTGGGACCAGTTTAGCACAATGAAGAGCAGAGAGTTCTGAGGCAGTGGGAGGGGGTTTATACTGTCAAGTCCAGGACAGAATTAGTTTTTACAGATCCATCACAGAACCTGGAAAAAGATCTCAAATTTCAGAGTAGGAAATGGATTTTAAAAAATTCACTTTTATAATCCCCCAAACTACTTTGCATTAATTTATACCCATCCCTTGAAAAATGGTAGTTATTAATGGAGATAAAATGTGCACAATGTGCATTTCTAGTCCATTGAACCATCACTTGCACCTACTGCAGGTACAAAGGCAGCCAGGTTGTTTTGGTTTATAGCAGGAATGTGTTTCAGTTCAGGGGAAATCTGATGGAGGTGTTCAAGTTGAACAAACTGGAACAAGCTATTCCCACTGGTCAGTCAGTTGGTGAGGGGTTTAAATTTAAAACTGCTAAAAAAGAGAGACAGAGGTGAGAATTTCTATTGATGAATGGGTTGTTAGAAAGTGGAATTCAACCAGAAACAGCAGCAAAAGCAGAAATCGCTATAGCTTTTAAAAGAGAAAAGTAAAGTTTATTAGTCACATGTAGTTGCCACACTCTGGCGCCTGTTCAGATACAGTGAAGGAGAATTTAACATGATCAATTCACCAAACCAGCACATCTTTCAGACTGTGGAAGGAAACCACAGCACCTGGAGCAAACTCACACAGACACAGGGAGAACGTGCAAACTCTGCACAGTGACCCAAGCTGGGAATTGAACCTGGGTCCCTGGCACTGTGAAGCAGCAGTGCTAACCACTGTGCCACCCACAAGTGGATAAATGTGTGAAAATAAAAAAAATTAAAAGGATATGGGGAAAAGCAAGGAAATGTGAATAAGTGAGATAGCTCTCTCACCTGTGTTGTAAAATCCAAATCATTTTTTGTGGCACTTTTTAATATTACATCCACCACTGCCTGTGCTCTTTTCAGGAATCTGAGGTGATGGATGGAATTCTGATCCTAGCCTATCCCTTGGGAAACTTCCTTTACACAGATGTTGGGAACTTGGGATCTGCAGAAGCAAAATTCTGGGAGCTAAGGTTTGAGGACCCTTCCCTCCACATCTCCCCTCCGACCTCTCCAGAGGTCCCTGTCACGCTCCTTTACCTCAGTTACTCACCATTCTTCCTGTACAAGCTGAGACAGTGAATGTCACAGGCTACTTGAGTGTAGAAAGACATCAGCAGCTAAGCCAATCCTTCTTGTGTGGAGTAGGAGTTAACAGATAGCAGTCAAGATTGGGAATCCTAGTGCAGTGACTGGTTAAGGGGAGGTGGCAGCGCAATGGCATTGTTGCTGGGCTAGTAATCCAGAGACCCAGGGTAATGGTCCAGGGACATGGGTTCGAATTCCAGCATGACAGATGGTGCGATTTGAATTCAATGAAAAAATCTGAAATTAAAGGTCTGATAATTACCATAAAACTATTGTCGATTTTTGTAAAAACCCAACTAGTTCACTAATGTCCTTTAAGGAAGGAAATCTGCCATTCTTACCTGGTCTGGCCAACATGTGATTCAGAGCCACAGCAATGTGGTTGATTTTTAATGCTCTCAGGGATGGGCAATAAATGCTGTTCAGCCAGTGACACCCATATCCCAAGACTGAATTTAAAAAAGTACTGCTACTAATTCCTTGGCTGAGATTAGTAAGTAAGAAGTCTCACAACACCAGATTTAAGTCCAACCAGATATTTCCACTCACACTGTCTGCATCTTTAAGACTTGAATAGCAGGTTAGCTGTAAAGACTTGCATTCTAATCAGTATTCTGTAAACTGTGTCTGACTTTATATGCCCTTCTCTGATCAGAACCTTTCACACACCTGACGAAGGAATACCATTTCCAAAAGCTTGTGGGATTACTATCAAATAAGCTGGTTGGACTTTAACTGGTGTTGTGAGACTTCTTACTGTGTTTACCCCAGTCCAATGCCAGCATCTCTACATCATGAGATTAGCTAACTCAGAATATACTTACGTTCAAACTTGTGACCCCCGCCTGAATTGTGCAACTCAGAACAACGAAACCATTTATTTAATTCATTCTGGGGATGTGGGATTAAGATGGGAGTCCCAGGATTTTGATGATGAAGAAATAGTAAATCGTGATGGTGTGGCATTCAGAAGTGAGGTTGTTCCCATGAACCCGCTGCCTTTGTCTTTCTAAGTGATGGAAGCTGTGAGTTTCGAAGGATGATGTGGAGATGTCGGTGTTGGACTGAGGTGGGCACAGTAAAAAGTCACACAACAGGTTAAAGTTCAACAGGTTAAAGTTCAACAGGTTTATTTGGTGGTACGAGCTTTTGGAGTGCTGCCCCTTCATCAGGTGAGTGAAGAGTTGGGGTCACAAACAGTGCACATATAGGCACAAACTATTTGCCATGGCAAGTTGCTGCAGTATGCTACAGACAGCACACACTGCTGCCACGGTGTTAGTGGGATTTAAGTCAGACGAGGGGTTCTGATCAGATAGACTGTTTTGTGTTCACTTACTCAATGAGACATGATGTATGTGTTTTAGCTGCAGCAAGCTTTCACAGCAGTTACTTACCTTGACTTTGCTTGTTTTTGTCCCAGATTGCAAGCATTCCAATTGCCTCTTCACCAGCTTTGCTGACTATTGTGGAGCACTGGCTGTCAGAACTGGCACTGCCACCCACTGCTGCAGCAGGAACCTGCTCCTCAGGCACTGTGCCACTGGAGATCCCGGCTTCTGATTTCACCACTTCCTCACCTTGGTCTGTTTCAGCGTCTGTGAAAAGAAAAATGATTCAGGGACATTCACAATTCTTCTTCCAGAGGTGGAGAGGGAAAGGGAATTCAGCGTACAGGGTAACTATGGGCGTTCTGGGCAAAAGCTCTAGCTGTATCTGGCTGCAGTCTTGATTGAACACAGTGTCGGGAGTGGGGGGCGAGGGCGCTGAAATTTAACTTTGGGAGGAATGAATGACAGGGCACGAATCATCCATTAAACATCTGCTTCACCTTCCCAGTATTCCACATTGCTGAAGAAGGAAGTATGACAGAATGTTTAGTTGATGACTGATTCACTGCTGGTTGTCTGGTTTGTGCTCTCTCCAGAGTTAAACCAACTGGTCTTTGACAGATTAGAATGTGAGCGTCTGTTAGCTGCACTTTTTTGCATCATTTAAATTTACACTCCAATACAAATACAGAGCTTTTCTTGCTAAAGTTTGAACAAGTTAAATAATGCTTATACTGTTATAGAGAGTATTGATAATAAATATCTCCAAGTATTACCGCAACTTAAGATTTTAATTCAAAAGGAAGTAAAGTCTCTGAGGAAGCACATCTGTTCAGAATATTCCACTTCCCTACCCTGTATATGTGTGTGTGTTAACTATTCAGAAGTATTGTTATTAGAGCATCCTCACAGATCCCGCTGTCCCTAGTCCGCAGAGTCACTTTCCACTCTATTGATGGACATTACCAGATATTGTGTTTTTCAGCAAGCCCACTCACTGCACAGGAAGACAGTATTTCACACTGGCCTGAGAACAGATCTGAAACCTGGTGATTGCAGGAAGACTTGGATACTACAGTACATTCCCAGGGTAAAGAAGGCCGTTACCATGTCACTAAATGGCTCATAGCAAGGTTCAACAAACGCCAGGGAAATAACCGACCAGTTCATCTGCTCTCAGTTTCCAAAAACCATCTTTCACCAAATTGGTATTCCAGTGAAAAGAGCTGTCGATAACTGACACATTCCAAGGGCTCTGTGATGAGGGACACTCTCAAGCTTGGGGCAGCCACCACGAGAGATCAAGGAGATCCTCCAAAAGAGTTGTGAATGTTCCTGAATCATTTTTCTTTTCACAGACGCTGTCACAGGCCAGGGTGAGGAAGTGGTGAAATCAGAAGCCGGGATCCCCTGTGGCACAGTGCCTGAGGGGCAATTGGAATGCCACCTGTGTAAGGCTCTTGCCCCAATATACTGAAAGACTGGGACCCCTGTAAAATCTTGTGGGCTATGTATTTCATCTGAAATGTTGTAAATACACATTGTAATTATAGTGAGGAGCCTCAGGGTTAAAAGAAGTTGCATTTCATGTCTTAACTGCACTGTACTTTTACAAATGTTATGAATAAAGTTTTTTTTTGGAAAAAAATCTGTTTTCACTTAAATGTCAGAGGCTGAGGGGCAACCTGATAGAAATTTACAAGATTATGAGAGGCATGGATAGAATGGACAGTGGGAGTCTTTTCCCCAGGGTAGAAATGTTAATTACCAGGGGACACAGGTAAAAGGTAAAAGGGAGAAGTTTAAAGGAGATATGAAAGGTAAGTTTTTTTTCGCAGAGGGTGGTAACTGCCTGGAATGAGCTGCCAGAGGAGATAATAGAAGCAGCTACAATAGCAACATTTAAGAGGCATCTTGTTAGATAAGTAGGCAGGGAATACAGGAATATAAACTGCGTAGAGGCAAAAGGCCTTTAGTTCAGAAAGGCATCATGTGTCAGCACAGGCTTGGGAGATCCGAAGGGCCTGTTTCTGTGCTGTACAGTTCTTTGTTCTTTTTGTGGTGTGGGGTTGAATGGACAGTGGTCTGTACAATGAGAATTTCCCTGGTCTTCTCTGAATGGTAAACTCAGTAAGAATCTGGCAACACCAATTTTAAATTCAACCGATTTATTTGATAGTAAATCTGGGCGCTTTCAACTTTTTCGTCTTTGTCAGGCAAATGCAGTGTTCTGGTCTGCAATAGCACACATATCAGCACAGACAGTCAGAGATTGCTGATTAGAATGCGAATCCTTACATCTAACCTGCTATTCAAGTGTTAAAGTGGCTAACAATGTGTGTGAAGGGAACCCTAAGCATTGGTTAGAGAAATGTGTATTTTCTCCAGACAACACAGTAAGTGAGGATTTTTGCTAACCCAGGCAAGTCACGGGGATTACAGATAGTGTGACATGAAGCCAAGATCCCTATTAAGACTGTCCTCATGTGTGCAGAACTTGGCTATCAGTCTCTGCTCAGCGACTCTGCGCTGTCAACAGACAACCTCATAATGCTCCACTTCTCCAGCTTCCATCCTAGACACGTTAAAGAAGCCATTCCCTATGGACAAGCCCTCATTATACACAGAATTTGCTCAGATGAGGAGGATCGTGACGACACCTCCAGACGCTGAAAGATGCCCTCGTCAGAACAGGATATGGCGCTCAACTCATCGATCAAGAGTTCCGACGTGCCACAGCGATAAACCGCACTGACCTTCTCAGAAGACGAACACGGGACACGGTGGACAGAGTACCCTTTGTTGTCCAGTACTTCCCCGGAGCAGAGAAGCTACGACATCTTCTCCGGAGTCTTCAACATATCATTAATGACAATGAACATCTCGGTAGGGCCATCCCCACCCCCCCACTTCTTGCTTTCAGACAACCGCACAACCTCAAACAGATCATTGTTCGCAGCAAACTACCCAACCTTCAGGAGAACAGTGACCACAATACCACACAACCCTGCCACAGTAACCTCTGCAAGACATGCCAGACCATAGACATGGACGACATCATCAAACGTGAGAATACCATTCACCAGGTACACGGTACATACTCTTGCAACTCGGCCAACTTTGTCTACCTAATACGTTGCAAGAAAGGATGTCCCGAAGCATGGTACATTGGGGAGACCATGCAGACACTACGACAGCAGATGAATGAACATCGCTCAACAATCACCAGGCAAAACAGTTCCCTTCCTGTGGGCGAACACTTTAGCAGTCATGGGCATTCGGCCTCCGACCTTTGGGTAAATGTTTTTCAAGGGGGCCTTCATGACACACGACAGCGCAGAGTCACTGAGCAGAGACTGATAGCCAAGTTCCGCACACCTGAGGACAGTCTTAACAGGGATCTTGGCTTCATGTCACACTATCTGTAACCCCCGTGACTTGCCTGGGTTAGCAAAAATCCTCACTTACTGTGTTGTCTGGAGAAAATACACATTTCTCTAACCAATGCTCAGGGTTCCCTTCATACACATTGTTAGCCACTTTAACACTTGAATAGCAGGTTAGATGTAAGGATTCGCATTCTAATCAGCAATCTGTGACTGTCTGTGCTGATATATGTGCTATTGCAGACCAGAACACTGCATTTGCCTGACAAAGATGAAAAAGTCGAAAGTGCACAGATTTACTGTCAAATAAATCAGTTGGATTTAAAATTGGTGTTGCCAGATTCTTACTGAGTTTAGTCCAGTCCAACGCTGGCATCTCTACATCATGACTTCTCTGAATGGTGCCATGGCGTTTTTAACATTCAGCTGGAGCAGGCAGGCAGGGGCATTATTCTGAGAAAAGAACAACAAGAAAAGCTTAATATTTCTGCCCACAGTGCTTTCTGACGTGCTGAGCAATTTCTGTTTGTAACCATACTTCAAGATCTCCTCAGTAACTCACTATGAAACTGCTTACAGGACAGCAGCTTCTAATAATTGCTCACTGATAGTCAGAGGAAAAGGAAGTTAACCAGTAAATGTTTTGAATGCAGAAAGGGCCATTCAGCCCAAAGTGTGTGCATTGGGCCCCTGAATGACAAAATGTCATTCACAAACATTCTCCCTATAACACTACACATTCTTCCTTTTCAGTTAACAGTCTAATTCCCTACTGACTGCCTTGACTGAACTGGCCTCTGCCAGACTCTCAGGCAGACCCCAACCACTTGTACGTGAAACAAGTTTTTCCAAATGTTGCTTTTTTTTTGCCAATTACTTTAAATCTGTGCTCTCTCATTCTCAATCACAGTGAGGGATTTCCAAACCCAGCCCTAGTGTTGAATTCTCTTTCACTTATTCTGTTGTTCCAACAGGAAAATATTTCTAATTATTCTGATCCTGTTAGGGACTGTCAGTGTTTTAAGAAATCTGAACACCCAGTGATTAAATGACAAACATTACTCTATAAAATTCACACTTTTAAACCAAAAAACAAACTTTATAGTATCTAAATAAGGCAAGTACCAAAACCTTAATGTTACTGCTTCTCAAGACTTTTGCTATAAACTCAGTTTTACTTTTTATTTCCCCTGAAAATTTCTTTTTCTTACACAATCTTGAAAGTTCATTCATCCTTTCTGGAGCAACCTAAAGCCACAATCCTCCAGAATATATGAAGAATCAAGAGTTTTTAGGTGCCCAGATCACCAATAACCTATCCTGGTCTTCCCGTGCTGACACTATAGTTAAGAAAACATACCGACGCCTCTACTTTTTTCAGAAGACTTAGGAAATTTGGCACCTGGTTACAATTCTCACCAACGTTTACAGATGCACCATAGAAAGCATTCATTCTGATTGTATCACAGTTTGGTATGGCTCCTGCTCTGCCCAAGAGCGCAAGAAATTGCAAAAGGTCGTGACTGTAGTCCAACCCATCATGCAAACCAGCCTCCCATCTACTGACTCTGGGAACACTTCCCGCTGCCTTGGCAAAGCAGCCAGCATAATTAAGGACCCCACGCACCCCAGACATTCTCTCCTCCACTTTCTTCAATAGGAAAAAAGATACAGAAATCCGAGATCACGTACCAACTGACTCAAGAAAGCTTCGTCCCTGCTGCCGTCAGATTTTTAAATTTTTAAATGCATTAAACTGATCTTTCTCTGAACCTTAGCTACAACTGTAACACTACATTCTGCACCCTCTCCTTTTCTTCTCTATGAATGATATGCTTTGTCTGTTTATCGTGGAAGAAACAATACTTTTTACTGAATGCTAATACATGTGGTAATAATAAATCAAATCAAATCATATATTCTTTACTCAGCGTTCCAGCTATTCTCCATACTAAGATTCTGTGGGTTTTTTGTGTACATTTTTGGCCATGCAACTTCAAAGTTCATGATTGTGGATGCCTCCGCTCCTTGTTTTGGTTGCTGGCAGATACTAGACTGACTTCCCACAGCTTTCCAAGCCATGCTGAGCTAGTCACATTGCAGGTTAGGAGCTTCCAAACAGATGGGGAATGAGTGGCTGCAAAGCAGCGTAACAGAATCAGGCTGGTAGTGCAGGAGTGCCCGGAGTCTACCTTGCTTGCTAATTGGTTTTCCATTTGAGATACAGGTGACGCAGCTGCACAGGAGGGAAGAAAGCAAAGCAATAGTAATAGTGGAATTCCACAGTCAGTGGATCAAACAGGCATGTCTCTGATAATAACTGTGACTCCAGGAAGGAAGTAATGCTGGTAATGGGAAGTAGAAAAGTAGTAAGTGAGATTCAAAGATGTGCATTACAAAGGTGAGCATCAACTAAGCTGAGTGCAGAATAATGTCAAAAATACAAAGTTAAGGACACTCTACCTGAATGGATGCAACATTTATAACAAGTCACAAATAGATGGCATGATCTGATTGCCATTACGGAAACAAGACTGCAGGGTGATCAAGCCAGGGAATGGAATATTCAAAGATATTCCACATTTAGGAAGGACAAGCAAATAGCTACACTGATAGGAAGGGACAGAATCAGTATACTTGTGAGGGAGTTTCTCAGATTGGAGAAACTTAACATGGGTCTGTTTGGATGGAGTTAAGAAACCGCAAGAGGCACCAAACATTGGTAGGAGTTATTTATAGGCCACCAACCAGTAGTTGGAGAATAGGGCATGTTATTAATCAGAAGATTGGAGAAGTATGTAGCATGGGCATTACGGTAACTATATGGGTGACTTCCATGTACATAGACTGGGTAAACCAGGCTGGAGTGTGTTAGGAATGGTTTTATAGAGCAGTGTGATGAGGAATCAATTAGAAAACGGATTCCTTTAGATCTAGAATTGTGTAACAAAATATGTAATGTTGTAAAAGAATCTTTAGGAATGAGTGATCATAATATTATTGAATTAAAAGTAAAGTTTAATTATCAGTCACAAGTAGGCTTACGCTAACATTGCAATGAAGTTACTGTGAAAATACCCTAGAATTTTATGTAACAGTTAAAAGTGAGATAGTACAATCTGAAATCAGGATATTACATTTGAACAAAGGATTTGTGAGGGTAGAAGAGGCAAATTGGATGAGGTGCATTATAAAATACAGGCAATGGATAGTCTCTGAAGAATTATTACACAGTTTACACAACTATACATTCCTTCAAGGCAGAAAACCCAAAAAGAAAAATTAGTAAACCACTGCTAACAAAAGAATTTGAGTATTGTATAAGATTAAAAGGCCTATAAAATTGCCAAAAATAGTAATAAACCTGAGGATTGGGAGATTTTTAAAATATATCAAAACCTGGACCAAAAAACTGATAAAGGGAGAATAGAATATGAATACAATCTACCAAAACAAAACATAAAAATGGACTGAAGAAGTTTCTAAAGTAATGTAAAAATGAAAATTTGGGGTAAGACAAATCTAGGTCCACTGCAGCCAGGATCAGGAAAAATTATTTTACCTTCAATACAACTCTTTGATTTTTTCAGCTTATATGTGAAATAAGAACAAAGGACCACACAGCATGGGAAACAGGCCCTTCGGCCCAACGAGCCCACGCCACCATAGTAACAGTGTGAGTTCCCACTTCCACCCATGACCCTTGTCTATGTTTATGGAAATCCACATTGGAAACCAGTTTGGGAAGACAATTTAGGGACAATTTGTTTCACCAATCAGCTTAACAGCACATCTTTGGGGTGTGGGAAATCGGAGTACTCAGAGAAAACCTATGCAAGCATGGGGAGAATGCGCAAACTCCCACAGACACTGGCCCAAATCCATGTATCTGCACAGCAAACAGTGATAGTCACTGAGCTGTTGTGTTGCCCACCAACCAGTAGTCGGAGTTTGGGGCATGTTATTAATCAGCATGGTCTCAATTAAGCGTACACTAACGACATGAAGCACTAGGCTACTCTCGAAAAAATCCAACAGCAGCCCTCGCACAACCCATCGCGTGGTTGTCCCTTGTTGGACAACAAGGCAGACCAAAGCACCTGTGGAATAAAAGAGAAAAACATCAATAACATGCACATCTTATGCAATTCCCAGGAACGTCCCAAAGCCCTTGATCTCTATTTAAAATAGTCTTCTATATCCCTCCATCTCTATTCCGCTCATGTGCCTACCTAAGTATCCCTTAAATAACTCCAGCATGCCTGCCTCCACCACCTTACTTGGCAGCGCATTCTAAACCCCTACCACCATCTATATGAAAAACCTCCCTCTAATATCCAAATTATACTTCTCCCCTCTTAGCCTAAGCCTATGGCCCCTTGTAATATTTGATTCCAACCTAGGAAAAAGCTTACCACTGTTCACTCTATCTATACCCTTCATAATCTTATACACCTCTATTAGATCTCCTCTCAGTCTCCATCTTTCAAAAAAAGACCCAATTTGCCTAACCTTTCCTCATAACCCAGGCCTTCCATACCAGGCAGCATCCTGGTAAACTTCCTCTGCACTCTCTTCAGAGTCTCCACGTCCTTCCGGTAGTAAGGCGACCAGAACTGGACAGAGTACTCCAAATGAGGTCTAACCAATGTTCTATACAACTACAACATTAAACGCCAGCTCTTGTACTCTATACCCCTTCCTAGAAAGGCTAGCATACCACAAGCTTTCTTCACAACTTTCTCCACCTGTACTGCTACCTTCGAAGACTTATGCACTTGCACCTCAGGTCCCTCTGCGTTTCTATACTCTTAATAGTTCCAGCCTTTATCATATAACTCCCCCCTACATTTTTTCTCCCAAAATGATTACCTCACATTTATCAGGATTAAATTCCATCTGCCATCTATCTGCCCAATCTACCAACCTATGTATGTCCTACTGTATTGCCTGACACTGCTCCTCACTATCCGCAAGTCAGCCATCTTCATGTCATCTGCAAACTTACTGATAACACCACTTATTCACTCTTCAGAGTCATTTATGTATATTACAAATAGAAGAGGTCCCAGCAACGAGTCCTGCGGCACACCACTAGTGACCAACCTCTAGCTAGAAAAAGACCCTTCCACTATTACTCTTGTCTCCTATTACCAAGCCAGTTACTTATCCATCTAGATATCCATCCTTGTATTCCATGAGCCTTGACCTTTTCAACTAACCTCCCAGGAGGGACTTTGTCAAACGCCTTACTGAAGTCCATGTAGACAACTCAATGACTCGCCCTTTGTCAATCATTTTTGTCACCTCAAAAAATTCTACCAGATTCATAAGGCATGACCTCCCCTTAACAAAGCCATGCTGCGTATCCTTAATCAGATTGCAATGCTCTAAGTGCATATACATCTTATCTCGAAGAATCCTCTCCAACAGCTTATCTACCACTGACATCAAACTCACCGGCCTATAATTATCAGGGTTATCCCTATTACCTTTTTTAAACAATGGCACCATGTTTGCTATCCTCCAGTCCTCTCGGACCTCACCCGAGTCCAAAAAAGAGACAAAGGTTTGTGTCAGAGGTCCAGCAATTTCATCTCTTGCCTCCCTAAGCAGCCTGCTTAACTCCTCAAAGGCTGGTGCCCTTCACCAGATTCCCTTTATTTGCAAACTTACCTCTGTTCCTAAGAGGGCTTCAGGGACAAAGTCAGAATCTGGAGTGTCAGTAATCTGACACCCCTTAATATATATGTATTTTTTTAATATATATGTACAGGTTAGACTCCCTAATTGGGAATCATTATGTCCATCAGGCCAATCTCATCAGCCTCTTTGAGGTCATTACAATATGAATAATTTATGGAATTTTATGACCCTCTGGAAGTATAGACTTTCTGGTTTCATTACATGCAATTGTTCAAGTTTTATACTTCTACCTCTGATCTTGTAAGATAACCGTATCCTGTAAGATAATCACAGGTTAGTTTTTAAACTGTACTTAATGCCAAACTTGTTTAAAATGCATTCACTTAAGATGCTTACCAACCTCTTAACAAGATCCTGCCATTTATCTATACCTAAAATTTTAATTCTTACAACTAACGCATGTAGTCTAAAATATATGAATTATAAATGAGATTGCAACAAAATATTAATCAAGTATTATCCTAAAATGCTACTCAACCAGATGGAAGCTGCACAGATGGACAATGATAGTTCTACCTGATCCAGGCCATGACTGCATTGTTCTCTATAATGTACAATTCATTCATTGCTGCAATGTAATCCCTGGTGAAAAGATTTCATTGCAGCTCTAAACAGAAAGTGCTCCCCTAGACTTTCCTCTGTTTAATTGTTGAGACTAAGCTGAACTTCTGAAGAGAAATTTTACCTGTCAGCTGGGCAGGGACACTGGGAGGAATTGTGCATGGCTGTTCACTGATGGGAATGGATGGGGCATTAATGATAACAAATGTTGACAGAGCCATCTGAAATCAGAAGAACATTTGTTTGATAAAATTATACCAAGAACATAGCCACAGGCAGTATTATACCTGAAGGCTGTTACTATATAATAATAAAAGCTCAAAGCAAAATACTGTGGCTGATGGAATCTGAAACAAAAACAGAAAATGCTCTGCAGGTCTGACAGCATGAGTGGAGAGAGAATAGAGACAAAATATCGAGATCAGACCCAGACTCAAAACACTGACTTTATTCTCTCTCTACAGAGGCTGTCAGACCTGTTGAGATTTTCCAGCATTTTCTACTTTTGTTCAATATAATGAATCTTGCCAGTAACAAACAATTTTCATTTCCATAATGCCATTCACATGGTAAAACATCCCAAGCCATCGCAATACAATATGAAAAAAATTAACATTGAACCAAAGGAGACAGTAGAACAAAGAGACAAGTTTAAGGGACAACTGCAGTAGTTGTTATGAGGACATATCAGTTTCTAAATCAGCTGAGATCTCAAATGCAGACTTGGACTAGAGTTAGAACATAGAACATAGAACATTACAGCACAGAACAGGCCCTTCGGCCTTCGATGTTGCACCGACCAATATAAAAAGCAATGCCCCTCCAAACTAAACCATTCCCTTCTCTTCCATATACTTATCAACTAACCTCTTAAAAGCCACCAAACTTGGCGCATCTACAACTGCCGCAGGCAGGGCATTCCACTCCCTAACCACCCTTTGGGTAAAGAACCTACCTCTGATATCCGTCCTATAACTATCACCCCTTAATTTAAAGCTGTGTCCCCTCGAGCTAGCTTTCTCCATCCTAGGAAAAAGGCTATCACTGTCCACCCTATCTAAACCTATAATCATCTTATATGCTTCAATAAGATCCTCTCTTAGCCGCCTCCTTTCTAACGAAAACAACCTCAAATCCTTCAACCTCTCTTCATAGGACCTGCCCTCCATACCAGGCAACATACTGGTAAACCTCCTCTGTACCCTCTCCAATGCCTCCACATCTTTCTTATAATGTGGGGACCAGAACTGCACACAATACTCCAAGTGCGGCCGCACTAGAGTTTTGTACAGTTGCACATGACGTTGCGGCTCCGAAATTCAATCCCTCTACCAATAAAAGCCAAGACTCCATATGCCTTCCTAACAACCTTCTCGACCTGACTGCCTACTTTCAGGGATCTATGCACATACACACCAAGATCCCTCTGTTCATGTTAGCTTTCAATATGTTCCAGGAATCAATGATATCAAATATTGTTGAATATATAAATTTATGTACCTACATCAATATGAATAAAATCTTCATTAAAATTCTTGAGAACACAATTAAAGCAAGTTAATTGTGTCTTCCCAGGACAATGACCCTTTAGTTAAGTTCCTTCACTTACAAAAAGGAAGCTCAGATTTACTGTCATTTACTTGATTAATAAAATTTACTGTAGGTACCACAGCAATCTTTATTAACTCATCACAGTATAATTGCACTTAACAGTGTGTCTTAACAGTGCATTATTTATACATGACCAAAAATCTTTTTTTAAAAAAAGGGACAGAAAGGGCTTGCTTTCCCTGGTCTGTTATCTTCAATGCAGTAGTTAATGATTTACATTTAAAGTAGCTGTTTATATTACTGCAAGGGAGCAAATTCCCTGTGTGAGAAAGTACTGTTATAAAAAAGTGTAGGTTGGAATTTAATATGAGGTGATCTGAAGAAGAAGCTAAGCTTAAACTAGTACCAAGATTCAAGTTTCCAACTACCTTGGAGTCAGGGCACCAGACTTATTCCCACTGATTTGTAACTAATCACTGGAAGTCTCATAGTAGATCACATTGGTTTGAAACTTGGATCCCAACTCCTTGCTGAGGTCAATTGTAAAGATACTTAAATCCTGTAAGAGCTGAACATAAGCAGTGAATTTCCTTTTCGAAGCTGCAATCTGCAATCGCACATCCTCATGTTTGGTTCTGATTATTTGATGATACAAAACAGATCTGTCCTTTCCAATCCTCTCTTGGTTTCACTGAAAGCGATGACCCACGCCGAGTTATGGATCAATGGGTTCTGGATCTCTGCCACCTCATTTCATAGAACCGTACAGCACAGAAAGTCCATTGTACTTTTCCCAGCTCTTTGAAAGAATCATCCAATTAGCTCCACTCCCCTGCTCTTTCTCCAAGGCAAAGCTTTTCTTTTTAAAGTATTTAACCAATTTCCCTTTTAAAGTTACTAACAAATTATGTTCTACCACCTTTCACACAGCGCTTTCCAATTCATAATAAATCATTGGGCAAGATATTTCTCTTCATTTCTCCCTTGGTCCTTTTATCAGTTATATTAAATCAGTGTCCCCTAATTAGCAGTTCTTCTGCAAATGGAAACGTTTTCTCCTTATTCATGCAATCACAATCCTCCATAATTTTGAAAACTATTAAACCTCCCTTGACCTTTTCTGGAGAATAATCCCAGTTTCTCTAATTGATATGCCCCAATTAACATTAGATAACAGCGCAGGGTAGAAATCAAACCCTGACCTGGACACATGCAATGGATTTAATCACTGAGCCATCATTTTTTAAGTTTCCTTATGCTTATTATTGGACAGGCATTAGGTAGAACAAAGTACAGTAATCTGATGGTCTGGCACATTAAATTTTAGGTCCTATACTGCTATAAGCTATTTGAACAGATTAGAAATGTTTCAGTATGTATAATTTCATTTTGAAAATCTCTCTCTATATTATGTATATCCAAGTGGAAAGTCATAGGTTCAGTGCCGGCTTCACTCATCCCACAAAGGCACAGGAAGCCAAACATTTTCTCATTGTGCAGTGTGAGGGATGTAGGAGGAAACATCAGGGACCATGTTGCCAAGTTAGATTAAGAATCATAGAATCCCTGTAGTGCAGAAGGTGGCCATTAGGTCCATCGAGTCTGCATTAACTCTCTGACAGAGTATCTTTCCAGCTGTGTACCTAAAACCCCACTTACCCTGCAAATCCCCTTAATCTATACATTTTGAGACACTAAGGGGCCAATCCACCTAACCTGCGCATCTTTGGACTGTGGGGGGAAACTGGAGCACCCGAAGGAAATGCATACAGACAGTGGGGAGAACGTACAAACTCCACCCAAACAGTGTCCCAATACTGGAATTGGGCTCAGGGTCCTTGGTGCTGGAAGCAGCAGTGCTAACCACTAAATCACCCATGATTTGCTGGGGGTTTGCAAGCAGCTTGTCTGAGTGAAGGGAAAGAAAGGGCAGGAGATAGACAATCTAGCGTAATATGTAAAGGAACAGAAAAAAAGAGATTATATACTGTTATTGGTGAAGAAGCAAAAAGTACTCACTGATCTTGTTGTGGATTGACATTCAGGTGCAGTGATTGGGGTTTGCACTTTGTTGGTCTCATCACAAGCTGTCGCAAATGTCCCAGGGGATATTGCACTTGAATTGGGGCTGGGCCACAGAGAAGTCTCTAAAATCTTAGTCTGTAGCACTGTTGGTTCAAATCCAGTATGATGTTCCCTTTGACCTGAGGAAATACTCTTCCCTGGATTAGAGCACATTATTTTAAATATTTTATACAATTAAAATAAATACTTCAATAATTATCCAATTGCTCCTTAAGCATTTGTGCAAATCATTTCAAGATCTAATCATGCATATAACAGCCCCTTTACAACAATAATGTACTTTAAATGTAGTCACTGGAAAGAGAGGAAAATGCATCAATAAATTTGCTCATTGTAAGGTTCAACAACAGCAGTAAAAAATAACTAGATCATTAAGTTGAAGAACAAGTGACACCAGGGGGAACTCCCATGTTCTTCAAATAATGCCAATAACATGTCCCCAGTTTAACAACTCATCTGAGAATTTGTATCTGTGATAGTGCGGAGCTCCCTCAGCACTGCAATAAAGTGTTATATCTTCTCACAGTGTATATGCTGATGAACCTCCAAGCCGTTCCAAAAATTTGCAATTCTTTTTATATAGAAAATTTCAAATTCCATCTTTTAGTCATTGGAGAATGTTCCTGACAAGGGTGCAAGTGTGTACATGTAAGTGTGTACAGTGGGCTCCAGAGGTAGGAGTATTTACTTTGTTCAACACTCTAATGGTAGTATACAACAGAATCATGTTCTTTGTGATTTATAGCCATATGTAAAGTAATTAAACAGAAAACATTTATATTGTGCCATGTCTTACCAGGCTCTCTTCATCATTTTTAGTGATGTGAATGTTAAACATGATTATAATATTCACACTCGTCCATGCTGGGTATAATATATTGCATAACAAATGTACACTTCATGCACATCAATGCACTTTGCATTTTTCATACAGAGCACTTCCTTGAGCATAATATATTGCCACTGTTTCCTAATGCGAAGGACCTATCAACCAAAGGAGGAAGTTCTTTTGCCCTTCTTGCTAAGTTATTAGGTAACACACGCACTTATGCCTGTGTAATATTATCAGATGGATACTTTAGATACTTGCAAAGTGGGTAAATGATGAACATAGTTGCACCACATCTGTATTGTAATAGTGCAGAAATCTTCATCACAAATAATTTTTTGTCCTTTTAATATATTTTTCTTTCTAATACATAACACTGTGCTCAACCGCACCAGCACCTTTCCCATGCAGGCAGGTTATCGATATTGATTCCTGCTACTCTTCTGCATGATGTGATTAGATATGTTAGGCTCCATGATATCAAATTTATTTGCTATAAATGTAAAAGAACTGCAGCAAGTTTTACAGCTCTTTTTACAGCTCTTTACGCATGCCACATACCTGTGCTGAGTGAATATGGAGTACTGTTATCAATAGGAGTGAGTGTTGATACAGGTGTTTTTGATAGCAGAAGCTGGTTAGTGAAATGTCCAACACATGGAATACAGGAAATGTCCTGGATATCAGAAAACGATCTAGGGAATGAGGGAGGGAATGAAAGATGTAGAAGAGGGTTATTCTAAGAGTACAAAAAATGCATTTTCGTGTTGGGTTGTTACTTACCGTGAAGATGGTGTTGACATTTTCACTGATACTTTGCTGGTGGGTTTATGTCCCATGAAATGGAGTTCCTATTTCAATGAATAGGAAATGCAGCAAATGTGGTCAGACACAGTTAGAATGACAGCATTTTCGTAACTGTCACTTTAATTATTGTTGGTTGTGTGGCTCAGTGGCCTGCACTCTTGCCTCTAAGTCAGGATATTGTGGATTTAAACTGCACTTCAGAGGTCTCAGCATACAATCTCAGAAACACTGCCACTCAATTGAGTTGTTAAAGCACAGTGGACCCCATAGGAGAATATAAAAAAAATCCCACAATGAAGATAAACAAATGAGTTACCCCTTGATTAAAATTTTAAAGTTTATTTATTAGTGTCACAAGTAGGCTTAGATTAACACTGCAATGAAGTTACTATGAAAATCCCCTAGTCGCCACACTCCAGCACCTAATTACAGAATTCTGCAATGCAGAAGGAGGCCATTCAGCCCATCGAATCTGCACCAAATATAATCCCACAGGCCCTTTCCCTATAACCTCAGGTATAACCTGCTAATCGCCCTGACACTAGCGTCAATTTAACATGGCCAATCAAACTAACCTGCATGTTTTGAGTGTGGGAGAAAACTGGAGCACCTGGAGAAACTCATGCAGACATGGGGAAAACGTGCAAACTCTACACAGACAGTGACCCAAGCCAGGAATTGAACCTGGGTCCCTAGCACTGTGAGACAGCAATGCTAACCATTGTGCCACCATGCCACTCAGATACACTGAAGGAGAACTTAGCATGGCCAATGCACCTAAACAGCACTCACCAAGAGAAATTACCTCATCATTTCTCATTGCCATTTGTGCCACCTCAAATCTTTGTACCTCCATCTAGCCCACACCCCATGTGATATCTGCAGTCGTCTAATTCTGGCCTCTTGAGCATCCTGATCTTAATCAATCCAACACTAGCAACTTTGCCTTCAGCTGCCTAGGCTCTAAGTTTTGGAATTTCCTGTCACTACCTCCCTATACTTTAAGATCTTGCTCATGTCCTACTTCTTTGACTATGTATTGGGTTATCTGCCTGATATTTCTTACTTGGTGTCATATTCTACTTCATAATAACACTGTGAGCACCTTGAGGTGGTTCACTACATTAAAGATGCCACAAAGATGCAAGTTGCTGTTGTCGAAGCCTGCTGTTCACAAAGCAGTTGCTGTACTTCCTACATCACAATTGTGGCTGCAATTCGTAAGTATTTCACTGGCTGTGACATCCTGAGATCATGAAAGGTGCTATTTAAATCAAGTTGCTTTCTTTCAGCAGTGGACCTATCTATTGATCTGAAAACACATCTTTTGTCGAGCCTTGTGTGATGTTCTGAAGGATTAACAACATCCCTGTTTGATTGAATGCAGTCTTGCATTAGATTACTGAAACCCAGTCTCAAAGGGTATGTTATCACACAGAGCTGGGGTTTACAGTAATCACACACTTCATCATTCTCATTTTTGTATCAATAGCAATGAAGATGCTTCTGCTGTGCAAATATGAAACTTGCCTTTGAAACATGGTGACTTATATTCTACATGGCTATCTGTTACCATGGAGCCTCTGATTAGCCTTGCAGTTCTGATGGCTTCTGGCTGATTGGTTAGCTAACACAAAGTGGCTCATGATATAGCTTCAAGCTGCTCTGAAGATTTCCAGAATGAAAAGCAATTACATTTCTCTATTTCTCCAAAGGACATGGGGTGGTCAGCCTTTTAAAGCATGCTAAATACATCGGGCATTGGCTTGTTCCGGGAATTTCTGAGACCTTCTAACTAAGCACACATGACTTCAGAAAATTAACACCAGGGAAACTGTTCTGGATATAATAGAGATACAGGTTTTGTACTTACAGATATTAGCTTATGAAAGCAATTTTCATTCCACCAGAGCAAACTACAAACACATTTAATACCTACAGCTTACTGACTGTTACACGTACCGCCTGCAGTTTGATGAATTAGCTAACGTTATCTAATCTTAATCTTTGTGTGTACTGTGACCAGCAAGAAGGAACCCAATGAATAATCAGTTGAAAACAAATTCATAGAATCATAGAATCGCCACAGTGCAGAAGGAGGTCATTCGGCCCATCGAGTCTGCACCAACAACAATCGCATCCCATCCCCGTAACCACACATATTTACTCTGCTAATCCCCTTGACACAAAATGACAATTTAGCATGGCTAATCAACCTAACTTACGCATCACTAGACTATGGGAGGGAACTGAAGTATCCGCAAACATGGAGAACTCTTTTTCTCACCAACCAAATAAACAAACTCAAATTAACTTAGGGACAAATTAGAAAGGAGCAGCTCCCCAGTAGGAGGGGGAACAGCCCGGACAAAAAACAAAGTCGAAAAGAAACTTAAAACATTGAATCACAATGTGAATTTCAGGATTTTCAGCAGGTGTGGAAGGTGTCAACTGTGCCTGCAGATACTGCATGCTCCCTCCCAGGGGACCCTGACTGCGAATACAGCCATGGTAGAGGGGCAGACAGTCAGGAGAGCAACCCTGTCGATCACCCACTGCCTGGACCTGTTGACAGCTCATCTTGCCAGGCCTAGGAGCAGGTTCACAAGGAGGTTGCCATCCCAACCCACCCTCCTCCTCACCATGTGCTTGTAGATCAGGAGCGTGGGGTTGAAGTGCAAACAAAACATCAATAAAAGGTTTTTAAGTAAACAAAAAGGGAGTGCAACCTAAGACATGCATACATGGGGGGAAGATGCAAACTCCACGCAGTCACCTGAGGCTGGAATTGAAAAACCTCACTTACTGTGCTGTCTGGAGAAAATACACATCTCTCTAACCAATGCTTCACTCACATTGTTAGCCACTTTAACACTTGAATAGCAGGTTAGACGTAAGGATTCGCATTCTAATCAGCAATCTGTGACTGTCTGTGCTGATATGTGTGCTATTACAGACCAGAACACTGCATTTGCCTGACGAAGACGAAAAGTTGAAAGCTCGCAGATTTACTATCAAATAAATCAGTTGGATTTAAAATTGATGTTGCCAGATTCTTACTGAATTTACCCCAGTCCAGCGTCGGCGTCTCTACAACTGGAATTGAACACAGGCCCCTGGTACTGTGAGTTGCAATGCTGCCCCCATTACTTCATTTTTGTCAGACTTTTGATGTAATGAGGTACGCTCAAACCTTACAATACCTCAGACAGATATTCATCTAACAATAGAGAAACAGAGGTTACAAATATGACAATGTGTATCTTGGAGGAGACGACTGTGTTCTAACAGTTCTTGATGGGAAAATGTGAAATTGGGTGGGAGTCTTTCTATTGGCTTAACTATACAGTTAGTTGTTATGTATTCATGTTTTTCCCTAGTTGGGATTAAGTCCCTTTAAGAGTTTGATCATTTGCTGTTCTCCTCGTGTCTGCTTCCTCTCAATCTTAGATGGATTGGTGATGCTAAATTGCCCCTTGGTGCCAAGGGGATTAGCAGGGTAAATATGTCATCAGCAGTTGAGTTAGGTCTACTCTAATTTGAGGGTCTGTTCAGACAATACCGTCCCCAATAAAAACACTTATTTGTTTCATACCCTTGAGGTCTACAACTTCTATTCTAAAATACTACAAAGAAAATTGGCGATGAGGTGACTGAATCCATGCTGCAAATACTCAAAAAAAACTGCAGACATCCAGTGAAGTAAGAAAAATCATTAATAAATGTTGCAGCCTTTCAAAAAAATTAAGAAGATAAAAATGTTACATCAAAGCTGATAACAGAGGAGTGCTCAATAACAGCAGCAACCATCGAGAAAATTGGCATTTAAACAAAGATTTCGAAAGAAAACAGCATCAAAAATACTGCCATGCGTTCTGCTCGGAATAAACTGCTCTCTCTACTGTGAGTAGCAAGAAATGAAACAATTAATTGAGAGTTAGGGGAAAGAACACGTGAGCTCAAAATTATCTTATTTGAAAGAAAAATAAAGTGAGACAGTGTTAAAAGTGTTATGACACATTAGTGCTTACGTAAACCTTCCCAAAGTAAAAATGACAGGAGTTGTTGGCACTATGGGACTCTGTGATGAAAGCATCAATTACTTGAGCTCACGCACTGAAAGATTGAAACAGTTTGTCCAGGTGAACAAAAGTTTGGTGGATATAGTAGTCCTGACCTCCCCAAACACAATGAGAGGGAAAACCTTTAACCTCCTGCAGAGTCGGGTACAACCAGAAAAAATAGGCTCAAAAACTTATAGTGAGATTGTGGAGATATTGCAGGATTACTTCTTCCCTAAACCCTTGGTGATCGCCGAGAGGTTAAAGTTTAATTCACATAACCAGCAAGAAGATGAATCAATCGCACAATTCATAGCAACTTTAAAGAAACAAGCTGAATTCTTTGAATTTGGAGATGCCTTGAACGACAGGATTAGAGACATATTTGTGAGTTAAAAAGTGAAGCTATCCAGAAAAGGCTGCTAACAGAAAGCAACTCAGACCTAAAAAAGGCTAAAGAAGATGTGATCTCAGAGGAATGAGCAACTAAAGATGTCCAGTGATTAGGCTTGAGCATTGAAGTGCATGAGGTATCAGCTGAGACTCGAACACAGACACAGGCTTAAATTTGCTACCAATGTGCAAAAACTGGACAAATAGCAACAGATTGCTGGAATAAGGATGCAAAATGCAGACATTGTGAAAGAAAGGGTATACTGAATGGTTGTGTTAGAGAAAGAAACAAGTTTCAAACAGGAACTATAAAAATGCATGGTCTAAGTGAATCAAGTGGACAAGTCTCCACACTAAACAAAAAGGGACCAGAATCACAGTCAGATTACAAATTATCGTTGCATGTATTGACAATTGCTGGTGCAATCAATTGTTACTAGGTCACACCCTATCTGCACTGACAATTGGTCAAAATGGAGGTGGACATTGGAGTTGCTGTGTCAATGGTACCGGAAACTCTGCACCAAGAGAAACTACAACACATCACGTTGAAATCCTCAAAGTTAAGACTGCAAACCTATACCAGAGAAATGGTTCATCTGAGGAACCATTTTAATGTAAATATGTGGCTAAACATACAGACTGAAGACTTGTTCCTGCATGATATTAGAGTTAACTATCCAGCCTCAATGAGAAGAACCTGGCTAGAAAGGATTAAGACAAGCTGGGCCAAAGTAAACCTCATGTCAGAAAAAGCAGGCTCGAAAACGTATCTAAAACAGGCGCAACCAAAAGCCTAAAGGAACGAAAAGCAATAGTGGCCGAGACTCAATGGCAAAATCAGAAGAAGGTGGGATGTATTTGACGTCTGTAAAAGTTCAAAACTTGCCGGCCTCTAGTATCATTACATCCTTTCGAATGACCAGAAAGGCCATGGCAAAGAATCCACCTTGATTATGCTGCATTGTTCAAATGGCTTATGTTCCTCATTGTAGCAGACAAAATGGTCTGAAATTTTCACAGTAATTTAATTGCAATGCTAATGTAAGCCTACTTACATTAATAAATAAACGAGAAAATTTTGAAAATTATGTTCTCAAAGAGAACAATAAGAGGCTGGGTGAGATTTTTGCAAGATCTGAGGATCCTGAACAACTTGTTAGTGACTATGGGCCATAGTTTCTTTCACAACAATTCACAGATTATCTAAAAAACAGAATCCAACACATCTGATCCGCACCTTATCATTCTGCACAAATGAGCAAACTGAAAACTTTGTCCAGACAATGAAGTATTCATTGAAAGTGATTGGTGAGCAAGGTTCACTGTCAAAACGACTTAGCCAATTCCTGATGACATACAGGAATACGACACATTCAACAACCCAAAGTCCTCCAGCATCACTCGTGGTAAAATGTCAATTAGGCACAGCCGCCTACAACAAGGGAAATTGTTGAGAGATGGGGTGGCATGGGTTAGCACTGCCACCTCATAGCTCCAGGACTCAGGTGCAATTATGGTCTTGGGAGTCGGTCTGCGTGGAGTTTGCACATTTTCCCGTGTCTGCATGGGTTTCTCTGGTTTCCTCTCACAGTCTAAACAGTAAGTGGATTGATCATGCTAAACTGCCCCTTATTGTCCAAAGATGTGTGGATTACTTGGATTAACCATTGTAAATTAGCAGGTTTTGGTTATTGGGGGGTGGATCTGGGTAAGATGCTCTTGCAGAGAGTCAGTGCCACTCGATGGGCCAAATAGCCTCCTTCTGCACCAAAGGGATTCTATTATTCTATTCTTCTATAAGTTGAGGACATTTCAACACTGAGTCAACCTGCAACTCCTACATCGACTCTGGTGGAGACAACAGCTGGAATTTTTCAGGCCAGCCCACACAGAAATCAGAGCGGATAAGTGGCGGACCATGGAAAAATCTGTCAACCTTGGGCAGGATTTTATAGTTTTGTCCAGATTCAAATGAAAATACCAGAGATTGCAGTCAACATAAAAAGCATAAAATCTTACAATGCAGAAAAAGGCCATCTGGTCCATCAATTTGACCGCACACCCACCTAGGTCCTATCCCCATAACCCCATGCATTTACTCTAGTTAGTCCCCCTGACACTAAGCATGGCCAATCCACCTAACCCGCACATTTTGGGCTATGGGAGGAAACCAGAGCACCTGGAGGAAACCCATGCAGACAAGGGGAAAATGTGCATACTCCATGAGATAACCAAAGTCAGAACTGAATCCGAGTCCCTGGCATTCTGAGGCAGCAGTGCTAATCACTGTGGCACTCTGCCATCTGTGAGGTTCACTGACAACCACATCAAAATCAACATCCTCCGTACTGTCAAACTTACTGATTGTCATTGGACTGTTCTGTCTGCAAATTTGTAAATATTGTAAATTTACTATGTTGCATTACAGTAACATCTGATGTAAAAGGGGGAGAAAAGTGCTGTGGATTCATGTTTGGCTCTAAGTGGGATATGGTCCCTTTAAAGCTTTGATCACATGATATACTGATGATAGCAGCAGTCAGGCCGAGCTTATAGTCAATCTTATTGAATATAAGAGCAACACAGTCCCCTATTGCCTCCAATAAAAGCTCTTGTGTGGTCTGCAGCTTCTTTTTAAAATATCACGGTGGTAGATGGGTTGATTAATCCTGTAATATCCACTTAAATTGGAAAACTGCTGTCTCAGAATAAATAACTGCTTACATCTCATTTTTATGTCGAGCATCTTTCGACGCGTGCACTGGCTGACTGAGATTTAATTCTGTGACTGTTTCAATTTCTGCTGCTTGAACAACACTGTAAAAGAGAGTTAAGACAATCAGTGCTTCGTCCCTGGATAAGATCAAAAAACTGGGTTCCCCCAAAAATGCATAATATTATTCATAATATTTATAATGGTACATTTCATAGGAATTCAAATTTAACATTGTCTGAAAGTTTCTTTCCACACAGCATGTGGCATTCTGAATTGCTCCTCTGTACATACAGGTTATGTTTTCAAGCTGAACATTCTTGGAGAGCTAATCAGTTTCTTACCTGAAATCAGTGTGAATCAGTATGAGTGAGTGTGTGTGTCTGCGAGTGTTTGAGTGCGTGTTTGAACGTGAGTATGTGTGCCAGTGTGAGCGTCTGAGTTTGTGTGTGAGTGTGACTGGTTGAGTGTGAGTGCATATGAGTGTTTGAGTGTGATTGTGTGTGTGTGTGTGTGTGTGTGTGATTGTGTGTGTGATTGTGTGTGTGATTGTGTGTGTGTGTTTGTGTTTTTGAGTGTGAGTGTGTGAATGAGTGTGTATGAGTGTCAGAATAGTGCAGCAAGTCCCCGGGGTTCAGCATCGAGTGAAACAATGCAGAAAGGAAGGAAGCCAAGTCCCTGTTTCAAGGCATTAGCTGCCACAAAGCAGGTGAGATTAAAAGTCCAGGGAACTTATGTCAGAGAAAGAGTCCATGGATAGAATATGGGTTTTGGAGAAGGGGTGAGTGGTGGGGGGTGGGTTGGGCATTTCTGAGGAGGTTGGGTGGAGCCTTCTGGTGATTGGGGATTTTGGGTGTTGGGAGTGTTTTTTTGAACCTCAAGGGGATCAGGTTTGAAGGCAGTGTTCACTTTTCTTTCCCAGCAACATGTAGTTGTCTGAACTGCCAGCATTTTTCACCTGCCCATTGTGCAAAGCCAAATTGCCTTTTTTTTTGCCGTGTTTTTCATAGAACCATTCTTTACGTGTTTGCAACCTTTAAAAGATTATTTTTCTTCCACACAAAGGACTCTTTCAGCTTGTTACTGTGTCTAAAATACCATGTGTCTGATATGTTGCTGCGATAATGGGCAACGAGAGAGGGAGTTCTTGACAAACTATATGTGATAATACAGCTTTTAGAGTGCCAGAAATGGATCATCAGACTGTGAATATTGATAGCTGTATCAATATTCCAACATTTTTATCAGTTTTGTACAAATAACAATTTTGAAAATTTGTCAGGGAATTTGGAACTAATCCTCAGTCATGGCAAGATCTTTGCTTATCTCATATTTTCACTTGTTCAAAAGAAACAGCATTGAATAGGCACATTAGGTCAGGGAGAGAGGAATGTCAGGCCACATCAGGTCAGGCCTCAATGGGGTGTTGAAAGTGAGAATTGGGCCTGAAGTGATGGGGAAGAGTTCCCCTGGGTGATCTAGATGGGGTGGTGGTGGAGGGTTGGGTCGTCGGTGGGGATGAATGATCTTTGGTGTATTGAGGTGTGGGGAAATATTGTGGAGAGGTGGGAGGAGAACATCAAGGGGGGAATTGGGCCTGGGAGAATCCCATAGTGGGAGAGAATTGGGGAGATGGGTTTGGGTGGAGAAAGATCCCAAGGAGGGATTGGCCACGTGGACTCTCCTGTGAGGCTTATGAGTGTGGGAGGAGTCTGATGATGGGTTGGTGTGGGTCTGTGCAATAGTTAGCCAGAAGCTAGAAGTGATTTTAACTCTTCTAGCATTTTCTGGGTAACTATTGATGTAACTCAAGTAGAACCATTGGAAGTTTGTGATTTAAGTCACAGTTTTTGGATGGTTCTCAGTCAGGGCAATTGCCAAGGGATGTTTGCACTTCTGGGCAATGCCATATGATTCTTAACGGGGAGCTGAACGGGATTCTCCTGTGCATCTTTGGTTTACTACCGAATTGGACACACTGGCACTCAGAAGTTAAGGCCAAATATACATTACATGTCAAACCTGAGAGGTTTTATATGGGATACAAGCCTCAGTGTGCTATAGCTGAAAACCTTAGACAGTGGCCTATGTAGCTGCTATCCCAGATTTAAATGCATCAGAAGAGAGTCCTGAACCTTGGAATGTGACAGTTCTTCACACTGGAAGATGAAGTTAAAGTAATTTATTTATTCGTCACAAGTAAGGCTTACGTTAACACTGCAATGAAGTTACTGTGAAATTTTCCGAGTCACCATAGTGTGGCACTTTTTCAGGTCAACGCACCTAACCAGCATGTCTTTCAGACTGTGGGAGGAAGCCAGAGTACCTGGAAGAAACCCATGCAGACATGGGGAGAATGTGCAAACTCCACACAGATAGTGACCTAAGCTGGGTCCCCGACACAGTGAAGCAACAATGTTAACCACTGTGCTACCGTGCTATCTTAATAGCAAATTAGATGGCAAGTTTCAGATCAGGTAGAGCATCTTCCATTTGATCATGGTCTCCATTCTGCCAGGTAAGCAATCAAAGGACTGATTTTCCAAATTTGCCTTTTATTTTACACCCACTAAGGGGACACATATTGGAAACTCAGCGCATGATCTTATTCTAAATGGCCAGAAGATCAGATGGATTGTATGCTCAAGCTTATGAAAAGGAGCGAGAGCTCAGAAAACACCAAACTTTGCATTATTAAAAAAATTGTGCTATTCAGTGCTGTTTCTTTTGAACAAGCAAAAATATGAGATAAGCAAAGGTCTTGCCATGACTGAGGATTAGTTCCAAATTTCCTGACAAATTTTCAAAATTGTTATTTGTACAAAACTAAAAATAATGTTGGAATATTGATACAGCTATCAGACATTCACAGTCTGATGATCCATTTCTGGCACTCTAAAAGCTGTATTATCACATATAGTTTGGCAAGAACTCCCTCTCTCGTTGCCCAATATCGCAGCAACATATCAGACACATGGTATTTTAGACACAGTAACAAGCTGAAAGAGTCCTGTGTGTGGAAAAAAAAAATCTTTTAAAGGTTGCAGAAATGTAAAACACCAAATGAAAAACACAGCAAAAAAAAAAGGCAATTTGGCTTTGCACAATGGGCAGGTGAAAAATGCTGGCAGTTGAGACAACTGCGTATTGCCGGGCAAGAAAAGTGAACACTGCCTTCAGTCACAATCAGTCTCTCTTCACAGAAAGGAAAGGAAATGTGTTTTTTTTTACATTGGGTGGGATCAGAAAGCAGAATGCAGCTTGATAAAGATCAGAGGAAGCACCTATCGCAATTAGAGACCAGTGGCTGCTGTCGGTACAGGAAGGTTTGGAGATATATATACAAAACACATATTTCGGCTCCAGCAAACTTTGATACATTCCTCTGAATAAAACAAGAGTAAATCTTTATACATGTATCTCTTTACCCAGGTGATGGTGTATAGTGGATTTTGCTGACTCTGCTCTGTTCTCCATCCCTGCTCCTTCGCATCGGTGCTTTTTGCAACACTTTTTTTTCTTCTACTGACAAGACAAACAAATATAATTTATGTTGTGATTAAGGAGAAAACTTGTTTCACTTTCCATTTTCTGATTTGCACCCTCCTATTGATTCCTGGAATGTTCCCTTTGAAATCCCACGTGCTGGAAGCTCATGTTGCCTTGCCTCTGCACTTATTTACTTACTAGTCACTTTTCTCTTCAAAGTAATTTGTGGGGTGAAGCACTTTGATGCTATTTGCTCTTATGATTTAATAAATGTTTAACTGTGGTTATTCACAAAGTGGCAGAAATTACATGATTTCTAAGAAGCATTTTTAACCTTCCCTGGTGACTCAGCCGTCTGGATCAGGAAAATCCCAAGTTCCATCTCTCACCTGAGCTGGGGGGGACGGAGGAGACGGTGTCATTGCAATTACCAGCAGCCCCTCCCAGGATTCTTGCATCTGACTGCTAGGCAGTGCACGTGGGCCAACATCAGATGAGAGAGAATCAGGCTTAGCTGTGATGCCTCCACCCTGTTATAAAATAACTGATACAAGCTCCTTGCTGAAACTCTCACCTGGATGCAGTATAGAAAGACCATCATTGCTAGTAGGACCACACCCTACAGTAAATGATAATTCCCTCCACAGAGTTAATTTAAAAAACCAGCATAAAGCATACAAAAAAACAAATTAATTAATGTTGCACCAGGGGTGGTTGTGCCATTGTGGTAGTGTCACAGAACTAGTAATCCCATGGCTAATACTCTGGGCAAATGAATTCAAATCTCACCATGGCAGCTGGTGAAAGTAAAACTCAATTAACAAATCTGCCATTAAAAGCTAGACTCAGTAATGGGACCACAAAACCATTGTTCATTTAATCCTGAATGGTGGCAGACAATTACACAACTAACAGAAGGAGGCTCCACAAATATCCCAATGCTTGATGATGGGGGAGTCCAGCACATCAATGCAAAACAAAGTCTGAAGCATCTGTAACCATCTTCAGCCAGAGATGCAAGTGGATGATCTATCTTGGTCTCTTCCAGAGCTCCTCAGCATCACAGGTGCCAGAATTCAGTCAAATTGATCCACTCCACGTAATATCAATAAATGGCTGTCTGAACTGGACACTGCAAATGTTACGGATCCTGAAAACATTCCAGCAATAGTACTATAAGTCTGTGCTCCAGAACTAACTGTGCCACTAACCAAATTCTTTCAGTACAGCTACTACACTGATATTTTCCTGAGAGTGTGGAAATTTGCCATGTACATCCTGTTCACAAAAAGCAAGATAAATCCAACCCAGCTAATTACCTATCAGTCCACTCTTAATTCTCAGCAAAGTGATGATAGGGGTTTCCGACAACTCTACTAAGTGGCACTAAAACAACAGTAAGCTGCTCATTGTTGCTCAGTTTGGGATCTGCCAGGTTCTCTCAGTTCCTGGCCTCATTACAGCTTTGGCATGAAAAAAAGAACTGGAGATGAGTGATTGTCCCTAAATTCAGGCTGTATTTGACCGAGTGTGAAATCAAGGAGCCCCAGCAAAGCTGAGGTCAATGGGAATCAGAGGGAAACTCTTCACTGGTTGGAAGGGGTTGTAGTTCTTGGAGGTTAATCAACTCAATCAACTTTGGGGGTGGGGGGGTGAGATTGGGACGGGGGGAGGGGAGAAATGTCAAGGCTGGCTCGGAATGTCCGGGAGACCAGTGATTGGACAATGAGGGAATTGGAGAGGCAGTGATGTAGGGGTCACGGAGCTGGCTAGTGATTGAGCTGCCCAGATATTGGGAGGCTGGCAGTGTGGGGCTATTGCGCAAGCCACATTCTCAGTGCTGATAGATTGGTATATATGCAGTGGCCCGCTCAGTGCGATGCTATTGGCCTCATGGGTGGCAATAGGCACTGCCCTCTGATTTTTTGCGTGATTCACACTAGTACAGTCTGCAGTACTCAGAGTGTGGGAGATTCAGTTTGAAACTCCTGCTCAAAAAGCTAGCAGAATTTACTCTAATTTATAACAGAATTTGATACTTTGAATTTTTTATGGAGAATCGCCCCATGATTTCTCAGAGTCCCTCAAGGAAGTGTCTTAGGGCCCCTTTTATTTGTGGCTTATATTATTGACATTGATCGCCTGATTCAGCCTAGTAGAAATTCGAAATGCGCAGATGACATTAGAATTTATTTGGAAGTGAAGAAAAATAATCCAGGATTCTCAAACTCACTTCTCCAGAATGAACTTTCGAGTATGGTGTAGTGGTCCAAAGAGTGGTAACTTTAATGTAGCAAAAATGTTTAGTTCTGCATTTCAGCCACAATAATCCAAATTCACAGTAACATATTGATGGCCAACCTTTAGCACACTCAACTGGTGAAAAGGATTTGGGTGTGATTATTACAAGTAATCTGAAGGTTATAAATTACGTGACTCAGGAAGTACAGTGGGCAAAAAGTATTTGACAAGCGCTGAATGCATCCTGTTCGAGTTGGGATGACAGCATTTTTCTTAAACTCCATAAGCAGCTGGAGTAGATTCCACAGAGGTGATTCTCCCATCCTGCTGCATTAAATTTTTTAGCGCAGCTGCTGGAAAAATCTCACTGTGGACAATGTGCAGGATTTGCACATGCATTCCCACCGTGATAGCATTTCCCAGCGCCAGATTTCCAGCAGCATTTGCTTGGTGCCAGGAATTGGGGCTGAAGTCTTGGGCCTACTAACTTCTCCATTTGCCTCCAGAAGTGAGGCTTACAGTAGCTCCCCACTTCCAGGGAACTAGCAGCCCAACCGCACTGGAGTGAAGGTGGGGCAGTTGGGGCCCAGGTGAGGCTGGATGGCAGGGGGCTGTCTCCTGTGCATTGGCATCCTGGCTGTGTCCCCAACATTACCCAATGCGCAGTGCCAATGTTCCAGGGGCATCTAGACACTGCTCAAGGGATAAGGGGCAATGTCGAGGGATGGGTTATATGATTCAGAACCAATGGGGGCAGGGCCCGATAGGGCAGGACCTAGATTGCAATCAGCGGACATGGGAAATCCCACTGCCACTCTGTAGTTAAAATCTGTGGCGGAAAGAGAGAGGTCAGTGATCAGGACAGGCTAGAGGGTTAGCCAGGGAGGAGGGAGAGTTGGGAGGAAGGGGAGTGGTCAATCTGCTGAGGGGTCATCACTGTTGGGATGAGGGGGAAGATCGCAGCAGGAGATCGCAGCAGGCAGGGGAGTGGTGGGGTCAAGACTGGATCCAGGAATTGTCAGGAAACCAGCAATCAAGCTGTGGGGATTGGGCGGAGAGCCGGCATTGCGGAGATCGCAGGGCTGGCCAGCATCGGGCTGTCAGTGAGGGGCCACTGCACATGTGCTGATCTCGGCTCTGACAGACAGGTGCATACACAGTGACTCACTCTGCATGCTGATTTCAACTTCTCCAGCAGGAATAGCCTCCAACTCCTGAAATTTAGTGATATTCACGGTGGTGGCCTCTGCAGTGCATAGCGTGTGGGAGATTCTTTCTGAACTCTCAAAGAAAAAACTGGTGTGAATTACTCCAGTTTTCATGCAAATTCTCCAATGAGAATTTCTTTGTCAGGCTTCCACCCCACACTTTCAGGGAGATATGCAACTTATAAAGATATGTTACCAGGAAAATGGAAAGCATGAGCAGAATATTTTATGAGGAATGTTCAAGAATTCTTGGATTACAATCTTTGGAGAAAAAAGACTGATTTTTGATTTAATTGAAGTTTATAAATTGATACGTGGCTTTATTATCATAGAATAGAATAGAATTATCGTAGAATCTCTACAGTGCAGAAGAGGCCATTTGACCCATCGAGTCCGCACCAACTCTCTGATTCAGTATCTTACCCAGTGCCCCTTCCCTGCCCTATCCCTGTAACCCCACACATTTAACATGGCTAATGCCCACAATCTATACTTTCTGGGATACAAAGAGGCAATTTAGCATCGCCAATCTGCACATCTACTTCTAAACCTGAAAAATTATTGATATAAGCTCCAGAAATTTAGTTCTGTCTTGATATTTGCATTTTCTTTTCACATAGAATTGTTGATGCTTGGAATGTTTTTGCTTGTTTATTCTGAATGCTGAAAATGTAGTGACTTTTAGAAGACTTGTGAGAAACAGTATGTATGTACACTGTTTAGCGTTGTTTTGTTGCTGTTCTTGTTTTTAGTACTGCACCAAGTGCTTTGCAGTGTATTCTGATAAAAATAAATAAAATGACACTAAGCCTTATCAAACAGGGTTGGACACAAGCAATACTTGTGTGATTTGAGTGCTTATAAGAGAACACAAGCAGGTATTAAGCTGTCCCTGGCTAGTTAATCACATCATTATTCAGATTTGATTAGAATGGCTCTAAGAATTTCAAACTATTTGTCAATGGGAGCAAGCACATCTGAGGCGACTTTCTCAGAAGACTTAAGGAAATTTGGCATGTCAGCTACGACTCTCACCAACTTTAACAGATGCACAATACAAAGCATTTTTTCTGGTTGAATCACAGCTTGATATGGCTCCTGCTCTGCCCAAGGCTGCAAGGAACTACATAAGATTATGAATGTAGCCCAATCCATTACGCCAGCCAGTCTCCCATCCATTGACTATGTCTACACTTCTCTTTGCCTTGGTAAAGCAACCAGCACGATTAAGGACCCCAACCTCCCAGACATTCTCTCTCCCACCTTCTACCTTCAGGAAAAAGATACAAAGATCTGAGGTCACATATCAACCCATTCAAGGACAGCTTCTTCCCTGCTGCCATCAGACTTCTGAATGGACTCACCTTGCATTAAGTTGATCTTTCTCTACACTCTAGCTATGATTGTAACACTAAATTCTGCATTCTCTTTTTTCTTTCTCTAGGAATAGTATTTTTTGTTTGTGTAACGTGCACTTTATGCTAATGCATGTGACAATAATAAATCAAATCAAATCACATCTGTGCACATACTGTACCCTTTATTTATAAGTCATAGAACAAAGCTGAGAAAGCTGTTCATTCCCAAAACAGGCAAAATATCTACCAATGATGAATGCAACATTTATTATCCAGTACAACTGGCTTTTCCGTGTCAACCCACTGCTGAATACTTACCAACATCATCAGTGTCGGAACTGCTGGAGCTTCTCAAACAGCCTGCCCTTTTCTGATAAATCGCTCTGGTAATTTCTAATTCCTCTTCAAAACTAGTGGACTACAAAAACAATTAAAATGTATTTTCACAGCAATTGTGTTTGCTATCTAAAACATGTCATTCCTGCTTTCATGTTAGCACATTGTCCTGGAGTAAAAAGTCACCATAGTCCTCTCATCAATGCTTCAGATCATTACATTTTGATGCTAAGTAGTTCAAAAACTGTTTTTTTAACCAATGACATTTGGAGTTTGCTTAACACTTTTCATTATCTTTTATTCTTAATAGGGAATTCTATTGAAAGGTCAAAGGTCTAATGCAAGACACTGTCATGGTTGATCAGTCATAGGAAATTAGGTAAATCAAGAAGTGATCAGTAATACCACATTTTGGACATAAAGTCATCTGTCAAAATGTAAGAAGAAAAAGGTTAGAGTTCTTGGGAAAGAGTGGGATAGAATTAAAGGCATGTCAAATCTAACTTCTCATTCCCCCTCTGTTGGCCTGCAAATTCTCCTGTTTCAAGTACGGATCCAATTCCCTTTTGAAAGTTACTGTTGAATCCATTTCCACTGCCCTTTCCACATCATGACAACTCATTTTTTAATAAAAACCCTCATTTTCCCATATTTCTTTTGTCAATTATTTAACTCTGTGTCCTCTGATTCTCAACCCTTGATGTGGAGGTGCCAGTATTGGTCTGGGGTAAACACAGTGAGAAGTCTCACAACAACAGGTTAAAGCCCAACAGGTTTATTTGGTAGCACAAGCCATTAGCTTTTGGAGCGCTGCTCCTTCATCAGGTGAGTGGCCCACTTATCTGATGAAGGGACAGCATTTCGAAAGCTAGTGGTTTGTGCTACCAAATCAACCTGTTGGACTTTAACCTGGTGTTGTGAGACTTCTCACTGTATCACTCCTCCTGCTAGTGGAAACAGTTTTGCTTTATCTGCTCTAACAAACCCTCTCAGAATTTTGAACACATTGATTAAATCTTCTCTTAATAGCTTTTGCTCTAAAGAGAACAAGCCCACTTCTCCACTATAAAAGAAAAAGTAACTTGGAACACCCAGCAGATTTGATAGTATCTGTGGTGAGAGAACATTTCACGTTTTTTTATCACAATTGGAAGAAGTTAGAGAGTTAACAGCTTTTAACATAAAACACATAGGGTGGGATTTTCCAGCTACACTCTTTCCAAGGACAGAAATTCCCACCTGAGGTCAATGGACCTTGACAAGGTCTGGCCTTGCCTGCTATGATTCCCGTAGTGAGCAGGACAAGAAAATTCCGTCCATACTAACATTTCCCATTTTTGATTAAAAACCACTGGTCTGAAACATTAACTTTGTTTCTCTCTCCACATTTTCCACTTATATCTCAGATTTTCAGCATCTGCAGTGTTCTCTCTTTATTCCAGCTTCTCTAGTCTCTCTGGATAACTGAAACTCCTCATCCAGATTTTATCACAATGAGGAAAGAGGGGAAAGTAACGAGTGAGTAAAATAGTCCACCAAATGGTTCTAAGGAAAATGAAAGGCAATTCAGAGGAGCATTGTAGAATTGATAAATCCTGCAGCGTTAGTTCCATTTTACCTCTTTGATAAGTTGATTTGAGTCGAGGTCTGCATTAGTCGAAGTTTCAGAACCAACGGAGATCATTTCAGGATTGGGAGTGAAAAACTCATCTGACGCACTGAGGGATGAATCTGATATTGAAGAGTGTTGCACCTTCTCCTGAGAACATAACATTGGACCAAAGTAATTCACGCAATATCTGAGTAACATACACGGTTAAGAATGAGGAAATAATTATTCTTTCTAACCAGCTCATCCTGGGTTACTAAAGAAGCATTTCCTAACATTCTGAAGTAGGATCGCAGGCTCTCCTGATAGTTCAGCATGACTCAGATTGAGGCTGAGCCATGCAGGTGAGGAATGTCCAAGACTCAACCTCAGTCATGGTGCCATAGTCGAGCTACAACTGTCCTCACGTCTCTTGGGAGGTAAGAATTAGCTGCAGTTGTTGCTTTTAATGTTTATCCAAATATTATTAATGCTCGAAGTAAGTGGATACTGGTAGAGGGTCAGATTTTGGGAAATCAGAGTGAACACCATTGCTAAGTGTGCCAGAAATCATGATAGTCATCACAGACAGGGAAATTGGTGTGTAACTGAGCAGGGACATGATAACAGAAGTTGCAAAGGCAACAGTTCTGGTTATCAGCCATGCAAAATGGACTCTAGATTCAGATCTAGAGCTGCCTATAAGCTTTCTTTCCTATCTCTTTCTTTTACCTCTTTAAAGAAAGGCCACCTCAGCCTGTGGTGAGATAATCCAGTAGAGCTGCCAGGGAGCAGGATATTAAAAAACAGCTTTAAATTTACTTAAATGTGAATACCTACCTATTTTTATCAGCTATAACAAATTGCTTCCTAGTTAGTAATAAAGAGGTTTAGAAACTTATAGACTACCTCACAGCGACGCTTCATGGTCACATCCTGCAACTGCATGAGGGCTCAACCGTATCTTACAACCCAGTTTTAGCAGATTAATGTGATGTGACTGAAATACCCTACTGGAGCACCACCAATAAGCATCTATTCAAGTAGAAATGCCTTCAAAGTGGATTGTGTCTTACAAACTGGCACTGGGGTTTTCAAATGTATATGCAATGGAATGGTGTGACCCATTCAACATATATTCATCATAGAATCCCTACAATGTGGAAGGAGACCATTCAGCCCATTGAGCCTGCACCATCAACAATCCCACCTAGGCCCTATCCATGTAACCCTATGCAATAACATGCTAGTCCCCCGATATTAGGGGGCAATTTAACATGGCCAATCAACCTAACTCGTACATCTCCCCCGCCCCTATTCCCAAAGGTGGTACACCCTGGCACTACCCATGACAGTGCCAAGGTGTCTAATGGACATTACAAAGGTGTCAGACTGGCAGTACCAAGGTGGCAGGCCGACAGTGCCAAGCTGCCAGGGTGACACTGCCCAAGGGACAACCCCCCCCCCTTGCCCTTTGCTGCCCCGGGAAGCTTCAATGGCCTCTGGTCCCACCGCAACACAATTGTTCCTTGTTCATGGGAAGTAGGTGTTTCCCTCTCCAAAGAGAACCTCTCCCAGTGAGATCTTTAGGCAAGCGAGCCCAGACGACTGAGCATTGGGCTCATTAAACAGAGGTAAATTAACATTTAGATTAGTTCTTTGATGAAGTAACCAGGAAGGTTGATGAGGGCAGGGTGGTAGAAATAGTTGATAATGGATTTCAGTAAGGCCTTTGATAAAGTTCCACACGGTAGACTGCTGTAGAAGGTTAGATCACATAGAATCCAGGGAGGGCTGGTAATTTGATGTACAATTAGGTTGATGGCAGGAAGCAGAGGGTAGTGGTTATCTAGCTGCTGAAGGAAGTGAATGAGACAGGGACATTGAAAACATTTAAAAGGCATTTGGACAGATGCATAGATAAGAAAGGTTTAGAGGGATATGAGCCAAAAACAGGCAAATTGGATTAGCTTAGTTGGGCATTTTGGTTGGCATGGACCAGTTTGGGCTGAAGGGTCTTTCTCCATGTCGTAGATTCTATGATCCTCTGTGAAATAAATTTGAATAAATTATTCAGCCTCTCGCCCATTTCTGGCGAAAGGCTGACCCTGCTAGAAATCTGACTCTTGTAAAATTGCGAGAGCCAAGAAACGGGGCGTGATCCTGATTTCTCGGCTCTCGGGTGATTTTTACCAGTTCGCTCGGTCCATTATTGACAGGGTGAGCCAGTAACTCTGTTTTTCTCTCTCTGATGCTGCCAGACTTGCTGAGTATTTGCAACATCTTCTGTTTTTATTGTAGACAATCCCAAACTGGCCTACTGTTGATAACTGTGGACAAATTTTTCTGACCACAACAGACAAAAAGAATTCACAGAAATTGCTGTATAAAGGTTTTATAAAAGTACCCAAAATTATAACACACCTTTTGAGCTTTCTTTTGAACTCGCCTTGTGATGAATGTTTTGTCCAGGTTCGTGACTTCTATCTCTTCCTTGCTGCATGCTGACAACTGGTTATCAAAAGATTCACTCTGTCCTAAGACATAACAGTAAATTATCTCAAGTGAAGGGATGTGAATCTTTTCTCCTTCCTGGCCAGTTATTTTCTGCTCTTGTTACACTTTTCATTAATCACTGAACATATTATGCAAAACATTTCTTCCCAACTTCAGTTTTCTCTTCAATCACATTTTTAAAATAAAAATTGCTGTAGCCAATCACACCAAAACCACTGTGACAGATCCCCATCCATTCACTGAATATTCTATAAATCTGAATTAATGATTTTTTTGGTTTATGCATTTATTGGACATGGGTGTTGTTGGCTGGCCAATTTTTATTGCCCATCCCTAATTGTCTTTGAGAAAGTGATGGAGCATAGGAGGCTTACAGGTGATTTTATAGAGGTCTATAGAATAAGAAGGGGTATAGAAAAGGTCAACATCTTTTCCCAAAAGGCATAGGTTTAAGGTAAGGGGAAGAAATACAAAAGGGCTCAGAGGGGCAATTCTTCACTCAGAGAGAGAGAGATGAGTGTCTGGAACAAGCTGCCAGAAGTGGAAGTAGAGGCAGGTAAAATTTTGGAACTTGCTGCCTAGAAGCACTATGGATGTACCTATACTACATGGACTGTGGGCAGAGGTAGAGGTAGAGGCAGGTAAAATTTTGTCTTTTCAAAAGCATTTAGACAGTTACATGGGTAAGATGCATATAGAAAGGGCCAAATGCAGGCAATTAGGACTAGCTTAGTGGTAAAAACTGGGTGGCATGGACAGGTTAGGACAAAGGGCCTGTGTCCATGCTGTAAATATCTATAGTTTATAACTGCCTTCTTGAATTGCTGCACTCCACGTGGTGTAGGAACATCCATAGTGCTTCTCGGAAGCAAGTTCTAGGACTCTGATCCAACAATGTTCAAGGAATGGTGATGTATTTCCAAATCTGGATAGTGAGTCGTTTGAGGGGAACTTCCAGATAATGGCATTCTGATATAGAACATAGAACATTACAGCGCAGAACAGGCCCTTCGGCCCTCGATGTTGCGCCAACCAATTAGGAACAAGCAGTGACCCTCTAACCTGAACCATTCCCCTTTCATCCATAAACTTATCTACTAACTTCTTAAACGCCACCAAACTTGGCGCATCTACAACTGACGCAGGCAAGGCATTCCATACCCTTACCACCCTCTGGGTAAAGAACCTACCTCTGACATCTGTCCTAAAACCACCACCCCTTAATTTAAAGCTATGTCCCCTCGTGCTAGCTTTCTCCATCCTAGGAAAAAGGCTATCACTGTCCACCCTATCTAAACCTCTAATCATCTTATATGTTTCAATAAGGTCCCCTCTTAGCCGCCTCCTTTCTAACGAAAACAACCTCAAATCCCTCAGCCTCTCTTCATAAGACCTGCCCTCCATACCAGGCAACATCCTGGTAAACCTCCTCTGTACCCTCTCCAATGCCTCCACATCTTTCTTATAATGCGGGGACCAGAACTGCACACAATACTCCAAGTGCGGCCGCACTAGAGTTTTGTACAGTTGCAACATGACGTTGCGGCTCCGAAATTCAATCCCCCTACCAATAAAAGCTAAGACTCCATATGCCTTCTTAACAACCTTATCGACTTGATTGCCAACTTTCAGGGATCTATGCACACATACACCAAGATCCCTCTGTTCATCAACACTATTAAGAGTCCTACCATTAGCCCTATACTCTACACATTTGTCATTCCTGCCAAAGTGAATTACCTCACACTTTTCCACATCTCTGTCCTTCTAGATAGTAGTGGTCATGGGTTTGGAAAGTGCTGCCTAAAGAACTCTGGTAAATCTTTACAATGATCTTGTAAATGGTATACACTGCTGCCACTGTCAATTAGTACTGGAAGAATGAACGTTTGTGGAAGGGGTGCCAATCAAACTGACTGCTTTGAATTGGATGTTGAGCTTTTTTGAGTGTTGTTGGAGCTGCACTCTCCATCATTCTCTTGATTTATGCCTTGCAGATGGTGTTCAGCACGGGGGAGTCAGCAGCTGAGTCACTAGCAACAGGATTCTCAGCTTCTGACTTGCATTTGCATCCACAGAATTTATATGGCTAGTTCAGTTCCATTTCAGGTCAATAGTAACCCTCAGGATACCAACTGGAGGATTCAGCGATGGTAATACCATCTTACTGGAAATGGTTATTGCTTGGGCATTTGTATAATACGAATGTTACTTGTTGCTTGACAGCCCACACCTGTCCTTTTGTCCAAGTCTTTCTGCATTAAGACATGGACTGCTGGATTGCATGCTGAATTTGCACAGCTTAAATAACTAACAGAACATAATAAAAACATTTGAAAACTCAGGAGGAAAATATCACAAACTTAGCAACCCCACGTTCCAATTCAACAAGTCTCCTCTGTTACGTTACACTGTGATTCAATGACAAATCCGACACTCTCCCTCACATTATCAAAGGTATTAATGGAAATTCTTCATTAAGCACCTCACCTGCCAAACTCTGAAACATTTCCTCCACATCTATGCTGCTGTCGCTCTCAACCAGTGTTTTCTCAGGAGTATTCTTGCGTGAGCTGCACTGCATCTGTTGGTGGGGCAGTTCTAGACCCTTTCTCTCTTTGCTGTTCCTGTGCTGTCTGCTGTAAGGCTGATGATGTTCATCATTTTGCCACGGCAATTTTGCAAAGCGGCGGAACAACTCCTCTTCATCTGTGCGCAAGCTATCATTCTTCTCTGGCTTCCCTTGTGCAGCCGGTAGGCATCCAGATGCCATCTTTTCAATCACTGCTGTCACTTCATCTACAAAAATAGAACTAGACTATGAATTTTAAATACAGAATTATTAAACAGACTATCATTCTTCTCCTACCACACTGTGACACTTAGGGTACAGCAAGCCGGTAAGATTGCACGTGGAATGAAAATCAGGTTGACATATCTTTTCATGCCACACACAGGGGGGAGGGGGGATTCTCCCATTGCAACCTGCAAATTATCTGTGCATTTGGTTGGGAGAATTGCGTGTCAGCCATTTCACGGGATTTGCACGTGTTCCCGATGCATGCGTGTCTCCCAGAGCCAGAGAACAGTCACAGTAGGGAACATGCTGGAAATCAGTTTTTAATGTATGTTAAATCTTTTTTACATGTGATTATTGGGCCCGGCACGGAACTTGCCAGGCCCACTAGCATCTCCCAACCCACTAAGAATACTTCACTCTGGTGGAGTTTGGAGTAGTTCCCCATATTCAGGGAGAGACCCCACCAGTGAAAGAGGGGCGCAATCGGAGTCCCTTGTGGGGGGGGGGGGGGGGGGGGGGGTGGGGGGGGGGGGATCTGGTCATGGGCACCTGGCAGTGCCAGCCTGTGCTCTCTAGCAGTGCCAAAGTGGGGCCTAGTGGGTGGCTGATGGGGGAGGGGTCCCCACTGCATGAGGATCAGTCTGGGCTGGAGGGAGACCAGGGGCTAGGTTGGGGGAGCGGTGGTCTACCAGACTGGCCTGTCTACTGGGGTGGGGGCGAGCATCTGCCCCTGGTGGGGGTGCTCAGCGGGGGAAGGATGTCTGCTGGGGTGAATGGATTGCCACTACAGGGTGCAGGAACTGGACATCAGGGCGCTCTGGACATCTGGGGTTTGGGCTGGCTTGGGAATTGTCATGGGGGCCGTGATCTGGCTGTGGAGGAATTAGAGGGGCAGCACTCAGGGGTCCTGGGCGGGCCAGTGATCAAGCTGGCCAGTAATAGATAGACTGACAGATCGGGGCCATTGTGCAGAGTTCCAGAACTGTCAGACACCGGCGTGAAAAGAGCCTGCACTCTCCTTTTAATGAGGTTCACGATAGTGATCTCTGCAGTGCACAGAGTGGGGAGATTCGAGTGTGAAATTGCACAGAAAAAAACAGTCGTGATTCAGACCAGTTTTCTTGCCAATTCAGCACTTTTGGGAGAATTGCCCTCCCCACAAAGTTACCAGCAATGTTTTGCTGGTGGAATCAGCTTCAAAAAAGGTGCAAAGCCAATCTGCGTATTAATGACACGCATCGTCCGGCTTTGCCTGCACTTACCTCCTCGCCAGATGATCCTCTTGTCAGTCAGAATCACAGCTGGTCTCCACCAGCAGAGAGCAGATGTCATGACTTTGCTAGGGAGATTGGGGGCCATTGAGGCCACTGATATTGGGGACATGGCCTAGCATTGCCCATCTTGAACCCTGGCACTACCCATTGGGCACTGCCCACTGGGCACCATAACTGTGCTGGGGCAGTGCGAACAGGGTGGGGCCTAAGGAAGGATGGAGCCTTTGGAATGGGACAATGACATGGGGAGTGAGAGATGGGAAGATCTCAGCAGGGGAGAGCCAATGGAAGAGCTCTGCAGAGGAGGAGGGTATCAAGGCAGGATGATTGGTTGCGGGGGAGGCTATGGGGGAGGGGGAGGACAGGTGACCAGCAGGGAAGTGAGATTGGGTATGCAAGGGGAGTGATTGGCATGGGGCGAATAAACCACCAAAGGGTGGAGGGGAGCATGCAGGGTGGGCTGCGGAGGGAGTTGTATTGGAGGACTCATCAGGATAATCTTGATGCCGGCCACCATTGGGATTGTGGGCAGGGGTGGGGGTGGGGGCAAGGGTGGTATTACACTGCTGCCAATGATGAGGGGTGCGTTATGTCATGTAGGGGATGGAGTGGAGGAGAGTGGGTGGCAGGCTGTCTCCCAATCCACTGGGATAGTAGGGCACTGTGAAATAGTGCCCCAAGTAGTTTGCAGCTGCCTTCACAGGCAAGTTTACATTCCCTAAACTGGTGTGAATTGCATTTCTGCTCACAAATGTGACAATGCTATAACATTGCATTTCAAATTCGTCCAAAAGTCATTCATAAACTCTCCCATTTTCTGTTCGGCACTTAGAATTTCTTTTCATGAGACTGCGCCTTTGGTCTTTCAGGGAATCAAAGGATATCATAGAATCCTTACAATGCAGAAGGAGACCATTTAGCCCATCGTGTCTGCACTGACTACAATCCCACCCAGGCCTTATCCCCACATATTTACCCTAGCTAATCCCCCTGACATTAAGGGGCAATTTAGTGTGGCCAATCTACTTAACCTGCACATCTTTGGACTGTGGGAGGAAACTGAAGCATCCAAAGGAAACACAGGCAGACACAGAATGTACAAACTCTACACAGACAGAGACCCAAGCCGGGAATCAAACCTGGGTCCCTGACACTATGAGACAGCAGCGTTAACAGCTATGCTACTGGGCCATAGCTATAGGGAATGGACAGGGAGTGAGTTGAAGCCCAAGAACAGCCATGGTTATATTGAATAGCAGAATATCTCAACAGTCATACGGTTTACTCTCACTCCCATTTCTTGTATGAGAATAATTGACTTTCTAAAGATAAAATACTGCAGGTGCAGCTTTTCCTTTTAAATATTTAGAAGTATTTTGCTTTTGAATCAACTTTCCCAGCACGAATGAAATAAATTCTACCTTTGAGCTCTCCCCGCAGCAAATAAGGAAAGAAAATACATTTATATAGTGGCTCTCAGTCTCAGGATATTTCAAAGTGCTTTACAGCAATGAAGTATTCCTGAAGTGTAGCAAATACTGTAATGTGGAAAATGTGGCAATCAATTTGTACACAGCAAGTTCTCACAAACAATAGCATGATAAACCAGATAATCTATATTTAATGATGTGGATTCTGGGATAAATATTGGCCAGGATGCTGGAGATAACTCCCTCTTCTCTCTGAAACAGTGCTCTGAGATCTTTTACATCCATCTGTTGTCTTCTGACAGAACTAACTTTTTGGGGAGAAATTTTTCCACTCTGCTTATAGATGGCAGGGAGCGGACCATGCAAAGTTCCGTTGCTCTCAGGCGGGATTTTCCGGTTTTGTGGCGAGCACAGCCAGAAAATCCTGCCTTTTGTTTCAGAGATCTGAGCCTGTTTCCTTACTAGTCCAATTGTTGGTCTCAAGTGTTTGTTCCGATTTTAAATTTGCTTTTTTGACATAGTTGTGATGCCGTGTTTTTTCTCTGCTGGTTAATGGAGAAACTTTAGGGGTTTTCTTCTGTCTCACTTTCATTCCCTCTTCTACAACGTTGCAGCTGCACAAATGAAATGAAAACATATTTGAGGTTAGTACAGTATTAAAACAATAATTACATAAGGCTTAGTAGGTTTGTCTATCATATCTTACAGATAGACAAACCTATCATATCTTACAGATATGATAATCAAACCTATGACAGATATGATAAATATCCAACTTATCTTCATATTTGCGGTTCATTTATCAGCTTTGGCTCAAGGGTAGCCTCTAAGTTAGAAAGCCGTAGTGTCAAGCTCCAGTTCAGTGATTTTAGCGTATGATCTGGATTAACACTTCAATCTAATTCCAAGGCAGTGCTGCACTGTTTGAAGATGGCGCAATCTGTGGAATGAGATTTTCAAATTTGACCCTGTTCACTCTTTCAAAGGTCCATGCCACTAATGGCTTTTACAGGATCTAGGGGGTTGTGTATAAACTTCCCAGTATTGCAACAGATCAAAAGTATTTAATTGATTGTGAAGTGGTTTGGAACATCCAGTAATTATGAAGAGTCCTAATATAAATGCAAGTTGTTTCTTAAAGCACTGAAAGTCACATTTTCTTTGAGGTAACTGTTGTGGATTGTGAAGCCATTTCGGTGTGATTAGTCACCAGTGTGACACCACCAGAGGCATTTGCAAATTGTTCTTCCTTATTGGATTTCAATCTGGCAAAAGCTCTTTAAGTAAATCTAAACTGAGTTGTTCAAAAGCTACTGTGGCATCTTACACTTTTATCATCATAGTACTACCAACCTAATATATATATAATGTCTGTAACTTCCTGGCTCCTCAGCATCGCATTTGGGAGGGTATCCCAATGATGCACTGGGGAATCCTTCTAGGAAGTTATCACGTAAGGGCTTATCCAGCAAAAGCCCAGAATTGCTAACTTCCTCTTGACAACAGCGCTGGGCTGAGAACCATCTGACAAAAGCACCTCAAATTGCTAACTTCACCCAGCCTGAGTGAGGAACATTGGGTGAAACAGGGAATCGCCTTTGAAATCCCAGCAAAGGTAGGTTCGTTCAGACTGGAACAACCTGACGGAAACTGCCCCTCTGAGCAAGTTACAGGCCCATATCTCGCAACATTTAAAAACATCTCATGCGCAATGAACGACTGAAATTAATGTAATTCATTAAGCAAAAGCATCAGGCTTTTGGCACCTTTAAAGGTCCATAGACAGAAGTGATAATGACAACTGGCACATAGTGCCCCTTGGTTGGGAAAGAAAAGTTGGCCAAATCAAAAAAGAGGTACGATTTTCCTTGAATTCTTCCAATCGTTTATCAACAGAAGTTTCTACTCAGCTCTGAACTATAACTAGGTTAACAGGAGAATGAATTAGCAAGGCAAAGACGTCAGTATGGTCAATTTGCAGTGCACCAGCTTAAATCATAGAAATCTGTCATGCCTTGAACTATGATGTGGAGATGCCGCCGTTGGACTGGGGTAAGTCTGGGAAGTCTGACAACACCAGGTTTAAGCCAACCAATTTACTTGATAGTAAACTCACAAGCTTTCAAGGTGTTTTGACCTCTTTGTCAGATGAATGAGGTGTTCTGGCGACAGTATGTATAATAGCACAGACAGTTTACAGATTACTGATTAGAATGCGAATCTTTACACCTAACCTGCTATTCAAGTCTTAAAGTGGCTAACAATGTTAACAATGTTAAACTGTCTGTGCTGTTATATGTGCTGTCTGAGATCAAAATACCTCATTCACCTGATGAAGAGATCGAAACACCTCGAAAGCTTGTGAGTTTACTATCAAATAAATCAGGTGGACTTAAACCCTGGTGTTATCAGACTTCTTACAATGCCTTGAACTAGGCAGACTGAACTCTGTGCTCCATTGTCTCTAAAGTGCTTTGAGGCATCTGGTGGTAACACAAAGTGTGAAAGAAACGCAAGTCTTTTTTCTACAATTTTCCAAATTGATGAATGAAGTCTTTAATTGAATGTCATATTGGAAAAAGCTGCAGCCTTAACCCAGAATTTAGATTAAAATCTCTGCATTTATGTGAGGTGTGAAAGAAAAGCTTGGATTTATATAGCATCTTTCACAACCTCAGGACATCCCAGAGCACTTTACAGTCAATGAAGTACTTTTGAAGCATTGTATTAAGAAGATGGTTTTATTTTTTAATACATCTGGGGTCGACTGTGTGTGTATATGTGTGTTAATGTGGGGGCTGTGTGTGTATATGTGTGTTAATGTGAAGAATTTAATAAAACTGAAGACAATTGGGCTACAAGGTTTAGAACACGAAAGAGTCTAGGTGTGAATGACAGGTACTTGAAGTGAGGAGGGCCAAGTTGATTGTTCTACAGGTAAATAAAACATGGGTAGAGATTTGCATTAGAAGATAAAGAAGGCTTGTTATCTTCAGTTGTTAAATTTCACAGGGAAGTAAAAGAAGTTTATAACTGGGAAAAGATCATAAATAAATAAGCAAACTTATTAAATGTCATTTTACCTGAAAGTGGTGGCCAACAGGAGAACACAAAGTATTTTCTTATTTGGGAAAGGTAACTTTCAAAGAAGGATAAGGTCAATAGGAAAAGACGAAAGTGAACAGAACCTATTTGAAGAGAGGTTGGGAGCTGTGTTGAAGTGTGTTCTGTGCTGGGAGAGAGCTGTGAAAAGAAGCAAAGTGAAGCAGTCTTCAGTCAACCCAAAAAAATGTCCATTATTTTCCCAGAAAGTAGGGTTATGCTTTAAAGTGTGAAGTTTCTACTGCTGAGTGGGAGAGAAAGGGAGAATTCCTGTATCATCTGTTCCCTTCAGCAACAGTGGAGTATGAGTTGTACTAATGTTATTGGAAAGTTTATAGATTAAATATCTATAAGGATTGTTGCCTATTTGTGAGTCTAACCAAGTAAGAATCCTTTTTGGGGAATGATCTGTAAGATTAATTTTAACTATAATCTTGTGTGTTTAAGATTTCTTTAGTTTTGTTAATGATGTTTTAATTTAATATTTAAAACCTCTAGAAATGTTAATAGAATTTGTGGCTCCTAACCTCAGTACACATATCTTCTGGTAATAAAATACAAATAGAAAGTAGTTGTGGTAGCTTGCTAAATTTCCCTTTGAGATTCAGTTTGCATGACATGGCCTGCCAGATCATAACAGTAGTAATGTAATATAATCCAAAGAACACAGCAGTTAATTTACATACAGCAATTTTCAACAAACAGCAAAGTGATTTTCATAAAACAATCTGTTTTTAGTGATGCTGATTGCAGGATAAATATTGGCAGAGCAACATGGATAGCTCATTCACACATCTTCTAAATAGTGCCATAGGACGTTTTAAATTCACCTGAGAGACCGGGATTGGTGGGAGGACAGCCTATTTAATATCTCTTCTGAAAGATAGCACCTGTAACAGTGCAGTCTTCTTTAGTACTTTGTTGAAGTGTCAGCTTGGATTATGTGCTCAATCATCTGGAATGGGACATGAATCCTTCTGACCCAAACGTAATAACTGACCCAAAATTACCATTCTGGAAAAAGAGTCTAGCAAATGTTGCTAACTTGGGCCAAGAGATAACCCTGTTAATTTATTTTTCCATTCCTGCTGGTGGGCAAAAAAATTGCTGGGATAAGAATAAGCATCAAATAATGGAACAGTGTGTTACTTTAAAAGTTATAGCATACACAAAAAAAAACATAGATTTGCTCATTGATAACTGTGCTGTAATTAGACATAATCGGAAAGACAAACTACACAGAAAATTTACCTTTGGGTAATGCGGATTTTTCTATTGCCTGACAGGTACATGCACTGCTTTCTACATTCTTGTTGGATGCCTTCTTTTGGGACTCTCATTGATGTGCGACCTTTACGAGTCTGCAGCAAGAAAGAAAGTGTATTTACAAATTACTATTACATATTTTAACATTACCACAAATTGCTTCCATATAATAATTTCCCTACATTTTACCACTGATTTAAAGCTGCTCTGCCCACCCTACCCATGACAGGGAGCAAAATTACACAGTCTAATTTTTTTGTATTCATTTGTGAGACATGGGTTTTGCTGGCTGATCGGCATTTATTGCCCAACCCTGGTCGTTGAGGGCAATTGAGAGTCGACCATATTGCTACGGCCCTGCAGTCACTTGTAGGCCAGACTGGGTAAGGACGGCAGATTTCCTACGCTGAAGGACATTAGTGAACCAGATGGGTTTTTCTGACAATCGACAATGGTTTTATAGTCATAGTAGATTCTTAATTCCAGATATTTTTTATTGAATTCAAATTTCACCATCTGCTGTAGCGGAATTTGAATCCAGGTGACCAGAACATTAGTTTCTGGAGACCACCAGGCCATCATTTTCTCTATAGATAAATCAATAAAGAACATTTCACCTTAAAATATGATGTATATATTGTAAATCTCATAAATGACAGGATATAATGTATGATGTTAGGAACTTACCGGATAAGTGTCCTGATGGTGAGCAAATACATTCATTTTCTTCTTACTCTTGGCTGCCAATGTACCTGTGTGTTCTGGTATGGAGGTAAATCTTTTATCAAATACGGAGTTGTTATCAGACTCTTCATCATTCACTTGCTTCCTCAGTAAACAGGTAGTTTCTGTCCCATCAGCAAAAGTGTCTGAAGTCTTCAGAACATTAGAATTATAATCTTTTGCTACAGGCATATGGTCACCTTGAGTCCGTCTCAGAACTTCAGATACTGGTTGAATGCATCCCTCAGGTTCAGTTCCTTGTTTCCTTACCACTTCATACGCTGGGAGCAGATAGCATCTTGGAGGAGCCACAGCTATGGGGGTCACAAGTTGACTTTCACCACATGGTTTACTTCTTTTGTTCCCATTTTCACTCTTTTTCTGATAGTCCACTTCATCAAAGCCCGATAGCTTATTGTGGGGTGCCATCTCCGACTGTGGTAAATCGTGCATCTGAACCTCTTCTGTTGCTTTCTGTCTCATGCTTACTTCAGGGTTGTATCCCCTTTCAATGTGATCAAGGGCACTGAATGCTTGTTGCACTAGGTGTTTTGATGTCTGAATGTTGATCGCACAACTGCTGATCGAGTGCTGGATTGACATACTAATCACATTGTTTGTTGCTTCGTCCAGTTCTTTGCTGTTCACTGTCTGTGAAGGAATCGGGCTTTGTTTCTCTTGGTCACTGGCTAAATCTGACCATTTCTGAAACTCACTTGGAGTCCCATCACTCTGTTCATCTTCCACATCTGATCCATATTCTGTGGCTGTTTCCAAGCACACACTGCTATCCCCCTCAGAATTCTCTGTGCTATATGGTTTATTATTATAGTATAATAACCCGGTCTCTAAATCATCATCTGTTAGTTGATTGTCAGAGGTATTATACATTTCTTGCTCTAACGCAAGATCTAGTTCATATAATTGTTCCATGGCATCTGCATCATGTTTGGCAGGTTGGTTTTCAACTGATTCAGTGTCATAGGACTGTTTAATTCTGTTCTGTGAGCCATTACCAAGTTTATCTTGCTCGTAAACCTTTGCCTGGATTCTGGGTCCTGTAGTAGCCTCAGGGTGATTCTCCTCTGTTTTCCAGCAATCATACAGAACCGTAATCTGTTGCGATGGTTCGGAGTTCAGATTCAAACTTCTGACTTTGTTGACTGCTTCACTTTCTTTCGTTGGACTGAAACTAGTCCTACGTCCCAAGTTATAATAAGAACATTCTGCAAAATAAAAGATAAAATAAAATTGGACTTGCCATTTCCTTTCTTCTTCCTTCACCACACCCTTGTCTGCTAGAGGCAATTACTACTCGCTGAAGTCAAAGTTCAGGAATACCCATTTGCCACTGATACGCTTGCTAAATGGTCAACTTTCACATGTGCATCCTATGCCGCAGCTATACAACCACCAAAGGGAGCATTACACCACTACTGAACATGCAGCTTTCCAACACAGATCATTAGACAGTGCTGTTCTGCAGCCCAGGCGCACCTGTAAATATAAGAAAAGGGAATGGAAAAAAAATGCAGTGATCCTCCCCACTATAATATTGTACAGTGTTCCCCCCAAAACACCCACCTCTTGACAAGAGTCCTGGGAAAGGTGAATAGCTGAGGCTTAATCAAAAATCTGAGAAGTTCCTCTTCATTCACCTAGGGAATCAGTCAAGTAAACTCCAAAAGACCTTATTAAATCTTGAACGTCATTAATCTCAGCTCCCCCACAACATACCTTCCACATATTAAAATTTCTCAGTCTGCCAAGAATGTGTTCATAGGTAATTTCCAATTCATTGTCTGCTTTTTCAAATCCCACAGGTAACAACCTTAATAGTTTTATATTAGATTTTACAGTCTAATGTTAAAAATTAGCACTTTACGATCAATACTTGCTAGTCAAAGAAGGATCATAGAATCCCTATAATGCAGAAGGAGGCCATTTGACCCATGGAGCCCTCAGTGACTCTTTGAAAGAACATCTTTCCCAGGTCCAATCCCAACCCCTGCAATCCCACACATTTGCCATGGTTAATCCACCTAACCTGCACATCTTGGCTACAAAGCGACAAGTTAGCATGGCCAATCCACCTAACCTACATATCTTTGGACTGTGGGAGGAAACCTGACCACCTGGAGGAAACTCATGCAGTCATAGGGAGAATGTGAAAATTCTACACAGTTCCCCAAGGCCGGAATCAAACCTGTGTTGCTGGCGCTGTGAGATACCAGTGCTAACCACTGTGCCACGGGCTACCCTTACAAAATCCTTACCATGCTCTTACAAGTTAACGTTATACTTTGTAAAGCAGTTTATCTCAGATTTGATTCAGCATCTGTACTGAATCAGCTGATCTCAACTAAGTCAATGGTTTGCTTACTGCAATAGTCTCAGTACTCCAACTGGGGAAGCGAAAACAGTCTGGGTCATTTTTACATTCCTGGGCTTCTGATGCAAAACTCTGTCCAGTGACTCCTGCTGGAAATGTACGTCAGTAGATGTCAAGAACTAAAAGAAGGAAACAGCTATGTTTGTACTGCACCTTTCACTAACTCAGTGTGTCCCAAAGTTCTTTACAGTTAATTAAGTATATTTAAATAAAAGAAAGGCTTGCACTTACATCATGCTTTTTATGACTACCTGTTGTCACAAAGCATTTCACAGCCAATGAAATACTTTGGAAGTGCAGTCCTATAACATAGGAAATGTAGCAGCCAGTTTGCATACAGCAAAGTATCACAGGCAGCAACGTGACGTTGGTTGAAGGATTTTATATAGTCAGGCCTTTGGGGAAAATTCTCTGCTTTTCCACAAAATAGTGTTGTGAATCATCGAGTAAGTGGGTGTGCCATTGTTTCAAGCTCTCATTTCAAAGATAGTGTCCCTCAATACTGCACTGGAATCTGAGCCTGGATTGCATGCTCAAACCTGGGTTTGATTTAGATGTGATTTGATTGATTTGAAAACACAATCTTCTGACTGAGATGAGATTGCTTCCATTGGGACATGCCTGACAGGACTGGGTTAGGCTTTTGACGTACTTCAGATTGCAATAATAGCGATATTCACAAACTTGGAAAGAGACACTAGAGGACTGTTGCCACCTGTGGAACCATACTCCAACTTTTCTCTTGCAAAATATCTGAAAGAACATTGCAAACATTTCAAAATGGCCATCACAAAAGTCCAATAAAATCAGGTTCTTTACATGTAAAATGTTACACTCTGAAGGGCTTCAATACAATCAAAGAAACATTACAGACATTTTAAAATGTTGCAATGGTATTTTTGACCACACAGATCAGGTTGTATTCTGAGGCGCAGCTGTGATACATGTAATATTCACTGCATATCTTTAAGGTGAGTCATACAGCCAGAGGGGGTTCTGGTCCTTTTGTTCACAATGGATGACAGGTATTAGACAGCAAATTTCCCCCATTGCACCTCTGCACAGCTGCCTCAAATTTTAGTGCATCCCTCAGCATGTAGTTCTGGGCTTTAGTATGTGCCAGTCTGCAGCACTCAATCAGGAACAATTCCTTATACTGGGAGATAAGCAAGTTGCGAGCAGAGCTTCTTTCTCTACATGTCTGTGTGGGTTTCCTCCGGGTGCTCCGGTTTCCTCCCACAGTCCAAAGATGTGTGGGTTAGGTTGATTGGCCATGCTAAAATTGCCCTTTAGTGTCCCAGAATGCATAGGTTAGAGGAATTAATGGGTAAATATGTAGGGATGTGGGATTGTACTGGTGCAGATTCGATGGGCCGAATGGCCTCTTTCTGCACTGTAGATTTCTATGATTCTAGTGTCCTGAGATGCATAGGTTAGAGGGATTAGTAGGTAAAATATGTAGGAATTTGGGGTTGAGCCTGGGTGGGATTGTGGTTGGTGCGGACTCAATGGGTTGAATAGCCTCTTTCTGTACTGTAGGGTTTCAATGATTTGTATAAGTTGCCCAGTTGATAATCATCTAGCTGCAGCTGATATTTTAGTTTAGTTTAGTTTAATTTATTTATTAATCACAAATAGGCTTACATTAACACTGCAATGAAGTTACTATGAAAATCCCCTCGTCAACACACTCCAGCACCTGTTGGGTAACATTGAGAGGGAACTTGGCATGGCCAATGCACCTAACCTGCACAGCTTTGGACTGTGGGAGGAAACTGGAGAACCCGGAGAAAACCCACACAGATACAGGGAGAATGTGCAAACTTCACACAGACAGTGGCCAAGCCAGGAATTGAACCCAGTGTTTATCTCAGTGTGCAGCCCGCAGAGCACAGATTCCTGTATTATGGAGTTGTTTGGGATGAACCTTGACAAAAACTTTCTCCAGACTTTCTTTGCAAAGGCACATTCTACAATGCTCTCTTTCCCCACCAGTCACCTCGAGAGCAACGTGTAGATGAGTGATATTCCAGGTGTGTGGGCAGGATCTGATGTTGAATGCCTTTCTCACCAACAGCCAAGCTAGGTCTTGATGTTTGTTTAGAAGTTCTTAGGATGAGTTACTCTGTCAGATAAGGCTGACAGTCTGCTCTGGTTACCATTTGACAAGATCCACCATCTCCTTTTCCCTCTACGACATTATGTACAGACGACATCTTGATGGATGTGCTCAAAAGCGTTCCTCTGCATAAACTGTACTGCAAGGGAGAAGTGGCATAGCATGGTCTATTACTTGGATTGTTAAGCAGCAACGTAGCCATCACTGGGAACAGGTTGCAACTCAGCACCAAGTGACACATCACAATTGCATAGTAAGGATCTACACATAGTTTGATGCAGCTGCACATAAAGGTTGCTATCAGGATTAGAGTGATGTTGGACACATTTCTTCTTCCTTTATCTAGAGTTGGGCTCCCAAACTGAGTTTTGCAGAAGCCTGGTGTTCCTCGGGTTTCCTTTAGAGGTTCTACGTTGTTTTGGCTGGGACCTAAAATGAGCCAGGGGGTGCGGTTGGGAAATGAGCCGGTCGCAGGGAACCGAGAAGAGCTGGGCCAGACACCCCAAGAAGAGCCACGACCTGGGAGCACTGAGAGGAGCCCAAGCTGGGTGGCCAGAGATGAGAAAGTGGATGAAGGTAGATGAAGGTGAGAAAGAGAGTGTGCGTGAGGCAATGGTCCACTAGTACTATCGCTAGACTATTAATCCAGAAACTCAGCTCATATTCTGAGGATCTGGGTTCAAATCCTGACATGACAGATGGGGGAATTTGCATTCAATAAAAAAATCTGGAATTAAGAATCTACTGATGACCATGAAACCGCTGCCAATTATCGGAAGAACCCATCTGGTTTACTGATGCCCTTTAGGGAAGGAAGTCTGCCAAACTTATCCAATCTGACCGACATGTGACTCCAGAGCCACAGTAAATGGTTGACTCTTAAATGCCCTTCTGAAATGGCAATTCAGGATCATAGAATCTATAGAATGCCTCTTAATTGCTCTCTGAAATGGCCTAGCAAGCCACTCAGTCCAAAGGCAACTAGGGATGGGCAATAAATACTGGCCAGCCAGCATTGCCCATGTTCCATGAATGAATGGGTGAGAGTGAGAATGTGAATGGGTAAGGGTCAGAATGGGTGTGAGTGAGAATGGGTATGGGTGAGAGTAAGAATGGGTGAGAGTGAGAAAGGTATGAGTCCGGGTGAGAATGCCCTCCCACTCCCCACCTCCCAGCAGCAGAATATCCAGGCCAGTGGAACGTGAGGAAGGGAGTCTTGAGTGTCACCTCGGCCTGCCAGTTGCTGGTCCAGATCCCAACGATATTGTTAATACGGTGCAGTTGCCAAACTTACTAGTGTACCTGGCAAGGAAGGTAAGCAGATCCACAACCAGAATATAGGGGTTGTAAAGGTGTATTGTACCACGTGGTGCTGTCATGACGGTAAAGAGGGGTTCTACTTTGAGGATTCTCAGGTCTCTCTTCTCCTTGAAAATTTTCAGGAACTTTATACAGCTTTTTTGAAAATCACATCAAAGTATCCAATGCTGGGGAAGTTCTGTAGAAAGCAGACATCAGCAGCTTCTAATCCACAAAAATCAAGAGGATTCTCTTAATGAAGAAGGCATGGTCAATGCATGCACCTCCTTTGTTGTCTTTCACCACCATCCTAACAATGTCATATACCCACCAGCTTGGGGCTCAACTGATTGCAGCCATCACCTCTAAGTTCCTGATGTTAGGCTCCCTTCAAACAACGACTGAAGAGATTCTAACACCAAACAGCAAGAGGACAAAACCTCTGCTGAAACTCCCCAGCTTAAGAAATGAAACCTCAAAAATCAACACTTAAATAAATGCAGTGGGAAGCATGATTCCTGGGCAAACCACCTTCATCATCAGGGTTTCACCCCTGCCAGATGAGCACTTTGGCAACTCCAACTTTTTTTTTGCAACGAGAAAACAAGAACATTTATCTAATTATATTTTATCACTAAGAGATTTACCACCAAAGTGCTTCATAGTGAATTAAAGTGCAGTTAACTGGCTCAAAATCAATCCCACTAACAGCAATCAGATGGATGTTTGATGATTATGAGATGAAGACTGAGCCAAGAGAACTCTCTGCTCTTTGCCTAGTGCTCTGGCAACCTAGTGTTCATTTGAACTACCAAAACAGGCAGATGGTTTCTCCTCAATCCTGTGTGGAATTGTCAACATAGCTTATTTATTAGTGTCACAAGTAGGCTTACATTAACACTGCAATGAAGTTACCGTGAAAATTCCCTAGTACAACAATCCAATGCCTGTTCGGGTATACTAAGGGAGAATTTAACATGATCAATACACCTAACCAGCATGTCTTTCAGACTGTGGGAGGAAACCAGAGGACCTGGAGGAAACCCATACAGAAAATGAGGAGAATGCGCAGATTTTACACAGACAATAACCCAAGCTGGAAATCGAACCTAGATCCCTGGTGCTGTGAGGTAGCAATGCTAACCACTGCGTCACCGTGCTTCCCAGGTTAGCCTAGATTACATGCTCATGACTTGGAGAACAAAGCCACGGATATCAGTGTTTAGATGGGAGAATGTTGGGAGGATAAAAGGGGAAAATCTATAAAAATATTTGAGAAGTTGGCAAAGGAGGATTAGAAAATGACATAATTTGGTGCACAAACACTGACAAAACTATTCTTCATTACTATAACTTTCATACCTTTCTCAGTTTTGATTTGGGCTTCTTCTAAGTACTCAGGTTTTCTCCCTTTGCTGGCCTTCTCCTCCCGAAGTTGTTCCTGCTCTCTCCTTAAGTTTATGCTGTCGGAGCTGGCCACCACAGATGTGCTGATATCATCGTAATCACTCCCCAATTCAGACTGGATATTCTCAAAACTATGTTTCTGTTGGTTGCTAATTATATCCTGTTAATAAGTGAGAAGTAACCGATATATCATTCAAATAATTCATCTTAACTGTATATGTTTTTAGACTTTTCAATGTGATATATATATATAAAACTGATATCAAATTTACGTGAAGTGCAGCACAAATGGTTTTTAGAAAAATGCCCTCCTGAAAGTCAAGAAAAGGAGTCTATTTAATGTCATAGGAACTCTGTTCCAACTACGCAATCAGGTTCAAACTTACTGTTACGGTGTATTAATTTTTCAATTACATTTTCAAGACTAGAACCAGGAGTTATTCCCCATTCCCACTGGAAATATTCATTGGTTGTTTTTTTTCACTGAAAAAACTACGCACCTTGATGTCATTCCGGAGAATAAAACGAATATCTTGAAGGTTCATCGTCCGATTCTGAGGCTTTGGTTGAATCCCAGTTCGCACTATGTCATAGTATGGCTTAGGAACTTGTTCATCCACAGTTAAATAGCGTCCAGCTGCTATTAACTCCTTCAATGCAAATCCATCCAAATCTTCCCAAGGAACTGCATCTGCATGGAATGTTCATCAATGAGAAACTTGACCGTATATCACAAAATTAATAAATAAATAAGTCCATTAGATAAACATTGCCCACAAATCCACACATTTTAACAGCTATATTGAATCAAAATGAAATAGTGACAGCTGTACTGCACATTACTCCATCCTTGCTTTAACATTTGCAAGTGATAGTCCCAGTGTGAAGATTTCAGAGTCACAGAATCATAAAATCCCAATAGAACAGACCATCAACCCCACCCAGGCACTATCACCCATAACCCCACATATTTATCCTATAATCCCCCTGACACTTAGCATGACCAACCAGCCTAACACGCACACCTTCGGACTGTGAAACCGGAACACCCAGAGGAAACCCACACAGACATGAGGAGAACGTGCAGACTCCATTTTAGTGACCTGAGGTCAGAATTGAACCCTGGTTCCTAGTACTGTGAGGCAGCAGTGCCACCTTGCCATCCATAAAAAAAAATTTGAGCCTATGTCCATATGAACAGCAAAAAGATTGGAATAGTGCAATTAAGGAGCTTGGAGATGAAATCCAGTCGGGATTCCCCCCTCCTACACCAAAACTTCCTGGGAAATGACAGTATCAGCGGTGTGCTTCAAAAAATGTGCAGGCAGTAATGTTGAGTTAGGGGGTAGGGGTGTGTGTGTGTGTCCTGCAGCTGATAGTGTGGAAAATGACCTGACTACTGACTGGCAAAGTAGTTCTTGGCCATTGCTCAACACTGGAAAACACAAACAGGAAATCGTAAGCATGGACCTGTATTATTCTACACAATAACACAATATATTGGAACTGCAGGGTGATGTGCCTTTATATTTGCACTTACTGAAATCTTGTAATTATCACGAACAAACAAATAACTTGAACAATGAGAGTGAATGCAAAAACTTTATGATTTTAGTCACTTTGATATTATTAAAAGATCCATAAAATGTTGGCATAAAATTCTATATGGATTTTTCAGTTATGCACATTGCAAAGTAATTACACTACAGAAACACTGATACAACACTGGTACCCCATAAGGCTGTGTCCTCAGCCCTCTACTATACTCCTTATACACCTATGATTGTGTGGCCAAATTCCTCTCCAACTTGATCCTTAAGTTTGCTGATGCCATAGTGGGTCAGATTTCAAATAATGATGAGATGGAGTACAAGAAAGAGAGAATCTGATAAACTGTTGCGATGACAAGTATCTCTCCCTCAATGCCAACAAAACGAAGGAGATAGTCATCGACTTCAGGTAGTGTAGTGCAGGACATGCCACTGTCTACATCAACTGGGACAAAGTGGAAATGGTCGAGAACTTCAACTTTTTAAGTGTTCAGATCATCAACAACCTGTCCTGTTTCTTCCATGCCAACAATAACAATTTCTTAACAATAGTTAAGAAAGCTCATCAACGCCTCAACTTTCTCAGGGGACTAAGGAAATTTGACATGTTCACTTCGACCCTCATCAACGTTTACAGATGCACAATAGAAAGCATTCTTTCTGGTAACATCATAGCTCAGTATGGCTCAGGCTCTGTCCAAGACCACGAAAGAAACTACAAACTGTCTTGAACAAAGCCCAATGCATCACGCAAACCAGCCTCCCATCCATTGACTGCACTTTCCTCTGCCTCGGAAAAACAGCCAGCATAATCGGGGACCCCACGCACCTGGACATTCTCTCTTCCACCTTCAAATGTCTGAGAACACATACCAACTAACCCAAGAACAGCTTCTTCCCTGCTGCCATCAGACTTTTGAATGAACTTACCTTGCATTAAGTTGATCTTTTTCTACATGCTAACTATGACTGTAACACTACATTCTGCACTGTCTCTTTTCCCTCTCTATGAAGCGGTATGCTTTGTTTGTAGAGTGGAGGAAACAATACTTTTCAGTGTATGTTAATAAATGTAACAATAATAAATCAAATCAATAGGTCCATGCCAGTGACTATGCTCCAAAAGAGCCTATTAAAATTCATTCTACACACTTTAATTGTGAACTATACCTGTAAACAGTTCCTGAATAAGAGTACAAATGCTGTAGACATCTGACTTGATAGTGGCAGGTTTATCCCGAATTACCTCTGGTGCTAGCCAGTTGTAAAACTGCGGAGGTATAAGGAATCGGGAGAGATTGCTGTGCACACCCCCATCAATGCTGTGAAAGTATTGGAAAAAACTATAATTACATTCATGCATTTCTGAATTAAATCTGATTAAATTTTGAGTTTTATTAAATCCTAATACTTAGAGAATCTATTTTTCCTATTTGTTCATGGGATGTAAGTATCAATGGCAAGGCCAGCATTTACTGCCCATCCCCATTTGCCATTTAGACTGTGATTGTATTTTAAGATTAAACTTTACTCTTAAATTTAAAATTTAATTCTCCACTTAAAATTTCTCCCTTGGCTGAATGGCAGGAGCTCAGAGGTTAGACAGGAAGCATAACATAAGGTTTAGGGGAGGGTTAATTCTGGATAAGACTGGACAGAGATATCAAAGGCAGCATAAAGATGGATATGGGTCAGGCCAGTAATGAGTCAGAGAAGTGGAGAATTGGCCAGGGAGCAGCAAAACTTGGGAGTAATTCCATGCTGGCTGAGACCAGGCATAGCAGCAGCTGAGAACAGACAGTTTGGAACAGGGGAATCTAATTATTTTTTGGTATAATTTGAAAGCATGACAACCTTACATTATTTATCAGACTCTCAGATAGGTAAATAAACAGATAGAATCATGAGACAGAGAAATGGCAATAAGTCAAGCAGACAATAGAGATCTCACTGTCTGAATTATTTTAAATTCTAATATCATGTTTAGCTGCATAGCTCATAACACAAGAGTTAATTTACTCGCAAATTTACTATCAAATAAATCGGTTGGATTTAAAATTGGTGTTGCTAAATTCTTACTGAGTTCTTACAGTCCAACACTGGCATCTCTACATCATAGCTCATAACACCAACAGAGGTCTCACTGTCACAACTTAAATGTTTCTCTTCATGCAATATCTAATAAAACTGACAGTGACTGCTCACTGATTGCAGTACCATAGAAAACCAACAGATGCTTTGCCCTTTGTCTTACTCAAACAATAGAGGCTTCCACAACTTGACTTTAAGAGTGTTCATAGTTTTAAACCACTGGAGTTCAAGCACAAGCCTCTCCATCTTGCTACCTCTCTCCTTGCTTTCAATTGAACTGTAATCTTGGAACTTAGCACTGCAAAGTATTGTAAATATGACTTTTTTTTGCACTGTTTGTAATTATTGGAAATGCTGTTTTGCAATGGCTTATTTCAGAATATTTATGAATAAAGTATATTTTTGAAATAAAAAGATTTGTCAAAACCGTACATATCACTCTACATGCCAACCTCTCTATTCGCCTCTCCCTATTCACGATATCTTTTTCCATCTTACTGTAGATCAAGGATGATAAACTTCGGTCAGCAGACTTCATGGGCTACAGGATTAATTTTGATGGTGAATTATTGAGGAAGACACTGTCCTCTGGTTATAAGAACTATCGGAAATCAGTTGACATGTACCTTTGAACCATGAACTCAAAGTTGCTTAATTTGGCAACACCAGGCAAAACAAGCTGCACAGCGTGAGAGGTGATAACTCGATGGATATAACCTCGTGAATGAAGGTAAAGGACAGCATCAGTAATTTGCAGCAGCATGCGTACAATTGTCTCCACCAGTAAGACAGGAAATTCTGAACGCTGAAAGACAAACATTAATATAAAATAAATTATCCGCTAACATCTAGTATAAAGTCCTTGCTCACAAATGGCAGAACCAACATTAATATCCCATCCCAAATAATGACGCTCAATGACAACTTGCTATTTGGGTTTTAAAACAAATCATCTTCTAAATTTTATTTTCCTCTGCTAGAAGTGTTGACTCATACAGTTCTAATAATCTTGGCATCACTGAGGCTATTTGTGCTACCTCCATTACTGTCCTAGCACAGACGGGGGATCAAGTCTACAATCTACTGCCGTATGGTGAATATAGCATTGGATGATATGTTTAGCTATTATTTCATCTGGAATAACTATTCATTCTGAATATAGTATTTCTCTTCCATACGTAAGATGACTATCAAATCATGGGACTGACACATTTCACTGTGAACTTATTAGAACATATTGACAACTGTTAAATATTACATCAGAATGCACCAAAGATCTGTCCACTTTCAATTAATTAGGAATGTTTTACTTAAATGTTTTTATATGAACTTATAACTTTTCTTAGGTGCTGAAATGCTTAAAATGAAAATTATGGCTGCTATAATTTGACATTCTACTAACACGAGGACAACTCTTACCTATGTAGAATACCTATTATTGTAATAAAAGGGATTATATAAAAGCATATTACTTTCCAGTTTGCTCTTTTGTTATACTACTATGTAAATTAATAGTAGCTCCGTGAAATTAATTTATTAAGTGAAGTTTCACATCTTGCTCTCGTAGAACAAACAAAGAACAAAGAACAGTACAACACAAGAACAGGCCCTGTGGCCCTTCAAGCCTGTGCCGATCACGTTGTCCTATCTAGACCAACCATGTTCAAAGATAACTGATATTTATTTCCAGAGGTTGTCTATTTCAGTGAAAACATGGCACACATTAACCACTGAAAGATCTAAATTATATTTAAACACGAACTTACCCTCTCATGCAATACTTCGTAAAGGGAGCCAAGGTTAATTCTCTCATACACTAAACGGATCTGATCCAAATCAGACATCTGACACACAGCCATTAGCAGCAGGAAGTTAGGGTGTCGAAGTTGACTGTGAGACAGAGCAGAATGTAGATATTGGTTGTTAAAATGAAGTAGCATACTGGAACTTGTAGGTCAATGCTTAATGTATTGTGCTTCAGAGTTGCTTTGCCTCATTGGGTCTGTTTTACAGATGGTGAGACCAGATCTGGAGCAGTGTGCACAGTATTGGTCACCACATTTAAAGAAGGATGTAAATGCATTGTAAGAAGTTCAAATAAACGTTTACCAGAATACAGAGAACAGTGCAGCTCAGGAACAAGCCCAAGCTGCGCCAACACGTGACGCCTTTCTAAACTAAAGACCTTTTGCCTCTACTCAGTTCGTATCCCTCTATGTTCTATCTATTCATGTATCTTTCAAGATGCCTCTTAAACATTGCTATTGTATCTGCTTCTACCACCTCCTCTGACAGCGCATTTCCAGGCTCTTAACACCCTCTGAGTAACAAAACCTGCCTTACATCTCAACACCTCTACTTTTTCAGGAGACTAAGGAAATTTGGCATGTATGCTATGCCTTTCACCAACTTCTACAAATTCACCATAGAAAGTATTCTTTCTGGTTGTATCACAGCTTGGTATGGCTCCTACTCTGTCTAAGACTGCAAGAAACTACAAAGGGTCGTGAACAAAGCCCAGTCTATTACTTAAATCAACTCCCATCCACTGACACTGTCTGTACTTCCTACTGCCTCAGCTAGCATAATCAAGGATCCCATGCACCCTGCATCTCTTTTAAATTTTCCCTCTTTTCTTTTAAACCTATGTCTCCTAGTAATTGGGAAAAATACTCTGAATATCCATCTTCTATCCATGCCTCTCATAATTTTGTAAACTTCTATCAGGTTGCCCCTCAGTGAAAACAAACCAAGTTTGTCCAATCTCTCCTCGTAGGCAATACCCTCTAAGCCAGGTAACAACCTTGTCTGCACTCTCTCTAAAGACTGCACAAGCTTTTTGAACTCAAATAGCACGACGGGTCATGGACTTAGGGCAAATGGGGTAAGGTATAATTTGGATGCTAGAGGGAGTTTTTTCACATAGAGGGTGGTGGGAGTATGAAATGCGCTGCCAAGTAAAGTGGTGGAGGCAGGCGTTCTGGAGTTATTTATGAGGTACTTAGATGGGCACATGAACAGAATGGGTATGGAGGGGTATAGAAAACTGATTTAAAATAGGGATCATGAGCCTTGGGAATCTCTGGTGTGTGTAAATAGACGATGATATTGATGTACTTGTTTTTATCCTACAGGTGCTTTGGTCCGCCTTGTTGTCTAACAAGGGGCGTATACGCGATGGGTCGTGAGAGGGCTGCTCTTGGATTTTTCGAGAGTATCCTAGTGCTTCACGTCGTTAGTGTACGCTTGACCTGGACCATTTGATGGGCAACACAACAGCTCAGTGACTATCACTATGCTGTGCAGATACATGGATTTGGGCCTGTGTCTGTGGGAGTTTGTGCATTCTCCCTGTGCTTGCATGGGTTTTCTCTGGGTACTCCAGTTTCCTCCCACATCCCAAAGATGTGCTCTTAGGCTAATTGACAGAACAAATTCTCCCTAAATTGTCCCAAATTTGGTTTCAATCCATAGATCTATAACACAGACAGGGATCACGGGTAGAGGTGGGAACATCGGGGTGGTGGCGCAGGCTCGTTAGGCCGAAGGGCCTGTTTCCCGTGCTGTTCTGTTCTTTGTTCTTTATAACTGATCAGGTCATTTTAATTTAACTCATTTGGTGGAAACAAGGCAGGATTGAAAATGTGCTACCAGGTAATTGTAGAGATGTGAGGCAACCCATCTCTACCACCATCCCAATCAGAGCATTCTAACCTTTGGGTAAAAAAGTTTTTCCTCACATCCTCCCTAAACCTCCTGCCCTTGACCTACTTTGAACCTATGTTCCCTTATGACTAACCCATCAACTCCAGAAAACAGCTGCTGCCTTATCCACTCTATTCATGCCTCTCATAATTTTGTACACTTCGATCAGGTCACCCGATAGTCATCTCTGCTCCTGGGAAAACAACCCAAGCCTACCCAATCTTTCTTCATAATTTAAATATTCCATCCCAGGCAGCATCCTGGTGAATCTCCTCTGCACTGTCTCCAGTGCAATAACATCCTTTCTATAATGTGGCAACCAAGACTGCATACAGTATTCTAGCTGTAATATCACCAAAGTTTTATACAACTCCAACATAACTTCCCTGCTTTTGTAATCCATGCCTCGATGGATAAAGACAAGTGCCTCATATGCCTTTTTCACCACCCTACTAACATGACCTTCTGCTTTTGGAGATCTGTGGACAAACATGCCGAAGTTCCTTTGTTCCCCAGAACTTCCCAGTATCCTGCATCATTGGATGCTTCCTTGTCAAATTACTCCTTCTAAAATGTATCATCTCACACTTTTCGGGGTTAAATTCCAGCTGCCATTTATCAGCCCATTTGACCATTCCATCTATATCTTCTATATCTTAATAAAACAGAAATACAAGCTATTATTTAATGATAGTTCTGAAATGTTCCTCATTTGATCTGAACAATTTAGATATAGTTTAATTCCAAATAATTTCTAACTTATACAAAGATTGATGAATTCTGGCATGTTGCAGCCAGGATATACACATTAGGAGAGATTAATTGATCACAATAAATAACTATATTTATTATCTGCATAGTTTCAAATTCCTAAAATTTACAAGTTTTACTTACATACCTGCATAAAAAGCAAAAGGTTGTGATAATATGTTTGCCAGGATCCTTAATAGTTGTTTATTTACTGAAAATATGGTAGGCAAGCAACTGATGTCTTTAATAAATGTACTTGTCTTTGTAAACCTAATTGTGTCATGTATTCCTAATCTGTAATTTTAAAACAGTCAGTAGTTACCATACCATTATCAAACCTTTTTTCACAATTTGATAAACCTGTGGATTAAGATTGCCTCATGAAGAAGGTGCTGTTCGATGCTGCAGATTTAAAGCAGCTTCTATGATGTGGTGGAGTACAGCAACCAGCCATTTGTTGATGTCAGCTTCAAAAGTCTGGCCAGATGATCAAGTTCCTGATGGTTTTGAAGGAAAAAGGCAACGTGGGCCCCTTTCCATCCTGATGGCGGAGCTTCTGTTCACAATGCCATCGCAGCGAAACTGGGTTATCACATTTCAAATATATAATCCCTACGTCCCTGTGGTGGACATGCTCTCAGGAGGTGAATGGAGAGAGCGTGGATGTGATGGATAAATCTAGTGTCTGGACATGAAAAAGACAGGAGAAAATCACCATAGAGACTGACCTCTATTGAAGCTTTCTGCACCCTACCCCTCCAATTTTGCTATTGAAGGAATTGAGGCTTCTTCTACAATATGGGGCAGTCATGAGTGTGCCACATCTGAGGGAAAACCGGCTATTTTGCTGCAAGTCGCAGCATCACCTTCTTCATAAACTGCTTGCAGGAGAGACACTCGACAAATGACTGTAAGGAAGCAAATGCTGCAACATATGTGGGGAGGCTGGCCATGTTGATAAGTCTGCCCCAAACGAAAATTAATATATGACAGATCACCAGTGGCAGAGCGAGAAACGCAAGTGCAAAGGTAACTCTGCCACACCATAGAAATTTGCTGCTTTAAATCCACAGCACTCAAACAGCACCCTCTTCATGAGGCAATCCCAATCCACAAGCGAGCCTCCTCCCAAAGTCTTCTCTGAGAACGAGAACTCCACCGCACAAGAAGCTGGCACAGGGAAAGCTTCCAAAGCAAAAGTAGATGTCCCAGCAGAGCAGGATGATACATTTGTACCCCCAGCAGAGGGCATACAGCCCATGTAGCAAGACAGTGGAAATTTTGAGGGGCCCTGGCAGAATGCAATGTCAAGGTAAAGAATCGGAAAAGGAAATCGCCCATAACAATAATTCCAATGGTCTCCGCAGAAGGAAAAACAAGCTGGCAGTCGACAAATCACCAAAAGGCTTAGCTCAAAAACAGCATGGGAACCACAGCCAGTGCAGACCACCCACAACAAAATAGTCAGGGAACATCCAGCCACCGGAAGCAGCAGGGCGACCAAGGCTCTCCTGACCCAGGAAATAGAAATGAAGACACCGACAACAGCAGCAACATCCAAGGAAGAGACCATCTGGCAATGCCAGCACCAACTGAAGGCTACAGAACACTGCCGGTCTAATGCAGTCGCAGTCAGGGACCTGAGGCAATGTGGGACTGCTAACTCATGCCTGCATCCCTGTAGAACTTTGTCAGCACTACAGGCATGCAGCAACTGGAGCGTGCTGACTGTAAGACTCTGGACCTGAAGAACTGTCAAACGTTTTAAACTTCCAAAATGTCATTAAAATTTGCATTTATTAATGTGCAAAGTATTAAAGACATTTTGAGATGTGTGGCCAACCTAACCTACCTAGCCAACGTCAAAGCCAACGTGCTGTTCCTGCAGGAGTATGGAATACCTCATCTCAGCAGTTACAGGCACCAGTCGAGTGTATGGCCCCATGGACCATCCAACTGGTCACACAGGAAACAACTGCCATTCCTTTCGTATAGGCATTCTGAGGTGAGGAGCAACTTCACCATCTCCGAAGTTAAGCAGCTGGTAGGAGGACACCCCCTCATAGCAGATGTCACATACAAAAATTGCCCTCTCAAACTTATCAATGTGTGTGCCCCTGCTGTCAACAGTGAATGCTGGCACTCTTTCAACAGCTGCCCCTGCTGCTCACCACCTCCAGGCCAATCATTCTGGACAGGGACTTTAACTGTATCATCGACATGGCTGGGCCACTGAGCCGGGCCAACAGCAAACTGGATGCTACATCCAGACACCTGCTGGAAACAGTTCAAGATGCCAAGCTGAATGATGTCTTCAGCAACCCTGCAGATGCACGTGGTCACAGCCAGGCAGGTCTGGCCACTCCAGAATTGATTTCCTGTTTGTGTCCTGCACGCTCAAAGTTAGGTCCACTGATGTCAAGCTGGTGTTCTCTGACCATTGCCTCCTACTGGCCCACTGTCACCTAGAGGAAACCAGAAAGTGGGCGGGGGTTCCTGGTAGCTAAATGTAGAACCGTTGGCCCCAGAGAACCTCAAGGTACTCAAAAGGATTACAGAGTCAGAGAACTATAAAACCCTTCTGTGAATCTCTGTCGTTCCTAGTGGGAAATGATTAAGGGAAACATCAAAAGATTCTTCATTCTTAAAGCAGGGTGAGAAAAAGCATGCAGGATATGCTCCAACTTCATTTGATGGGGGTTGATGTCAAGGAGGATCTCCAGGAGGTGAAGAGCCAGAAAGCCTCACTTTTTGTTTCAGAGGCCTCCAAGGTCATCTTCCGATCCAGAAACCCCTCCATGGAGCAGGATGAAATATGCTTGCATTTCTTCTTCCAAAAGGTGCAAAGAGAAACCTGTGAATAGCAGCCTGAAGGAGGAAGATGGCTCTGTAAAGTCATCACAGTCTGACCTTCTGAGGACCTACAAATCCTTCTATGCTGGAGTATATGACCTAAAGCCAACAGACAGCATGGCCTCCCAGTTTTCCTGTTGTCTATCATGCGGCTCTTAGACGATGACAAGTGGGAAAGCCTGGACAGACCAGTATCTCTGGATGAGCTGACAAAGGCTGCTGAGTTCTTTCAGAAGAGTAAAGCTCCCGGAAGCGACAGCTTACTGGCTGAGTTATACTCGGCACTGTGGAATTTGACAGGTCCGGGCTACCGTATGAATATGAAAGTATGCTTCTGGAAGGCAGCATGCCAGAATCCATGAGGAAAGGCATCAATACCCTGATCTATAAGCAGAAGGGGAAAAGGGAAGAAATTAGAAATTGGCAGCTCATTTCATTGTTGAATTACAAAATTCTAGCCAAGGTCATCATCAACCGGGTCAAGTCTGCTCTGGAATCGGTGATCCATCCTGATCAAACCTGTGCTGTACCTGGCAGGAAGATCTGATAGCTTCACACAACTCAGGGTTACGATCGCCTATATGCAGGATAGGAGGTGGACACCTGCCTCATCAGCCTAGCCAAGGAGAAGGCATTTGACAGAATATCGCACATCTACATGCTGGATATGCTTTGGGGAGGTATACACAGGCTCAGATGAGGAGGATTGCAACAGATACTTCAAGACGCTGAAAGATGCCCTCACAAGAACAGGATATGGTGCTCGTCTCATCGATTGACAGTTCTGAAGCACCACAGCGAAAAACCGCACCGACTTCCTCAGAAGACAAACACAGGACATGGCAGGCAGAATACCTTTCCAAAGGGGAGAAGTTACGACATCTTCTCCGGAGCCTTCGACATGTCATTGATGGAGAGAAACATCTTGCCAAGGCCATCCCCACACCCCCATTTTTTGTCTTCAAACAACCGCACAACCTCAAACAGACAACTGTCCACAGCAAACTACCCAGCCTTTAGGAGAACAGTGACCACAACACCACACAACGCTGCCACAGCAACTTCTGCAAGATGTGCCGGATCATCAACACGGATGCTATCATCTCATGTGAGAACACCAACCACCAGGTGTATAGTACATACTCTTCAACTCAGCCAATGTTGTCGACCTGATACGCTGTAGGAAAGAATGTCCTGAGGCATTGTAATTGGGGAGACCATGCAGATGCTATGACAACAGATGAATGAACACCACTTGACAGTCACCAAGCAAGAATGTTCATAGAATGATAGAAACCCTATAATACAGAAAGAGCCATTCAGCCCATTGAGTCTGCATCTTCATGCATCTTCATCCCACCCAAGCCCTACCCCCATTCCTACAAATTTACCCATTAATCCCTCTAACCTACGCATCTCAGGACACTGAGGTCAATTTTAGCATGGCCAATCAATCTAATCTGCACATCTTTGGACTGTGGGAGGAAACCAGAACACCTGGAGAAAACCCATGCAGACACAAGGAGAATGTGCAAACTCCACACAGACAGTGACCCAAGCCGGGAATCGAACCCAGGTCCCTGGAGCTGTTAAGCAGTAGTGCTAACCACTGTGCTACCATGCTGCCAATGTTCTCTTTCTGTTGGGGAATACTTCAGCAGTCATGAGCCTCTGATCTTTGGGTAAGCGTTCTCCAAGGCAGCGTTCATGACACACGACAATACAGAGTTGCTGAGCAGAGACTAATAGTCAAGTTCTGCACACTGAGTCAGCCTCAATCAGGATCCTGGATTCAGGTCACACGATCTGTAACCCCCATGACTTGCCTGGGCTTGCAAAATCTCATTAACTGGCTCAGCTGGAGACAATACACATCTCTTTAATGTGTGCTTAACTCTCTCTTCACTCACAATGTCCATACCTTTAAGATTTGATTAAAGTAGAGACTTGCATTCCAACCATTATTTTGTAAATTGAGTTTGTGTTTTTATCTGCCCTATTGAGAACAGAACTCCCACTTACCTGACAAAGCAGCAGTGTTCCAAAAGCTAGTGGTACTAAATGAACCTGTTGGACTTTAACCTGGTGTCGTGAGACTTCTTCCTGTGTTTACCTCAGTCCAACGCTGGCATCTTCACATTAATAAATGCCGGCCAGCCCAGCCAACAATGCCCATTAATAAAATTCCATGATCAAAAACTCAAACTCCCCTTTGCTGATTTATAGACAAACCATTCAGACTGCATTCTCTTCCTCCAGCTCTCTACAAGAAAGAAGGAACACTCATCAATGACACTGAGCAGCTGCTAAAAGCAACACTCAATGCCAGCTGCCTTCTCAGAAGAGAACACTATAAATTCTCTTTGTGGATTGTGAGACCACACTTTAGAAACACATTTCTTGAGGAAGACACTATAGAAATAATCCCTAAGAGTATAATCTTACTGAATAACACACAGACGCTCAGCTGGCAATATCATAGATATACATCACGGTCAGGGGTTGCGTGTCTAATTTATTGATTTATTTATTTATATTTTTGCTTATTATTTCATCTACAATCATATATCAAAATAAATATACAAAAACAAATTATTTTTCCAAATGGAACACTGAAATCATCAAATTTGTGAAGTCTGGTTTGCATAATCAATTCATCAATCAAAAGTTAATTTTTTTTGCAAATTATATTTTATTCATAAAATATCTTCAGGAACATTACAAACATTCCAAAATGGCCATCCAGACCTTCTTTGCAAAGGCACATTCCGAAGGGGATGAACAACAATCTGTTCCCCACCACAATCACCTTGAGGGCAACATGCTCCTGAGATGAGACTCTGGCTGTGTAAGAAGGATCTGATAGAGACTGCCTTTCTCATCACCAGCCAAACTAGGTCTTGGTGCTTATCTGAAAGTTTTGGTGATGAGACATTCTGTTAAATGTATCTGACTGTTTGCGCAGGCAAGATCCACTTGTAGGGCCTCAAGGATGTTATGAGGAGAGCACTGCGTGATGGTTCTGCATAAAGCTGTCCACAAGGGACAGGTAAAATGATACAATTGAGTACTTGGCAGTGTTCTAAGACAGCATAACCAGAACCATCCAACACAACACTGGGAAAAAGTAGAATCTTCGCAAATAGTGACACTTGGTGTTTCTGAAATGAGGATCTACTATGCACAGCTTGATGTAGCCACACACAAAGGTGACCATCAGAATAAGGGCAATATTGGGCCCCTTTATAGTTTTCCCTTTACCTAGTGGTTAATATTTCCCCCTTTATCTAGAGGTTTATACATTACATCCCTTCAAATGCATTTTTGACCCCCAGATGAAGCAGGAAATGCCTTGGGAGATTGCTGCAGCGTAGGAATGTGGAGTGGTCTGGTGCTGCATTATGTACAGTAACACTGAGAGTGCCTCACATCTGATGACTAGGTTCTTATCTGCAATTGACAGTGAGCATTAGTTCCATATACCCAACTTTTGGTTCATTACATCAACTTCCAGTCTGGTCCCTCTGAACCATATCCGGAGCATCTTCAGGCCAACTGACCTGATAGTGAAAGAGACACGGGACTGATCAGCTCAGTTCTCAAAGAACATGGTCTTGCTGTTGCCACAATTTATGTTGGAACCCGACAGTTTGAATTAGTTGCAGATGTTGATCAGCCGTGTTGAACTTTGATGTTGTGGCCATTTCAGAGACATGGATAGAGCAGGGACAGGAATGGTTGTTGCAGGTTCCGGGGTTCAAATGCTTCAGTCAGAGTAGAGAAGGAGGTAGGGGGGGAGGAGTGGCATTATTAGTCAAAGACTGTATCACAGTGACAGAAAGGAAGTTTGATGAGGACTTGTCTGTTGAGGTAGTATGGGCTGAGATTAGAAACAGGAGGGGAGAGGTCACCCTGTTGGGAGTCTTTTATAGACCTCCTAAAAGTTCTAGAGAGGTAGAGGTAAGGATTGCAAAGTCGATCCCGGACATGAGTGAAAGTAATAGGGTAATTGTTATGGGGAACTTTAACTTTACTAATATTGGTTGGAATAGCTATAGCTCTAGCTCGTTAGAGGGGTCAGTTTTTATACAAAGTGTGCAGGAAGGTTTTTTGACTCAGTATGTAGATAGGCCAACTAGAGGTGAGGCTACATTGGATTTGGTGCTGGGCAATGAGCCAGACCAGGTGTTAGGCTTGGAAGTTGGTGAACATTTTGGTGATAGTGACCACAATTCAGTTACGTTCACCTTAGTGATGGATAGGGATAGGCATGAAGATGGGGGCAGTAGTTATAGCTGGGGGAATGGTAATTATGAGGCCATAAGGAGGGAATTAGGGTGCATAGGTTGGACTAGGAAACTACAGGGACTGGGAACATCTGAAGTGTGGAGCTTATTCAAGAAGCAGCTACTGCGAGTCCTTGATAAGTATGTCCCTGTCAGGCAAGGAGGAAATGGTCGAGTAAGGGAACCATGGTGTACTAAAAAAGTTAATTCGCTGGTTAAAAGGAAAAAGGAGGCTTATGTCAGGATGAGGCTTGAAGGCTCAGTTAGTGCACTGGAAAGCTATAGATTAGCCAGGAGGGAGCTAAAGAGTGAGTTGAGAAGAGCTAAAAGAGGACACGAGAAGACTTTGGCTGATAGGATTAAGGAGAATCCTAAAGCTTTCTTTAGATATGTTAAGAATAGAAGATTGGTTAGGGCAAGATTAGGGCCAGTCAGAGACAGCAGTGGGAAGTTGTGCGTGGAGCCTGAAGAGATTGGAGAGGCACTGAACAAATATTTCTCTTAGGTATTCACGCAGGGAGATGTAAATGTAGTTGTGGAGAACACTGGGATACAGGGTTGCAAACTGGAAAGTATTGAAGTAGATAAGGAGGATGTGCTAGATATTCTTGAGGGTTTGAAGTTAGATAAGTCCCCTGGGCCGGACGGGATTTACCCTACGATTCTCTGGGAGGTGAGAGAGGCGATTGCAGAGCCTCTGGCTCTGTTCTTCAGGTCGTCTTTGGTTACAGGTATAGTGCCAGAAGACTGGAGGATGTCGAATGTGGTCCCATTGTTCAAGAAGGGGAATAGAGATTTTCCGGGGAATTATAGACCGGTGAGTCTTACTTCTGTTATGGGCAAAGTATTGGAAAGAATTATTAGGGATAGGATTTATATTTATTTAGAGAGAAATGAATTGATTGGGGATAGTCAGCATGGTTTTGTGAAGGGTAGGTCGTGCCTTACTAACCTTATTGAGTTTTTTGAAAAAGTGACCAAAGAGGTGGATGGGGGTAAGGCAGTTGATGTGGTATATATGGACTTTAGTAAGGCGTTCGATAAGGTGCCCCATGGAAGGCTTCTGCAGAAAATGCAGATGTATGGGATTGAGGGTGATTTAGCTAATTGGATTAGGAATTGGCTAGCTGATAGAAGACAGAGGGTGGTGGTTGATGGGAGATATTCATCGTGGAGTTCGGTGACAAGTGGTGTACCTCAGGGGTCTGTTTTGGGGCCCCTGCTGTTTGTAATTTTTATAAATGATCTGGATGAGGGTATTGAAGGATGGATTAGTAAATTTGCAGATGACACCAAAGTCGGAGGAGTGGTAGATAGTGAAGAGGGGTGTTATAGTTTGCAGAGAGACTTGGACAAGTTGCAGAGCTGGGCCGAGAGGTGGCAAATGGAGTTTAATGCGGAAAAGTGTGAGGTAATTCACTTTGGCAGGAATAACAAATGTGTAGAGTATAGGGCTAATGGTAGGACTCTTAATAGTGTTGATGAACAGAGGGATCTTGGTGTATGTGTGCATAGATCCCTGAAAGTTGGCAATCAAGTCGATAAGGTTGTTAAGAAGGCATATGGAGTCTTAGCTTTTATTGGTAAGGGGATTGAATTTCGGAGCCGCAACGTCATGTTGCAACTGTACAAAACTCTAGTGCAGCTGCACTTGGAGTATTGTGTGCAGTTCTGGTCCCCGCATTATAAGAAAGATGTGGAGGCATTGGAGAGGGTACAGAGGAGGTTTACCAGGATGTTGCCTGGTATGGAGGGCAGGTCTTATGAAGAGAGGCTGAGGGATTTGAGGTTGTTTTCGTTAGAAAGAAGGCGGCTAAGAGGAGACCTTATTGAAACATATAAGACGATTAGAGGTTTAGATAGGGTGGACAGTGATAGCCTTTTTTCTAGGATGGAGAAAGCTAGCACGAGGGTACATAGCTTTAAATTAAGGGGTGGTAGTTATAGGACGGATGTCAGAGGTAGGTTCTTTACCCAAAGGGTGGTAAGGGTATGGAATGCCCTGCCTGCTGCAGTTGTAGATGCGCCAAGTTTGGTGGCGTTTAGGAGGTTAGTGGATAAGTTTATGGATGAAGAGGGAATGGTTTAGGTTAGAGGGTCATTGCTTTTTCTTAATAGGTCGGCGCAACATCGAAGGCCGAAGCGCCTGTTCTGCGCTGTAATGTTCTATGTTCTATGTGTACCGACATCAGATCCAAGTGGCAGGTGATGACGTCATCAATCTACAGTGAGGTTTTGACTTGACTGCCTCCACCACCTGGTATCCTTTGATGCTTAAATCCTTCCAGATGAACCAAGCAAAATGTTCCATAACACATGAACAGAATGGTAGAGGGCAACTCTGACTGCCTCCAGATTTAATTGGAAAAGCTTTCCAATTCCCACCTTACAACCTTTAAAAAATATTTGGATGAGCAGTTGAAATATTGTAATACTCATGCAAATGGAACAACAGCAGAAAAATGGGAGTAGCACACCTTTAGTGTAGTTATTGTCAGTACAGACTCAATGCACCAAAAGGCTTTTTATGTGCTTCATCACTCTGCGATTCTTTGAGCTTATAGTCCACATTCAACAGTGAAATGGGTCGCCAATTTCTATTTTCTTCCCTATCCCCTTCAGCATCTAGATAAAGGTAATGATGCTTTTCCTCATGGATTCTGACATGTTCCCAGTTAGAAGCATATTCTTGTATATTTCTAGCAGATCTGGGCCAATCCAGTCCCACAGAGGTGGATGTAACAGCTAGTTTTGTGCATTCCTCAGCATGGGGTCCTGGGCTTTGGAATGTGCGATTCTGCAACACTGCAACAACTAATTGTTCCTTGGGAGCACTGTGGAGAGGCAGCGATTTGCGAGTGGAGAGCTTGTGAGTGAGTAGAGCGATTTTTAAATCTAACTTTTACTAGTTTTTTAAACTTTTTAAACCTGCAAGGTGTTGCAAAGCACCTTGGGTAGTGTAGTTTTTTTTCAACCTCACTATAAATTGGGGTGGTGTGGAATCCCAATACTCCACACAAGTAGAGTATCCCAAACCCCCCCCCCCGCCCCCTAACCTAAAAAAGAGAGAGAGGAGAGCTCTGAGAAGGAGCAGGTAAGTTTGTTTTTGTGTGAGCTGTAAGGTCCTTGGCTCACAGAGCCTAAGCAAAAAGGGGAGGCAAGGTAAGTTTTAATCTTTCTTACTTTTTTTTTTCTCTGGGTTACTGAAAAGGGGCAAGCATGGGTGTGAGGCCAGCATGTTGTTGCCAGTGTAACATGTGGGAGGTCTTGGAGGCTCCTGGTCTCCCAGATGTCCATACCTGTGATCGCTGTGTGGAGCTGCAATCCCTACGGGACCAGGTAAAAGAACTAAAAATGCAGCTTGAGGACCTTCGACTCATTAGGGAGAATGAGGAAATTATTAATAGGAGCTACAGACAAGTAGTCACACCAGGGCAAAGGGGAGAAGGCACATGGGTAACTATTAGGAAGGGGAAACCTCAGGTGATGGAAAGTACACCGGTGGATGTCCCCCTTCAAAATAAGTACTCTTGCCTGAATACTACTGTGGGGGACAGGTCATCCAAGGGAGGCAGTGGTGGCCAGCTACCTGGAGCTGAACAAAAACAAAAACCTAATCAGAGACTATTTCCCAGGGCTGAAATGGTCACGACGAGAGGGCACAGATTTAAGGTGCAGGGAAGCAAGTACAGAGGGGATGCTAGGGGAACGTTTTTCACTCAGAGGGTGGTGAGTGAATGGAATCGGCTGCCGTCGGTGGTGGTCGAGGCGAACTCGCTGGGGTCTTTTTAAAAGACTTCTGGATGAGTATATGGGATCCAATGGGATTGGGGGTTATAGATAGGTCTATGGCTGAGTAGGTTTTGATGTGTTCGGCACAACTTGTGGGCCGAAGGGCCTGTTTGTGCTGTAGTGCTCTACGTTCTATGTACTCAATTACAACTCTTCGCACTGTTTTCCCCCATTTCACCTGCCAGATGTTCACCCACTTGCTTGACCCATCTGTATCATGTGCATCCTCCTTATGTTCTCTCCACAACATACTTCTCTATCTATCTTTGTGTCATCTGCAAATTTAATCACCATGCCTTTGCTCGCCTTATCTAAGTTAGAGGCCTGACAACACCAATTTTAAATCCAACCGATTTATTTGATAGTAAACTTGCTAGCTTTCGGCATTTGTGCCTTCGCCTGATGAAGGCACAAACACCAAAAGCTAGCAAGTTTACTATCAAATAAATCGGTTGGATTTAAAATTGGTGTTGTCAGACCTCTTACTGAGCTTACCCCAGTCCAATGCCGGCATCTCTACATCATGCCTCATCTAAGTCATTGATACAAATTGTAAAAAGCTGAGACCCCTGCACAGATCCCTCTTGGGACACTACTCCTCACATCCCGCCAATCAGAAAAAATCCTCTTACTGTCTGCTTTCTGCCAGGCATACTGTTATGTATTTATTATCAAACTTTAAACTGAAAATAATCAAGAATATGAACACATGTAGTCCACTTGCTGAAAACTCTTCCTCTGCTAAAATGGTTTAAGTTAGTGTTTATGGATGATAGATTAAAAAGCTTAAAACATCACAAGAATACTTAGCATTTTAACTACTTACAATATCAGAAAGTAGGCTCCCACAGGGAAAGCTTTGAATCCTGCTCTTAGTTCCTGCTTCTGTTATCTGGCCTAGCCAACTGGTTTCCAGGGGCTAATCTCTCAGCTTCGTGCAGAGACAAATAGTCCATGTGTTATTTTATGCATCACAACCTTTGACCTGTGCATGCGTCACATTCTCTGACATGCCCTGTGTCATACTCTGTTCTGTAGTCAGGGGATATGTTTGATCAAGGAAAGGTATCAATGGCCTGAAAGAATATTAAAGTTCCAAGTGGAAAGGACTAATTACAGACCATATAACATGTATAAAGCTGTTGTCTTTATTTGCCTACCTGTTGTATTCTTGCTCTGCAATCAGTAAGTCAGCGGATAATCGTTTACTGCAGTTTTGATGTGTAGGTGGTTTCATGTGTCTCACTGTGACCCGAATTCCATTCCATGTTAAACTGAATAAGAAATGATATTATGTGTATTACAACTAAGCAATACAAAACTCGTTTGCATGAAGATTATGACTTCTTTTACAACTGGAAATTCATGAACACAGGTCTGCCTGGCCATTCAATAAATTATAGAACAGGATAGTTTCAGTGTTGAGATGAATAAGTAAACTAGCACATTGTAAGTAACTACAGCTGGATTAAATATGTTAAAGACATATAAATTGACCAGGATTTCTCCTGTTTGCTATTCAGTGAGCTCTGGTGGAAGTGCATTCTTCAATGTCTCCGAGGACAACATTAAGCTCAGATGTCACTTCCATTCAGCCAAACAAGCACTGTGTCCAGACTCAAGCATAAAGAATTATCACTGTGCAAGATACCAAAGGGCAACTATGTTAAGGGGGACAATACTCCAGTGAGGAGTCGGCATCTTCAAATTTATTTTCTTTCTTTAATTTTTATTGAGTTAGGTTAGTCAATTGAGAACCAATTCCCATTTACAATAATGACCTGGCCAAAAGGCTAATGGCACAGCAACAAAAATTACACAACAATACAATTCACTGAAATATTAAAAACAATAAAATACAAATAAGCAGTGAAAGAGAATTGACAGTTTAGTAAGTACAAGCAAGTCTCAGCCAGCAGAGTCTAAACCCTCCAGCAAAAGACATCTCCAATAATAAAATGAGTCAGCTCCAGTTCTACTTGGAGGAAGGAGAAAGCTGGACAGAAGTTCAAAGCCTGGGTCATGATCATGTTGGATTCAGTTGCAGATTACACACACCTCCAAAGAAGACATATTTTTACTTGAACATTGCTCTCCAGATGCAGAATAGCTTCAACAGTACTCGTTGGTATATACTGTAGATAGATCCTTCCAATTTATCACAGAGCACAATATAAACAGTACATAGATCATCCTGATGTTCACAATGCATTTGACACAGAAATGCAAAAAGATATTATACTGTAAATGCTTACTTGGTCATTGTTGTGTAAGGGCCATTTGCATATGAGAAAGTAGGTTCATCATCTGCCTGCACCAGTTCCTTCTCATTAACAATTGGGATGGAAGCAAGATAAGCTAATTGTGCTGGTCCATGCACACAGAACTGCAAATATGAAAATGTAATAGTTTGCATCTAAAGATATTTCAAGAAAAAGCTTGTTTCTTTAAAGACTTCAAGGAAAGGAATCTCTCTCTGATAATAGAAAAAAACATTTGACGTCATTTTCTCGGTTTTTAAAAGATACTTAATCTTTTTATTCCTCCTTTCCTTTTCATCTCATATCGTTGGTGAGGGGAAATAGAACAAAGAACAAAACAGAACAGGAAACAGGCCCTTCAGCCCAACAAGCCCATGCTGCCACCTCGATGTTCCCACTTGTACCCATGATCCCTGTGTATGTTTATAGATCCATGCATTGGAACCAAATTTGAGACAATTTAGGGAGAATTTGTTCTGCCAATCAGCCTAAGAGCACATCTTTGGAACATGGGAGGAAACCGGAGCACGCGGAGAAAACCCACGTAAGCACGGGGAGGATGCGCAAACTCCCACATTCACAGGCCCAAATCTATGTATCTGTATAGCACAGCAATAGTCACTGAGCTGTTGTGTTGCCCATCAAATGGTCCAGGTCAAGCATACACTAACAACATGAAGCACTAGGATACTCTCAAAAAATCCAAGAGCAGCCCTCTCACGAGCCATCACGTGTACGCCCCTTGTTAGACAACAAGGCAGACCAAAGCACCTGTAGGATAAAACAAATACATCAATATCATCGACAATTTACACACTTCCCAGGGAACTCCCAAGACTCATGATCCCTATTTTAAATCAGTTTTCTATACCCCTCCATTCCCATTCTGTTCATGTGCCCATCTAAGTATCTCTTAAATAACTCCAGAGTGCCTGCCTTCACCACTTTACTTGGCAGCACGTTCCATACCCCCACCACCCTCTGTGTGAAAAAACTCCCTCTAGCATCCAAATTATACTGTACTCCCCTCACCCTAAGCCTGTGGCCCCTTGTGCTATTTGAGACCATCCTAGGAAACAGCTTAACCCTGTTTATCTATACCCCTCATATTCTTGTACATCTCTATTAGATCTCCTCTAAGTCTACATCCTTCTAAGAAAAACAGCCCCAATTTGCCTAACCTCTCCTTGTAACTCACACCTTCCATACCAGGCAGCATCCTGGTATGGTAAACCTCCTCTGCACTCTCTCCAGACTCTCCACTTACGGGAGTAAGGCGACCAGAACCGGACGCAGTATTCCAAATGAGGTCTAACCAACGTTTTATACAACCGCAACATTAAAGGCCAGATCTTGTACTCCATATAAAGGCTAGCATATCATATGCTTTTTTCACAACCTTCTCCACCTGCTCTGCCACCTTCAGAGACTTGTGCACCTGCACTCCCAGGTCCCTCTGCGTTTCTATACTCTTAATAGGTCTACCCTTTATCATATACTTCCCCGCTACATTCTTTCTCCCGAAATGCATCACCTCGCATGAATTCCATCTGCCATCTATCTGCCCAAGCTATCAGCCTATGTCCTGCTGAATCGCCTGACAATGCTCCTCACTATCCGCAAGTCCAGCCATCTTTGTATCGTCTGCAAACTTGCTGATCTATCCACTTACTCCCTCTTCCAAGTCATTTATATATATTACAAATAGGAGAGAACCCAGCACTGGGCCCTGCGGCACACCACTAGTGACAGACCTCCAGCTAGAAAAACACCCTTCCACTATTACTCTCTGTCTCTTATTACCAAGCCAGTTACTCATCCATCTAGCTACTTGCTCTTGTATCCCATTAGCCTTGACCTTTCCAACTAACCTCTCATGAGGGACTTTGTCAAACGCCTTACTGAAATCCATATAGACAACATCAACAGCTCGCCCTTCGTCAACCGTTTTCGTCACCTCCTCAAAAAATTCTACCAGATTCGTAAGGCACAACCTCCCTTTAACAAAGCCATGTGCGTATCCCTAATCAGATCGCAACTCTCTAAGTGCCTATACATCCTATCTCTAAGAATCCTCTCCAACAGCTTCCCTACCACTGACGTCAAATTCACCAGCCTATAATTTCCAGGGTTATCCCTTTTTAAACAATGGTACGACATTAGCTATTCTCCAGCCCTCTGGGACCTCACCTGTGTCCAAAGAAGAGACAAAGATTTGCGTCAGAGGCCCAACAACTTCACCTCGCACCTCCCTAAGTAGCCTGGGATAAATGCCATCAGGCCCCGGAGATTTATCAGTTTTAATGCTACCTGGAAGCTCTAACACTTCCTCCCTCAGTATGGATATTTCCCTCAACTGGTCTACAGCTCCCTCAGAGACAGGGTTAACAAGACCCTCTCCTTCATGAATACTGACGCAAAGTATTAATTCAGGATCTCCCCATTTCCTCGGGCTCAAAGCACAGTTCCTCTGCTCTGTCCATAAGAGGTCTGATTTTCCCTCTAACCACCCTTTTATTCCTAACATAGGAGTAATTTACTATTCAAAACCCTTTGATATTAAACAAAACTGTTTTCCAGTGCAGTATAAAAAAAAGAAAGACAGCAAATGTTGTCTATTAGTGCCTAAAAATTGAATCCCACATCAATCCTTCTCAAACATAGTTAGGATATCAGTAAAATAGGGAAAACCCTCCCACCTTGGGAGGGCTTATGAAGCTACTAACACTATCGTTAGGAACAGCCTTCTCCTTAAAGTTGATCAGTCACAAGTAGGCTTACATTAACACTGTAATGAAGTTTCTGTGAATATCCCCTAATTGCCACAGTCCAGTGCCTGTTCAGGTTCAGTGAAGGAGAATTTAGCATGGCTAATGCACCTAACCAACACATCTTTGGACTGTGGGAGGAAACTGGAGTGCACAGACACAGAGAAAACATGCAGATTCCACACAGACAGTGACCCAAGCCAGGAATTGAACCCAAGTCTCTAGTGCTGTGAGACTGCAGTGCTAATTACTGCACTACGGCACCGCCTTTTGTTGCCAATGCTAATAATAAAGTGATCAGAGAAATCTCCAGATCCTCTGGAATGCTTGTCACTTACAGGCCGTTGTTAGGTGATCACATACAAGCAGAATGAACCTAATTACTTCTACCTGGGATTATAAGTATTTTAATTAGTGTTTTGGGGGTACATTCTGCAATGCATCTCCAGCTGCGCCCTTTTTGGGCGTGAAGCTAATAGCATTAGATATCCATGCTGGTAAGATTGTGAGAAGCAAGAAATTGGGCGTGAGCTGATTTGTCAGCTCTCTTATGATCTTATTGGCTTGCCCTGCTCATTGGCCAGTGGGGCACAATGGTAAGGGTGACCCCCTAATGTTTTCAAGAAGCAGTTCGATATAGCACTTCAGGTGAAGGAGATCAAAGCATATCAGGGAGGCAGGATCAGACTACTGAGTTAGATGATCAGCCATGATCATAATGAAAGGTGCAGCAAGCTTGAAAGCCAAATGGCCTCTTCCTGCTCCTATTTCCGATTTTTCTATTTAATTAATTGGCTATATATGTAGGGCAGGACATCTGTATGAGAAGAGGCTTTTATTATCTGATATAATGGTATGAAGTGTTACTGGGGAGATCGGGAGTCCTCATAAGGCCATAGCTGCTTGGGCTACTCGAGAAACCACTATGGGCCTTATGCTTTGGGGGTGCACTAAGCAGGAGCAGGCACATGTTGGGGAGGGGCTGGTTTGGCAGAGGAGCAATAGCCTATTCTGGACTAGGGGGAAATGACCTGGACCCTGAAAAGGGGAAAGAAGCCACTAATGCCTGTTAATTCGTGACTATGTTGAACTAATTAATAGAGAAGCATGACAATGATGAGCATACTTTTGCCTCCCTGATTATTCCTATTTTTGAATAAATCAAATAACCAATTAAACTAATTCAAATCAACTGAGGGACAAATTAAGGGGCAATTCTTAAAGAGATACTGTTTGAAACGAAAAGCAAATCACAAATTAAACTTAAAACATTAAACTCAGAATGTGATCAAGAGCATTGATAAGGCACCTCTTCATCTGACTATTGCAGCACCAGCATTTTAACATTCTTTCACTTTGACAGTTGAGCCAATTGTAGCCATCTACTCAACACTAATATCTGTGACTGTCACTGATTACCAATCAGCAGTTAACTCTTTGTGCACAGACCTCCTTATTCTGTGAATCCAATGAGTGATACCCATTCCCATTTGGCTGCCAGCAGCGAACATCCTCACCAATATGGTTCATGTCATGGGGAGAGAGTGCTTGTCCATGGTTGCTACATTGCAGTAGAATGATGATGACTTGCAGCGGAAATAATGCATTGTTTCTCAAAGAATGTCTGACTCCTGTCTGGCTGAAGGCAACTCATGAACTCTCAGTGACCAGGGGAATATCAGTGAGATGTTACACAAACAATCTCACTGCTCTGGTCTTAGCTCATCCTTAGTGAGGGGTGCCCCTGAGGCTCAGTGTCAGTGCAGGCAGATGCACACTTTTTATAAGAGTCTAGTAGCTGGTTCTATGTGCTGAGAGTAACAATGATTCGGTTGAGTGATAGCCCTGACCATTGTGAGGGAGCTTCTCATTGCCAGGGAAACACTAGCATGATCATTCACTACTATGAAGAAACACAACCAATAAGCTGCCAGCCTTGCAGAGAGCAGATGGAATAGGTTCTGGAGTAAGAATCCAGCCTTTCAGTGAAAGGTGGATGCAGCTGCTTCCATGGCACTTTACGTAGGAACTTTATGAGAGCAGCAAACAGAAAGATTGTAAAAATTGAGATCTATTGCATTGACAGAGATGGCTGATGACTTACACAGATGGTCACTATCTACAAGTGCCTAAGACTTAAATTTATGTAAGTAAATTTCTTTAACTTTTCTATCCCTACAGCTTGGTGTATTCCCAAGATCCACAGCAGAGTTGGAGCCAGCCTCCTGCCTGACATGTTGCTTGTGATTACCCTGGTGGACATCCTGTGGAGGGCTGACACCTAGAGGGCCCCAGCCTGATTTTGGGGTGCTGCTGTGCAATGGTGCCACCCTCTTCAGCCTGTAGGTTTGGAGTACAGGTCACAGGAAGAGGGGAGTCATGGAGTGCACAGTATACCCCATGGAGCTCATCTTTTCACCAGCGCAGGGCATTTGTTCTGTACCAAGATCTCCACTAAAGCAGCCACTATCATAATGTTGACCTAACTGCCTTGGAGTGCTGACATGATATCTTTGGACAGAAGGCATTTGGGCTCCTCCATTTGGCCTTTGTAGCTGACACCCTTTCTGATGTTCCTGATTTTGCCTTTGCAACTGAGGCATGACTGAATCCAGTGGCACAATAGCTGACTGGGGCTTAGCAGAGTCCTAGCCTCCAGCAATCTTCGAGTACTGGCTTCCTGCTCCTACCTGCTGTGGTTCAGAGAGTGTGAGAAACTCCTCAGTTTGTGACCCTGAGGTCTCTCTACTATTAAGTCCCACTGAAGTGTGTGCCTGTATAGTGTTGGAGGGTCTGAGTGAAAGCTGTCTGCTTTTTCAATCTGCACTTCAGAGAATTTATCAGTGCTTGTGTCTAGGGTGGGCTCCAATGCTTGGCTGTTCTCCTGCTGTGGCTGCAAGAAAAGGAAGATGGCATTAGTGCATAGCAAGGGCAAAAGGATACAAGAGACAAGACTGATGTAAAGCTGCTGTGATGAATGGTGGTGTTGTGGGTCCTCACTTGGTTTTTTGGTGCCCACAGTGCCCTTGTGCAGGAACAGTTCTCTTCCTCCCTGTTCAGCTGGAGGACTCTCTCCTCAAAGTGAGAGAGGATTTTTAACTTCGGCATCCCTCCACCTGTTTTGTCATTGTGAGCCTGCTTGTTCTGCAAGAAAAGAGATAGTAAGAATATAAATAGGCTGTGTGTCAGGCCAGATGGTAAGGATGTCTGGCGTGTGTGGTTGGTGAGTGGAAGCAGGGAAGTGATGAAGGACTGTTTGGGAGAGTGATTGGTGCTGCTCCTTATGGTGGCAGTGAGTGAACTCATTGCGGATCTGCGATAAGTGCGTGAGTGCAACAGAGGAGAAAAACAACTTACTCTGGCAGAACAGAGGAGATAATTCATCTTTTTGCAACACTAGATGCTGGTTCTCCTCTGTAATGAGCTGCAGTTTACCTATACTGCCACTGCCTCCCATATGGGGTTGGTGACCTTGCACAAGGGTCTCCTCTCCTCTCAGAGGGGGAGGCGACACAAGGTGTGCTGTGTCTCTTTCTTGGCATCCAGCCATCTGGTGAGGCAGCTCTCTGAGAATCTTGGAGCAGACTTCTTAGTGGCCATTGTAAGGATCGGGCTTTGAACAAGTGGCTCGGGAATCTTGGAGTTGCCTTTAAATGGAGCATCCTATTGATTGAGGCACTCAGCTGATGGTGAATCAGAGTCCATCCCCCATGGAGATAGCATGAAACCTGTGAAATTTTTAAAAAGTGGCTAAAAATATGGTAGCAAGACCCACCAATGCCACCAGTCAGGCTACCCTTGGCTTTTCCTGCCCAAAATGACGCTTAGAAAAAATTTCTGACTTCTGATACTCCCACTTAACTCTCTCCAGGATTAAGTGGGTGGCACAGTAGTGAGCACTGCTGTCTCACAGTGCCAGGAACCTGGGTTCAATTCTCAGCTTGAGTCACTGTCTGTGTGGCGTTTGCACATTCTCCCTGTGTCTGTGTGGGTTTGCTCCAGGTGTTCCAGTTTCCTCCCAGAGTCTGAAAGATGTGCTGGTTAGGTTAAAATATGGCGACTAGGGGAATTTCACAGTAACTTCATCGCAGTAATAATGTAAGCCTTACTTGTGATTAATAAATAAACTTCTTTTAAAAAAAATCGTCATGCCCTGTGAATGCCTGAGTGCAGTACCATCAATGACCACTACTCCCACTGGTGCTGCTAGTACCAGAGAGCAATCAGCTAACATCTCTTTGGGACAGCATATCTGCCCTGCATTGTGCTTAATTCAATGGTAGTCCTGATTTTGGTTAGTTAAGTGTCTGATTAGGCTCAGTTCCACTTGGTTCACCCAAAACTGGTTGTGGTAGTGTAGCTATTAGTTTTCTAGTCAGTACATAGGTCCCTGCCATGATTGGTAAATTCTGACCAGTGTTTCCAGCTGATCAGAACTGGGAAAAGTCAGAGATCTTAAGGAGTACAGGAACTGTAATGGCAAGGTGGGGAAAAATACATGGGAAGATCTGTGATAGGGCAGAAAACAGGAGAGATTAAAAGGGTTGAAAATGCAAGCAAAATGAAGTAGTAATTGGACAAGTAATAAGTGCCCTGCACCACAACCTTTTTATCATTGAACCGTCTGCTCTTCCATCCTATCACCGATGTTTTGTTTCATCCCTCTACTTGCTTCAGACTTATCAGTTCCTGATTTCTGATGAAATATCACAAACATTTTTCTCTACATTAGATGTCGCCAGATGTGCTGAGTATTACCAGCATTTTCTGGGTTTTTTTCAGATGATCAGAATCTGTGGTATTTTGCACTTGTACTAATTTGTCTTATGTTTGCTACTAAACATATTGAAGAGGTAACAAAAAAAATGGTTTTGGAAAGTGAAAATTTTGATGCAGATGTTGCGAATGTTTATATACTCTATTTTAAACACTTCAGCCCATGTTGCTAAGTTACCTTCCCAAATCCAAAGCATTGAACACTTTGTGATGAAATACTTTTGGCTTTAGGGATGCTGAAAAACTCCACATCTTTGTTCCTTAAAAACAGACAGGATAAATATATTACATGTGAACAATATAAAATCATGCATTATTATGTAAACCATTATTTTAAGAAGTAAATATAAATATTTTATTCTTAGAAGCGTAGCAAGCATCTTACCATACTTTATTTATTTATTTGTGTATAAGATGTGGGCGTCGCTAGCTGGGCCAATATTTATTGCCCACCCCTAATTGCCCTCGAGAAGGTGGTGGTGAGCCGCAGCCTTGAGCTACTGCAGTCCACAGGATGTGGATACATCCACAATCCTGTCAGGAAGGGAGTTCCAGAATTTTGAACCACTGACAATGAAGGAACGGCAATATAGTTCCAAGTTAGAATGGTGTGTGGCTTGAAGGGGAATTTGCAAGTGGTGGTGTTTCCATGCACTTGCTGCCCTTGTCCTTTAGGAGCAGAGGTCACAAGATTGGAAGAAGCAGCCAAAGGAGCACTGGTGAATTGTAATCACACAATATTTCAGTACAGTCTCTGAAAGCTGCCCAGAGGTTGACATCAGGATTGTTGTGAAGACTCCAAAGTCACACAGCTTCCCAGCATTTTACAGTTAAAGCCACCTGACCACAGCAAAGAATCAATGCCTTAAACAAAGGATAAAACCTGGGATGGACTGCATAGTAATAGAACATATTGTCTGCGGCACTTACATTGTCTGCAGTTGTACCAGACAACTGCTTGTATATTGCAAATGGCACTAAACATTTGTCATCAATATTGACAAAGGCACTAATTAAACCGTTGTGAGCACATCACTATTTAGTTTTTGCCTGATGGAAGCAACTCATACATGACCAGAAATTAAATTGTATAAAAACTATGATTACAAGAGCAAGTCAGAGGCTAGGAATCCTGTGGTGAGAATCTCACTTCCCGACTCCATAAAGCCTATTCATCATCATCCTGAGTGTGATGGAATACTGTCCACTTGTCTGGATCAGTGCACTTCCAATAACACTCAAGAGCTTGACAACATCCAGGACAAAACAGCCCACTTGACTGACAACCCAACCACAAACATTCACTCTCTTCACCATCAACTCAGTGCTCACAGTGTGTACCATCTACAAGGTGCACTGCAGCAACTCACCAAGGCTCCTTAGGCAGCAACCTCCAAACTCACAACCTTACAATTTAAAAGTACAAGACACCTAGGAACACTACCTCTGAAAGTTGCCCTTCAAGCCATTTACCATCATAGTGGCTGGGTCAAAATCCTTGAACTTCCTTTCTAACAATCCCATCCGAGGTCACGTACCAACTGGCACAAAAGTAGCTTCTTCCCTGCTGCCATCAGACTTTTGAAAGGACCTACTTTGTATTAAGTTGATCTTTGTCTACATCCTGGCTATGACTGTAACACCACATTCTGCACTGTCTCATTTCTTTCTCTGAGTTGTCTGCGCTACCTCACAAAGTGGACTGGGTTTTTGCAAAGACAAGTCTGGAGAGTTTTTTTATTCAATCATGGAACATGAGCATTACTGACTGGCCAGCATTTATTGCCCGTCCCTGGTTAGCTGAGAGCAGTTGAAAGTCAGACCCATTGCTGGGGCTCTGGTGTCACATGTAAGCCAGAGAGGTAAAGATGACAGATTTCCTTCCTCAAAGGATGTTAGTGATCCAGGGTTTTCCCTGACAATCGACAGTGGTTTCATGGTCATCAGTAGATTTTTGATTCCAGATTTTCTTTAAATTCAAATTCCACTATCTGTAATGATGGGATTTGAACCAGGTCCCCAGAACATTAACTAGTTTCTGGATTAATAATTAGTGATAACACCACTACGCGATTGCCTCGGATGCATTAGTACTTGCAACAGTAATTGCAATGCAATTGTAATTTGCAATGACATGATTGGTATTTGTCAACATCATCTCGAGCAGCTCTGTGCTCTAGGCCAGTTTCCAGGGATGCACATGGAGACAAACATCAGTTGCTGCTGAAGGATCAATGAAAGACTCTCTTTTTTCTGCCTGAAACTTGTTGATCTTCCAGTGCAAAGAACGGTCAGTGCAAGAACTCAGTGCAACTGAGTGTTGCAGACTGGCACAATCCCATGTCCAGGCCAACGTGCTGAGGGATATACTCAACCTTGGAACAGGTGCCCCCAAGGCGCAATGGGGAAAGGCCATTGTGCAAGTCCTTTCAGCCAATATTCATGAGGGGCTAGTAACTAGATAAAATCCTTCGGACTGTGCTTAATCCTAACCAAATGTAACTATTGAAGCACTGCAGAGTGTATATAGTTTGAAAAGAATTGTACTGTCTGTAATGAAATAATTGAAATGAATGAAATATTCTCATTATTGAATTGAAGTTCTTTGGATTGTGTCATGATCTCTGGAGAAAATATGAACAGCACTGTACTTTACTGTTATAACAATTTGAAATTTTTTTGTCCTATGTCTTCCTGTGATTTTATGAATAAAGTATATTTTTGCAAAAATAAGACCAGCAGACTGGCCAAAAGACATCTTTTAACATATTGACTCTATTCCTGCAACAATCAATCCATATCAATGTATGGGTGCATAAGCATAGAGCATAGAACACTACGGTACAAACAGGCCCTTCGGCCCACAAGTTGCGCCGATCATATCCACACCTATCAGGCCATAGAACTATCTGTAACTCCCAATCCCATTAACTCCCATGTACTCATCAGAAGTCTTTTAAAAGACCCCAGCGAGTTCACCTCTGCCACCACCAATGTTAGCTGATTCCACTCACTCACCACCCTCTGAGTGAAAAACTTAACTTTATCATCTCCTCTGTACTTGCTCCTCCGCACCTTAAACCTGTGTCCTCTCATAGCAACCATTTCAGCCCTGGGAAATAGCCTCCGAGAATCCACCCTATCTATTCCTCTCAACATTTTATAAACCTCTTATCAGGTCGCCTCTCAATCTTTGTCTCTCCAGGGAGGAGAGACCTTGCTCCCCCAACCTATCTTTATAAGGCATGCTTCCAATCCTTGTAAATCTCTTCGGCACCCTCTCACTAGCTTCCACATCTTTCCTGTCATGAGGCAACCAGAACTGCGCACAGTACTCCAAGTGGGATCTGACAAGGGTCTTATAAAGTTGCAGCAATCAGACCACACAGCACAGACTCATATATAATGAAGCTACTGAAACAAACCTTTCCTAAAAAAACCTTTTCACTTTTGACTTCCCCTGCAAATAAACATTCTCTAAGATGAGAAATCTTGCCTATAACAACCATCTGTAGGAGTATTCTAATATCTAATATACAGCCAAAATGTAACTTTAGTCATGTTGTGGGTGATGTCACACTCTGGGACTTGAGTAAAGTTTAGAATTTATTTGAAGTTTATTTTATTGTTACAAGTAAGCTTACATTAACACCACGATGAAGTTACTGTGAAAATACTTGCACCACCACACTCCTGTTCAGGTATACTGAAGGAGAATTTAGAATGGTTAATGCAGCTAACCAGTGTATCTTTCAGACTGTGGGAGGAAACTGAAGCATTCAAAGGAAAGCCACGCAGACACAGGGAGAATGTGCAGACTCCGCGTAGTGACCCAAGCCAGGAATCACATTTGGTCCTTGGCGCTGTGATATTGCAGTGTTAACCACTATGCCACCATGCTGCCTGTGTACATAATCTAGGCTAACACTTCAGCCCACACTGATTGAATACTGCAATGTCAGAGGTGAATTCCTTTTTCGAAGTAACTTCATTGCAGTGTTGATGTAAGCCTATTGTGACTAATCAATAAACTTTAAAAAAATACATCAATCTAATCTTACCTTCATAGTTGGACATAAAATATGTCAAGGTATCAGCTAAGAAGTTTGCCTGCTGTCCTAGCCAATATTTATCCCACAAACAAATCCTTCCAAAAATAGTTTATCAGCCCATTTATCTCTTTATTCTTTGTGATATCTTGTTATGTGTAAATTAGCTGTTGTATTTACTTGCATTAGAGCAGTGACTGCACTTCAAAATGTAATCTACTAACTGTGAAGTGAGGGTAAGTCTTTATGAATAGAAATTTTTGATTTTTCTTACAGATGTTGATTATTGGGCAGTAATCTGGTGGAGATGATTGCATGGCTTTAGAGTCCACTTGATTTTCATTCTACATATTTCAGTCAAATGAAAATTAGACAAGTTCCATAACGGAAATCGGATGCCCCACCTGACAGATTATTAGCCTGGAACTGAAGGCAAAGCTCAATCCCAATGTATATTTCTAGAATGTTCATGGAATCCCTACAGTACAGAAGGAGGCCATTTGGCCCATTGAGTCTGTCCCTAGCACAATCCCAACCGGGATTCCTGTAACCTCAAACATTTAGCCTGTTAACCTCCCTGACATCAGGTCAATTTAGCATGGCCTTTCCACCTAAGCTGCACATCTTTGTACTGTGGAAGGAAACCACATAATCACTGGGAGAATATGCACAGTCCACACAGAGAGTGGCCAAAAGCCGCGCTAACCACTGTGTCACCATGCTGCCTCTTTTTTATGAAGACCGTGCACTGAGTTGTAGAATCTACTTTGGTGTCTGTTTGATCAAGCTGGTGAACTGGCATTCTGTTCAAATCATATACATCACAAATATTCTGAAAGAGCTCACCAACTTCAGCTTTCCCTGGTCATTTAGGATACCACTGCCTGCTGGACATGCTTAAAATTTTACAATTAGAAAAGGCAGAAAGCTCTCACCCAGAGGTGATTTTATGAAGTAAGGAAGAATTCCGTATTAAGGCTTGTGATGAACAGCCAACTTGACGTGAGTTGCTGCAGCCGATCTGTTGGGTGATCCCTTGCATGTGTGAAGCGCACCTTTGCATGAACTCCAGGATCTGCAACACAGCGATACTTGGGAAAATTACAAGTTAATTAAAAAAAAGTATCTTGTGTGGAATACTTTGTAACTACAATATTTCCCTCAGACAATACTATTTATACAATCATCACATACAAAAAAAAATCATTGCTGCTGGCTGTTAGATATTACTCCTTAATCTTTCAGTTCTCTTGCTGCGGCAAAATGCCCCTGTACCTCAATCAACTGATCCAAGAACAGGGCTCATTGTTGGGTAAAAAGGTGCTTCTAAACTACTACCTAAATATCAACAAACCAGTTAAATTCAGCTCTATTGCTTCATACCTGAACACTGTGTTCCTTGCTGGCTGACTTGGCCCAGGTACAAGGTATTCTTCCATCTTTATCATTTAGACGTAGATCACCCCCGGCATCCAGTAATTTACTAAGAATCCACTGATTGCATGAAAAGGCTGCTGCATGCACTGGAGTACTCCGATCTTCACAACGACTAGACAGAATGAATTATTTTTAAAAAAGACAGATCAGTCCACAGGTGTTAGATAATCAAAGCAAATGTCAAGTTGCTAGTAAATCCCTCTTAGGATTTTGAATAGTCCAAAAACAGATTGTTAAACAGCCTTGGTTATTTTAAACTGGTTATCTATTTAAATAATTGACTGAACTTGAGTAGCATTTATCTGGAATGCATTAACAGAGCAATACATTGATTTTTAAGAATTGAATCTGGATGGCCATGTTTAGATTAAGTAATGAATTCCTTTAGGTTAACTAATCAAAGTAATGAATTCGTTCAACAACATTCAAACTGCTCTCCATGTAGCTCTGCCATACAACCTCTGTAAAACTGTCCACTTGCCCTCTCTCCTACCCTTGCTAGCCTACACAGATCATCTGACACACACTGCACACAATTTAGAATCTTTATCTTCATCTGCAAAATCCCTCCATGATCTCATTTCGCCCTCTCTCTTCCACTCTTCAGTGCTCCAAAACTGGCCTTATCAATCACTCCTCATCTCACTTGGCCTTTGATGGGATGAGACTTCAGCCCCTGTGGCCCTGCTATTTGGAATTCCCTTCCAAGCATCCTCTACCTCTCAATTTATTTCTCTCCACAATTAAAAATCCTCTCAAAACTGCTCTTTTTGACTAGGCCGAGTTACCTCTTCCAACTCTGCCATTATATCTGAGCATCTTTTCCTTGTATGTGTCCTCATGCTCTTTAAAGCCATTTACATTATTTTCCATGTTAAAACTGCTGTATAAATAAAAGGGTGTTTTCATTTTCATGTTTGCAACACTCAGCTAAGATACTTACTGGTTAGGGTTTGCTCCAAACTCCAATAAAACATCAACAACTTTGACAAGATCCAGCAATGCAGCTACAAAAAGTGGAGTCTGTCCCAAGCTATTTGTAGCGTCTACAGCAGTGCCTGGAAACACAAAACTGTTATGAAGTTTCACTTAATTTATAATTTAGTTTCAGAGCAATATTGTGTACTATATTATCTTCAAATCTGACAATAAGAGAATATAATTTGCAATCATTGATATCAGATGGCCAACAGCGTCTCACTCACTCTACCGACCCCCTAAAAAAGGCTGTCCATTTTCCAGAGAATGAAATAGAGATGGCGGAAAATTGTGAGATATATTCAACAAAACAACTGAATCATCAATAAATTATTGGTCTTGATCAGGTGCCATGTTTGTTTTGGCAATGTATATGCAGACAGTGGCAATGTTGTTCACTGTCTTCCAGAAGCACTCTTTTCCCTCATTACAAGTCCAGTTGTAGAGCAGTTACAGGAAGGATTTATCAATAATCACCTTCAATAATGCTCGGTACTTGACTATTCAAAGATACCATTCTATTTGATATAACAGCACCTTTCAGAATGGATACTTTTGAGCAACTGGTACATAGTTGTTGTACTACAGAAACATCAGTTCAACACAAGCTCAGAAAACAGCAACTAGGGAATAAGTAAGAATTGTAGAAGTTGATTCATGCTCTGATTAAGTTCCTGCTCACACTTTGCCCACAAGGCTGGCTGAGATGAAGAATTCACTGTACATAAAATCTATAATGTATGTCATAACGCTTAGACAGCTACATGCTCTAAGTAACTGATAAGTTTAATGCAGACAGAAAGGCTGTTTTTGTCAATTTTATGATAGCCTTTGGGTGGCAATTCATGTTTTTCTTGGTTAGCATTCCTGGAACCTTCCATGGAACCTTGTGTCATATAGTTGTATTGAATGAACTTTGGTGAAGAAACACGTCTCTCTCCAGATACTTTTTGCACACGCATGTTCCAGTTGCGAGCACGCACGAAGGATCAACCATGTCTCATCCACATTGTTCCTCAACTTTGGAGATAGACAGGACGCTAAGTTAAAGCAGTCCTTTAACTTTGTTAAAGCAGTCTTTAGATACGATCCGCTATTTCCTGCTCCCACAGGATTTCCGTACATGCGCAGTTTGAGTAAATTGCAGTTGATGATGTTTCTATGAGGGACATGTGTTATAGTGTCAAATGTGGTGCTCCATAGCTGAGCACAGCCAACCTGGCCATCCTTCACTTCTGGACAATTTACTTGGCTTGTTTACAACTCAACATGAAAGAATCTGCTGCTCATTAATATATCAGATGGCAAAACAGTTTTACAAATTTTATGAATGAAAATGTATGTTTGAAAAGAGATTATTGTTTCCTGACTAGATTTATGTTCCGTATAACCATTATTATTATTATTACTGCTGGGTGCAAAAGTGCAGGATACTGTACACCTGTAATAAACCAGTTATGAAATAAAAACAAAAAGTGCTGGTTAAACGCAGCATGTCTGGCAGTATCTGTAGAGATTTGGGTTAGGGTGACTGTGTGAAGTTTGTACTTATTCCCCTTGTCTGACTGAGTTTCCTTTGGGTGCTCCAGTTCCTCCCAAGAGTGCTCCAGAGAATCTCAAGAGTGTCCTACCAAGATACCATCAATCCATCTCCTCTCACACCAGAGGCCCAAACATCCTGCACCACTGCTATACAAACATCAAATATGCCTACTGCTCTATCCCTCGTCCACACTTTGGCAAATCAGACCACAAGGCTGAATTCTTGCTCCCGGCTTTTAAGCAACAACTGAAACTGGAGAATCTAATAAAGAAAGTCATACAATGTTGATCTGGGGCAACAGATGATCTCTTAAGAATTGGTGAACTGGTCAATATTCAAGAATTCAGCAACCAACTAAATGAGTACATCACTACAGTAATAGACCTCATCAGTAAATGTGTAAAAGACTGTGTACCAAAGAAGCTAATCCACACATTTCCCAAGTGGAAACCATGGATGACAGGGATATCCACGGTAATTGAAATCCAGGTCTGAAGCATTCAAGTCGGGTGACTCTGAAATCCAGATACGATCTATAGAGAACCATCAGAGATGTCAAGAGACACTACTGGAGCAAGCTAGAGTCCAAGGCTAGCCACACAGACTCTCATCAATTGTGGCAAGCTCCACACATTATGCCAGGCTACAAGGTGATGATGACTAGAATTGTTGACAACAATGCATCACTCCCTGATGAACTAAATGTATTCTATGAGCTCAGGGTCAGCGAGATATCATTATCCACTCTGACATCCTCGATTGCACTGGTGTCTGGGGTTACCATCACAGACATCAGCTCGGCCTTTTTGAAAGTTAATCCATGGAATGTGACTGCCTGGATGATGTGCACGGCCAATCACTTAGATCCTGTGCAGACCAACTAGTGGGATATTCACAGACATCTTTAACCTTTCCTTACCTCAAAGTGAGGTTCCTATCTGCTTCAAGGAAATGACCAATCTCCTAGTACCAAAGAAAAGCTAGGCAGTGTGTCTTAATAACCACTGCCTGGTGACTCTGACGCCCATCATTATGAAGTGCTTCGGAAGATTAGTCGTGGCATACATCAAATCCAGTCTTCCAGATTGTTTACAGGTCACTTATCACTGCAACAGGTCCACAGCAGATGTCATCTCCCTGCCCTGCGCTCAACCCTGGAACACCTAAATAACAACTTATATCAGATTCCTATGTGTCGAATACAGCTCAGCCTTCAACATCATTATTCTGACAAAACTCATCTCCAAACTCCAAGGCCCCAAGGCTTGGCTCCTCCTTCTGTGATTGGATCTTCGATTTCCTAACCCATAAACAGCAAGCAGCAAGGATAGGTGTCAACAGTTCCTCAACAATTATCCTCAACACCAATGCCCCGCAAAGCTGTGTCTTCAGCCCTTAAAATACTCTTTTTATACACTAATAATCATGTGGTTAAATTCTGCTCTAACTCCATTTTCAAGTTAGTCATAGAGTCATAGAACACTACAGTACAAACAGGCCCTTCGGCCCACAAGTTGCACTGATCATACCCATATCTACTGGTCCACAGAACTATCTGTAACTCCCAATCCCATTAAATCTGATGCACTCATCCAGACATCTTTTAAAAGACCCCAGCGAGTTCACCTCCACTACCACCGACGGCAGCCGATTCCATCACTCACCACCCTCTGAGTGAAAAACTTAACCCTAACATCTCCTCTGTACTTGCTGCCCAGCACCTTAACCCTATGTTCTCTTGTAGCGACCATTTCAGCCCTGGGAAATAGCCTCTGAGAATCCACTCTATTTATTTCTCTCAACATTTTATAAACCTCTTTCAGGTCGCCTCTCAATCTTCGTCTTTCCAGGGAGAAGAGACCTAGCTCCCTCAACCTATCTTCATAGGGCATGCCTCCCAATCCAGGCAACATCCTTATAAATCTCCTCTGCACCCTCTCAATAGCTTCCACATCCTTCCTGTAGTGAGGCGACCAGAACTGCACACCGTACCCTAAATGGGATCTAACAAGGGTCTTATAAAATTGCAGCTCCCGATTCCTAAACTCAATCCCTCGATTAATGAAGGCCAGTACACCATACGCCTTCTTGACCACATCCTCCATCTGCAAGGCCGATTTAAGAATCCTATGGACTCGGACCCCAAGATCCTTCTGCTCCTCAACACTGCTAAGACTCCTACCCTTGATATTGTACTCCTTCATCCCATTGGTTCTGCCAAAATGGACCACTATACACATTTATCTGCATTGAAGTCCATCTGCCACTTCTCCGCCCATTCTTGCATCCTATCTATGTCTTGCTGCAACTTCTGACATCCCTCCAGATTATCCACACCACCAACCTTCGTATCGTCAGCGAACTTACTAACCCATCCTTCCACTTCCTCATCCAGGTCATTTATGGAAATGACAAACAGCAAGGGTCCTAGAACAGATCCCTGGGGCACTCCATTGGTGACCGATCTCCATGCAGAAGAAGACCCATCCACAACCACTCTCTGCCTTCTGCAAGCAAACCAGTTCCTGATCCACAAGGCCAAAGTCCCTTAGACCCCATGCCCTCTCACCTTCTCAAGAAGTCTTGCACGGGGGACCTTATTAAATGCCTTGCTGAAATCCATGTAAACCACTTCCACCACTCTTCCTTCGTCAATGTATTCAGTCACATTTTCAAAGGACTCCACTAGTAAGGCACGACCTGTCTTTGACAAAGCCGTGTTGACTATTTCTGATCAAGCTAAATTTCTCTAAATGTTCATAAACCCTGTCCTTCAGGATCCTCTCCATCAACTTACCAACCACTGAGATCAGGCTCACCGGTCGGTAATTGCCTGGGCTATCCCTGTTCCCTTTCTTGAAAATAGGAACCACATCCGCAATCCTCCAATCCTCCAGAACCTCTCCCATCTCCACTGACGACGGAAAGATCATTGCCAGGGGCTCTGGAATCATTTCCCTCACCTCCCACAGTAACCTGGGGTACATCCCATCCAGTCCCAGCGACTTATCTACCTTGATAGAATTTAAAAGTTCCAACACATCTTCTTTCTTAACATCCACATACTCAATCTTTTCAGTCTGCTGCAAACTTGCAGTACAACCTCCCAGATCACTTTCCACCGTGAATACCGAGCAAAGTATTCTTTAAGCACTTCTGCCATTTCTTCCGGTTCCACACAAACTTTTCCCCCTTCACTTTTTAAAGGTCCAATTCCTTCACTTCTCATCCTTTTACCCTCCACATATTTGGGATTCTCCTTAATCTTACCCGCCAAGACCTTCTCATGACCCCTTCTGGCTCCCCTGCTTTTTAAGCTCTTTCTCCTTATACTCCTCTAGATCCTTAACATCTCCTAGTTCTCTCAACCTTTTGTACACCTTGCTTTTCTTCCTGACTAGATTCATCAGAACCCTTTGTGCACCACGGTTCCTGTGACTTACCAAAACCTCCTTGTCTCACCGGAACACAGCACCAGAGAAACATTTCTTGAAAGTACGCCACCTTCCTTCAGTACTTTTCCCCAAGAACACCTCTTGCAGTTTACTTGTCCAATTTTTTGCCTAATGATTTCATATTTCCTCCTACTCCAAATAAACACCTTCCTATCCTGCCTGATCCTATCTCTTTCCAATGCTATCGTGAAGGAGATAGAATTATGGTCACCATAATTTATTGATAAGTTTACTGATGACACTACTACAGTGGGTCAAATCTCAAACAATGACAAGATGGAATACAAGGAAGAGACAGAGAATCTGGTTCAATAGCAATATTGCAGAGCCCCTGGCGATGATCTTTGTGTCGTCGATGGAGACGGAGAGGTTCCGGATGTGGTGCCTATTTTCAAGAAGGGGAACAGGGATAGCCCAGGCTATCCCTCAGCGGTCGGTAAGTTGATGGAGAGAGATAGGATTTATGAGCATTTAGAGAAATTCAACATGATCAGAAATAGATAACACGACATTATTAAAGGCAGATCGTGCCTTACGAGCCTAGTTGAGTTCTTTGAAAATATGACTGAACACACTGACAAAGGAAGAACAGTGGACGTGGTTTACATGGATTTCAGCAAGGCGTTTGTTAAGGTCCCCCATGCAAGACTTCTTGAGAAGGTGAGAGGGCATGGGATCCAAGGGGCTTTGGCCTTGTGATCCAGAACTGCCTTGCCTGCAGAAGGCAGAGAGTAGTTGTGGATGGGTCTTTTTCTGCATGGAGGTCAGTCACCAGTGGAGCGTCCCAGGGATCTGCTCTAGGACCCTTGCTGTTTGTCATTTTCATAAACAACCTGGATGAGGAAGTGGAGGGATGGGTTAGTAAGTTCGCCAATGATACGAAGATTGGTGGTGTTGTGGATAGTCTGGAGGGATGTCTGAAGTTGCAGCGAGACACAGATAGGATGCAAGAATGGGCGGAGCAGTGGCAGATGGACTTCAACGCAGATAAATATGTGGTGGTCTATTTTGGCAGGACCAATGGGATGAAGCAGCATAATATCAAGGGTAGGAGTCTTGGCAGTGTTGAGGAGCAGAAGGATCTTGGGGTCCGGGTCCATAGGATTCTTAAATCTGCCCCGCAAGTGGAGGATGTGGTCAAGAAGGCATATGGTGTACTGGCCTTTATTAATAGAGGGATTGAGTTTAGGAGTCGGGAGGTAATGCTGCAACTTTATAAGACCCTTGTCAGACCCCACTTAGAGTACTGTGTGTAGTTCTGGTTGCCTCACTATAGGAAGGATGTGGAAGCGATTGAGAGGGTGCAGAGGAGATTTACAAGGATATTGCCTGGGTTGGGGGGCATGCCTTATGAAGATAGGTTGAAAGAGCTAGGTCTCTTCCCCCTAGAGACCAAATTGCAGAGAAATTTGGCAGCACAGTCCTAAGTGTATTAGGAATATAGTATGGGGCTGTGACAACAGCTTTGTGGAGCACCAGTGTTGAGGATGATCGTGGAAGAGATGTTGTTGCCTATCCTTACTGACTGTGGTCTATGAGTTAAGAAGTTCAGGATCCAATCGCAGAGAACTGGCAAGGCCCAGGCCATGGAGTTTGGAGATGAGTTTCATGGAAATAATAGTGTTGAAGGCTGAGGTGTAGTCAATGAATAGAGACGAAGGTTGAGAGGCGACCTGATAGAGGTTTATAAGATGTTGAGAGGAATAGATAGAGTGGATTCTCGAAGGCTATTTCCCAGGGCTGAAATGGTCGCTACGAGAGGACACAGGTTTAAAGTGCGGGGGGGCAAGTACAGAGGAGATGTTAGAGATAGGTTTTTCACTCAGAGGATGGTGAGTGAATGGAATCGGCTGCTGTCAGTGGTGATAGAGGCGAACTCGCTGGGGTCTTTTAAGAGATTGGGAGTTACAGATAGTTCTATGGCCTGGTAGGTATAGATATGATCAGCACAACTTGTGGGCCAAAGGGCCTGTTTGTGCTGTAGTAGTCTATGTTCTATGTTCAATAATCTTTTATTTGATTTGATGAATTATTATTATATATATTAACATATAGCGAAAAGTATTGTTTTTGTGTACCCACTGATATAGACAGAGGCATGTTTTCCTTTATGTTTCCTGAAGTCGAAGACAATCTCCTTTGTATTGTTGACATTGAAAGAAAGATTATTGTTGCTACACCAGATTCTCTATCCCATTCCTGTACTCTGTCTCGTCACTGTTTGAGATCCGACCCACTACAGTGGTGTCATCAGCAAACTTGAAAATCAAATTGCAGAGAAATTTGGCAGCACAGTCCTAAGTGTATTAGGAATATAGTATGGGGCTGTGACAACAGCTTTGTGGAGCACCAGTGTTGAGGATGATTGTGGAAGAGATGTTGTTGCCTATCCTTACTGACTGTGGTCTATGAGTTAAGAAGTTCAGGATCCAATCGCAGAGAAATGGCAAGGCCCAGGCCACGGAGTTTGGAGATGAGTTTCGTGGAAATAATAGTGTTGAAGGCTGAGGTATAGTCAATAAATAGGAGTCTGACATAGGTGTCCTTGTTATCTAGGTGTTCTCTCCCTCAATGTCAATAAAATGAAGCAGATGGTCATTGACTTCAGGAAACATAGTGGAGGATGTGCCCCTATCTACATTAATGGTGATGAAGTGAAGATGGTCGACAGCATCAATTTCTAGGTGTTCAGATCACAAAGAACCTGTCCTGGTCCCTCCACACTGATGTTATAGTTAAGAAAGTTCACCTCTACTTTCACAGAAGGCTAAGAGAATTTGGCATGTCCGCTACAACTCTCACCAATTTTTACAGACGCATCATTGAAAGTATCCAATCCAGTTGCATAACAGCTTGGTTTGGCTCCTGCTCTGACAAAGATCGCAAAAAACTACAGAGGATTATAAATGTAGCTCAGTTGATCTTACAAATCAGCCTCCTATCAATAGACTCTGTCTATACTTCCCGCTGCCTCTGGAAAGCAGACAGCATAATCAAGGACCCCACACCTCAAATATATTCTCTCCCACCTTCTTCCGTTAGGAAAAAGACACAAAAGCCTGAACACATGTAACGAGACTCAGGAATAGCTTCTTCTTTGCTGTTACCAGACTTTTGAAGAATCCTACATATATTGTAGGTTAGATGGATTAGCCATGGTAAATGCGAGGTTAGGGGAATGGGGCAGAGCTGTACTGACCTGGGTAAATGCTGTTTTGGAGAGCCAATGCAGATTTGATGGGCTGAATGACCTCCATCTGTACTGTTGGGCTTCTATGGTTTCTGTCATTTGCAACAGGATCAATTGATCCCAGCACTGTCAACTAGGTTTTCCCATTCCATACATCCCTGCTACCAAGACACCCACAGCGTGTGTCATGATCAGTAGATCCCACTTACAAGGATAGACTGAAAATGAAGGCCAGAGCTAACATTTTGAGTGTATCCCAACAAAACAAAATTTTAAAAACAAACCACTCAGACTGTGTTCTCTTCCTCCAACCATCTACAAGAAAAAGAAGGAACGCTCAGCAATGACTCTGAGCAGTTTTTTTTATTCGAATTCAATCAAGTCCAACTCAGTCTCAACAAGTTGAGACATTCCCAATACAAGCTGACAAGACGGGGCTTGATCTCCATGATCCAAACTGATTGGAGTAGAAATTGCACCTTCTCCAAGGCTTAATCTCATCTCCATCTTAGCCAAAAGGCCAAAATGCTGCTTTTAAAAACTGCTTCACATGAAGCTAATGTGCAACACAGTGAGTTCAATCAAGTACAACATATCAATACTACACTTGATCTTAGCCAAGAGGCCAATAAGTGAAGGAAATCTGTCATCCTTCCCTGATTGGCCTACAGATGACTCCAGAGTCATAGCATTGCAATTGGCTTTGAACTGTCCTCAGGCAACTAACACTGGGAACAAACACTAGCCAGTAAAACCCACAAATAAAACTCAACTTTCCTTTGTTAATTTATAGAGAAACCTCTTAGACTGTGTTCTCTTCCTCCAGCTCTCTACAAGAGAGAGAAGGAACACTCATCAATGACACTAAGCAGTTGCTAAAAGCAACACTCAATGCCAGCTTTCTGCTTAGAAGAGAACACTATTAATCCTCCTCATGGATTGTGAGACCACACACTTTAGAAACACACCCCATCAGATCCTTTATGCACACTTGAAGTCTCAACATCACCGCAAGCTGCCCTCAAAGCGGCTGCGGGCTGACGAGATGGTCGCACACCTCCTTGTAGAATGTGCCTTTGCAAAGGAGGTGTGGAGTGAGATGCAGTGGTATTTGTCAAGGTTCATCTCGAGCAGCTCAGTGACGCAGGACTCTGTGCTCTATGGGCTGTTTCCGGGGACGCACACCAAGACAAATATCAACTGCTGCTGGAGGGTCATCAACTCAGCACTTTGGTCCGCCCAAAACTTGCTGATCTTCCAGCTGAAAGACCTCAACAGAGTGTTGCAGACTGACACATTCCAAGGTCAAGGGCTATGTGCTGAGAGACGTGCTGAAGCTTGGGGCAGCTGCCACAAAGGCACAACGGGGAAAGGCCACACTATAAGGCCTTTTAACAGAAGCAGACCAAGGGCCCGGGAACTGCAGAACATCCTTGGCCTGCGTAACTGTGTGCCAATTTGAGAAATAACGGCACACAGTAAAATTTGAGGCACTTCTCTACGAAAACTTACTTTATTTATAAAAATCTCAATTAAACCATTGCAAACTTACATGTCTATAAGTTGCAAACAGTGCAGAATAAAAACATTTTTACAGTCCTATACAAATTAGTCATTACATTTCAAAACTTCGAACTATATACATGCCTCAAAATTTACTGTGTGCCTCTATTTCTCAGATTGGCACACAGTTACGCAGATCGAGGATATTCTGCAGTTCCCGGACCCTTTGTCCACCTCCATTAAAACGCTTTATAGTGTGGCCTTTCCCCATCATGCCTTTGCAGCGGCTGTCTAAGCTTCAGCGTGTCCCTCAGCACATAGTCCTGGACCTTGGAATGTGCCAGTCTGCAACACTCTGTCAAGGACAGTTCTTTCAACTGGAAGATCAGCAAGTTTCAGGCGGACCAAAGTGCGTCCTTCACCAAGTTGATGACCCTCCAGCAGCAGTTGATATTTGTCTCGGTGTACATCCCCGGAAACAGCCCGTAGAGCACAGAGTTCTGTATCACCAAGCTGCTCGGGACGAACCTCGACAAATACCACTGCATCTCACTCCAGACGTTCTTTGCAAAGGCACATTCCACAAGGAGGTGTGCAACCATCTCATCAGCCCTGCAGCCGCTTCGAGGGCAGCGTATGGTAATGCTGAGACCTCGAGCATACATACAAGATCTGACAGGGAGTGCCCTCTCACCACCAGGCAAGCCAGATCTTGGTGCTTGTTTGTGAGTTCTGGTGATGAGGCTTTCTGCCAGATGACACTGACTGTCTGCTCAGGGAACCATCCAACAGGATCCGCCATCTCCTTTTCTCTCAGGGCCTCCAAGACGTTACGTGCTGACCACTGCTTAATTACCACGTGGTCAAAGGTGTGTTTGCAGAAAAATTTCTCCTCAAAGGACAGATGCTGCAGTACGGTCCAACTACTTAGAACATTCCGTGGCAGTGTGGCCAGATCCATCTCCTGCAACACTTGGGACAGGTAGAACCTCAAGTAGTGGTATTTGCTGTTAGTGTACTGAGGATCTACACACAGCTTGATGCAGCCACATACAAAGGTGGCTATCAGGATGAGGGCAGTGTCACCAGGCAGGAATGTTCTCTTCCGTTGGGGAACACTTCAGCAGTCACAATCACTCAGCCTCTGATCTTCAGGTAAGCATTCTCCAAGGCAGCGTTCCTGACATACAACAGCATAGAATCACTGAATGATCCCTAAGAATATAATCTTACTGATAAATACACAGAAGCTCAGTTGCCAATAACATAGATGCACATCACGATCAGGGGATGAATCTCTAATTTATAGATTTTGTTATTTATATTTTTGCTAATTAATTCATCTACAATAATACACCTAAGATATAAAAACAAATTATTTTCCAAATGGAACATAAGTCTGATTGGCATAATACATTCAATCCACCAATCAAAACTTAACATATGTGTCACTCATAACACGGAGATTGTGTCATTATGTTCTTTTCATAAAACGCAGCAACCAACTTCCTGTCAGTGTGAATCAGACTGCAAACTTGGTGTCATATATGACCCCAAGATGAGTTTCCAACCACATACTTGTATTATCAGTAAGACAGCCTGTTTCTACCTCCGTAACATCTCCTCATTGTTTTGCGAAAAATAATCTGTGTCACTGGAAAAAACCAAGTGATCCGATACGAGGTGCTGTCAGCGTTGTTGTACGTGGTGCAGATGTGGCCTATCCCCAATTCCTGCGCAGCAGCAGTGACCCAGGCCATTTCAAATTTATCTGGAGATCAAAGATGTGTTGCATCTGGAGGGAAACGATGCACTCATCTCCAAAGAACAGAGGAAAAAATGCTCCCAACGTGGCCCTTATCCTGATGGCCACCTTTGTGTGCGGCTGCATCAAGCTGTGTGTAGATCCTCAGTACACTAACAGCAAATACCACTACTTTTTAAAATTCTACCTGTCCCAAGTGTTGTGGGAGACAGGTCTGGCAACACTGTGCGGAACGCTCCAAGTAGTCGGACCATACTGCAGCACCTTTCCTTCATGGAGAAATTTTTCCACAAACATATGTGTGACCACATGGCAATCAAGCAGTGGTCAGTGTGTAATGTCCTTGAGGCCCTGAGAGAAAAAGAAATGGCGGATTCTATGGGATGATTCCCTGAGCAGACTATCAATGTTATCTGGCAGAATGCCCCATTACCAGATCTGGCTTGGCTGGTGGTGGGAAGGGCACTCCCCATCAGATCCTTCATGCATGCTCGAGGTCTCAACATCACAGCACGCTGCTCTCGAAGCTGCTGTGGGAGTGATGAGACGGTCGCGCACCTCTTTGTGGAATGTGCCTTTGCAAAGAAGATCTGGAATGAGATGCAGTGGTATTTGTCAAAGTTCATCTCGAGCAACTTGGTGACACAAGACTCTGTGCTCTACGGGCTGTTTCCGGGGACGCACTCCAGGACAAATATCAACTGCTGCTGAAGGGTCATCAACTCAGTGAAGGATGCACTTTGGTCCATCGAAAACTTGCTGATTTTCCAGTTGAAGGATTTGTCCTCGACCGAGTGTTACAGACTGGCACATTCCAAGGTCCAGAACTACGTGCTGAGGGACGCACTCAAGCTTGGGGCAGCCACCACAAAGGCACAATGGGAAAAGGCCACACTGTAAAGCCTTTCAACTGAAGCAAACCGAGGGCCCAGGAACTGCAGAATACCCTCGGCCTGCGTAAGTGTGTGCGAATCTGAAAAATAACAGTACACAGCAAAATCTGAGATATGTATATAATTTTAAGTAATGAAATGTAATGAATGTAACGTCATGAAAATAAGTATATATTGTACAGGAAAAATGAATCTTTTCTTGCACTGCTTGTAATTTTTGGATCTGTCATTTTGCAATAGTTTGAGAGTTCTTTTAATGAATAAAGTATACTTTTGAAATAAAAAAAACTTTATTCCTCACATATCAGAAAAGACATCACAAACATTTCAAAACGGACATGCATTGATTGCAATAATATTCAGGTTTTCTACACAGATCATGTTGCTCTGAGTGTGTCAAAACATTCAAGGGGACATAAAGACATTTCAAAATGGTCATTAAAAGACTGTAACATCTCCCTCCTCAGTCCCTGCCTTAATTTATCTGCCACAGAAACACTCTTTCATGTCTTTATCACCTCTATACTTGACTATATTCTAACACATTCCAGGTTAGCCTCCCACTTTTATTTCTGTGTATTTTTGAGATCAAAGACTCAGCTGCCAATGTCTTAACTTTGGAGGAAAACTTTGGTTAAGAAAAAAGGCAGGCATGCACGGCACAATGGTTAGTGGTTAGCATTGCTGCCTCACAGCGCTAGGGACCCAGGCTCAAATCCAGCCTTGGGTGACTGTTTGGAGTTTGCATATTCACCCAAAGTCTCTGTGGGTTTTCTCCAGATGTTTCAGCAGGACAGAAGGACACCATTCAGCCCATCAAGTCTGCACCAACTCTAACTCTGTGCATTTACTATGGCTAATCATTCTAACCTACAGATCTTGGAACACTAAGGGGCAATTTAGCACAGCTAATCCACTTAACTTGCGCATTTCTGTAGATTTAGAACTAATCAGTTGCACTGTGCTCTCTTCATCCTGATTTCCATGAGAGAAAGGACATTCATCAAAGATAGACAGCAGCCTCTAAAGCCAATACTCACTCATTTCCTGATTTGGTCAAAAAAGACCTGCTCATCAAATAACCATCCTGCTCGATTCAATCCTTTCTGTGCCGTTAAAAAAATTATTTTCCTTATACAGCAGTACCAGGACACACATCAAAAGTGGATAGCACTCTCAAGTGCGACAACGTAGAAGAGTTCAAGTTTATTTATTAGTCATAAGTAAGGCTTACATTAACACCACAATGAAGTTACTGTAAAATTCCCCTCGTCACTGCACTCCAGCGCCTGTTCAGGTCAATGCACCTAACATCTTTCAGAATGTGGGAGGAAATCAGTGCATCCGGAGGAAACCTATGCAGACAAGGGGAGAACGTGCAAACTCCACACATACAGTTACCCAAACTAAGAATTGAACTCAGGTCCTGGTGCTGTGAGGTAGCAGTACTAACCACTGTGCCACCTTCAGGAACTTGGGATTTACTCATATGGATTTTGATTTTCTGTGGCAGTATAATCATGCATGTCCTTTGGCCAGCACATCTCAACACTATTTCCTCCAATTCAACGTATGACTAGTTCCTTATCACCATATTCTCCAGTTTCTTAAGAATTTTCCCTACCAAGATGGCCACAGAAAGGCAAGATGTGGAGATATTGGCGTTGGACTGGGGTAAACACAGTAAGAAGTCTCACAACATCAGATTAAAGTCCAACCGGTTTATTTGATAGTAAACCCACAAGCTTTCGGGTTTTGTCCCTTCGTCAAATGAGTGGAAAGTTCTGGTCTCAAACAGAGCGTATAAAGGGCACACACAGTTTACAGAATACTGATTAGAATGTGAGTCTTTACAGCTAACCTGCTATTCAAGTCTTAAAGATGCAGACAATGTGAGTGGAAGTAGCATCTTTAACCTATGACTAATGCTATCTCCGCTCACATTGTCTGCATCTTTAAGACTTGAATAACAGGTTAGCTGTAAAGACTCGCATTCTAATCAGTATTCTATAAATTGTGTGTGCCTTTTATAAACTCTGATACCAGAACTTTCCACTCACCTGACGAAGGGGCAAACCCTGAAAGCTTGTGGGTTCACTATCAAATAAACCTGCTGGTCTTTAACCTGGTGTTGTGAGACTTCTTACAGAAAGGCAACCCAGAAGTCATGTGGCAAGCTGCTGGAAAACCCCAATTAGATATTAGTGTAATGAGGAACAACTGTGTAGTCTTGCTAGACCGTACAAGTAGGGCACTGAATCCTATAAAAGGGTGGAAATTATTTTGATGAAGGCATGAATTGTGCTTTGGTTGAGTGCAGAATTTGCTTATGCATAAATGTGTTTTGTTGCTGATCTTGGACTGTAAGACATCTTGATTTGGACTGAGCTTTGGCCCTGTATGAGAAGCCACTCTAGTAATCTGACCTTTTCATCTGTATTTTGACCTTGCCTCTGCCTTGCCTTAACTGAAAGGCTGTCACTATTGAATATGTTTTGAGTTTTCCCTGGGAAATAAATTAGGCATCCAGGTTTAAATACATAGAAAATAGAAGCAGGAGTAGATCATTTGGCCTACACAGTGTGTAAAATTAGGCTCAAAGAAAGGGCTAGGTGTTATTCCCTTTTCTGTTTTGCTGAGTATCTCAAGATTTTTAAATAAACATTCATTTATTTTGTATTTGGTGTGAATTGTTGAACTGAGTGAACTCCACCTGCCTATCACAATCCCCAGCCCATCACACAACTTTGATTCTTAGATACTTGTAGCTGATAACTATTTCAATGTTCTCATTATGACTTTTCACGGTGACAATATCATTAACTGGCTTTTCCCTACTTTCGTCTATAATTAGTTCTTTTGTCTAGTAGAGGGAATTATTATTGTACCATTTTATGAACTTCTTCACCATGTTCCTGTAATCTGTTATTCCTTTTAACACCCACAAATACCATATAATCCACATACATCAGGATTCTTATGTGCTGTGCTCCGATCTAATGTTATTGTTTAGAGGATGAAAAGCAAAGGTGAAAGTACAGCAGTGATTCAGTCTTCATTAACATGGGCTCTGAGAAGATTCTGGAAACTAACACCCATTGGATCCTGTTCTGAAGGAAATTGAGAATAACATCAATTTTTAAAAGAATTTCTCAATAAGCTTGAACAGTTGCATTTTCTTAAAAGCTGAAGAGAAATAAACAAAGGTATTGTGAGCATAGTTGGCCTAATCTATTCAGGTGACACTGAAACAAATAGACCAAGATTAGAACAGCATTGTGCATTTACTTATGAAGCAGAGAGACAAATGGTAACTGATTAATACATGGAGGAGAGCAAGAGCATCTAAAGTTCACTTTGACTCCAGACACTCCAAACACTTGGTAATTATCAATAAGAACAACTGGTTGTTACTCATTGAGCTCAGCAAGCCCTGACTTCTTAACAACCTGAAGATGGTTGTTAATTTTCAATGCAGTCCAATGACACATATGCCAGTCTGCAACACTTGGTCAGCAACAATTCTTGGCACTGGAAGATCAACAGGTTTGGGACAGAGCAAAAGGCATCTTTCAGTGAGCTGAGGATCCTCCAGCTGCAGCTGATGTTTGTCTTGGTGTCTACCCCGAGGGATGCAATAAAACAAGGAATGTACATTGTGAATATCACAAGTATTGAAACTGTATTGTGGTACCTAAGTGTGGAACGTGCTGTACAAAGAAAAGTTGAATCCCATTACATTTTCTGTAGTATTCAATCTAAAATGTTTTGGCCTAGAGTCATAGTCATAGAGGTTTACAGCATGGAAACAGGCCCTTTGGCCCAACTTGTCCATGCCACCTTTTTTTAAACCTATAACCTAATCCCAGTTGCCTGCATTTGGCCCATATCCCTCGATACCCATTTTATCCATGTAACTATCTAAATGTTTTTTAAAAGACAAAATTGTACCTGCCTTTAGTACTACCTCTGGCAGTTTGTTCAGATGCTCACCATATTCTGTGTGAAAAAATTGTCCTTCTGGACACTTCTGTATCTCTCCCCTCTCAGCTTAAACCTATGCCCTCTAGTTTTCGACTCCCCTATCTTTGGGAAAAGATATTGACTACTTGGCTGATCTGTGCCCCTCATTATTTTATAGACCTCTGTAAGATCATGCTTCAGCCTCCAATGCTCCAGAGAAAAAAGTTCCAGTTTATCCAGCCTCTCCTTATAACTCAAACCATCCAGTCCTTGTAGCTTCCTAGTAAATCTTTTCTCTACTCTTTCCAGTTTAGTATGCTTTCTACAATAGGGTGACCAGAACTGCATATAGTATTCCAAGTGCGGCCTTACCAACGTCTTGTACAACTTCAACAAGATGTCCCAATTCCTGTATTCAACGTTTTGATTGATGAAACCAAGTTGAATGCCTTTTTCACCACTCTGTCCATCTGTGACTCCACTTTCGAGGAGCTATGAACATGTACTCTTAGATCTCTTTATCCTGAAGTTGTTAAGTCTGACATACAGTGTAGACAGTAAATATCAATTGTATTGGGGTATGTTAAGGGGAATATGCCATGTGGAAAGAAATTGAACTTTTATCCTGTATATCAATTACATTTTGGTGGAAAAAAAGTCAATGCCTCCGAGGGTGCAGAGGAAATTTACTAGGAGGGTATCATGGGAATAAGACTTCAGTTATGTAGAGAGCTGAAAATGTGAAGCTGTTCTCCTTAGAGCAAAGAAAAATAAATGGAATTTGCTAGAAATGTTCAAAATCATGAAGAGTTTGATAGAGTAAATAAGGAAAAACTATTACGAAACTGCTTAAAATGATGAAGTGGATTCGATAATAACTTTCAAAAGAGTCTTGAATAAATACTTGAAGGAGTAAAAGTTGCCATGGGGAGAGGGCAAGGGAATAGGACCAACTGCACAGCTCTTTCAAAGAGCCAACAGAGGAACAATGAGATAAATAATCTCCTTCAGATTATGATTCTAATGTTGGCTGTAACAACCATTCAGTAGAAAAACAGTTCAAGAGAATTCTGGAAATGAGACGATAAAGGCATGACGGCAGATGTTAAAGAAGTGAAAAGAGTGACTTTGATGTCTGAAAGAGGAGGAAATAGGTCACTGATACAATGAATTGAATAATATTATTTGTGAGGCCTGGCCCCTAGTTTGGAAAGTAATTCATCAGACCTGTGAAAAGGCAGACTAAATTAGAAAATGAAATAAAATTCAGAACACTTGTCATGGCAACAGCAATTGATCAGTCAATTCATGAGGCTTCTTTGTGAAATTTCATTCACTCATGTCCTCACAACAAAACTATTGTCGATGATTAAGTTTTTCATCTGAATTCATGGCACATTGGTGTAGGAAACAAAAGCAAGACAAAGCAAAAACATTCATTAGTTAAACTGGATAGAGATTGCCAATTGAAGCATTCAGTTACTGTTCAAAGGTCTTTGACTCCAAATTAGCACTACTTCAATTACAATGTACACCACTCAAAAGCTATCTCTTTCTCCTGCCTGGGAAAAAGCCTGTTTTCATACTTCCCATACTAAAAGCAATTAAAGCATACAGGAAAATTATTTTAGGAGTTTCAATGACTAACTACTCAGATGGTGTCCTCTTTCTCCAATTCCTTCTGAAGGAAAGAAAGAACATTCATCAACAGTAGAGAGCACTACCTAAAGCAATGCTCATTGTCTGCTTCCTGTTCAAAAGAGAACACATCAGTCCCCCTCATGTTAATGAGACCAAGCCCTCAAGAAACACATTTTCTAAGAAAACAATCATAGAAACAATCCCGAAAATTATAGCTTCAGCCAACTGTGCTTGACACAGTAAATGCTGAGAGGATGTTTACGCCTATGGGAGAGTCCAGGACCAGAAGGCATAGTTGTAGAAAAAAGAAGCACCAATTTAAGACTGAAATGAGGAGGAATTTCTTCTCTTAGAGGGATTTGAATCTTTGGAACTCCTTTTCACAGAGGAGCAGTCCTTGTGTATATTTAAGGCTGAGATAGATAGATTATTTATCAGTAAGGAAATCAAGGATAATAGGAAAAGGATAGGAAAGTGGATGTGAGGAATGTAGGTTAGCCCTGATCCGACTGAATGGCGAAGCAGGCTTAAGGGGCTGAACAGCTCACTCCTGTCCCTATTTCTTATGGACTTTGTGATCTTAAATCTTAATTCTCCTTGTTAGAGCTGAACATCAGGCAGGACAGGGTCTCTAGTTGCTTATATTGCTGTCTAGTATTTAATTGATAACTTTAATCCAAAATACTAGGTGAATTTTAAAATATACTAGCTAAATTGTTTCTTCAGAGGTCCAACACAGACTAAATGAAATAAAATTCAGAACACTTGTCACGGCAACAGCAATTGATCAGTCAATTCATGAGGCTTCTTTGTGAAATTTCATTCACTCATTCACTCTGCTTGTAACCATTCTATGATTCACTGATTCAAAATATATTTTAAAAATTCCCACAAAAGTAACATCAACAAGTTAAAAATTTTCATTGAGCAGCAAACATATCAACCAAAGTCTAAATATATGCCTCATTGACAAAATTGTCATGAGACCTCTTCGTCTCTATTCCTCAAACAGAAGCACCTAAATAAGTCAAATAATAATGGGGAAATACAACTGTATATACCTGAAGAGCTGGGTTGGTAAAAGTGAGCAAAGTGCACATTTTGGGATAATTTCATCACTACGAAAGAAGAAAAACGTGCATTTAGGTAGCACCTTTTGTAACAGCAGGTCATCTCAAAATACTTTACAGCCAATTAAGTAATTTTTTGAATTGTGATCACTGTTGTAATGTATCTTAGGGTGCTTGGAGCTGTATTCATAAGTTGCATAGAACACCTAATTTTTTTATATTGCATCTGTGTGTATTTTTGTAATTACATAAAGTTCATTTTTGAAAAAAAAATTAAACTGTTCCACATTTTGGCAGTAGGTCTCTAAGAATCAAGATAACTTTTGTTTTAACCTATTCTACGTTCACAAAGACAGAAACTCCTTGCAGGGTGTCACAGGCTGATTTAGAACATAAGAACCAGGAGCAGGAATAGGCCATCCAGCCCCTCGCATCCCCTCCACCATTCAATAACATGGCTGATCTTTTTGTGGACTCAGCTCCACTTACTTGTCTACTCACCATAACCCTTAATTCATTTACTGTTCAAAAATCTATCTATCCTTGCCTTAAAAACATTCAATGAGGTAGCTTCAACTGCTTCACTGAGCAGGGAATTCTACGGATTGACAACCCTTTGGGTGAAGAAGTTCTTCTTCAACTCAGGCCTAAATCTGCGTCCCTTATTTTGAGGCCAATAGGAAGAGCGTATAGAGTACATTTGTACAGAGTTTTTGATCTGATGTCATGAAAGTATACCTGTTCCAAACCAGCAATAGTGATCATGGCCAGTGCCAATATGAAAGTAAATTCACTCTTTCCTTTCATTGCTCCACATTAATTTCTCCGGCACTGTTAATTTTATCTGCATAACATTTGTTAAAAACTTTGGTAATACCACAAGGCAGACAATCAAGTACATAAAAAAAGGAAGTGATAAAACTCTTCCTCCAGCTCCCTGCAAGAGGAAGGAACACTCATCGATGACACACAGCAGCAGCTAAACACAACACTCAATGTTAGCTTCCTGCACAGAAGAGAACACTACAAATCCTCCCGACGGTTTATGCACACTCCAAACACTTTTTTTTGCAAAACATACGCTTTGTTCGGAAAATATCTGGAAGAATATTACAAACATTTCAAAATGACCATCATACAAAGTGCAATAATATTCAGGTTCTCAACATATATCATGTTCACTCAGGTGCTTCAATACAGTCAAAGAAACATTAAAGACATTTCAAAATGATTATAAACGGTACAGAGATATTTAAATTGTCTACACAGATCAGGTTGCATCCTGAAATACTTCCATACAATTGTGATACATGTAATACTCACTACATACATTCAATGTGAATCACGGAGACCAAGGGGTTTCTATACAATTCCCCTAAAACACCGTTGCCCACAAGTCCATCAAGCACTGGTCTGCACATAACACCACCCTTTAATTCAATCTCTTACAAATTCAGCAATCCTTAAGAAACACCCAACCTGAAACTGACCCGTACCTGCTAACCACATGGATCAGCAGTCCCAGTATCAGGGATTTCCCTGTACCAGCTCCCAGTGACACTTCCCACTGCCTCTGAAAAGCAGCTAGCATAATTAAGCGAAAAAAATACAAAAATCTGAGCACTACTATTCTGGATTTGGTATTGAGGAATGGGAAGGGATTATTTGATGACCTTATAGTTAAGGATCCTCTAGGGAGTAGTGACCACAGCATGATAGAATTCAAAATACCGCTTGCGGTAGAGAAAGTGGAGTCCTACACGAGGTTCTGGGATTAAACAAAGGAAATTACATTGGCATGAGGATAGATTTGGCCTGAGTAGAGTGGGTAGGAAGGCTAAAAGTAGACAGCAGTCTGTTTGAAGTTACGCGGTTGTTTGAAGGCAAGAAGTGGGGGTTTGGGGATGACCTTGGCGAGATGTACAAAATGAAGACGAACATCCTGCCAAGGCCATATGCACACCCCCATTTTTTGTCTTCAAACAACCGCACAATCTCAAATAGATCATTGTCCGCAGCAAACTACCCACCCTTCAGGAGAACAGTGACCACAACGCCACACAACCCACCACAGCAACCTCTGCAAGATGTGCCAGATCATTGACACGGATGCCACCATCTCATGTGAGAATACCATCCACCAGGTACAAAGTACATACTCTTGCAACTCGCCCAACGTTGTGTACCTGACATGCTGCAGAAAGAACGTCCCGAGACATGGTACACTGGGGAGACCATGCAGACGCTATGACAACGTATGAATGAACATCGCTCAACAATCACCAGGCAAGACTGTTCTCTTCCTGTTGGAGGACACTTCAGCGGTCACAAGCATTCGATCTTCTGCCTCTGATTCGGATTCTAATCTTCGGATAAGCGTTTTCTAAGGCAGCCTTCACAACACATGACAGTGCAGAGTCGCTCAGCAGAGACTGATAGCCAAGTTCTGCACACATGAGGGTGGCCTCAACTGGAATCTTTGGTTCATGTCACACTATCTGTAACCCGGACGACTTGCCTGGACTTGCAAACTTTCACTAACTGTCCTGTCTAGAGACAATGCACATCTCTTTAACTTGTGCTTAATGCTCTCTCCAGTCACACTGTCTGTACCTTTAAGACTTGATTAGCAGAAAAGACTCGTATTCCAATCATTATTCTATAAATTGAGTTTGTGTCTTTATATGCGATTTGAACACATTGATTAGAACACAGTAAGAAGTCTCACACCACCAGGTTAAAGTCCAAATGGTTTATTTGACAATAAACCCACAAGCTTTCGGGGTTTGCCTCTTCGTCAGATGACTGGAGAGTTCTGTTCTCAAACAGAACATGTAAAAGGCACATGCAGAACACTGTTTACAGAATACTGATTAGAATGTGAGTCTTTACAGCTAACCTGCTATTCAAGTCTTAGAAATGCAGACAATGTGAGTGGAGATAGCATCACGCACAGGCTAAAGAGATGTATATTGCCTCCAAACAGGACAGTATGACTTGCCTGAACTTATAAAATCTCACTTACTGTGTTAAAGACACTCAATGACCTGGCTAATATTTAGACTGGCACTATAAGAAAGATGTAATCACACAGAGAGGTTGCAGGGAAAATTCACCAGGATGTTATTGCCTGGGCTGGGACATCTCAGCCATGAAGAGAATTGCCTAGGCTGGGTTGTTTGCTTTAGAGCGAGGGAAGCTGAGGTGGACATAATTAAAGTATACAAAATTATGAGGGATACAGAGTGGATAGCCATGAAAGAACTTTTCCCCATTGTAGAGGAAGTCAATAACAAGGGAGTATAGATTTAAGGTAAAGGGCAGCAAATTTAGAAGGATTAAAGAAAAATAATTTTCAGCCAGAAGATGATGGGAATCTAAAACTCAGTCTAAAAGAGAGATAAAGGTGGGAACCCTCTGAACAGTTAAGAAGCATTTAGATAGTGCTTTGAAATGTCACAACATGCAAGATTGCAGAACAAAAGAGCTGGAAAATCCAATTTGGATAAGGACATAAGAACATAAGAAATAGGAGCAAGAATAGGCCATCTAGCCCCTCAAGCCTGCTCCACCATTCAATAAGATCATGGCTGATCTGAAGTGGATCAGTTCCACTTTCCCACTTTCTCCCCATAACCCTTAACTTCGTTGTCTATCAGAAACCTATCTACCTGTGACTTAAATATATTCAGCGAGGTAACCTTCACCACTTCAATGGGCAGAGAATTCCAAAGATTCACCACTCTTTGAGTGAAGAAGTTCCTCCTGAACTCCAATCTAAACCGTACCCCTCATTTTGAGACTGTGCCCTCTAGTCCTGCTATCCTTTCTAAGCGGGAAGAATCTCTCTATCTCTACCTTATCCATCCCCTTCATTATCTTATATGTCTCTATAAGATCCCCCCTCAGCTTTCTAAACTCCAACGAGTACAAACTTAGTCTACTCAATCCCTCCTCATAGGCTAACCCCCTCATCTCCGGTATTAGCTCAGTGAACCTTCTCTGCACTCCATCCAAGGCCAATATCTCCCTCCACAAATGCGCCAACCAAAACTGCACACAGTGCTCCAGCTGTGGCCTCACCAGCACCCTGTACAGTTGCAACAAGAACTCCTTACTTTTATATTCTCTCCCCCTAGCTATAAAAGCCAACATTCCATTCGCCTTCTTGATCACCTGCTGTACCTGCAGACTGGGTTTCTGCTATTCGTGCACAAGAACCCCCAAGTCCCTTTGCACTGTAGCACGCTGCAGCTTTTCACCTTTTAAATAATAATCCCTCCTACTATTATTTCTACCAAAGTGGATAACCTCACACCAGCTAACATTATACTCCATCTGCCAGGTCCTCACCCACTCACTCAACCTATCCAGATTTCTCTGCAGATTTTCCACACTCTCCGCACAATTTGCTTTTCCACTCATCTTTGTGTCATCAGCAAATTTCGTTACCCTACACTCAGCCTCTTCCTCCAGATCATCTATGTATATGGTAAGCAGTTGAGGCTCCAGCACCGATCCCTGGGGCACTCCACAAATCACCAGCTGCCAACCAGAATAGCACCCATTGATTCCTACTCTCTGCTTCCTATTAGACAACCAATCCTTTATATCTTACCCCCAACTCCTTGCACTCTAATGTTTTGCAGCAATCTTTTGTGAGGCACCTTATCAAATACCTTCTGGAAATCTAAAAGCACCACATCCACCAGTTCCCCTCTGTCTACCGCACTAGTCACATCCTCATAGAAATCTAATAAATTTGTCAAACACGATTTCCCCTTAACGAATCCGCGCTGCATCTGCTTGATCAAACCGTTCTTTTCTAGGTACCTCGCTATTTCTTCTTTGATGATGGATTCAAGCATTTTTCCGACTACAGATGTTAAACTAACTGGCCTATAATTCTCTGTCTTTTGTCTGCTACTTTTTTTAAATAGCGACGTAACATTAGCTGTTTTCCAATCTTCTAGCATTTTGAGTGCAGCGAATTTTGATAAATAATTACTAAGGCGCCCGCTATCACCTCTGCCATTTCTTTCAGAACCCTGGAATGCATTCCATCTGGTTCTGGGGACTTATCTACCTTCAGTCCCGTTAGTCTATCAAGCACTACCTCTGTAGTGACTGTAATCACATCAAGGACCTCATCTCCTACCATCCTTCTATCTTTAATATCCAGCAAACTATTTGTGTCCTCCTCCGTGAAGACCAACACAAAAAACTTGTTTAAAGCCTCAGCCATTTCCTCACTGCCCACCGCTAAATCCCCCCCTCTTGTCCTCTAAGGGTCCAACATTCAATCCAGCCAGTCTCCTCTTTTTTATATATTTCTAAAAATTTTTACTGTCATTTTTTATATTTAGAGCTAATTTAGACTCATACTCTATCCTTCCTTTCTTTATCATCTTAGTCATTCTTTGTTATTGTTTAAAACTTTCCTAATCTTCTAATCGCCCATTATTTTTAGCCACTCTGAACGCATCAGCTTTTAATTTAACACTCTCCTTTATTTCCTTCGATAACTATGGCTAATTTTCCCTTCTCCTATAGTCCTTCTTTACCATCTGCTGAGTACCGAAAATGATCTCCTTAAAAATCCTCCACTGTTTCTCAGCTGTTCCTACCAACCAATCTGTGCCCCCAATCTACATTTGCCAATTCCGCTCTCATCCTATCATAATCCCCTCTGTTCAAACAGAGTACACAGGTTCGGGACACTATTTTCTCATCCTCCATCTGCATCAGAAATTCATACATACTATGATCATTCGTCCCAAGAGGATCCCTCACAAGAAAATCCCTAATTCTATCTGCCTCTTACACAGTACCAGATCCAAGATAGCTCGCTCTCTTGTAGGTCCCGTTACATATTGTTCAAGGAAACCATCCCGACAGCATTCCAAGAACTTTTCCTGATGTCCACCACGTCCAACTTGGGTTATCCAATCAATATGCAGACTGAAGTCTCCCATAATTAACGCCGTTCCGTTTTTGCAAGAATCAATTATTTGTTTGTTTATAGCCCGCCCCACCTCAAAGTTATTATTTGGGGGCCTACATATCACACCCACCAGCGTTTTCCTCCCCTTACTATTCCTTATCTCTACCCACAATGATTCCACGTTTTGCTCTTTGGGGCCTATATCTTCTCTTACTACTGCCCTGATATTATCCTTAATCAACAGAGTCACCCCAACCCTTTTTTCCTCCCATCTATCCTTCCTAAACACCTGATACCCCTGGACATTCAGTTCCCAGTCCCTTTCACCCTGCAACCACATTTCCGTATGGCCACTAGATCATATACATTTGTGCTGATTTGCGCCATCAGCTCATTCACTTTGTTCCGAATCTTCATGCAATCAGGTGAACTGTCTTTATATCAGCCTTTGTCTGGACCTTATTTGCAGAAACACTACTAACCTCTCTCATGCCCCCGACACCTCTAATTGGCGGAACATCTTCAACATTCACCTGCACACTGACCCTCTCTACTTTAGATTTTGTAATTCCCCCCACCCCTGCACTATTCCCCACTCCCCCACCTCATCCCACCCCCCAATTAGTTTAAAGCCCTACCTACAGTCCTAGTTATAAGATTTGCCATGACTCTGGTCCTGGCACAATTCAGACGAAGACTATCCCATCTGTACAGTCCCATCTGCCCCAATACTGGTGCTAATGCCCCATAAATTCAAACCCATTCCTCCCACACCAATCCTTGAGCCACACATTCATCTCCTTAATCTTATTTACCCTGCGCCAATTTGCACAGGTATATAGGTATATAAGAGCTAGCAAAGACATAATGGGCCATAGCACCTCTTAGTATGCTTAGACTTGAGTTTACAATAAACTTTCTTTTGTTAATTTATAGACAAACCACTCAGAAGAGAACGGAACAAATCCTCCACATGGGTTTGGGAGATCACACACTTTAGAAATACATTTCTCTGGGAAAATACTATAGAAATGATTATGCCTCACAATTAGCTGATCTTTCTCTACACCCTAGCTATGATTGCAATACTACATTCTGCATTCTCTGGTTTCCTTTTCTACAAACAGTATGCTTTGCCTGTATAGTGCACAAGAAACAATACTTTTCACTCTATACTAATTCACGTGACAATAACAAATCAAAACAAACTGGAACCCAGACTACTTTTAAGTACTTGAAAAGCCAGTGCATACAAGGCTACAGACCAAATACCAGAAAACACAAAAATAAATGTGTCAGAAACAGCACTAACACAACCATCTCCTGTGCTACAACCCTTCAGAAACTGCACTAACATAACCATTTCCTGTGCTACAACCCCCCACACACACTAGATCAAAATCAACCTTCCTTTCATTTATTTATACACAAACCACTCAGACTGTGTTCTCTTCCTCCTTTACTCTACAAGAAAGAAAAGGAACAGTCATCAATAACACTAAGCGGCTGCTAAAAGCAACACTCAATACCAGCTTCCTGCTCAGAAGAGAACACTATAAATCCTCCTCATGGTTTGTGAGACCAACCAATTTAGAAACACATTTCTCTAGGAAAAAACTATAGAAATGATCCCTAAAAGTATAGTCTTACTGACAAAGTGCCACAATTTGGCTTGGCAACTCCAGGGATGCACATCACAGTGCGCCTGCCTAATTCCTGTCCATATTATATCTAAATGGTTTTCAGTCAAGCTAATCTGCAAAGTAACAGTTTTCCACAAAGGGGACGGACTAAAAAGAAGAGTATAAGAGAAGAGAAACAAACACAAACAATATTGAAATTGAATTCCTAATCTGAATAACACTTTGTTCATGCAATCAGAACTGAGGGTATGAGTGGGGCGGAGCTGTACTGTTCAGCTGAGAATGCTCCCAATTATGACGCCAGTTATACTGGCGACATAATTTGAGGACAACACCAACACCGCTCATATACTCTTTTTTTTAAGGAATCTCTGTCCATGAAATCCAAGGTCCAGGACTACATGCTGAGGAATGCGCTGAAGCTTGGGGCAGCCGCCGCAAAGGCACAATGGGGAAAGACCACACTATAAGGCCTTTTAACAGGGGCAGACTGACAGCCCGGAAACTGCAGAATACGCTCGACCTGCGTAACTATGTGCAAATCTGAGAAATAATGACACACAGTATTTTTGAGGCATGTATATAGTTTTAAGTATTGAAATGAAATAACTGTATTTTGTATAGAACTGTAAAAATGTTTATTCTGCACTGTTTGCAATTTGTAGACAGGTAGACTTGCAATGTTTCAATTGAGATTTTTACAAATAAAGTATATTTTTGGAAAAAAAAATCTGTCCATGGATATATAAAGAACAAAGAACAAAACAGCACTGGAAACAGGCCCTTCGGCCCAACGAGCCTGCGCTGCCATCCCGATGTTCCCACCTCTACCCATGACCCCTATCTACGTTTATAGATCTATGGATTAAAAACCAAATTTGAGACAATTTAGGGAGAACTTGTTTTGCCAATTAGCCTAAGAGCACATCTTTGGGATGTGGGAGGAAACCGGAGCACCCGGAGAAAACCCACGCAAGCACGGGGAGAATGCGCAAACTCCCACAGACACAGGCCCAAATCCATGTATCTGCACAGCACAGTGATAGTCACTGAGCTGTCGTGTTGCCCATCAAATGGTCCAGGTCAAGCGTACACTAACGATGTGAAGCACTAGGATACTCTCAGAAAAAATCCAAGAGCAGACCCATCGCGTGTATGCCCCTTGTTAGACAACAAGATGGACCAAAGCACCTGTAGGATAAAAACAAGTACATCAATATCATCATCTATTTACATAATTCCTAGGGACTCCCAAGGCTCATGATCCCTATTTTAAATCAGTTTTTTATACCCCTCCATTCCCATTCTGTTCATGTGCCCATCTAAGTATTTCTTAAATAACTCCAGAGTACCTGCTTCCACCATTTTAATTGGCAGCGCATTCCATACCCCCACCACCTGCGGTGTGAAAAAACTCCCTCTAGCATCCAAATTATACCTTACCCCCCTCGTGCTATTCGAGTCCATCCTAGGAAAAGCTTAACCCTGTTTATTCTATCTATACCCCTCATAATCTTGTACACCTCTATTAGGTCTCCTCTAAATCTACGTCTTTCTAAGGAAAACAGTCCCAAATTGCCTAACCTCTCCTCGTAACTCAGGCGTTCCATACCAGGCAGCATTCTGGTAAACCTCCTTTGCACTCTCTCCAGAGTCTCCACGTCCTTCCGGTAGTAAGGCGACCAGAACTGGACGCAATATTCCAAATGAGGTCTAACCAACGTTTTATACAACTGCAACATTAAAGGCCAGCTCTTGTACTCTATACCCCTTCTTTTAAAGGTCAGCATACTATATGCTTTCTTCACAACCTTCTCCTCTTGCTCTGCCACCTTCAGAGACTTGTTCACCTGCACCCCCAGGTCCCTCTGCGTTTCTATACTCTTAATAGGTCTACCCTTTATCACATACCTCCCCACTACATTCTTCCTCCCGAAATGCATCACCTCACATTTATCAGGATTGAATTACATCTGCCATCTATCTGCCCAAGCTACCAGCCTATCTATGTCCTGCTGCATCGCCTGACAATGCTCCTCACCATCTGCAAGTACAGCCATCTTTGTATCGTCTGCAAACTTGCTGATCACTCCACTTACTCCCTCTTCCAAGTCATTTAAAGTTTATTTATTAGTGTCACAAGTAGGATTACATTGTAGTGAAGTTACAGTGAAAATCCCCCAGTCGCCACACTCCATCGTCCGCGCTGGCACACTGAGGGGGAACCCAGTATGGCCACTGCACCCAACCAACACGTCCTTCAGAGGAAATCAGAGCACCTGGAGAAAACCCACCCAGACATAGGGAGAAGGTGCAAACTCCGCACAGACAGCAATCCAACCTCAGATCTGAACCAGAGTCCCCAGCCATGTGACGCAGCAGTGCCAACCACTGTGCCATCCTTGCAAGCTTGATGGACCAAGTGACCTCCATCTGGAGGGTTACCCTAAATAATTACAAAAGAAAGCAACACACCTCCAAAACAAAATCAATTTTTTTTGTTTATTTATACACAAACCACTCAGACTGTGTTCTCTTCCTCCATCATTCTACGAGAGAGAAAAGGAACATTCATCAATGACATCAAGCAGTTGCAAAAAGCAACACTCAACATCAACCCAGAACCAAGCCTGGGTCCCTGGCACTGTGACACAGAAGTACTAACTACCATGCCACCCTTCCAAGCTTGATGGATCAAGTGACCTCCAACTGTAGAGTCAACACACCTCCAAAAATAAATCAATCTTCCTTTGGTTAATTTATACACAAACCACTCAGACTGTGTTCTCTTCCTCCATTACTCTTCAAGAGAGAAAAGGAACAGTCATCAATAACATTAAGCAGTTGCTAAAAGCAACACTCAATACCAGCTTCCTGCTCAGAAGAGAACACTATAAATCCTCCTCATGGTTTGTGAGACCAACCAATTTAGAAACACATTTCTCTAGGAAAAAACTATAGAAATGATCCCTAAAAGTATAGTCTTACTGACAAAGTGCCACAATTTGGCTTGGCAACTCCAGGGATGCACATCACAGTGCACCTGCCTAATTCCTGTCCATATTATACCTAAATGGTTTTCAATCAACCTAATCTGCAAAGTAACAGTTTTCCACAAAGGGGACGAACTAAAAAGAAGAGTATAAGAGAAGAGAAACAAACACAAACAATATTGAAATTGAATTCCTAATCTGAATAACACTTTGTTCGTGCAATCAGAACTGAGGGTATGAATGGGGCGGAGCTGTACTGTTCAGCTGAGAATGCTCCCAATTATGACGCCAGTTATATTGGCGACAGTTTGAAGACAACACCAACACCGCTCATATACTCTTTTTTAAAGAATCTCTGTCCATGGATATATCTTCAAGTTTATTTATTAGTGTCACAAGTGGGATTATATTGTAGTGAAGTTACTGTGAAAATCCCCCAGTTGCCACGCTCTGTCACCCGCCTCGGCACACAGGGGGAATCCAGCATAGCCACTGTGCCCAACCAGCATGTCCTTCAGAGGAAATTGGAGCATTCAGAGGAAACCCACCCAGACACAGGGAGAAGGTGCAAACTCCACACAGACAGCAACCCAAACCCAGAACAAGCCTGGATCCCTGGCACTGTGACAGCAGTACTAACTCCCATGCCACCCTTCCAAGCTTGATAAATCAAGTGACCTCCATCTGTAAGGTCAACTCACCCCCAAAAATAAATCAATCTTTCTTCAGTTAATTTAGACACAAACCACTCAGACTGTGTTCTCTTCCTCCATTACTCTACAAGAGAGAAAAGGAACAGTCATCAATAGTATTAAGCAGTTGCTAAAAGCAACACTCAATACCAGCTTCCTGCTCAGAAGAGAACACTATAAATCCTCCTCATGGTTTGTGAGACCAACCAATTTAGAAACACATTTCTCTAGGAAAAAACTATAGAAATGATCCCTAAAAGTATAGTCTTACTGACAAAGTCCCACAATCTGGCTTGTCAATGCCATGGATGCACATCACAGTGCGCCTGCCTAATTCCTGTCCATATTATATCTAAACGATTTTCAATCAACCTAATCTGCAAAGTCACATTTTTTCACAAGGGAATGGACCGAAAAGAGTATAAGAGAAAAGAAACAAACAATATTGAAATTGAATTCCTAATCTGAATAACACTTTGTTCGTGCAATCAGAACTAAGTGTATAAGTGGGGCGGAGCTAAAGATGCTCCCAAATACCACCCCATCGCCCGAAGCATTTTATATTGGAAACACGCAGCGGCCTCAGAGTCTGAGGAGAGCAGCAAGAGCGCTCATAACAGTCTATCTTACCCTATTCGATCGCACAAAAATGCAAAAAGAAGCTGCGATCTTAACTCTCATTTTCACATAACAATATGTTGTCTGAAGGATATGAATTCAGTGAGAAAGCGTGGAACACTTTTAATAACCTGACCATTTAAGGAATTAATCACCCCTTTCCTATCTCCTGGAGGTCAGGTGCAACAATGGGTTAGGCTACTTCCACACATTCGGCAATTCAGTCCACCGCATGGCAAGATTACAATAGAAAATCTCAATGAATTATGAGTAAATTATTACTTCACTAAATTTGCCTGAATGACATTTATAAAGTGAGTCAAACATGTCGCAGAATGTCGACCGAGGCATGTTACTCAGACAGTAGACAGGAACTTTAGCTCAATGTGGGGCAAGCGTGTAACACACACATTCTACTATTGTTGCTTTGAACCTACATGAAACCTGGAACTTGAACTTTAAGAATGATTTAAAGCATAAGATGCAGGAAACAATCGGAGGGTCTGGCAACCTACGTGACCCTCTGACACGAACTGTTTTTCTCTCCAGACTGCGGTTGGACTGTGGAGAGGAAACTGATTAAAGTAAGTCCAGTCACAGAAAGCTTCCAGCATGACCCGTTTACATTCTAAGTCATTTTGCATTTGTGTGAAAGATGATTGCTCTCCCATGCCCACAGAGTAAAGGAGTTAAATTTGAATTGATTAAAATTGTGTGCAAATGCTGCTAGCAAATCATATTAATGAAAAAAGTTAGAGCCCATTGCCGTGTCATTGCTTATCCGCAATGCCGTGACTCGGATTCGAACCGAGGTTGCTGCGGCCACAACGCAGAGTACTAACCACTATACGATCACGGCGTGCTACATAGGCTACAGGAATGCATGGCTGAAAACTGGCGTCAAATGAAACAATACGTCCAACTAAGTTACTAATTAACTATACGTCAATTGTTGTTACGCCAGCTACATTATCTCACGTTACTGAACAGTAGCCACTTTTAACACGATCCGATACCCGATATATCTGTTCCCCCTCTGCTTGCATTCAGTTACCAATTACTATCTGCATCTGGTTTCTATGCAGAGGAAGCCAGAATCTTTTCCTGCTCTCAGGCGCTATTCTCCTATTGCGCTTATCACTCTGCCGTGTGGCTACATCACACAAACTCTCCAGACAGCAATTACTGAGGGTCCATATTGGAGGCTGCCGAACATCATAAATAGTGCTACGAAACTGTCCTACCCAATAAACCTGTTGGACTTTAACTTGGTGTTCTGAGTCTTCTTAATGTGCTTACCCCAGCCCAACGCCCGCATGTCCACATCATGAACATCACAAAACCATCAATCAAATCAATATCAATCACTATCTCAGGAGAGAAACGTAAAATAAAACTGATACCGTGAAAAACAGTGAAATATAAGTAAATATTGAAATTCTCTCAGCTGTCTAAAGTTAATACAATATTTCAGATATACTACATCCCATTTACTAAATATTTACTAAATATTTTTAAAAATGTAAAATTAAATATTATGTTTGATTATTGAATTTCCCATTCTGCACACCAAATGAACACGATCAATAAACTAAGCCAACATTAGCAAATTTAAAACAGAATTGAACACAGAACATAGAACAATACAGCACAAACAGGCCCTTCGGCCCACGAGTTGCGCCAATCACATCCACCAATCCACAGACCTATCTATAACCCCGTATCCTATTCTTATCCATATACTCATCCAGAAGTCTCTTAAAAGACCCCAGTGAGTTTGCCTCAACCGACGGCAGTCAGTTCCATTCACTCACCACCCTCTGAGTGAAAAACCTACCCCTGACATCTCCTTTGTATTTGCGTCCCTGCACCTTAAATCTGTGTCCTCTTGTATTGACCATTTCCACTCAGGGAAATAGTCTCTGAGAGTCCACCCTATCTATTCCTCTCAACATTTTATAAACCTCTATCAGGTCGCCTCTCAACCTACGTCTCTCCAGTGAGAAGAGTCCCAGCTCCCTCAACCTATCTTCATCAGGCCTGCCTCCCAATTCAGGCAGCATCCTTGTAAATCTCCTCTGAACGCTCTCAATAGCCTCTACATCCTTCCTATAATGAGGCGACCAGAACTGTGCACAATACTCCAACTGGGGTCTGACAAGAGTCTTATAGAGCTGCATCATTACCTCCTGACTCCTAAACTCTATTCCTCGATTAATGAAGGCCAGTACACCGTACGCCTTCTTGACCACTTCCTCCACCTGCGAGGCCGATTTAAGAGTCCTATGGACCTGGACCCCGAGATCCTTCTGCTCTACAACACAGCTAAGACTCCTACCCCTTATATTGTACTCCTTCATCCCATTATTCCTGCCAAAATGGACCACTACACATTTATCTGCGTTGAAGTCCATCTGTCACTTCTCCGCCCAGTCTTGCATCCTGTCTATGTCCCGCTGCAACTTTTGGCATCCCTCCAGACCATCCACAACACCACCGATCTTTGTATCGTCAGCGAACTTGCTAACCCATCCCTCCACTTCCTCATCCAGGTCATTTATGAAAATGACAAACAGCAGGGGTCCCAGAACAGATCCCTGGGGCACTCCACTGGTTACCGACCTCTATGCAGAACAAGATCCATCCACAACCACTCTCTGCCTTTTGCCGGCAAGCCAGTTCTGGATCCACGAGGCCAAAGCCCCTTGGATCCCATGCCCTCTCACCTTCTCCAGAAGCCTTGCACGTGGGACCTTATCAAACGCCTTACTAAAGTCCATGTACACTACGTCCACCGCCCTTCCTTCGTCAATGTGTTCAGTCACATTTTCGAAGAACTCAACTAGGCTTGTAAGGCATGACCTGCCCTTGACAAAACCATGCTGACTATTTCTAATCAGTCCAAACTTTTCAAAATGTTGATATATCTTATCCCTCAGAAGCCATTCCATCAACCACTGAAGTCAAACTCACCGGTCGGTAATTTCCTGGACTATCCCTGTTCCCTTTCTTAAAGATAGGAACCACATCCGCAATCCTCCAATCCTCCGGAACCTCTCCCGTTTCCATGGACGATGCAAAGATCATCGCCAGGGGCTCTGCAACCACTTTCCTCACCTCCCACAATAACCTGGGGTCCATCCCATCTGGTCCCAGCGACTTGTCTATCTTGATAGAATTTAACAGGTCTAACACATCCTCTTTCCTAACATCCACATACTCAATCTTTTCCATATGCCTCAAACCTGCAGTGCAATCTCCCAGTTCATTTTCCACCGTGAAAACCGAGGCAAAGTACTCGTTAAGCACCTCTGCCATTTTTTCCGGATTCACACAGACTTTTCCCCCTTCAGCTTTTTTAGGCCATATCCCTTCTCTTCTCATCCTTTTACTTTTCACATATTTGTAGAAGGCTTTGGGATTCTCCTTAATCTTCCCTGTCAAGGCCTTCTCATGACCCATTCTGGCTCTCCTAATTTCCTTTTTAAGTTCCCTTCTACACACCTTACACTCCTCTAGATCCCTAACATCCCCTTGCTCTCTGAACCTTTTATATACCATTTTTTTCTTCCTAACTAGGTTCACCACTACCTACATGCACCACGGTTCCCGCGTCCTACCCGAACCTCCTTGACTCCTCAGGACGTTGTCTTGCAGTGCCCTAGACAAACATTCCTTGAAAAACCGCCACTTCCCTTCTGTACTCTTCCCCAAGAACACCTCCTTCCAGTTTATGCGTCCAATTACCTGCCTAATGTTTTCATATATCCCCTTACTCCAGACATACACCTTCCTAGCCTGCCTGATCCTATCTCTCTCCATCGCTATCGTGAAAGAGATAGAAATATGATGCCCATTCCCAAGATGCTCACCTACCGTGAGATCCGACACCTGCCCTGGCTCATTAGCAAGCATGATGTAAAGATGCCGGCGTTGGACTGGGGTACTAAGAACTCAGTAAGTCCCAGACAGTCTGTGCTGATGTGTGCTATTGCAGACCAGAACACTGCATTTGCCTGACGAAGACACGACAGAGTGTTGAAAGCTCACAATTTTACTATCAAATAAATCGGTCAGATTTAAAATTGGTGTTGCTAAATTCTTACTGAGTTCTCATTAGCAAGCACCAGGTCAAGTACAGCCTCTCCTCTCGTAGGCTTTTCCACGTACTGTGTCAGGAAACCTTCCTGAACACACCTAACAAACTACTTGAGGAGAAACTACTTCTCCCAAAGGATTGTGAATCTGTAGAATTTGCTGCCCCAAAGTGTGGTGGAAGCTGGAACAGAGAGTAAATTTAAGAAGGAGTTAGACAGATTTTTAATTGGCAATGCATTTAAGGGTTATGGGGAGAAAGTAGGAAAATGGGGATGAGGAGCATATCAGCCAGGATCAAATGGCGGAGCAGACTCGATGGGCCAAATGGCCTAATCCTGCTCCTGTATGTTATGAACATTTTGAACATTAAACAAAATAAATCTGTTTAATTTAATTAAGATTAACTCTCAGAATACTTTTTTATATATCCATGAAATGGTTGAATTTTGTAAATAAACTAAATGAATGAAGTAATGCTTCCAAACTAATTTCTTAAAAGTCACTATTGAATGTACTTCCCCTCGCCATTCAGGGATTATTACATCCTAGTTCATTATAACTCACTGCTAGAAAAAAATTCTCATCTTCAGCCCAGCTTCCATGTCCACCAGTCACCTTGCAATTTGCCAATTTAAACAGTTTTGCCTTATTTCCTATTTCAAAATTTTTCAGAATTAATGAGAAACACTACAGACAGTTACCAGCAGATCCGACCAAAGAACACACTCGTCAACTCAACACTCTGATCAAAACTTTTGATCCGGACCTTCAGAACACCCTCCGGGCTCTCATTCCACGTACTCCCCGCATTGGAAAGTACTGCCTCCCAAAGATACACAAGGCAAACATACCCGGCCGTCCCATCGTATCGGGCAATGGGACCCTGTGTGAGAACATCTCCGGCTATATCGAGGGCATCCTGAAACCCATTGTACAAAGAACCCCCAGCTTTTGTCTTGACACTACGGACTTCCTACAGAAACTCAGCACACATGGAGCAGTTGAACCAGGGACACTCCTTGTCACAATGGATGTCTCGGCGCTCTACACCAACATCCCCCATGACGATGGTATTGCTGCAACTGCCTCAGTACTCAATGCCAACAACTGCCAGTTTCCAGATGCAATTTTACAACTCATCCACTTCATCTTGGACCACAATGTCTTCACCTTCAACAATCAGCTTTTCATCCAGACACACGGAACAGCCATGGGGACCAAATTCGCACCTCAGTATGCCAACATCTTCATGCACAGGTTCGAACAAGACTTCTTCACCACATGGGATCTTCAACCAAGGCTATATACTAGATACATTGATGCCATTTTTTTCCTTTGGACTCATGGTGAACAATCATTGAAACAACTGTATGATGATATCAACAAATTCCATCCTACCATCAGACTCACCATGGACTATTCTCCAGAATCAGTTGCATTCTTGGACACATGCATCTCCATCAAGGACAGTCACCTCAGCACCTCACTGTACCGCAAACCGACAGACAACCTCACAATGCTCCACTTCTCTAGCTTCCACTCTAGACACGTTAAAGAAGCCATTCCCTATGGACAAGACCTCCGTATACACATAATTTGCTCGGATGAGGAGGATCGTGACAGACACCTCCAGACGCTGAAAGATGCCCTCGTGAGAACAGGATATGGCGCTCGACTCATCGATCGACAGTTCCGACATGCCACAGCGATAAACCACACTGACCTCCTCAGAAGACGAACACGGGAGACAGTGGACAGAGTACCCTTTGTTGTCCAGTACTTCCCCGGAGCAGAGAAGCTACGACATCTTCTCCGGAGTCTTCAAAGTATCATTGATGACGATGAACATCTCGCTAGGGCCATTCCCAACCCCCCCACTTCTTGCTTTCAGACAACCGCGCAACCTCAAACAGATCATTATTCGCAGCAAACTACCCAACTTTCAGGAGAACAGGGACTACAATACCACACAACCCTGCCACAGCAACCTCTGCAAGACATGCCGGGTCATCGACATAGACGACATCGTCAAACGTGAGAATACCATTCACCAGGTACACGGTACATACTCTCGTAACTCGGCCAACGTTGTCTACCTAATACGTTGCAAGAAAGGATGTCCCGAAGCATGGTACATTGGGGAGACCATGCAGACACTACGACAGCGGATGAATGAACATCGCTCAATAATCACCAGGCAAATCAGTTCCCTTCCTGCGGGTGAACACTTCAGCAGTCACGGGCATTCGGCCTCCGACCTTCGGGTAAATGTTCTTCAAGGGGGCCTTCACGACACACGACAGCACAGAGTCGCTGAGCAGAGACTGATAGCCAAGTTCTGCACACATGAGGATGGTCTTAACAGGGATCTTGTTTTCATGTCACACTATTTGTAACCCCCATGACTTGCCTGGGTTAGCAAAAAACGTCACTTACTGTGCTGTCTGGAGACAATACACATTCCTCTAACCTCTGTTGTTAGCCACTTTAAGACTTGAATGGCAGGTTAGATGTAAGGATTCGCATTCTAATCAGCAATCTGTAAACTGTCTGTGCTGATATGTGTGCTTTTGGAGACCAGAACACCTCATTCACCTGATGAAGGCCACAAAGGCCGAAAGCTCGCAGATTTACTATCAAATAAATCGGTTGGATTTAAAATTGGTGTTGCCAGACTTTACTGAGTTTACCCCAGTCCAACATCTCTACATCTTGAGATTTGCTTACCAGGTTAGATTTCTTTCGCCGATCTAACCAAATGACTGCCCATATGCCCTTTTGTCTTTTTTCATTCTCTGTTCCCAGTAACAACTTGCATTTATATAGCAGCCTTATATTGTACTAAAACACTCCATGACTCTTCACAGCATTGTTAGCAAAAACACAGTTTGATACCAAGACACATTCAGGCGAGTCACCAAAAATTGGTCAAAGAAGTAAGCTTTAAGGAATGTCTTAAAAGATTAAAATGAGGTAGACAGGGAAGGAGGTTTATGGAGGGAAATCCAGAGATTAAGAACTGAGCAGCTGAAGGCATGGGTGTGAATGGTAGTCACGTGGGTTTGAATCTGTGAGAGTCATTCTTCCATTTCACTGTCCAGCGCCTTGTGTAACTGGCAACAAGAGGGAGGTAACATCCATAATTAAGCACAAATCAGATCCCATTGGGAATTTCAAAAGAATTGGAGGACTGCAGCAATCTCTGTGGTTTCTAAGGCTAGAGGAGAAATGAATTAATGCAATTAAAACCAAGATGATGTACGAAGCCTATATTAGGCTAATAAAAAACACATAATCATGGGTTTAAAAACACTAACACAATGCTGATTTAAGAGTGAATGATCTTAGACTATAGAGAGCACTGATAAAACTGTCATCATAAAAGATAGCTCTAACTGAAAACAAGTAGACCTTGTTAGCTAGTTCCCTGAGCAAACTGACTGTCATTTGGCAGGACACTTCATCACCACAGCTTACAAACAAGCACCAAGATCTGGCTTGGCTGATGGTGAGAAAGGCACTCCCCATCAGGTCCGTTATGCACACTTGAGGTCTCAGCAGCACTGCACACTGCCCTCCAAGTGGCTGTGGGGGTAATGAGACAGTCACACACCTCCTTATGGAACGTGCCTTTGCAAAGAAGGTCTGGAGTGAGATGCAACGGTGTTTGTCAAGGTTCGTCCCAAGCAGCTCGGTGATGCAGGACTCTGCTCTATGGGCTGTTTCTGGAGATGCGCACCAAGACAAATATCAACTGCTGCTGGAAGGTCATCAACTCGGTGAAGGACGCACTTTGGTCCGCCCGATACTTGCTGATCTTCCAGTTGAAAGAACTGTCCTCGACCAAGTGTTGCAGACTGGCACATTTCAAGGTCCAGGACTATGTGCTGAGGGACGCGCTGCAGCTTGGGGCAGCCACCGCAAAGGCACAATGGGGAAAGGCCACACTATAAGGCCTTTAACGGAAGTAGGCCAAGGGCCCGGGAACTGCAGAATACTCTCGACATGCGTAACTGTATGCAAATCTGAGCAATAATGGCACACAATAATTTTTGAGGCATGTGTATAGTTGTAAGTTTGAAATGTTATGACTGTAATTTGAATAGAACTGTAAAAAAGTTTTAATTCTGCACTGTTTGCAATTCAAAGACATGTAAATTTGCATGGTTTATTTGAAATTTTTATGAATAAAGTATATTTTTTGAAAAAAATTCTCATTTAAAACAGGTATTTTAAATTTATAAAATGGATGCAGTTTGCTTTTAGAGTACATTTTGTGAAACTTCAGCCAACAGCAAGGTTTGATGGGATGAAATAGCAGATAGGGCCTGCATTCTGCGGGACTATGGTTCTACTGAACCACTTTATCAGCAGTTGTTGGGAACAAGATAGCTACCAATGTCAGTTGGTTGAATACAACTATACACTCCAAGCTGATAACACAGGTACAAGGCAGACATAAGAAATTTCTCAGAGTTAGAAGAGAGTTGCATGGATTTGTGTCTGTGAGAATCATTCTCCCATTTCACTGTCCAGCATCCTGTGTAACTGGGCAACAGAAGGGAGGTAACATCCATCATTAAGGAGAAACCAGAACCCATGAGGTCAGGATATATATTGTTATTGGCTTGTCATAAACAGTGATGTTTATGACAAGATTGTGTTAATGTTTATTGGATTAGGCCAGTGAAAGATGGGAAATATGATTTTGAAAATGTATAATTGCTCTCATGAAGGCATTGTTTTCAGAGTGATACTGGGCTACCCACATTCTATACCTTGAGTGCTGGGCTACTTCATATCATTCTCCCATTCGATCAATTGGTCAATAAAGTCACATCTTAAGATCAGTACACTGAGTTGCATTAGTCTCTGTATTTAGCTTAAGCTTAATAATATATTGTCTCAAAGACAACCCCCATCAACACAAGGATATTCATTTTATAATTGAAACTGGACCAATTATCAATATAAATCAGTGGGCACAGGACTGAATGAGACTTGTTGCAAATTAGGGGAGTTTTTTTTATGCTCAAGGTGATGCAGAGTGTAAGACGGGAAGCCGGTCAGGAAGATATTGGAAACTCAGTAGGGCAGTCTATATAAGAACATAAGAACTAGAAGCAAGAGTGGGCTATTCAGTCCCTGAAACCTATTCTGCCATTCAAAAGATCATGGCTCATCTTCCAACGCAGAGCTATTTTCCTGCACTCTGCCCATATCACTTGATATCTATCAATCTCTGTCTTGAATGTACTCAATAACTGAGCCTCTATAGCCTCTGGGGTAATTTCATAGACTTACTACTCTGAGTGAAGAAATTCCTCCTTATCACAGTCCTAAATAGCCTACCTCTTATTCTGAGACTGTATCTCCTGATTCTATCTTGCATCCTTCTTTTGAGCTGTGTAAGAATATTATATGTTTCAATGAGATTATATCTAATCCATCCCAAGGATCCAACCTGTGAACATTTGCTGCACATAAACAAGTATGTTCTTCCTTAAGTAAGGAGACCAAAACTGTGTAATAATCTAACAGTGGTCTTACCAAGACTCTAGATAATGGCAGCAAGAATTCTTTAATCCAGTGCACAAATCCTCTTGCAATAAAGACCAACATACTTACTGACTTCTTGCCCATTCAGAGACTGCCAGTAGACCTATTAATAAAACCAAAAACTTCTCATTCTCTGTGAGGTGTGAGTTTAAAGAAAAGGTCTCTAGTTATTCTCAAAAGAGCAAGGAATAATCCAGAGTAAGAATAATTAACTGAGGGAAAAACAACTTTTTTTTTGCAAAAATATACTTTATTCATATCTGAAAGAAACATTACAAGATATTTCAGATTGTGATAACAGGAAAGTGCAGTGAGATTCACATTTTCTTCAGAGATCAAGATGCACACTGAGATGTTTCAACTCAGTAATGAGAACATTACAAAAATGTCAATATTTTCATTACAGAGTACAATTCTGATTGAACTATATACATCAGCATGAGGCATTTTGAGGTGCTTCAATATAGTTACGTACAATCAGAATTAAGCACACTCTCCAGGGGGTTTTACACAGTCATCAGCCAGTCAGCGTATGTTAGCTTAAAGGCGTTACACAGTGGCCTTCCCCCATTGTGCCTGGGCATCAGGACCGCTAGGCTTGAGTGCATCTCTCAGCACACAGTTCTGGAACTTGGAATGTACCCGTCAGCAACACTCAGTCAAGACCAATTCTTTGCACTGGAAGAACAACAAGTTTCAAGCAGATCAAACAACGTCTTTCACTGAGGTGGCAGCATGCAGTGGAGCAGAGACTTTGGTATGAATGAAGGATCTGACAAGGAGTGCCCTTCACATCATCAGCCAAGCTAGATCTTGATGCTTATTTGAAAGTTCTAGTGATGAGGCATTTTGTCAGATGATGCTGATAGTCTGCTCAGAAAACCAACTGACATAATCCATCATCTGTTCCCTTAGGGCTTCAAGGACATTAAGTGTGACCCATTGCTTGATGGACTTGTGGTCAAAGGTGTTCATCTGAACAAACTTTCTATGAGGAACAGTTTATGCCACATGGTCCAACTACTTGGAGTGTTCCACAGCACTGTATCCAGACCCATCCTTCACAACACTGGGAACAGGTGGGACCTCAGTACATAGTGACATTTGGTTTTTGCATATTGAGAGTTTAAGCACAGCTTGATGCAGCAAGACATAAAGTTAGCCACCAGGATGAGGGTGACATTGGGTACGTTTCTCCCTCCCTTATCTAGATATTTATGCATGGTGTCCCTCCTGACGTGATTTATCTTTGATCTCCAGATGAACTTGAAGGTGGCGTGGGTAACTACTGTAGCACAGGATCAGCAAATGGGTCAGACTTGTGCCACGTACAACAACAGTGCGAATACCTCATGCCTGATGACCAAGTTCTTACCCACAGTGGAGAGGGAGCATTGTTCCACATTCCTAGCTTCTGCTTTATCATGCTCCTCCCACTTTTTGATACACCCAGCTGTTCCAAACTACATCCCCAGTCCCTTCAGGTAATCTGACCTGATGGTGAAGGGAATTTAGGATTGGTCAGCTCAGTTTTGAAAGAACATGGCCTTGCCCTTGCCATGATTTACCTTGGCTCCTGAGGTCAGTTTGAACTGTTATGAGGAGAGGTTAGGCAAATTGGGACTGTTTTCCTTAGAAAGACGTGGACTTAGAGGAGATCTATTAGAGGTGTACAAGATTATGAGGGGTATAGATAGAGTAAACAGGGTTAAGCTTTTTCCTAGGATGGACTCGAATAGCATAACGGGCTTAGGGTGAGGGGGGTAAGGTATAATTTGGATGCTAGAGGGAGTTTTTTCACAGAGGGTGGTGGGGGTATGGAATGCGCTGCCAAGTAAAGTGGTGGAGGCAGGTACTCTGGAGTTATTTAAGAAATACTTAGATGGGCACATGAACAGAATGGGAATGGAGGGGTATAGAAAAATGATTTAAAATAGGGATCATGAGCCTTGGGAGTCCCTGGGAAGTGTGTAAATAGATGATGATATTGATGTACTTGTTTTTATCCTACAGGTGCTTTGGTCCACCTTGTTGTCTAACAAGGGCATACACGCGATGGGTCGTGAGAGGGCTGCTCTTGGATTTTTTCGAGAGTATCCTAGTGCTTCACATCGTTAGTGTACGCTTGACCTGGACCATTTGATGGGCAACACGACAGCTCAGTGACTATTGCTGTGCTGTGCAGATACATGGATTTGGGCCTGTGTCTGTGGGAGTTTGCGCATTCTCCCCGTGCTTGCGTGGATTTTCTCCGGGTGCTCCGCTTTCCTCCCACATCCCAAAGATGTGCTCTTAGGCTAATTGGCAAAACAAATTCTCACTAAATTGTCTCAAATTTGATTTTTAATCCATAGATCTATAAACATAAACAGGGATCATGGGTAGAGGTGGGAACATCGGAGTGGTGGCACGGGCTCGTTGGGCCTGTTTCCCGTCCTGTTTTGTTCTTTGTTCTTTGAACTGGTTGCAGAAATTCATTAGAGCATGCACTGACATCAGATTCAAGCAAAAGATGGCGATGTCGCCCATATAGAGAGGCGTTGACCTGTGTCATCACTCTACTGATGCCCAAATCCTTCTTGATGGACATGGCAAGAAGTCCTACACAACACACAAAGGACAGGGAGACAGCAGCCCTGTCTGGCATCAGATTTGATCTGAAAGCTTTCTGATTCCCACCCATTGATTAAAACTCTGCTACTGATGTTTGTGTAGAGCAGCTGAATGTAATTGTGGATTCCCTCCCCAAATCCTATTTTGGATAGCACATCCACTTATCAAAGTGAATATGCTTTCCTGATCCAGGGTCTTTTAGGTCAAACCGAGTAGACAAACTCCAAGTAAATTAGGAGAAAGTAAAAGGGGCAGCTCCCCAAAAGCAAGGGGAACAGCCCGAACAAAAACAGAAGTACAAAGGAAACTTAAGACACATCAAATCAAAATGTGATTGTTGGGGTCTATAACGCACCTCAGCCCCTGCGTGACCAGTGGGCATGGAAGGCTTCAACTGCGCCCATGGACATCACATGCTCCCTCTCCAGGGACACCTGGCCACGAACGTACCTGCAGTAGAGAGGCAGACAGTCAGGATGGATAGCCCTCCCCCGATTGCCCACTGCCTGGACCTATTGATGGCGCGTCTCGCCATGTCCAGGGGCAGGTTAACGAGGAGATCGGCATCCCGACCCTCCTCTTTCTGCACCAGGTGTCCGTAGATCAGCAGTGGGAGACTGAACTGCAAACAAAACATCAATAAAAGGTGTCTGAAAAAATCAAAAAGGGTGTGCAATCTATAACATGAAAAGTAGACATGGTCCACAGAGTCCACGAGACCACAGAAAGGACAGTCTCAGGAGCCCGTGAACCGGAAAAACCTACGGTTGTACAACACCACCACATGCAGCAGCCTCCACCCCAGGTCCCCGATGTAATTGGGGGAGATCCCTCCGTAGAGTGACCTCCATTGAGGATCTCAGTCACCCGGCAGCAACAAAGCTCACCAAGGTGTATCCAAGCGACAGGTGAAGACGCAGTAGTGGAAGGTATGCGGCAGCAGCCCGTAGAGGAAATGCCTCCGCGTGCTGGAAAAAGGTACGGAGGACATTTCCATGAGATGGCTCATGCTGTGGGGCACCTGACGCAAGGATGGGGATCTAGGTTTCGGGCCAATGTGGAATTCTGTCCAAACAGGGGAACACCCTCATGGGATCCCACCGCACATATGCGCCACCTCGAGCCTACGTGCACATTCGGGACCGAGCACGACCATCATAAGGTCTTGGATGGCTTTGGCTATGCACCAGATGGCCACCCCCGTGCGCTCAGCCAGCACATGGGGGCTCATTCAGCCCACTCCTCCACCATCCAGCACGTCTCTGATCCTGCTCATCCCGGCGCCCACAGCCCTCCATTCTGCCAGCCATCTGAAGTTGTAAGGCTGGAGGTGTGAATTCCTGAGCAGCAGCTCTTGCATGATAGCCACTACTCCTGACAGAGGAGAGCTGTGTCGCGAGGCCACCACGTTCCAGATGGTGAGAGGTCCTGGTAAAAGATGGGCAACTCCTGCAACAAGGACAGAATACACTCCAGACTGATATGCAGGAGCTGCATGTTGTAGTTGAGGCTGTGCAACTGGCGGAAGAAATACATTGCCAGGGCATGCCATCGTGGAGGAGGCTCAATGTAAAGGTATCTCTGCAGGGTCTGGAGGCAAAAGGTCGCTACCTACACATGGAGGCACACCAGACCTTGGCCGACCTCCTCAAGCGGGAGATGCAGAACCTCAGCAGAGACCCAGTGCAGTCGACTGTCCCAGAAGAACTGCACGAGCTTCTTCTGCAAGTCTGTGACAAAGCTGGGGGAGGGGTCAAAGTAACCAGCCGATACCACAACATGGAGGTGAGAACTCATGCCCTGAAGAACAGCATTTGGAGCAGTCCTGTCCAGCGACCTAGGGGACGGAGGCTTTGGCCTCCAGCTCCCGCCAGTTCTCTGGCCAGGATTCCTCAGCTGGGCAGAGATGGACCCCCAGTAGAGGAAGTTAGTCCTGCTCCAGGGGAAAGGCCTGAGCTCCTCCTGAAGGGGGTTCATCTCCCAAGGACCGACCCAGAAGTCCAGAACACTTGACCTAGTTGATCCTGGCAGAGGAAGAGATGGAGTACATCGCCTGGCATTCTCAGATCCTCCGCAGGTCGGCCGGGTCAGTGAACACGAGGAGCACATCATTGGCGGCGCAGAGTCAAACCTGACAATCTCCTCTGCAAGAGGCATAGGAACAGCTCCACACATATGGAATACAGCTGGCCAGACAAGAGGCAGCCCTGCCTTTCACCTCTCCCAAAGAGAAGGGGCGCCATCAGTGACCCGTTAGCCTTAATTAGACACACTGTGGCAGAATACAGTAGTCGGATCCGGGCGACGAAATGCTTCCCGAACCTGAATGCCCGCAGAATTCCAAGTAAATACTCGTGCTCCATACTGTTGAACGCCTTCTCCTGATCTAAGGATAAGAAGGCGCTCAACAGGCCAGCCCTCTGGGAATGATGGATCAGGTCCTGGACTAGATGGATGTTGTCGTGGATTGAAACGCCCGGGACTGTGTAGGACTGGTCAGGGTGGATCATGTGGTCCAGCACGGATCCAATCCAGGCTGATGAGGCAGGTGTTTTTCTTTCCTATATTGCGAATTAGACAATTATATCCCTGAATAGTGAGACGCTGTCAGAGATCTTCCTGCCTGGTACAGCACAGGTCTGATCAGGGTGGATCGTCTATCCAAAGCAGACTTAACCGGATTGATGATGACCTTGACTAGAATTCTGTAGTCCACGTTCAACAGATGGAGCATCAATTTCCAATTAAACCAGCATGAAAAATCACCAGGAGCAGGACAGCTCAAATATTGTTTTCTTCTCCGTCTTTCTCATTGTCCATGTCACTCAAAAATCCACATCAACATCCAGCAACACTGCATGAAAACTCACAACTCAGAATGTACACTTGATTCTCCCCAACAGTCCAAGAAGGGAAAAGACAATTTCAATGGGCTAAAAATGATTCTCACTCAGATACATTAGAATCAAAGGTTGGGAGACAAGACTGCAACTGACAAATGGACTACGCTTTAAAGATGGGCTGCACAATGGTTAGCTGGGTTCGATTCCCAGCTTGGGTCGCTGTCTGTGTGGAGTTTGCATGTTCTCCTCATATTTGTATGCGTTTCATAGAATCATAGAAACCCTACAATGCAGAAAGAGACCATTTGGCCCATCCAGTTTGCGTCAACCACAATCCTACCCAGGCCCTATCCCCACATGTTTATCCATTAATCCAATATCTCAGGACACTAAGGGGCAATTTTAGCATGGCCAATCAACTAAACCTGCACATCTTTGGACTGTGGAAGGAAACCAGAGCACCCAGAGGAAACCCGTACAGATATGAGGAGAATATGCAAATTCCAGACAGACAGTGACCTAAGCCAGGAATCGAACCCAGGTCTCTGGAGCAGTGCTAACCATGCCGCCCGTTTCCTCTGAGTGCTCTGGTTTCCTCTCACAGTCCAAAAATGTGTGGGTTAGGTGGATTGGTCATGCTAAATTGGCCCTTAGTATCAGGGGAACTAGCTAGAGTAGATACATGGGGTTATGGAGATAGGGCCTAAGTGGGATTGTGGTCAGTGCAGAATCGATGGGCTGAATGGCTTCCTTTTGCACCACAGGATTCTATGAGATAGTTCAATGACAGTACTGCCATTCACAGGAGTTACGTTCCTTCAAAACCTCACAAACAGTGAATCTGTGAATGTTGATCATGCTTTTCTGCTACTCTTTTAGGCAGCACTTTCCAGATCCTCACCATCCTCTGTATGAAAATGTTTTTCCTTATGTTGATCACATAGATTCCAACCAGGCAAGGGCAACATTGATTTGCACAGCTACTCTACTCTGGGAGAACGTCTGAGTAATACATCGGTGAAGATTTTAAAATGAACAGAGCTATTATTGCACTGAGAATCAAACAATTTTGATTCATTCCTTCATTCGGCTACACTTCAGTTGCAACCAATTCCAGTCTCTGCTACATTATCGCTGCCGACTTCCTGTGGAATCAAGGTAAAGGGACTAGAAAATGAGGATAAACAAACACAGCTCGTGCAATGTTGGCACCAAGTATAAAGTGCTGCTAAGTGAAAACCCAAACAAGGAGGTTGTGAAAGGCAAGACATTATAATCCCATGATGGGGAAAGGCAAGGCCAACAAATCCAGAGCACTTTAGATGCTAACAGAGATATAAATTAAGATGGAGCGAGAAAGGAATTTAACTGATGTCATCATTGAAGCTAGTAGGGCAGGCTGAAGGAGCAATTAACGCATACTAGGTTTTAACAATAATCTTTTGATCGCCAGTCTGTCAGGCAGTGATCTGCATTTAACGTTAGAGGCCTTTTGGGAAAAAGAGATGGTGGATCCTCTTGGGTGGTTCCCTGAGCAGACTGTCAGAGTCAGTTACCAGAATGTCTCATCGCTAGAACTTTCAAACAAGCACCAAGACCTAGCTTGGTTAGTGATAAGAAAGGCCCTCCCTGAAAGATCCTTCCTACACACCTGTGGCCGGATGCTCTGACCTCATTCAGAGCTAGGATTCCCTTGTCCCTTTGCAGTGAACAGAGATTTGGTTGAGAGACAAATTTTCCCTCCTCGCGGGCAGTGGCAGCAGGGCTTGAATGACCAGAGGATTTCAGTCTTGGAGTCTCACCTCATCTGCACATTGCCCTTAAGGTGACTGACTGTGGAGGTGAAGAGACTGTTGTCCAATTTTTTGTGGAATGTGACTTTGCAAATAAAGTCTGGAGAGAGATGAGATGATTTTTACTGGGGTTTATCCCTAACAGCTCCAAGACGCATGACTTTGCTCTGGGCTGTTCCCAGAGACACACAGCGTCAACTCAGTGAAAGATGTTCTTTAGTTGCCTGAAACTTATCAGTCTTCCAGTGCAAGGAATTGTTCCGGACCAAATGTGGCAGATTGGCATGTTCCAAAGTCCAGGACTATGTGTTGAGGTGCACTAAAGCTTGCAGTATCCACTGCTGAGGTGCATCAGGGAAGGGTAGTGTCTAAGATCTTTCAGTCATAGTGATTGTGTGATGGCCATTTTGAAATGTGTGTAATGTTCTTGCAGATATTTTAACAATAAAGTATATATTTGCAAAAATGAGGCAATGAATACAACAGCCAGGAAGTCTGAGTAAACCTGTATAAAACACGGTATTGACCTCAATCGAAGAAATTATACCTTCCTAGGACAAATATTAAATATTTTTAAAGTATTGGGAATATACAGTTGAGACCACAATCAGAATAGCCACGATCTTACCAAGTGCTTTCAAGTCCTATGTTCAATGCTGACATAAATAATGACTACTACAGTTTTACACCTCAGCACCAGGTAAGTCTTGCAGTGGAGCAGTAATTAAAAGGCAGAATGAATACTCGCATCCTGGTACAAACCTGAGCATATTTTTATGCCTGTAATAAATTAACTACATTTGTAATAAATCTTGGAATTGAAAACCTAACTTAATATTGAATTATTTAATGCCTTAATGACAAATAAATAAAATAAGGACCCATTGCCGTGTCATTGCTTATCCGCAATGCCGTGACTCGGATTCGAACCGAGGTTGCTGCGGCCACAACGCAGAGTACTAACCACTATACGATCACGGCGTGCTACATGGGCCGTTGGGCGCTTGGCTGAAAATCAGCCTCAAATACAGCAAACAGGAAGTTTCATAAAGCGATTGTGATATCCTTCCTAAACACAGCCCAACCAACAATAAAAAATGAATGTTATTGAGAGAATTCTCATCTGAAACCTCCTGCTTTGGCATTTAGTTTGAAATAGCCACTTTCCGAATGAGACATCGTTTCCATTTTGCAGAGAGCTCCTCCGCAATACAGAAGGGCGGGAGGTAATGTAAGCAGCCGGATTGAGACACTTTCTCCAGGGTCATGCAGTCATCCCGCACTCAACAAAAAGCAAGTCAGATTGCTGATCTCGCTGCTAAGAGCAATGCATGTTCGAAACAGGCTTAGTTTGGGCGATTCATGCAAGCAATTGTCACTTGAAGGGATTGCATCCCAGTGAAATAAAATTAAGCATTCGGTTTATGGGATTATTGCAAACATTGACACACACAATCATGGCTTTGGGGAGTTTAAATATTCAACTTAATGAAACTAAAACGTGCTCCGAGATATTTTAAGACCCTGTATGTCAGATCCACCAAAAATTACTTCATCTTTAAATTGTCACCCTCTAACTTGAACAATTTTCAAAAACCGAGTTTAGTGAAACATCTAATTATTTGATAATTTATTTTCTCCTTGCTCTGTGTAACCCCACTCAAAGGGACAGGATTAATATCTTTGCCCTCTCTTTGGCTCCTCCCTGTTCAGAATTTATGATACTTTTTACACTTTTGTGACCAAGTTGGAGTGGTTTCCTGCGGGTGCTGTCACAATTTTGTATTGAGTAGCAGAGCCCAAGGCTGCTGGTATACTGGGAAAAACGAGTTGCTGCTAAATTGTACTCTAAATAAGGAAAGGATTCATTAAATAAAAGTGTAATAAATTGGCAGCTTTGTAAACTGCCATTAGAACAACCTACGATATAACATAATCAGTACAACTCATTGAGCTCAGAGAGACTTCCAGTTAAGTCAAGAATATTGGTTAGAGTAATGGTCTAGGATTCAATCTGGGACTTTACTGTCAGACTCCTTAATGAGAAAAAAAAACAATCAAATGTTGCATGTTATTAAGAATGTTTAGAAATTCAGATCAAACTGAACAATATTGCTTAATGCAAGATATTGCAACAATTAAGTGAGTATTTTGCAGCAGTCAGAGAAGGGCTAAATAAACCATTTCATGTTTCAGAAGAAGCTCAATAAGTAACAGTACTCCAATTTTAAGCATGTATTATTATTTATCAGTGATGGTGCCGCTATTACTGTTACTGGAAGAACTTGTTTCATTGCTGTTTGGGTCAGTTCTATTACAATGGTATAACTGCGTAAGTACATTATATATATTACAGGAAACAGTTATAATAAAATGATTATCTACACAGACATTTCATTCTGAGAGAAACCAGCCATGGTAACTTGGCTACAAAAGATAGTAAAAATGCACTGTAATATTCATTCTTCTTTACTTATAAAGATATCAAAATACAGTACAGCATGGACTCATCCAAATCATTAATATAAATGACAAATAATAGTGGACTCAGCACCAATTCCTGAGGCACTCCGCTGGTCACAGGTCTCCAGTTTGAAACACAACCCTCCACAACCACGCTCTGGTTTCTGTCATCAAGCCAATTTTGTATCCATTTAGCTACGTCACCCTGGATCCCGTGAGATTTAACCTTATGCTACAACCTACCCTGCAGCAACTTGTCAAAGGTCTTGCTGAAGTCCATATGGACAACGTCAACTGCACTGCCCTCATCTAGCTTCTTGGTTACCTCTTCAAAAAACTCAAGCAAACTTCTGAGACATGATTTTCCACTCACAAAGCGATGCTGATTGTCACTAATCAGTCCATGCGTCTCTAAATGTCTGTTGATCCTGTCTCTCAAAATACCTTCCAACAACTTATCCACCACAGACATGAGGCCCACCAGCCTGCAGTTCCCAGGCTTTTTCCTGCAATCCCTTTTAAGCTAAGGCACAACATTTGCCACTCTCCAATCTTCAGGCACCTCATCTGTGACAATTGATGACTCAAATATTTCTGCAGGGGACCCACAATTTCCTCTCCAGCCTCCCACAATGTCCTGGGATACACTTCATCAGGTCCTCGGGATTTATCTACCTTGACAGCTTTAAGACTTACTGCACATCCTTATCTGTAATATGTACATTCCTTATGACATCACTATTTATTTCCCCAAGTTCCCTAACATCCATTCTTTTCTCAACAGTAAATACTGTTGAGAAATATTCATTTAGGATCTCACCCATCTCTTGTGGATCTGCATAGATGATCTGGTTGATCCTTAAGCAGCCCTACTTTCTCCCTACTCTTTTGGCCTTGATGTATTTGGATTCTCCTTTGCCTTATCTGCCAAAATAATCTCATGTCCCCTTTTTGGCCCCCTGATTTCTCTCTCAACTCTACTCCATACCTCCAAATTCTTCAAGGGATTCACTTGATTCCAGCTGCCTATGCATGACATATGCCTCCTTCTTCTTCTTGACTAGGGCCTCAATATCCCGAGTCATCCAGTGTTCCCTATTTCTACCAACTTTGCTCTTCACTCTAAGAGGGATGGGCTTATCCTGAATCCCAGTTAATACAGTTTTGAAAGTGTCCTATTTATCAGACATCCCTTTGCCTTCCCTCAGACTCCCCTAATTAACTTCTGAAAGTTCTTGCCTGATATCATCAAAACTGACCTTACCCCAGTTTAGAATTTTGGGCCAGACCTATCATTCTCCATAGCTATCTTAAAACTAACAGAATAATGCCCACTGGCCCCAAAGTGATCCCTCATTAACATTTCTGTCACCTGTCCTTCCTTACTTCCCAAGAGGAGTTCAAGTTTTGGTTTCTCTCGTCACATGTAGCTCAGATGGAGCACTCTTGCCTCTGTATCACAAGGTTCTTAGTTGAAATCTCAACACATAAAATCGGAGCTGCCACTCCAGTGCAGTACTTGAGGGAGCACTGCATTGTTGGCAGTGCTGTTTTTTGATGAGATGTTAAACTAAAATTCCAACTACCCTTCAGGTGCATGTGAAAGATACCACGGTGCTATTTCAAAAAAGAGCTATCCGTGGTGTCCTGGCCAATGTTTATTCCTCATTCACAAAAATATATTACCTGAACAATATTACATTGTTAGCCACATTCTAAAACAAGTGTTGGTGGAATATGGATGTTAGTTTGTGATGCCAACAGAAGCAGATTAAAAGAACCACATGTGTGCAATGTGTTGCTTCCCAGCAAGGTAGCAATCAGCAGCAGGGATCCTGTTTGATTTCCCCCCTCTCTACCCCTGGATGTCAAAGTCAATTGTATACTCTCTTTTGCACTCACTTAATTCAGATCATACAGGATTCAATCAACAATTTTTGGGCCTGTATAATTTAGTTATACTGACTTTACCAACAAACTACTCGGAAGATTGACTGCTTAACATGTTGCAAAGGATAAATAACTGACAAAACTTATCAACTTTTATTTTGCATCATCTATAATTAAGGTGAACACAGAATTTACTTAAAAAGGAAACTAGTTTTCCTGCTTGACAAGGAGAAATTTTAAAAGTTGTGATCAAGGAGTAAAATGATTTCATATCAAGTTAACAATAATTAACAATAGAATAACATTAGTGCAACTTGATGGGCAAACAGTGTTCTATTGTGAAGTTGTATTTTATGATGCCATGATCATTGTTTTATATGCGAATTGTTCAGCACTGTTAGGTATGGGGACATGTGAAAATAATTACAGAGACGGCATAATACTAAGTCTATGCCTTTCTTAATAAAAATAATAAATTCACTAAAGTTATACAGTAAATCCAAAGTCCAAGCCTAACCTTAATTCCTCAAATGCAAGATTCCCACCTTTCTTTAGAATTTTTTTCACTTTGGTGTGGTTGCCCTCTCTAACAAATTGATGTAACTGCGACCCTGATGTATCAGCTTTCACTGTGCCAAGTTGTACGGGGCAGGGCACAGGAAGAGGGACCAGGTGAGACATCCTAAGAGAAGTCAATAAAAAGTAGAAACTCAGTATAAACTTAGTTCACAGTCAATATCTGAAATCTCAAATTCTTATACAAAAGTATAAAAAAAGCACAGCATTTTACTTTATACGTGTACTTAATATTGACAGTAGATCACTAACACATCTTCTTCTATGCACATTTTCTCTGTGCCATTGTGGGTTTCCTCCGGGTGCTCTGCTTTCCTTCACACTCCAAAGATGTGAGGGTTAGGTGTTTGGCCATGCTCAATTGCCCGTTAGATTGTAAGAGTAAATACGTGGGGGATAAGGTCTGGGTGGGCTTTTTGTTGATGCAGGCTTGATGGGCTGAATACCTCTTTCTGCATTGCAGAAATTTCATAACTCTATGAAAAACAAGCAAGTTAAAATGAGCACTGTTCCAGTCTCAGTTGGAGTATTGTGTACAATTCTGGGCACCACACTTGAGGAAGGGTGTGAAGGCTTTAGAAAGAATGCAGAAAGGAATCATGAGTATTACAGGGGCGAAGGATTTTAGTTGCATGGATAAACTGAAGAAGGTGGGATTGTTCTCCTTAAAGAGAAGTTTGAGAGGCAATTTGATAGAGTTGTTCAAAATCATGAAGAACTGGACAAACTGTTCTTAGTGGAAGAGCGTAGAATCCGACAACACCAATTCAAATTGACTCACAAAATAACCAATGGTGACATGAAGAACAACACTTTTATGCAGTGAGTAGTGTTAAGACAACAAAGTTTTATGGGATTTAAGTGGATTTGATTCGATATTTGTGTGAAAGGAAGGGTAGTTAAGATTCATGCTGGACAAAGGTGTTTGCATATGTGACAGTTTGCTTACTTGTGCTTCTGTTGTGCTTACAGAAGGTTACAATATGAAAGATAAATATGCTAGCGGAAGTATGTGATCACTGCTTAGCAACTGGGGGCTCTTTTAGGGTTGGAAGATTTTTGAGTTTTAGTTTTTAACTGAATTCATTTGCAATGGAAGATAGGACCCCATGGAGTGAACATTTCTCACCTCTGCCAGTAAAAGACAAGCTGGATAGGACAAAGGAGGCTGCAAAAAGACAAATTTCCCAAAGAATCAGATATAGTCAAGATAACCAGGGAATATCTTAGGAAGACTGAAATTAAGGGAACAGAGACCCAGAAGTTAAACAAGATATTGTTCAGAAGAAGACTCACAGGAAAAGGAGACAAAATGTTGTGAGTGAAACAGACAGCAAGATTACCAGAGTTTAAGTAGGAAAGCAGACTTCACAAGTAAATCCAAAAGTCTGACGCAATTTCAAAAGAGTGTGGAAATTGAAAATTAAAACTATTGTGAACTGTTCTTAGAACAGTCAAGACAAAGAAATCCTCAATGGAGAATTGTAAACCTAGATGCTGGATTGTTTTTAAAAGTGTAGCGAAAGCTTTGTTTGAAAGGGCAATTCGGAAAACTTTTGGAATGCAAACGGTTGATGGAAAACATTGTTCTTAAAGAAGATTTCACTGTGTGTTTTTTTGGGAATGGAATTTGGAAATTTTCATGTGACAATCATCTGGAGGGATTTTGAGGAGGAATCAATAGACATTCACTTGGCTTAAGAAAAGAGAGTGTATTTGACCACTGTTAACTTGTGTGTTTAAAGGGATTGTGTGTTGCTGAGGCCATTGTAACTTAAGATATATTTTGTAATCTATATTAACGTTAAAATCTGTGTGTATTTGTGAAACTAAAAGGGGTGGAAAGGAGTATTGTGTCGTAATTTAACTTTTTATGTTTAATAAATTATTTTCATGGTGTTGAAACAAATTAGCTTCCTCCATGTTTTCTAAAAAAAAGTAAAGATCTTTTTGAGTCAGGGTTCTATGCAGGAATTTTCCCCCCAGTTATATCACCAACTGGGATCATGACAGTGGTTACCATCTGAAAAAGAATGCCTGAGAATGTGATGGAGGTAAACTTAGCTGTGGCTTTCAAAAGGAAAATGTATAGTTATCCAAACAGAAAAAAAACAGTTACAGAGAAAAGGCAAGTTGGATGAGCTGAGTTGGTCATGCAAGTTAAAGATAGTATTAAATTTAAATAAAAAGCATATAATTGCACAAAGATAGATTGCAGGTCAGAAGATTGGACAGAATATAAAAAAAGCAAAGAATGACTAAAAGATTAATGAAGAGGGGAAAATTAGAGTGCAAGAGAAAGCTAGCTAGAAATATACAGACAGATAATAAGCGTTCCTATAGATATTTTAAAAAATAACTAAGTGAGCATATGTCCTATGGAATTTCACTCTGGGAATGAATAATGGGAAATAAGGAGATGGCAGAACATTGAATCAGCATTGTGCATCAGTCTTCATTATACAGGATATAAATAACATCCCAGAAATTGCTGTAAATCAGGAAATGAGAGAGAGAGAGAGAGAGGAACTCAGAAAAATTACATTCATCCTGTAGAACTTATTGTTCGGATGGGTCCTGATGGATTTCATTCCAGTGTCTTAAAAGTGGCCAATGACGCATTAGTTTTAATTTTCCAAAACTTACTAGGTTTGGGGAAGGTTCCATTGGATTGGAAAATAGCTCCTTTATTTAGAAAGGAAGGCAGACAGAAGGCAGGAAACTATAGGCCAGTTAGTTTAACAGCTGTCGTAGGGAAAATGTTAAAGGCTATTACCAAAGACATACTGGTCGGGTGTTTAGAAAAACTTAAAACAATCAGGCTGAGCCAACATGGTTTTGTGAAAGAGAAATCATGTTTAGTCAATTTATTGGTGGTATTTGAAGGAGTCATATGTACTGTGGATAAACAGAAACTGATGGATGCATTTGATAAGGTCCTGTATCAAAGGTTGTTGCAGATGATGTAGAAAATAACATGCTGGAATGAATGGAAAGTTGGCTAGCTAATAGAATGTGGAGATGCCAAGGTTGGACTGGGGCAAGCACAGTAAGAAGTCTCACAACACCAGGTTAAAGTCCAATACATTTATTTGGTAGCACAAATTTTTGGAGTGTCGCTCCTTGTTCAGGTGAGTAAGCAGTTGTGTTCACAAACAGGGCGTGTATAGACACAAATTCAATTTTCAAGATAATGGTTGTAATGCGAGTCTTTACAGGTAATCAAATCTTAAAGGTACAAACAATGTGAGTGGAAGAGAGGGTTAAGCACAAGTTAAAGAGGTATGTGTTGTCTCCAGTCAGGATCGTTAATGAGATTCTGTAAGTCCAGGCAAGTTGTGGGGGTTATAGATAGTGTGACATGAACCCAAGATCCCGGTTGAGGCCATTCTCATGTGTGTGGAAATTGGCTATCAGTCTCTGCTCAGCAATTCAGTGTTCTTCCGTGTTGTGAAGGCAGCCTTGGGGAACGCTTGTCTGAAGATCAGGGGCCAAATGCCCATAACCACTGAAGTGTTCACCGATGGCAAAGAATACACTAGTTGATAAGAAACACATGTATGAGTAAACATAAATGGAGTTCTTTCTGGTTGGCACGATGCAACAAGTGGTGTCCACAGGGATTGATGCTGGGGCCACAACAACGTTTTATATAAATGACTGGATGAAGGGACCAAATGTATGATTGCTATATTTGCTGGTAACACAAGATAAGCTATGAAGAGGACATAAGAACATAAGAAATAGGAGCAGGAGTAGGCCATACAGCCCCTCGAGCCTGCCCTACCATTCAATAAGATCATGGCTGATCTGTAGTGGTTCAGTACCGCTTTCCCACTTTCTCCACGTTAGCCTTAATTCCCTTGTCAATTAAAAACCTATCCACTCTTGACTTGAACATATTCAGTGAGGAAGCCTCCACCACCTCATCAGGCAGAGAATTCCAAAGATTTACCACCCTTTGTGTGAAGAAACCCCTCTGCAACTCTGATCTGAACTGCCCCCCCCTAATCTTGAGGCTGTGCCCTCTAGTCCTGCTATCCTTAAGGAGGTTACTAAAGGATATAGACAGAGAGGTTAAGTGAGTGGGCAAAGATCTCACAAATTGAAAATGTAGGAAAACATGAAATGTCCATTTAAGCAGGAAGAATAAAAAACATTATCTATATGGTGAGAAATTGCAGAGGTCTGAGATGCAGAGGAACTGAGTGTCCTAATGCACAAATTATCAAAGTTAGTATGCAAATACAAGAATAATTAGTAAAGCTAATAGAACATTATCATTTATTGCAAGGAAAATTGAGCACAAAATTAGAGAAGTTATGCTTCAGTTATGCAGATGGTTGATAGACCACATCTGGAATACCATGTACACTATCGATCTCCTTATTTAAGGCAGGAAGTAAATGAGTTGAAGCAGTTGAGAAGTTTAATAGATTAATACCTGGAATAGACACGTTGCCTTATGAGGAAAGTGTAAAGCCTTCAATCAGGACATTGAGGTTGGCCTATTGGAGTGTGAATTCCATGATTAAGGATCCAATCAATGGGCCAATCAAGGAGACTTTGCCTTGCATTTAACTGGGAGTGTCAGAGGAAAAACAGAAAATGCTGGATAAACTCAGCAGGTCTGGCATCACCTATTGAGAGAGAAACACAAGTCCATTGACGCTTTTACAAAAGGTTATTAGGGATAAGTGAAAGTGTAGCGTGGAGGTTACAAACAGATCAGCCATCATGTTATTGGATAATGCAGCAAGTTCAAGGGGCTCAGTAATCTACTCTTAATTCAAATGTTTATATGTGGAGAGTTGGCACAGACATAATGGGCTGAATGACCTTCCTTGCTGCTTTAACTATTCTATGATTCAGTATTGAAGGGTGTTAAATAGCAGAATGCAGAGTAGAAGAGCTCTAATTCACAGCCCTGATAATTCAATCCTTATCAGTTTCAATGCCATGAGCCTGATTTTTTAAAGGCTCTTTACAGCACCTCATTGTGAGGGAAATCCAAAATCATTGGATTTTGATCAAGAACCCAGATCAAGAACCTGAGATTGATACAAATTGGCTAGAACACAAAACCTACTGAGGCCCTGCAAAGGAGGAACTGACAATAGGTTTTAATGATTTCTCCAACCCTTAACCCATCCTTCTGCCATCCTGGCTCATCCTCCTCCCCTTTCCAAACTAATCCACATCACTTCTACCTCAGAATCTTGCGACCGTGATCTTGACCTAGACAACTCAGCCCTTCCCAGGTCTCCATTTCCTAGTCCAGAGTCTCTCTCCATGCACACCCACCCCAACCCCTACAAAATAACCTCAAATCTGTTCACCAAGGACAATGGAGGAAAATTATGTGTGGAGCCACAGGGAGTGGGGAAAATCCTTAATGAGTACTTTGTATCAGTATTCAACAAGAAGAAGGAATGACGGATGTTGGGTTCAGTGATAGGTGTGCGAACATTCTACAGAATATCAATATATCAAAGAAGAAAGTATTCGGTATCCTAAATTGCATTTAGGTAAACAGGTCCCTAGGGCTAGATGGGATCTATCCCACATTACTACAGGAGGCAAGGGAAGAAATAGCTGGGGCGTTAAAATATTTCTTCATATCCTCTTTGACCACAAGCAATGTTCCAGAAGAATGGAGAATAGCCAATGTTGTTCCCTTGTTTAAGAAAAGAAGTAGGGATAATCCAGGAAATTATAGGCTGGTGAGCCTGACATGGGGAAGCTTTTGGAGAAGATACTGAGGGACAGGATATATGCACATTTGGAAGAAAATAGTTTCAGGCAACCTGGTTTTGTACAGGGAAAGTCTGTCTCACCAACTTGATTGAGTTTTTTGAAGAGGTGACAAAGATAATTGATGAAGCGATGGCTCTGGATGTAGTTTATATGGTTTATATAGTAAGGAGTTTGACAAGGTCCCACTTGGTAGACTAGTACAAAAACTAACACTTGGGATTCAGAGTATGCTGGCTAGATGGATTCAGAACTGGCTTGGCCATAGAAGACAAAGAGTAGTGGTGGAAAAGTGTTTTCAGAATGGTGATCTATAGTTACTGGTGTTCCACAGGGATCAGTGCTGGGACCTTTGTTATTTGTGATATATAAATGATCAGGAGGAAAATGTGGGTGGTCTGATTAGTAAGTTTGCAGAAGACACAAAGTTTGGTGGGGTTGCTGATAGTGCCAGAGATTGTCAGAGGCTACAACAGAAAATAGTTAAATTGGAGACTTGGGCTTCCAAGAAATACAGTAAGAAGTCTCACAACACCAGGTTAAAGTCCAACCAGTTTATTTGATAGTAATCTCACAAGCTATCAAATAAACTGGTTGGACTTTAACCTGGTGTTGTGAGAGTCTTACTGTATTTACCCCAGTCTAATGCCTACATCTCTGTATCATGACCTCCAAGAAATGAGAGATGAAATTTAATCTGGACAAATGCAGAGTGATAAATTTTGGAGAATCAAATTTTGGTGTGAATTATACAACAAAATGGCAGAATCCTTAGGAACATTAACATACAGAGGGATCTGGGTGTGCAAGTCGACAGTTCTTTAAAAGTGGCAACACAGATGATCAAGTTGATGAAGAAAGCAATTGGATTTGCCTTCATCAGCTGCAGTACTGAGTACTAGAATTTGCAAATTATGTTGCAGCTATATAAAGCATTGGTTAGGCCCTATTTCAAATATGGTATGCAGTTCTAGTCACCACACCACCAGAAAGACGTGAAAGCTTTGGAGAGGCTGCATAGAGAGTTCACCAAGACGTTGCCTGGTTTCGAGGGCGCTGACTATGAGAAGTGGTTGAAAAAATCTAGGATTGTTTACACTAGAAAGACAGAGACTGAGGAGAGATCTGATAGAGGTCTACAAGATTATGGGAGGGTGGGTAGTCAGAGACTTGTTCCAAGGGTGGAAGTGGCAATTATAAGGGGCCGCAAGCTCAAAGTGAGAGGGGGAAAGTCTAAGGGAGATGGATGGGGGAAGGTTTTTTTTCACCTTGGCCACCTGTGCTGCCACTTTTAGAGAACTGTGGACCTACATGCCCAGATCCCTCTATATGTTGATATTCTTCTGGGTCCTACCATTTATAATATAATTCACACTTAAATCTGATCCTCCAAAATGCATCACTTTGCACTGGTCTCGATTAAATTGGTGGGTGTCTGAAACATGCTGCCAGAGAAGGTGATGGAACTCCACCACAGCAACATTTAAGAAACATCTGGATGGGTACATGAATAGGGAAGAAATAGAGGGATAGGGACAGAGTAAGGGCAGAGGGTATTTTCTTCAGATGGGGCATCATGATTGGTATAGGCTTGGAGGGGCGGAGGGCCTGTTCCTCTGCTGCATCTTTTCTTTGTTCAACATGTCCCTCCTCCCCCGCCGCCACGTTGGGAATATCTAACGGTCAGTCGGCGTTTTGGGAAATGTTTGATTTTGGAGAATGCCGATAAACAGTTTGCTGAGCTGTGTCAGTTTACCTCTCTCTTCGCTTTTCACCTGCGACCACAATTTCGGGATTTCAATCTCAATATCGTGGGTTATTTAGTGGAAAGTTTGGCGTCGTCCGAAACAAAACACGCGATCCCATGCTTCAAATAGCAGCTCCCTCTGCGGCTGCCTCCAGCACGTCTCCTTAACCAGTCTCCAGCAACAGCTCCCTCTGCGGCTGCCTCCAGCACGTCTCCTTAACCATCTCCAGCAACAGCTCCCTCCGCGGCTGCCTCCAGCACGTCTCCTTAACCAGTCTCCAGCAACAGCTCCCTCCGCGGCTGCCTCCAGCACGTCTCCTTAACCAGTCTCCAGTAACAGCTCCCTCTGCGGCTGCCTCCAGCACTGCTCCTTAATCATACTCCAACGCCCCTCTGCGGCTGACTCCAGCACTTCGCCTTAACCAGCCTCCAGCGACAGCTCCCCTTGCAGCTGTCTCTAGCACTGCCTCAACCAGCCTCCTGCGGCTGCCTCCAGCACTGTTCCTTAAGCAGCCTCCAGAGACAGCTCCTCCTGCGGCTGCCTCCAGCTCGTTCCCTTAATCAGCCTCCAGCGACAGTTCCCCCTGCGGCTGCCTCCAGCACTACTCCTTAACCATACTCCAGCGGCAGCTCCTCCCTGCGGCTGCTTCGAGCACTGCTACATAACCATATTGTAAAGATGCCGGCGTTGGACTGGGGTAGTAAGAACTCAGTAAGAATTTAGCAACACCAATTTTAAATCCAACCGATTTATTTGATAGTAAAATTGCGAGCTTTCAACACTCTGTGTCTCCGTCAGGCAAATGCAGTGTTCTGGTCTGCAATAGCACACATCAGCACAGTCACAGATTGCTGATTAGAATGCGAATCCTTACATCTAACCTGCTATTCAAGTGTTAAAGTGGCTAACAATGTGTGTGAAGGGAATCCTGAGCATTGGTTAGAGAATTGTGTATTTTCTCCAGACAGCACAGTAAGTGAGGTTTTTGCTAACCCAGGCAAGTTACGGGGGTTACAGATAGTGTGTCATGAAGCCAAGATCCCTATTAAGACCGTCCTCATGTGTGCGGAACTTGGTTATCAGTCTCTGCTCAGCGACTCTGCACTGTCGTTTGTCACGAAGACCCCCTTGAAGAACATTTACCCGCAGGTCGGAGGCCGAATGCCTATGACTGCTGAAGTGTTTGCCCACAGGAACTGTTTTGCCTGGTGATTGTTGAGCAATGCTCATTCATCCGCTGTCGTAGCGTCTGCACGGTCTCCCCAATGTACCATGCTTCGGGACATCCTTTCTTGCAACGTATTAGGTAGACAACGTTGGCCGAGTTGCAACAGTATGTACCGTGTACCTGGTGAATGGTATCCTCACGTTTGATGACATCGTCCGGCATGTCTTGCAGAGGTTACTGTGGCAGGGTTGTGTGGTACTGTGGTCACTGTTCTCCTGAAGGTTGGGTAGTTTGCTGCGAACAATAATCTGTTTGAGGTTGTGCGGTTGTCTGAAAGCAAGAAGTGGGCGTGTGGGGATGGCCCTAGCGAGATGTTCATCGTCATCAATGATATGTTGAAGACTCCGGAGAAGATGTCGTAGCTTCTCCGCTCCGGGGAAGTACTGGACAACAAAGGGTACTCTGTCCACCGTGTCCCGTGTTCGTCTTCTGAGGAGGTCAGTGTGGTTTATCATTGTGGCACGTCGGAACTGTCAATCGATGAGTCGAGCACCATATCCTGTTCTCACGAGGGCATCTTTCAGCGTCTGGAGGTGTCTGTCACGATCCTCCTCATCCGAGCAAATTCTGTGTATACGGAGGGCTTGTCCAAAGGGAATGGCTTCTTTAACGTGTCTAGGGTGGAAGCTGGAGAAGTGGAGCATTGTGAGGTTGTCTGTCGGTTTGTGGTACAGTGAGGTGCTGAGGTGACTGTCCTTGATGGAGATGCGTGTGTCCAAGAATGCAACTGATTCTGGAGAATAGTCCATGGTGAGTCTGATAGTAGGATGGAATTTGTTGATATCATCATACAGTTGTTTCAATGATTGTTCACCATGAGTCCAAAGGAAAAAAATGCCATCAATGTATCTAGTACATAGCCTTGGTTGAAGATCCCATGTGGTGAAGAAGTCTTGTTCGAACCTGTGCATGAAGATGTTGGCATATTGAGGTGCGAATTTGGTCCCCATGGCAGTTCCGTGTGTCTGGATGAAAAGCTGATTGTTGAAGATGAAGACATTGTGGTCCAAGATGAAGCGGATGAGTTGTAAAATTGCATCTGGAAACTGGCAGTTGTTGGCATTGAGTACTGAGGCAGTTGCAGCAATACCATCGTTATGGGGGATGTTGGTGTAGAGCGCCGAGACATCCATTGTGACAAAGAGTGTCCCTGGTTCAACTGCTCCATGTGTGCTGAGTTTCTGTAGGAAGTCCGTAGTGTCAAGACAAAAGCTGGGGGTTCTTTGTACAATAGGTTTCAGGATGCCCTCGATATAGCCGGAGAGATTCTCACACAGGGTCCCATTGCCCGATACGATGGGACGGCCAGGTATGTTTGCCTTGTGTATCTTTGGGAGGCAGTAGAGATCCCCAATGCGGGGAGTACGTGGAATGAGAGCCCGGAGGGTGTTCTGAAGGTCCGGATCAAAGGTTTTGATCAGAGTGTTGAGTTGACAAGTGTGTTCTTTGGTCGGATCTGCTGGTAACTGTCTGTAGTGTTTCTCATTGTTTAGTTGTTGGTACACTTCTTCACAGTAGTCCGTTCTGTTCAGTATGATGGTGGCGCCTCCTTTGTCTGCTGGTTTGATGACAATGTTGCGGTTGATCTTGAGAGCACGGATGGCCTTGCGTTGTGCTTGGGTGATGTTCGGGACTGTCTTGTAAGTGCGGTTGATGAATCAGGTTCACGCACCTCTTGATGGCTTGGGCATACATGTTCAGTTGGGGGCAGCGGCCTTCCGGAGGAGTCCAATTGGATTCATTCCTCTTCGGTTATGACCATATCCCAGTGGCACCTCCCCCTCGGCTGTCTCCAGCACTGCTCCTTAACCAGCCTCCACCGGCAGCACCCCCTGCAGCTGCTTCAAGCACTGCTACTTAACCATACTCCAACAAGGAATTCAGAAGAAACCTTCTTCAGGCAAACCCTGGTTCGGTTGTAGAGCTGGTTATCCAAGGGAGCAGTCGAAATGAACAGTTTAGATGCATTTAAGAGGAAGCTGGACAAGCATGAGAGGAAGAAGGGAATGGAGGGTTATAATATATAGTTACAATGCTAAAGAAAGATGTGAAGAGGCTTCTGTATATCTTGGTTTAAAATTATGAAATAGCTCCTTAAGTATGTACTACTGGATCTGTACCATCTTACCTTTGAACCTATTTCCCCGTTCCACTATAGCTAACTCTGTCTTCATAATCTCGTTATTACTTTTGTTTTAAGTTTAAGACACTAGGCTTATGCCGAAATATCTCACCCTCAAACCGAACTTGAAATTCAATCAGAGCCTCAGTATCTTTCGTGCTTTAGAAATGTGCTACAGCTGAGGAAAATGTCGCACACAATTTCTGCACAGCAAGATCCCCCAAACAGCAATTAGACAATGACCAAATTAATCGCATTGTGTCTCTCTCATGGTGGTCGAGAGATAAATTTATTCAGAAAAATAGTTCATTTTCCTTCAAACAGTATCACAATGTCTGCAAAATACATGGAGACACAGACAGTTTAGCATCTCTTCTCTGTGCAAGGTTACTTCTTGGGATGAGAGGAATTGATCTATGTGAGAGGCTAAGTATATTGAGTAACAAGTATTCTATGTTTTGTTGTTTTCCCCTGGCTGGGGAATCTGGATCATGAGGCTATAGTCTCAGGATAAGGGATCGTACATTTAGGAGGAGACATTTCTTCACTCAAAGGGATAGAAAGTTTTGGAATTCTCTACCCCAAAGGTTTGTGGATGCCCCATTGCTGTGTATATCTGACGCTAAGGTATTTGGTCTTTCAGAAAATCAAAGGATATGACAAGCAGCTGGCAAAGTAGAATGGAAGCAGAAGATCAGCTATTGAATGGTAGAACAGATTGGAGGGGCTGAATGCTTAATTCCTACTCCTATTTCTTATACTCACCTTGATAATACATCACTGCTCCTGTATTGCACTGAAGTGTCAATATAGGATTTATGTTCAAGCCTTAAAATAGAATAGAATCAGAATCATAGAATCTCACAATGCAGGAGACCATTCGGCCCATCGAGTCTACACTGACAACAATCCCTCCCTATCCTGTAACCCCATGTATTTACCCTGTTAATCCCCCTGACACTAAGGGGCAATTTAGCATGACCAATCCACCTAATCCGCACATCTTTGGAGTGTGGGAGGAAAGCAGAGCACTTGGAGGAAACCCATACAGACATGGGGAGAATGTGCAAACTTCACACAGACACTGACCCAAGGCAGGAGCTGTAATGCTGTTAAATGGATCCAGTGATCAATGTTAGTGGTGTCAGCTTGGTTCAGTGTGAGCACCCTTGAGTTCAGAGTATCAAGAATTCAATCTATATTCAATTTAACCTATTAGGGGCAGCACGGTGGCACCGTGGTTAGCACTGCTCTCACAGCGTCAGGCACCTGGATCGATTCCAGCCTTGGGTCACCGTCTGTGTGGAGTTTGCACACTCTCCCTGTGTCTGTGTGAGTTTTCTCTGGGTGCTCCGGTTTCCTCCCACACTCCCAATGTGCGGGTTAAATGGATTGGCCATGCTAAATTACCCCTAAATTTGCAGTCTATGTATTGGCTGAGTGAGGTTCAACAAGTACAGAGTACCCAGGGGAACACCTTCAGAAAGATCCTCTTACATCCATAGAACAACTACAGCACAAACAGGTCCTTCAGCCCACAAGTTGCACTGATCATTTCCCTACCTACTAGGCTTACCTATAACTCTCAATCCTACTAAGTCCCATGTACTCATCCAGAAGTCTCTTAAAAGACCCTTTCGAATTTGCCTCCACCACCACCGACAGCAGCCGATTCCATTCACCTACTACCCTCTGAGTGAAAAACTTACCCCGACATCTCCTCTGTACCTACTCCCCAGTACCTTAAACCTATGTCCTCTCATAGCCATTTCAGCCCTGGGAAAAAGCCTCTGAGAATCTCCCCAATCTATACCTCTCATCCTTCATCTCTCTAAGGAGAAAGACTGAGCTCCCTCAACCTCTCCTCATAAGGCATGCCACCCAATCCAGGCAACATCCTCGTAAATCTCCTCTGCACCCTTTCAATAGCTTCCACATCCCTCCTGTAATGAGGCGACCAGAACTGAGCACAGTACTCCAAGTGGTTCTCCAGTTTCCTCTCACACTCCAAAGATGTGTGAGTTAGATGGATTGATCTGGCTAAATTGACCCTAGTGACAGGGGGCTTAGCAGGATAAGAGTTACAGGAATAGGCCTGGGGTGGGTTGTAGTTGACACAGACTCGATGAGCTTCCTTCTGTACTGTAGGGATTCTGTGATTCTCAATGCTGAGGATTATGGACAGGGTAAGTTGTGAGAAGTTGTTCCTTCTCAAGAGAGCATCAAGAACGAGAGGCACAGATTCAAAGTAATGGGCAAAAGCAGTAATGATGTGAGGAACAGAGCTTTTACCCAGGAGATGGTTAGGGTCTGGAACGAACTTTCTGAAAGGATGATTCAGGTATTCAAAAGGGACAAAAACAGAAAATACTGGAAAAACTCAGTGGGGCTGGCAGTATCCATGGAGACAGAAAATTGAATTAAAATTTCGAATCTACATTACTCTTCTTCAGAATTAAAAAGATTATATAGTGTGTAAGAGAGGGTGGAGCAGAGTAAAAGTCAGTGATTGTTAAGAGCAAGAGGAGATTGCAACAAAGCTGTGTAGGCCATAAGACTTCTTTTTGATGGCAGAAGGTGCTAGTAGTTGCATAAAGTTACGATATCAGAACGTGTTAATGGGAGGATAAAACTCAATGCTGACTGTGAACAAACTTAAGAACAAGTGACAGATGGCCCAGTGGGGGAGGAGAAGAGGGTTTTGTATTGGGACAAGAAACATCTTAGATGGGTGGCAGAGTGGTTAGCATGACTGGCTCACAGCTCCAGGGACCCGGGTTCAATTCCCATGGAGGACACTGACTGTGTGGAGTTTGCACGTTCTCTGGTTTCCTCCCACAGTTCAAAGGCAGATTAGCTGGATTGATCATGATAAATTAACCCTTACTATCCCAGGATGTATATGTTAGAGGGATTAACAGGGTAAACGTGTGGAGATAGAGGCTGGGTGGGATTGTGGTCTGTGCAGGCTGCAATGGGCCGAATGGCCTCCTTTTGCATTGTAGGGATTCTGTGAGATGCTTTCAGACCTGCTGAGATTTTTCAGCACTTTCTGCTTTTGTTTCAGATTCCATCGTCAGCAATAATTTTGCTTTTGGGACTGGATTTGTGTTTTGCCTAGTTCATTGCAACTTTAAGAATGGAGTAAAAAAAACTGCCTCCTAGGTTGTGTGCTGCCCCTTTAAGTGGTTGCTGCGCTGCGCCTTTAAGAGCGCTGTCGGCGGCGGAGAACCGGCGGGAGTTTGGGTGCGAGTGTGGAGTGAGGTGCAGAGTGTGGCTTATCTCTGCCTGGGGGGGGTGGGGTATTCCGGGGGGGAAGAGGGTTAGTGAGGAAGGGAGAGGTTAGTGATAGTGAGGGAGGATCCTGAGGGTGTTCCCGGGGCCTGGCTGGGGATTGCGGTCAGGCTGTTTCGGCCGTGAGGCCCGGGCTCTCCGGCCGCAGAGAGCCCGCGGGCGGGGGAGATGCAGCGGGACCTCGGCAGCTTCCCGCTGCCCCCCGGGATCAGGACCAAGCTGCTGGGCTGCGGTTTCCAGAGCGCCGGGGATGTGAGCGGCCTGAAAGCGACTCAACTCAGCAAAGGTAAAGAAGGAGAGAGAGAGCTGTAATACCCCTAAAGCGGGAGCCGCCGTAACGCCCAATATAGGGCTCTACCGTAACTCGCCGACAAAAGAGGACACGGCTACCGTAGATCATAGAATCCTACGGTGCAGAAAGAGGTCACCGAGCCTGCAGCAACCACAGTCCCACCCAGGCCCTATCCCCATTACCACATGCGTTTGCCCTGACTAATCCCCCTGACACTAAGGGGCATGCAAAAGCATACCAATCCACCTAACTGGACTGGAAGCAAATGGAGCACTCAGATGGAAACCACAGAGACATGGGGAATGTGCAGATTCTGTACAGTGACCCAAGCTAGGATTTGAATCCAGGTCCCTGGCACTGAGGTAGCAGTGTGAGCCACTGTGCCACTCTGCTGCCCCAGTTCTCTAATAGGGCACTGCTCCTGTAACTCAGTAACTAACTCTCTGACAATAGGGCACTGCTGGAATACTGTCCCCACACTGCTGCAACTCTCTACCTACTTTGCTGCCCAAGGCATTTGGTGATCTGGCCTAATGTCTTCTTATGTGGCCTGGTATGATAACGCTCCTATGAAGCATCTTTGTTAAAGGTGCTCTAGAATTACAAATATGGTCACCTCTACATCTGGGAGACTGAATGCAGACTGGGTTACAGCTGTGTGGAACATCATCACTTGGTCCACAAGTATGACTCCAACTTCCTGTTGTTTGTTATTGCAATTATGCACCTTGCTTTCAGACCCACTTGTCCATCTTTGGCCTGTTGCAATGTTCCAGTGAAACCCAACAGAAGCTGGGGAAACAGCATCTCATCTGCTGATCTATAGCATTCAGGACTTGGTTTTGATTTATTGTCACATGTCACACATACAGTGAAAAGTATTGTTTCTTGGTTGCTATATAGACAAAACATACTGTTCATGGAGAAGGAGGTGAGAGAGTGCAGAATGTAATGTTACAGTCATAGCTAGGGTGCAGAGAAAGCTCAACTTAATGCAAGGTAAGTTCATTCAAAAATCTAACAGCAGCAGGGAAGAAGCTGTCCTTGAATCGGTTGGTTTGTGACCTAAAACTTTTGTATCATTTTCCTGACTGAAGCAGGCGGAAGAGAGAATGTCCAGGGTACGTGGGATCCTTAATTATGCTGGCTGTTTTGCCAAGGCAACAGGAGAATTCGACAACTTTAGAGTGTGACCTTTCTCCTCTATCTTAATTCCTTTTTTCAATATTCCATACATCTTGTGCCTCAATGCAGTGGCTCTCATCTCCCCCTCTGGATGATATGTCTCTTGTTTTTAAGCTTGCTGCATCTTTGTTGTAATCCCTCCCTGTTCTCAAAAATCACTCTTCCACCCATTTTATACAGTATAATATCCAATACATTTTATCTTGTATAGTGTAACATCCAATGTATTTACCCTCTCTCATACAGCATAATATCCAATATGTTTACACTCTCATACAATATAATGTTCAGTGCATTTATCTAAAGTTGAATACAGTATATCTAATACACTCACCCTCTTACACAATATAATATCCAATGCATTAACCCTTTTATACAATATAATATCTTGTATATTTATTTTGTTATACAGTATAATAGCCAATACATTTGCCCTCTGTTATACAGTATAATATCCATTACATTTTCTCTTTTCATTCTGACAAATAATCAAACCAACTTGAAATGTTAATTGTTTCTCTCCCTACAGGTGCTGAGATTTTCCAGCATCTTCTACTTTTGTTAAAGATTCCAGCACCTGCGGTATTTTGCTTCTATTATGGAAAGACGGGTTATTGTTTTAGTAGGAATAGTTGGCTATTATCTTCCTACAGCGGACGCACAGCTGAGCTCTTTGGACTTAAAGTCCCTCTCCCCTCCCTCCATCCCTGACTGTAGATTGTCGGCAGGTTGGGTGAAGATGAGCTTGTGCTGGTTTGTGATGCCTTCCCAGCTGGCAGAGCCTGATGAATTCACAATAACAAATGAGGAATCCATTGGGTCAGGCCCAGGACGGTGGCCAGTGGCTGAGGAGCTACAATGATAGAAAAGGAAAGAGGAATAGATTTATTTTCCATGCTTTGATCAAATCAGTTGGTACAGTGGTTAACACTACTGCTTCACAGTGCTGAAAACCTGGGTTCGACTCTCAGCTTGGATCACAGAGTCTGTGCATTCTCCCCAGGTCTGCTTGGGTTCCCTGCCACAGTCTGAAAGACATGCTAGTTCGGTGCTAAATTCTCCCTCCATGTGCCCAAACAGGCACTGGAGTGTGGCGACTCGGGGATTTTCACAGTAACTTCATTGCAGTAATTCATTAATGTAAGTCTAATGCAACATTAATAAATAGACTTTAAACTACAATTCAGGCTTTGGGTCATTGCCAGTGCAGGGTTTGCACATTCTCCCCATGCCTGCATGAGTTTCTTCTGGATGCTCCAGTTTCCTTCCACAATCCGGAAGATGTGCTGCTTAAGTGGATTGGCTGTGCTAAATTCTCCCTCGGTGTATCTGAACAGGCACCAGAGTGTGGTGATTAGGGTATTTTCACAGTGACTTCATTGCAGCGTTGATGTAAGCCTAGTTATGACACTAATAAACAGTTTTTTTTTAGATCAGGTAGATTTTCCTTAAAAGGAAGCAAGGATATTGTCTCTAGGGCAATCAATGCTGGTGCTAGCTGAAAATGTGCAATAATCTGCATCAACGCTTGAAATTGCAAGATATCTGTTCATCTGTCAGAAATGTTTTAATGTCTTTACATGCAGCATCGTGTGATTATGGGGATGTTGCCTTCTATGGCCTGTTTCACAATGAGAGTCACTCCTCGCTTGGGGAAAAGTCATTTCCTCACATCAATCCTGTTTTAATGGTTTGAATGTGTATCCCTTTACATCTCTGTTTAGAGCTGGGCATCTCCAACGAGGAGGCATTGGAAGTCCTACAGATCGTGCGGAGAGAGGCCTCCGGAGGGGAATCCCAACAGAGTGCAGGGTTGTCACCTGTTCGCAAGTACACAGCTCTGGAACTGCTGGAGCAAGAGCATGCTCAAGGCTCTGTCATCACCTTTTGCTCTGCTCTGGATGAAATCCTTGGTGGAGGGGTGCCCATTGGAAAAATTGTGGAAATCTGCGGTGCTCCGGGTGTTGGGAAAACCCAGCTAAGGTATTACCCATTGTCCACTTATTAGCCCCGTTCTGGTATGTGGCCATGTCCCAGACCTGAGACTCAGAAGACCACTTTATAAATTTGAAAAGTGAGATCAGGTTACAGACTTCCTTAAATCTATGAATATTACAATTGGCAATTTTTTTCTCTTCTGTGGTCTACACCACCAGTCTGGGAGGTAGAAAGTAGGGGACAAATTCAGGCAATCCTGAACTCATAAAATGCTCAATCTATTGTTTAACATGCAGAATGTGGGCAAGAGGTCACACTCAGATTGAAGACCAAGTATTTTGGTCCGCCTTGTTGTCTAACAAGGGGCATATACGCGATGGGTCGTGAGAGGGCTGCTTTTGAATTTTTTGAGTATCCTAGTGCTTCACGTCGTTAGTGTACACTTGACCTGGACCATTTGAGGGCAACACGACAGCTCAGTGACTATCGCTGTGCTGTGCAGATATGTGGATTTGGGCCTGTGTCTGTGGGAGTTTGCGCACTCTCTCCCCGTGCTTGCGTGGGTTTTCTCCAGGTGCTCTGGTTTCCTCCCAAATCCCAAAAATGTGCTCTTAGGCTGATTGGCAGAACAAATTCTCCTAAATTGTCTCAAATTTGGTTTCAATGCATAGATCTATAAACAGAGACAGGGACCATGGGTAGAAGTGGGAACATCGAGGTGGTAGCGCGGGCTCGTTGGGCTGAATGGCCTGTTTCCCGTGCTGTTTTGCTTTTTGTTCTTTGTTTTTTACACACCTAGGTTGGAGCGAACAGGAAGGAATCTGCAGTGTGAAATTGAGTGATAATCAGTTCTGGGATTGGAAGCTATTTGGCTGGCAAAGTTTTTCAAAAAAAAAAATAAGCAATCCATTAGAAACTGAAATGTTTACAACAAGTTCCATGAGGCACGCGATTTGGAATCAGTATAAAGAAACATTTATTTCTGTGGATTAAAATACAAGTTGCCAACAAGAAGAAAATGGTGTTTAGTTAATAGTGCTTTTTAATCATTTGTTATAGCAAAAATTTTTTGAAGTTTTGATTTAAAGTATAAATTGCCAGCAAAAAAGCAGTTTTGTTAATAGTGCTTTTTAATAATTTGTTACAATATTTTTTTAAAAATCTTGATTCGGTATAAGTTGCCAACAGAGAGAAAATAATGTTTGGTTAATCATGCTTATTAGTCATTTGTTACAGTAAAGGTTTTTGCAAAATTTTTGATGTCATTCATTCAGCTATTGACTAGAGTTTGAATTTTATTTTAAAACGTTATCAATCTCTACAGAAATCATAACACTGAATTTACAATCGCTCGAAGTCCCAGTTTTATTTTTCCATGTTGCCCAGTATCCAGCTGGTTGTGGACACACAAATTCCGGAGTGCTTTGGTGGCCTTGACGGCGAGTCTGTGTACATCGACACTGAGGGCAGTTTTATTGTTGACCGAGTGGTGGATGTCGCTCGTGCTGCCGTGCACCATTGTCACTTGATCGCTGAGGCCAGCCAGGATGAAGGTAGGCCGGGTCAGCAGGCTGCAACTATTCATTAGGCAAATCGAGAGTTGGTCCTGAGGTCTCTCTTTGATTTGATTTATTATTGTCACATGTATTAACATACAGTGAAAAGTATTGTTTCTTGCGTGCTATACAGACAAAATCTACCATTCATAGAGAAGAAAAGGAGAGAGTGCAGAATGTAGTGTTACAGTGATGGCTAGGGTGTAGAGCAGGAGTGACTTAGTTCAGGGTAACTCCATTCAAAAGTCTGACAGCAGCAGGGAAGAAACTGTTCTTGAGTCAGTTGATGTGTGGCTTCAGATTTTTGTATCTCTTTCCTGACAGAGGTGGAAGAGAAAATGTCTGGGGTGCATGGGGTCCTTAATCATGCTGGTTGCTTTGCTGAGGCAGTAGGAAGTATAGACAGAGTCAATGGATGGGAGACTGATTTGCATGATGGATTGGGAACATTCATGACTTTTGAAGTTCCTTGCAGTCTTGGACAGAGCAGGAGCCATACCAAGCTGTGATACAACCAGAAAGAATGCTTTCTATGGTGCATCTATAAAAGTTGGTGCAAGTGTAGCTAACATGCCAAATTTCCTTAGTTTTCTGAGAAAGTAGAGGCGTTGGTGGGTTTTCTTAACTATAGTGTCTCTCTATGTTGTGGGATTCTGTCTGCCTCAGTAAGGACTGAGCTGCACTTTCCTCAGACTGACGGCTATGACTGTCGCTTCTGAGTCAAGAAAATGACAGCTAGCACTGCTGCCTCACAGCGCCAGGGACCTGGGTTCAATTCCGGCCTTGGGCCACTGCCTGTGTGGAGTTTGCACGTTCTTTCCATGTCTGTGTGGGTTTCCTCTGGGTGCTCCAGTTTTCCTCCTACACTCCAAAGACATGAAGGGTAGGTTAATTGGCCATGCTAAAGGGTAAATACGAGGTTACGGGCTAGAGCCAGGATGGGATTGTTGTCGGTGTAGGCTTGATGGGCTGAATGACCTTCTTCTGCACTGTAAGGATTCTATAATCTTTGATAGGCTCAAGTCTCCCATCACAGATTGAAATTTAGCCTGATGCTCCCTTTGCAGTATTGAGGGACTGCTGCACTGTCTTTAAATTGAGATGGTCAACTGAGACCCATTCCTCTGTCCTCTGTCAAAGATCCTAAATGATAATACAAGGCAAAGCCATGAAGACCAAATGGCATTTTACAGCAACATGGTCAAAAACACACCATCTGGTATTTATTTGGATCTCTCTATGCACAAAGTGGCAGTGCTGTTTAAAAGAATATACTTCATCGGATGTGACCTATTTCCTTGATGTTCTGAGGTTGTGCAAGATGCTGTATAAATGCAGCTCCCATTCTTATAATGCAAAACAAGTTGTAGCTGTGTCACAGTTAAGATGAAAGTAATTATGAGCAAGGCACCAGACAGTAAATAAAAGGCAGAGGGGGTGGGTTGATTTTAGTTGGACAACCCACACAGCTAATGAGGAGGTTTTGAGGAAAGCAGACACTTTAGCAAATTATCATTACCAAGAGACAACATCAAATCTCTGAGCACATACTTCAGAGAGAGAAGCAAAAACATCTGGGAGAAGTCAGAGTGGCAGAGGGGAAACACACTGACAGTTTAAGAAGCAGAACAGGTGAGGTTTGATAACACCAAGATATTTTCTGTTATCAAAGACTGTGGAGAGCTAACACTGAACAACCATAAAATCCCTACAGTACAGAAGGAGGCCATTTGGCCCATCAAGTCTGCACTAACTGTACAAATTAGAATCTTATCCAGGCTCATTCATCCCTGCACCCCTGTACGTTTAGCATGACCAATCCACCTCACCTTTTTTAATTTGATTTATTATTGATACGGTGGTACAGTGGTTAGCACTGCTGCCTCACAGCACCATGGTCCAGAGTTCGCTTCCCAGCTTGGATCACTGTCTGTGCAGAATTTGCACATTCTCTCCATGTCTGTGTGGATTTCCTCTGGATGCTCCATTTTCCTCCCACACGTGTGGATTAGTTGAATTGGCCATGCTAAATTGTCCCTTAGTATGAGGGGGACTAGATAGAGTAAGGGCCTGGGTGGGATTGTGATCATTGTGCAGAGCCAATGGGCTGAATGGTAGAACGTAGAACATTACAGCACGGTACAGGCCCTTCAGCCCTCGATGTTGCGCTGACCAATGGAACCAACTTTATGACCCTCTAACCTAAACTATTTCAATGCTATCCATATGCCTATCCACTGACCATTTGAACACCCTTAAACTTGGCTAGTCCACAACTGCTGCAGACATTCCACGCCCTTACTACCCTCCGAGTAAAGAACCCACTTCTAACATCCGTCCTATAACTACCACCCCTTAACTTAAAGCTATGTCCCTGAGGAGAAAGGCTCTCGCTGTCCACCCCCTCTGATCCTCTTGTATGTCTCAATTAGGTCACCTCTTAGCCTTCTTTTCTCTAATGAAAGTAATCTCAAGTCCCTTAGCCTTTCCTCTTGAGACCTGCCCTCCCTACCAGACAACATCCTGGTAAACCTCCTCTACACCCTCTCCAATGCCTCTACATCTTATAATGTGGCGACCAAAACTATGTAATAGTCCAAATGCTGCCACATCAGAGTTTTGTACAGTAGCAACATGACATCTCGGCTCTGAAATTCAATCCCTCTACCAATAAATGCTAGCACACTGTATGCCTTCTTAACAACCTTATCAACTTGAGTACCAACTTGGTACTCCTTTTGCACTGTAGGATTCTATGAAAAGTATTGCTTCAGGCGCATCATACAGACAAAGCATACCAATCATAGAGAAAAGAGAGGTTGTAGAATGTACAATCATAGTTCGAGTGTAGAGAAAGGTTAGTTCAAGGTAGGTTCTTTTGAAAAGCCTGGCAGCAGGGAAGAAGCTGTTCTTGTGTCGGTTTGTACCTGACCTCAGATTTTTGTGCTATTTTCCCAATGGACAAAAGTGGAAAAGAGAACGTCTGGCGTGTGTGGGGTCATTAATTATGCTGGCTGCTTTTCCGAGGCAGCGGGAAGTGTAGATAGTGTCGATGGATGGGAGGCTGGTTTGCATGATGGATTGGGCTACGTTCTCAATCCTTTCTAGTTTCTTGCAGTCTTGGGCACAGCAGGAGCCATACCAAGCTCTGGTATAACCAGAAAGAATGCTTTCTATGGTGCATCTGTAAAAGTTGGTGAGAGTCATAGCTGACATGCCAGAATTTCCTTAGTTTTCTGAGAAAGCCCACCAATGCCGCTACTTTCTTAATTATAGTGTTGGCATTGGGGGGAGCAGGACAGGTTGATGGTAATCTAGACATCTTGCACGTCTTTGGAGTGTGGGAGGAAACTGGAGCACCTGAAGGAAACCCATGCAGACATGGGAGAATGTGCAGATTCCACACATAGTCACCCAAGGCTGAAATTGAACCAAGGATCCTGATGCTGTAAGGCACTGTTCTTTTTGTAGATTCTGAAGAGCTTGACAGAGTAGAGATTGCTTCCCCTGGCTGGGAAATGTAAAACACGGATGGGGCAGACTCAGGATAACGGGCAGATTGTATCACACTGGGACAAGGAGAAGTTTCTTCACTCAGAGTTGAGTCATTGGAATTAAGGCTGCGATAGATATTCAGTCATTCAGGAAACCACGGGGTATGGGGAGCATGTGGAAACTGTAGTTGAATCAGAAGATTAACCATGATAGAATTGAATGACTGAGACATCAAATGCTGGATTCCTGCTCCTCTTTCTTATGTTCTGAATTCATACCCTTGAGTACAATGCGTAGGTGCCTGACATTTCATCAGCAGGGGAGGAGAGAGAAGAAAAATGATTCATACAATCTTACAGCCAAGGACATTTGGTCACTGAATATGCTTTGGGTAACATGATAAGTTGGTACTTTAAAAGAACTACCCAATTAAATAAACTAACTCAAATTAACATAGGGACAAATTAAAAGGGGCAGCTCCCCAAAAGAAGAGTGAACAGCCCAAACCAAAAATCAATCACAAAGGAAACTTAATGTTAAATAGACTCATCGGATAGCTCTTTTAAAGAATTGATGTGGGCAACAATGGGCTGAATGGCCTCCCTCTGTGCTGCATAAATCTATGAAATTGGGCAGAAGAAAATCTTGCATTCGTATAGCAAGGAGATCCAGGAAAGTGCTGATGATTCAGTTTTATTTATTAGTCACAAGTAGGCTTACATTAACACTGCCATGAAATTACTGTGAAAATCCCCTGGTCATCATACTCTGGCGCCTGCTCGGGTACACTGAGGCAGAATTTAACATGGCTAATGCGCCTAACCAGCGCAGGTCCCTGATGCTGTGAGGCAGCCACGCTCATTACTGTGTCACTGTGACACTCCAGGTGAGGAATCTTGTCCTGTGGGACTATAAGTGGAATGTTCACAGGATGGGAGATTCTAACTGGAGCTTTATTCGAATTATCCTGCAGGGAGTGTAACGGGGCAATTGCAAGAATAATATTGGGTTCAAAATGATTAATTGACAAGGACAACATCTGCATTTCTTGCTGACTGTTTTGGGCCTTAACAAATGGCAGGTGCCACAAGCAGCAATTCCTCAGCTATTTAGTTGTTAATTTGAAGAAATCTGACTTCTTTTCCCATGTGTATTGAAGGTTAAGGGGTGATTGAACTAAGATGACTAAGACAATTGGTAGAACTGATTGGAAAATCAATGGTTCTGATGTGAGGAGTCCAGATAGAAAGTGAAGAACTCTGCATAAATGTTTAAAATGCTGTTGTGACACGCTGACCCTGAAAGCAAAATGCAATATAACTCAGCATTCTGTGCAAAGCTGGACACTTACCTGTGAATTTTCCTTTTTTATTTTCATTTAATAAGTTTTGAAAAGTTTAAGTAAGCAAGGGAATAGCAACATAAGATTCGTGCTAAGAGATTAAGGGGTAATGTCAGGCTGAATGGTCTCTGTGTCTCCCCTGCTCTCACCCTTAAGCATTCTCGCTGACTCTCATACTGAAGGTTGTCCATCTCTCTTGCAGTTCAGCTTGAGGCGGCACAGGCCTTCTCTGTCTCTGGCATCCTTTCTCATATCTACTACTTCCGTTGCCATGACTACGTGGAGCTGCTGGCCCAGGCCCACTTGCTGGCTGACTTCCTGGCGGAACATCGTAAGGTATGTCTTGGCCTAGGCTTAAGCTTTGACCTTTTCCTCCTCTTCGTTCAGTTCAGACTGGGCTGGTGGCCCTCAAAGGTGGCGGTGAGCCGTTATCTTGAATCACTGCAACCCATGTGGTGTAGGTACACCTGCACTGCAGTTAGAAGAACGATTCCAGGATTTTGATTCAACAGCAGTGATGGGATGGTGACATCAATCAGGATGGTGCATGATTTGGAGGGGAACTGGTGGAGTTTTCATTTGATTAATTGTCCTTGTGTATCGGGTGGTGGAGATTGCAGGCTTGGAGAACTTTCAATCTCCAAGGAAAGGACATCTTTTAAAGAAATAATGAAAGTTGTGAGCCCTTAAGTGGGGAATACACTATAGAACATAGCATCCTTGGGACTTTTATGCAAGTCTATTATTTCAACACAGTTCAGGAAAATGAAGAAGAAGAAATTATTTTTCAGGTGGCCCAGCTTTTCAATAGAAGTTGGATTTTGTATTTCACTCTCTGCAGCACACATTATGATAACCTTGTGTGTAAAATACTAGATTTGGCCTTAATCTAGTACATTATCCATTCTGGGGCATCACACCATGGGAAGGATGTGAATGCTTTAGACAGCTCGGAAAAGATTAACCAGAATAGTTCCCAAAGATGAACAGAGTTGTCTTCAATATACACTCATGGTGCTGTAACAGGGAGGCCTGGTTGCGCAATGGGTAGCCTACCAACCTCTGGACAGGAAGCTTTGGGATCAAGTCCTGCTCTGAAATGTGGTGGCCACGGAAGGTGTGTTCATAATGTGGCCAAACAGCTGGATTCTCAGCCTGTAAATCCTCCCAAAACACCTGACGGTACGAGTTTTCTGGTCAGCTGTACCGCAGAAGGCAACAAAAAAACCACAGCCGCATTTCACCAAACATGATCACAGACCAATCCAATGGAAGTCTATAGTCACCAACACCCTCTAAGGCAATGGTGGGCAACCTAGACTGGTGATTGGCCTGCATGAGAGGCCCCTCCTTCTTTTCAGTGGGCTGCAGGATTGAAACTGGGCTTATTCACTAAGCATGACCCCGTGAATAAGATTAAATATATTTAATGCATGCTGAATATTTTATAACTTACAAAAAAATGCTTAAACCTTCAGGTTACAGAACTGTCAACTTCAAATGATAAAAACAAAATAAATGTATGTTTTGGACATGGCATAAAGTTTATTTATTAGTCACAAGTAAGGTTTACATTAATTTGCAATGAAGTTACTGTGAAACTCCCCTAGTTCCCACATCTTTTGGATTGTGGGAGGAAACTGAGGCACGTGGAGGAAACCCATGCAGACATGGGGAGAAAGTGCAGGTTCCACACAGCCAGTGACTGAAGCTGAGAATCGAACCCAGGTTCCTGGTGCTGTGAGACAGTCGTGCTAACCATTGTGTCACCATGCCGTCCTGCATGGCTCTCACGGTCAATGTTGTGAGCAATCAGCATGTACCTGACTTCACTCGCTCTTGTTTTATGTTCAAATCACTTCATTCAAACTGGCAGGGCAAAAAACAACATGGAAATCAGGGGAGCGTGGCAATTCTGCATGTAGGCAACTGTCAATAAAGTGTCTCGTAGGACTGCATGTGACCCCCTCCAGATTGCTCACCACTGCTGTACGAGCGTTTTACCTGGAGGAGGAGGTGCTGTGGACCCAGTGCTGAGATGGGACCAGACTGGATAACTCTTCAACCAGCAGGGGGCAGGAGAGACTGGTCACCTCGTGTGCCGTAAATCCTCTGATATTGCAGCGCTCCAGATGGGTTCAGACCCTCCCTTTTTTATAATCCAGCCTGTTGGAGATCAAGGCTGAGCTTCCAGTAACCTCTTCCCAACCGTTTACTGGTTTTTAATGGTTTGTGTGCTTAGGTTCCCAAATCCTTCACCAACACCCATAGTATCCTGCTATTTAGGGATTCCAATATGGAATGGTATCAAATGAAAACCAGATTCTTAAAGGAAATCCATAGTGGGTGCTGGAAAGATCTGTCAAGGCCTAAATGAGGAAAAGGTGAGTTTGGATGTCAGACTTTGGGCAGCTCCAGATGGAGCAGGGGATTAAGAATATAAAAATTAGGAGCATGGGTGGACCTGCTCTGCCATTGTGAGTTCATGGCTGATCTGATTGGAGGGGGTGCAGAGGAGATTCACCAGGATGTTGCCTGGGATGAAACATTTAGATTATGAAGAGGTTGGGCAGGCTTGGGTTGTTTTCTCTGGAGCAGAGAAGACTGAGGTGGCGAACTGATCGAGGTGCTCAAGATTGAGGGGCAGGGACAGAGTGGATGAGGAACAGCTGTTCCCCTTAGTTGAAGGGTCAGTTACGAGTGGACACAAGTTAAAAGTGAGGGGTGGGAGCTTTAGGGGGGGGGGATTTGAGGGAAAAAATGTTTTTACCCAGAGGATGGTGAGGGTCTGGAATGCACTGCCTGGAATGGTAGTGGAGAAGGGATGCCTCACATCCTTTAAAAAGTACCTGGATGAAAAATTGGTGGATCACAACATGCTAAGTGCTGGCAAGTAGGATTAGGTGGACAGGTCAGGGTCTTTCATGCATCGGTGCAGATTAGATGGGCAGAAGGGTCTCTTCACTGTAGGATTCTGTGATTCTGATTGTGTGTAGCTTTAACTTCAGCCTTTTGTGTTCAGCTTGTATATCCCCCTTGTCGATTTAAAATCAGCCTTGAGTATGTCCAATGTCCTAGTCACATCGCTTCCTGCAGCAGAAAAGCACACAGACTAACAATTCTCTGGAAAATAAATTCCTCCTCCTCAGTTCTCAACGGGAGAGCCCTTATTCTGAAACTCTGCCTCCTGGTTCTCGAATCCCTCACGAGGAGCATTCTCTCAGTATCCACCCTGTCAGGATCCCCTCAGAATTTTATGTTTTGATTAAGACTATCCTTCCCTGCTTCTAAACTCCATTCAACACAGACCCAACTTGCTCCCTTCGTGAGACAGCCCTTTGATCCTGGGAATCGGCCCAAGAACCCTCTCTGGACTGCATCCAAAGCAAGTGTTGTTGGCACAGTGGTTAGCACTGCTCTCTCCGTGCCAGGGATCCAGGTTTGATTCTCAGCTTGGGTCACTGTCTGTGTGGTGTTAAGGTGAACCTACTTGTGACTAATAAATAAACCTAAACACTTATCTCCTTCCTTTAGTAAGATGACCTGTTGAAGGTCTGTTGTATTCACTGCTCCCAATGCACTGCTGCCCAGAGTGCCAATTCCAGCCTTGGGTCACTGTGTGGAGCTTGCATGTTTTCCCGTGTCTGCATGGATTTTCCTCCCACAGCCCAAAGATTTGTGGGTTAGATTGATTGTCCTTGCTGAATTCTACCCCAGTGTCGGGGATTAGTAAGCTAAATATGTGGGGTTACAGGAATAGGGCCTGAGTGGGATTGTGGTTGGTGCAGAATTGATGGGCTGAATAGCCTCCTTCTGCACTGTCGGAATTCAATGACCAAAACTATGCACAGTACTCTGAATTTCTAAGGAAGCCCACTAGATGGAGCAATGAACTGCAGCCAAGATTAGTTTGAGATGGAGAGCTGGAGATGAATAATAGAGAGCTTTTCTGATTTAAAAATTACATCACTCTCTGCCAAATAAAGTTAGAGCAATGCTGACCCGAGTTAATACAGCAGTGAGCACTTTAATAATAATAAATAAATAAAAACAAGATGTGTGAAAACCCAGCAGCATCTGTGAAGAGAGAAACAGAGTTAATGTCCCAAGACTGTAGGAACCTTTCAGAGCTAAAGAGACGGAGATATTTGTTGGATTATATCTTGTATATTCACTTGCACCTCCTCCAGTTTTGGTCTGTTGTGTTCACTGCTCCCAGTGCCACTGCCTCCTGTACACTGGGGAGACTAAACGCAGACTGGGCGACTGCTTTGCGGAAAACCTTCGCTCTGACCCCAACCTTGCTGTTGTTTTCCATCTTAACTCAACACTTTGCTCACATGTCTGTCCCTGGCTTGCTGCAATGCTCCAACACAAACTGGAGGAACAGCACCTAATCTTCCAACTAGTCATGTCATCATCTTCTGATTCATTTTAGGGAAGGAAATCTACCATCCTTCCTGCTCTGAGGTACTTGTGACTCCAGAGCCACAGCAATGTGGTTGACTCACAACTGCCCTCAAATGGTTGAGCGAGACAATCAGTTTAAGGACAACAAGGGATGGGCAATAAATACCGGCTCAGCCATTGATGCCCATGTCTCACAAATAATTTAAAAAAAAAAAAAATACTTTTCACACAGTGAGTGAGTGAGGTCTGGAGTGCACTGTCTGAGAGTGTGGCAGAGCTGGTTCAATCCAGGCATTTGGGAGGAATAAAACTGGGATCTGAAAAGGGAGAATGTGTGGGGTTACGGGGAGAGAGCAGGAGAATGGCATGAGGTGAATTACTCTTCATTCAGCTGGCACAGACATAATGGGTTGAATGACCTCCTTCTGTGCTGTAACATCTCTGTAATTGGATTGCTGTCATTCCAGACAGACAGCTAGTGAAGGATAGACCAGGAGCTAATCTTTGCACACTTCCATTTTTTTGACAACATTACACATTACAAGCTTACACCTCCACAATCAATAACCACAGCTTCAAGCTGAGTTTAGTCATAATAACTCAAGTAGATCCCCTGTTTTGTCCATTAGTTGCCTATGGTTAATATTCAGTTAGCCTGGATATAAATCGATTTGTGATTGATAGGGTATGGGGCGGAGGGTGGTGGTAAACAGGAAAGTAGCAATAAAGCCACAGTTGGATCCATCAGGTGGCACAGTGGTTAGCATTGCTGTCCCACTGCGCTAAGGACCCAGATTCAATTCCCAGCTTGGGTCATAGTCTGTGGAGTCTGCATCTTCACCCCATGTCTGCATGGACTTCCTCAAATATGCAAAGATATGCGGGGCAGATTGATTGGCTGTGCTAAATTGCCCCTTAGCGCCACAAGATGAGTAGGTTAGATGGATTGGCCATGGTAAATGCGTGGGGTCACAGAGAAAGGACGGGGAGAAGGACCGGATAAGATGCTCTGACAGAATTGGTGCAGACTCGATGGGCCAAATGGTCTGCACTGTAGGCACTTTGATGATGTAGTCCACTCCTGTTTCTGAGTCATATGTTCATATCTGTATGTTGAACAGGATTGGAATTGGTGCTTTTGTGATGTTCCCATGTTTGAGTTGCCTGTTAAAAATGTCTGCCTTCACATTTCTAAGTATAAGAAAATTGCATTTATGTAGCACCTTCAACATCAGGAAAAGGAACTTCACAGAAGTGTTATCAGGGTTTGATACCCAACCAGATAGCGATATTGGGCACAGATGACCAAAAGTTTGCTCAGATGGATCTTACAGGGGATCTACTTGAGCCATTATGACTAAACTCAGCTTGAAGCTGTGGTTATTGGTGGTGGAGGTGTAAGCTTGTAATGTGTAACGCTGTCAGTAAGTATGGAAGTGTGCAAAGATTGGCTCCTGGCCTATCCTTCACCAGACGACCAAAAGCTTGCTCAGATATGGGTTTTAAACACAGTAAGAAGTCTCACAATGCCAGGTTAAAGTCTAACAGGTTTATTTGGTAGCACAAGCCACCAGCTTTCGGCGCACTACTCCTTCATCAGGTAAGTGGGAGCTCTGTTCACAAACAGGGCATGTAAAGGCACAAACTCAATTCATAAAATAATGGTTGGAATGCAAGTCTTTACAGGTAATCAAGTCTTAAAGCTACAGACATTGTGAGTGGAGAGAGTGTTAGAGATGTGATTTATCTCCAGCCAGGACAGTTAGTGAGATTTGGCAAGTCATGGGGGTTACAGGTAGTGTGACTGTGATCGTGTACGAATGAAGCAGTGGCATGATGGGAAAATTGGTCAAGTATTTGGTGCAAAGGAAAACTGACTTTGCATAACTTAAGATATAACTAACACCAGAGAAGGCCAAATGCCTGACTCAGTTTGCCTTGATAAGGTTGACTCCATGTAACCTGGGACTACATACGCAAAATAAGATAAGGTCAGAGATCACGGAACTTTTCTGTTCCTCCAAAGGAAAAGATAATGATATTATTGATGAGACAGTGGAGTCTCAGGTCACCGGATCATAATACAATTAATGATGTACTATTGCTTGTATTACTAATTGAACTCAAGGTCATGTAAGCTGATAAGAAAAAGGTGTAAGTATTGAACTGATTCTTGTAGTTGGAGTGGTCTTGAGATAGAGTCAGCAGTTTCTGGAGACTGCTCTCTGTTTCCAAGATTCTGCCATATGCGTGCAGTTTTGTGATAATAAAATCTAGTTGTTTTCTTTCAAAGCAAACTTTAAGTTTTAATATCTCAGCTCGGAAAACAAGAAATTGTCCACTACAACATGACGTGAACCCAAGATCTTGGTTGAGTCTATCCTCGTGTACAGAACTTGGCTATCAGTCAAGGCTGGAGGAGACAAAGCTGGAGAAACATAGGCAAGGAATTCCAGAATTTGGGGTCCAGTCTGTTGAAGGCAGTCACCAGCAGTGGAGTGAAGGAATGAGAGGGTCCAAATTGGAGGAAAATGCAAATTCCCTTCCAGGTCTATGGTGGCACAGTGGTTAGCACCACTGCCTCACAGCATCAAAGACCCAGGTTCAGTTCCGGCCTCAGGTATCTGTGTGATGCTTGCACATTCTCCCCATGTCTGTGTGGGTTTCCTCTGGGTGCTCTGGTTTCTTCCCACATTCCAAAGATGTGCTGGTTAGGTGGATTAGGGATAGTTATGGGTATAGATTGAGGGATAGGACCTGGGTAAAATACTCTGTCAGGGAGTAGGTGCAGAATTAATGGGCTGAATGGCCTCCTTCTGTAGGGATTCTCTGAAAGTTACACATTATCCTGACTCAAATGATTTGCTGTTCCATAATCATTGTGTCTTCGAGGTTGCTATTGAGACAGTCCAGGAGGTTACTCTTCAATTCCTGGGATCACTAGGGTGGTGATCCTGGAGAGTGTTGGTGATACAGAAAAATTGTGATGAGGTGGTAGCCTAGTGGTATTATTGCTAGACTATTAATCCAGAAACTCAGCTAATGTTCTGAAGACCCGGATTCAAATCCCACCAAGGCAGAGATGGCGGAAGTTGAATTCAATAAAAAATATCTGGAATTGAGAATCTACTGAAGCGATTTATCAGAAAAACCCATCTGGTTCACTATGTCCTTTAGGGAAGGAAATCTGCTGTCCTTGTGTGGTGTGGCCTACATGTAACTCCAGATCCATAGCAATGTGGTTGGCTTTCAACTGCTTTCATTGGGCAACTAAGGATGGGCAATAAATGCCAGCTGGCCAGCGATGCCCACGTCCCACAAATGAATAAAAAATTGGAGGTCTTGGAGAAGTTTAGACAGCGCTAGAAGGTGATTGTCCTCTATGGTATGGTGCTATAGCCTGGGGGGAGGGGGTGTTGTTGGTATTGGAAACTGTGGGTTTTTTTGTTTGGCTGTTGTTAACCTGATGTTCATTCCCCGTTTGTTTTATTTTCCCCAGGTGAGGATTGTGGTGATTGACAGCATTGCCTTCCCGTTCCGCCACAGCCTGGAGGACCTGTCGCTGCGCACACGGCTGCTGAATGGGCTGGCCCAGCAACTCATCAGCTTGGCCAACCAGCACAGCGTGGCAGTAAGTACAAACCAGCCTCAAGTGTTAAAATGGGTGGCACAGGCTTGTAGGGCTGAAGGGCCTGTTTCCTGTGCTGTGCTGTTCTTTGTTCTAACCCTGCCACCATCACAGACCGGGAATGATTTCATAAACCTCATACTGCCAGGGACCCAGGTTTGATTCCCGGCTTGGGTCACTGTCTGTATAGAGTCTGCACGTTCTCCCCATGTCTGCGTGCGTTTCCTCTGGGTGCTCCAGTTTCCCCCCTCAGTCTAAAAGACGTACTGGTTAGGTGCATTAGCTGTGTTAAATCATTCATTGGTGTACCTGGGTAAAATACTCTGTCAGAGATTAGGTGCAGAATTAATGGGCTGAATGGCCTCCTTCTGTAGGGATTCTCTGAAAGTCACACGTTATCGCACAGGTGTCAGAGTATGGTGACTAAGGGATTTTCACAGCAACTTCATTGCAGCGTTAATGTAAGCTTACCTGTGGCACTGACAAAAACTTCCAAAGCAAAAAACTGCCCACTTCCTCTCATTCAGCCTGGGAACTGGACTCTGCATTCCTCTTCTCTGGAGTGAGTGATGTGTTTGACATAGAAATGTTGATTTTTGGCATTAATCTGTCAGAATAACCAGTAACCTAGTGATTGGGTTCCTACGGCATGTTAATGCCAGTGGCAAAAGTTGTTTTAAAGATTGTTGTTTGTCTCTGATACAAACACTGCTACTTTCTGGAATGTTCTGGATCAACATTAACGGTGAGCCTCTCTTCTTTCAGGTCGTGTTGACCAACCAAATGACCACCCGATTTGGACAAACCCAGTCTGCACTGGTCCCTGCACTAGGTGAGGGCTGAAATTCACTGCTTACTTTATCCCGACTGCTCGCTATTGCTGAGTCTTGGAGTAGTTTTCATTTGATTTGATTTATTATTGTTACGTGTATGAATGTACAGTAACATGTTTCTTGCACGCTATACAGACAAAGCATACCATTCATAGAGAAGGAAATGAGTGCAGAATGTAGTGTTACAGTCATAGTTAGAGTACAGAGAAAGGGCAACTTAATGCAAGTTAGGTCCATTCAAAAGTCTGACAGCAGTAGGGAAGAAGCTATTCTTGAATCGGTTGGTATGTGATCTCAGACTTTTGTATCTTTTTCCCAATGGAAACAGGTGGAAGAGAGAATGTCCTGGGTGTGTAATTATGCTAACTGCTTTTTTGAGGCAGCAGGAAGTATAGACAGTCAATGGATGGCAGGCTGGATTGTGTGATGGATTGGGCTACATTCACCTCCCTTTATAGTTCCTTGCAGTCTTGGGCATACCAAGCTGTGATACAAACAAAGAATGCTTTCTATGGTGCATCAGTAAAAGTTAGTGAGTGGGTTTATTTAAGGAGAAACAGTCTTTCATTCTTTCCTGTCTCAGATGGTTGCACTCTCATCCGTGAGTCACAAGCTTCTGAGTTCAAGTCCAGTTTCCAAGGCTTGAGTGCAAAATTCCAGGATGACGCTCCAGTGCAGCAGTGCTGCATTGTCAGAGGTAGTGTTTATGATTGAGGTCTCATTTTCCCCTTGAGTGGAAGGACAAGATTCCATGGCACTATTTCAAAGAAGAGGAAGGGTGTTCTCCGCAGTTCCCCCAACCAATATTTATTCTTCAATCACCAAATTATTAAAGTGCAGAAGGTGGCTATTCAGCCCATTGTGTCAGCACTGGCTCTTCCAATGAGCAGTTCATTTAATGCCATTCTCCTGCTTTCTCCCCATAGCTCTGCACGTTCTCTCCTTCTCAGATCACAGCTCAATTCCCTCTTGAATTCCTCGATTGAATGCACACCTGCCCTCCCTCAGACAGCATTTCCCGATTCAAACCACTTGTTGTGTGAACATTGTTTTCCCGTGTTGCTTCTGCTTCTTTTGCTAATTACTCTAAATCTGTGCCTTCTCATTCCCAATCCTTTCATAAGCAGGAATAATTTCTCCCTGTCTGCTCTGTCCAGACTCCTTGTGCTTTTGAACATCTCGATCAAACACAGGCCCAGAATCATCACATCACAGGTGATACCGATCAGAGCACAATACAACAGAGGCAGCCATTCGGCCATCATGTCTGTACTAACTACTGATTCCCTCCCCTGCCTTTTTCCTCTGGCCCTGCTAATGTTTTCCCTCTGACTTTAATCTTGTATAGTTTTTGCAAGACTTCCCTATTTTTATACTCCATTCCTTTTGAAATGAAGGCCAACATTTCATTAGCCTTCCCTATTACTGCTGAACTTGCAAGCTAGCTGTTCATGATTTATGCACAAGGACCTCCAGATCCCTCTGAGTCGCAGCTTTCTGCAGTCTTTCTCCATTTAAATAACATTCTGCTCCTTTATTCTTCCTATCAAAATGTATAACTTCATATTCTCCTGCATTATATTCCATCTGCCAAATTTCAAATGGTTTATTTATACTTGTTGGAAGAAACATTCTTTCATACAAAGGAACCCATTCCTTGTAACCCTGCATGTCCCAGGACACCTAACAGTCAATTTAGCATGGCCAATCCACCTAACCTGCACATCTTTAGTGTGAGGAAGAAACTGGAGCAGCCGAAGGAAGTACACACACAGACACAGGGAGAAAGTGCAAACTCCACACAGACCATGATCTGATGCAACAGTGTCAGATACCAAGGACAGAGTTAGAGTGGGGGGAGGATTTAAAGTGATAAGTGACCTGAAGCTCAATCACACTTATGGATGTGCTCGATTAAAGAAGTCCTGCAATCTAAAGTTGGTATCTCTTGTGGAGAGAGTCACTCCTTCTGTTGTCAGTACAACTAAATGGCTTTTTTTTTTTTTGTTTTGACCAGGTGAAAGCTGGGGTCATGCAGCCACCATCCGCTTAATTCTCCGCTGGGAGGGCAAACTGAGGTAAGGGATCAAATAGAGGTAAGATGTTAGAGGTCTGGGTTGTACAGGGGCAGCTGATTAAGAGGTTATGCGTAACCATTTCCTACAACGTAGGTGGAGATTATTTATCGTCCTTGGTTTATCACACTGTAGCTCCCAAATACGCCACACAACATCCAAGTGTCAAACCTCAGCGAACATTTTCAATAATGACTATTTTTACATTCATTTATGGGACGTGCGCGTCGCTGGCTAGGCCAGCATTTATTGCCTATTCCTAGTTGCTGTCGAGAAGGTGGTGGTGAGTTGTCTTCTTGAATCGCAGCAGTCCATATGGTAGGTGCACCCACAGTGATGTTAAATAAAATTGGAATTCAAATCCAGTCTCAGTAATGGTGACTGTGAAACTATCATCGATTGTTGTAAAGACACAATCTGGTTCACTAATGTCCTTCCTTTAGGGAAGGAAGTCTGCCATCCTTACCTGGTCTGGCCTACAGGTGACTCCAGCACTACTAACTGCTCTCTGAAATGACCCAACAAGCCACTGAGTTCAAGGGCAGCTAATAACTGTTGGCCTTGCCAGCAATGCTCACATCCCATTTAAAGGTAGAGTATCTGACATTACCCAGTGGGTGGCATGATGGTTAGCACTGCTGCCTCACAGCACCAGGGACCCGGTTGGATTCCTGGCTTTGGTCACTGTGTGTGTGGAATTTGTACGTTTTCCCTGTGTCTGCATGGGTTTCCTCCAGTTGCTCTGGTTTCCTCCCACAGTCCACAGATGTGTGGGTTAGATGGATTGGCCATGCTAAATTGCCCCTTAGTGTTAAGGGGCACCATATAGGGTAAATTCATGAGGTTTTAGGGATAAGGCCTGGGTGGAGTTGTGGTCAGTGCAGATTCGATGGGCTAAATGGCCTCCTTTTGCACTGTAGGATTCTATGAAATTCTATTTTATGAAAGCAATCTTTCCATGAAAGTTAGATTTGAAACCATCTGTTTATTATCACAATGCTTTTTATTCTTTGGGAATGGGAGGAGGCTATTCAATTTGATTTATATTTTAATTCCATTTGATTACCTTGATTCTGTATCCCTTACCACCCAATAAAAATCTATCGTTTTAAAATTTTCAACTGATCCACCCCAGTTTGGAGAATTTTATGGAGAGTACGGGGGTTATCTTTTAGCTCTGAGATGTTACTGGTGCACCACTGAGTATTTTGAGCAAAAGCTCTTGATGGTCTCACTTTTTATATTCAAACCAATTAACTTGGCTGAATTTAATTGCTTCAGAACAGGAGGTGGCCATTCAGCCCCTCAAGCCTGTTCTGTATTCAGTTAGAACTTGGCTGATCTGCAGCTCAAATCCAGGCTGCCTTTGCTTCAAGGCTCCTTGTTTCCCTTCATCCAAATTTTTAAAAATCTGTTGATATTGATCTTAAAAGCTCCATTTGTTCTGGTCAAAGATAAAGGGACCACAGATCTTAACACAATGCACAGTGATTAGCATTGCTGCCTCAGTGTTAGGGATCCAGTTTCAATTCTGGCCTCGAGTCACTGTCTGTGAAGTTTGTACATTCTCCCCATGTCTGTGTGGATTTCCTCCAGGTGCTCTGATTTTTGTCCCACAGTCCAAAGATGTTAGGTTAATTAGCCATGCTCAATTATCCCTTAGTGTTAGGGGAATTAGCAGAGTAAATGTGTGGAGTTATGGGGATGGAGCCTGGGTGGGATTGTTGTCAGTGCAGGCTTGATGGGCTGAATGGCCTCCTTCTGCACCGCAAGGATTCTATGATGCTGGGACCGAATGATCCCCATCAATCACTTGCTATGAGGGATTTGGTTTGATTTCTTACACAGAATTTGTACTGTGTAATTACCCGCCAGCTACTGCATTTTGCAAGTGAGTTCACTCTGCCTTTATTGAGAGACATTGCTGTAGATCTGAGTGCGAGCTGTTTTTTTTTTTTTGCTCTGGTTAAACAGTGACCCTGTTTAAATGGACTGTGTTTACTGTAAGTTCCACCCTGTCTTCAGCTCATTGTTTGACACCGAGTTGTCAGTGCTTCCTCCAAAAAAGTTGAAAATTAGGAGATTTTAGCCTCCAATACAGAGAGAATTGGAGGTAGGGGGGAAAACTGGGAGCATGTGAATGAAACCCACTGCAGTGTTCTGATTTCCCCCGTCCGGTCCTCCTGACTGAGGTCAGGACTGTGGCATTGCCCATTCAGCAGTAACATGTATGTACCTGGCATGTGATCAGCTGCATTTTCAAAGCCCTTTCTCCCAGCTTCTCTCTCTCTCTCCCCCTCTGTCCCTTCAGGTTTGCCTCCCTCTACAAGTCTCCAAGTCAGAAAGAAGCGACTGTACCATACCAGATAACCGTGAGTGTTGTGACTGCATTTCAAAAAATTGTATCAGAATGTTGGATTCTTACTTGTCTTTTGTGCACATTTAGCCACGGGTGTAACAGTGCCGAGAGATGGAGAACAGTCCATCAAACATCAGTATCGAGTACTCCCAGTTCTGGGGTAGCATTAGTGGCTGGAGGAGTGGTTAGTCAATGTAATGGGTTTAAATTGGGGGAGTGGGGAAAGTGGTGAGAGATTGTGGTGTCAGGGGAAGGGAGTGAGTGGGTGAGATGTTGTTGTGATGTCAGGGGGGTAGGGGAAGAGGGAGGGGGTGAGATGGCACAACAGGGTGAAAGTTAATAGTGGGGATGGAAAGAGAGATAGAACATGATCCCAAAGGTGTTGTTGATTAGATAACCAGCTTTTGTTGTTTAAAGGTACTCAATCCTGTTGTTGAGTTTATTTAATCGCTGCTCTCTTCTCCCCGTTGCTTTGTTTCCAGTCTCTCGGTTTTCGGGATGTCCAATCCTCGGATGCACCTTCAATCTCGCCCGTGTTTGGGGACAATCCACGCAAGCGCCCGAGAATGGAGAATGAAGACGGACAGTGAGGGGGTCTGCAAGAGGGGCAGGAAATTCCCCATTTCAATCAGAGACCCATTGCAAACTCGGTGTTTGCACGCTGATGATTGGATGCAAGATGATCCAATTGTGTGGCTAGATTTGGGTTCCCACTGGATCTTTCCTTGTGAATTCCGATGATTTTCCAGTAGGTTGTGGGATTCCCACTGGATTGGAAAATTGAAAGTGATTTTCTAAAGAGTTGGGAGCCACCATGTCAGTGGCTTCATCGCTGAGTTCTCTATCTCGGCCGGGTGGCTGGGGGGAGTTGAGGATCAGTGTACGGCAATGAAAACCAGGTCAGAGTATTAGAGACATTAAACTGTGAACCAGTCCAGTCTCTAACCACATCTCTGGCCTTTGTTTGGAAAGGACTTGTTGTTGCAATGATGTAATTGACTGTAATACTTGATTCCTAAACCTCACCAAATCTGAGAAATTTTCACACTTGTTACTCGCTGGATTCTAACTGTTGATATTCTGCACAATGAATGTTCAATTTTTTTTTTTTCTCCTGTCCTGCCTCATTTTAGGTAAAATTATTTGTAACCATCAATCCCCCACCCAGCCTGATACAAACATAAACAGAAAACGCTGGAAAATCTCAGCAGGTCTGACAGTGTCTGTGGGCAGAAAATAGAGTCCTTTTACTCCTCCCCACCATGACCCCTCCCCCCCCCCCCCCCCCCCCCCCCCCCCCCCCCCCCCCCCCCCCATCAAGGGTCATCTAGATTTGAAGCATTGACTCTATTCTCTTCCCACAGTTGTAGGTGGCACAGTTAGCACTGCTGCCTCACAGTTCTAGAGACCTGGGTTCAATTCCTGGTTTGTCAATGTGGAGTTTGCACATTCTCCCCATATCTGTGTGGGTTTCCTCCAGCTGCTCTGTTTTCCTCCCACAGTCCAAAGATATGAAGATTAGGTTGATTGGCCTTGCTAAATTGCCCCTTAGTGTCCTGGGATATGTCAATTAGAGGGCTAAATGTGTGGGTTTACAGGGACAGGGCCTAGCTGAGATTGTTGAGTGCTGCCTTGATGGGCTGAATGGCCTCCTTTTGCATTGTAAGGTTTCTGTAAGTCTTACAATGCTGAGATTTTTCAGTACTTTCTGTTTCAGATTCCAGTGTCCACAGTATTTTGCTTTTACCAGCCTGGTGTATACTTATTTAATCAATCTGATTACTTGTCCAGGGACTTGGGCAAAAATCCAGGCTGGTGTTTATGATGCGATACCGAGGGAGAGCTTCATTGTAGGAGATATTGTCTTTTGGATGAGGTGTAGGGTAGAATTTTACCAACGCGTCCGCCCGAGGTTTATACAACCTTCCTGAGACCTATGGCGAATGCTGGGTGTGCCAGTAAAATTCCCATCACCATTTGGCCTCTACTAGATTCAAAGATCCTTGATCTGCGTCATTTCTCACCTGGTTTACGGGAGCTAGCTGTCACTTTGCTTGCATTGTAACAGCGACTCCAAAGTATTGGCTGTAAAGTATTTTGGAAACGTCCTGAGGTTGTGAAATCCGTGGGTATGAAACTGATAATGCTGAGAAAGCTTGGTGGATCTGGCAGCGTCAGGGGAGAAAGCAACAGAGAACACATTCCCAGTCTGGATGTCACAGCTTTGTAGAGGAATCGTACTGGACTCAACATTGGGTGGGATTTTTCCAGCCACCGTAGCTCTGAAATCAGAAAATACCACCAGAGGTCGACCTACTTTTCCATGGTCTACCTTTTACCCACTCCAATTCCCCTGGCAGACAGGGCAGTTGAATTCACCTCATTGACTCTGTTTCTCTCTCCACAGGTGCTGCTAGATCTGCTGGGTTTCTCCAGCATTTTCTGTTCTGATTTCCAATTTCCAGCATGTGTGGGTTGAATGTTCTGCTCCAAGTGAATCAGTTTCCGTATGCGTGCACGTGCGTGTTTTCCCATAGCACTCACCTGAAAACCAGTAAATCGTATCTGAGGTTAATGGACCTTTTGCACAGTTCTCCCTTTCTCCCCACCGTCACCCACCACCCACTGCCTGTCTGCTACAGTTCCCGGGCCAGAAAAATCCCCCCCCCAAATAATGTGGACAATACACACACCATAGGAGAGTCCTCAAAGGCTGGACTCTAACACGGAGCCAACTGTTTCAAATGTGGAAAGAAAGAACGTTCATTTGGGTAGTGCTTCTGACAAACTCAAACATTGAAACTCAATGGCACAGTTGCACCGACAACAGTCCCACTCAGCCCCTATCCCCGCTTAGTTATCTGGCTAATCCCTCTAACATCCTGGGACACTAAGGATCAATTTAGCATGTCTAATCAGACTAGCCCACACATCTTTGGTCTGTGGAAGAAAACTGGACCACACAAAGGAAACCCATGCAGGCACGGGGAGAATGTGCAGACTCTACGTAGACAGTGGCCCAAGCTGGGAATCGAACCGAGATCTCTGGCTCTGCAAGGCAGTAGTGCTAACCACTGTGCCACCATACTGCCCTAAAGAAATCCTAAAGCTAGTAGAGCACCATGTTTTATCTCTATTTTCGTGTTCAATGAGACTGATACATAACAGCGTCCATTAGCAACAACAAGGTAGATGATTAGATTAATTATTTTATGTTGTCTATGAGGTCAATAGGGTTCAGGGCACTTGGGAGAACTCCCCCGTTCTTCCATTGACCAGTGCAGTGGGATCTTTTACATCCACCTGACGCCGCAGACAGGGTTTTGGATTAATATCTGAGAGGATAACACTCCAATATGGAATGGAGTATGTCCTCTAGTCTCTAGTGGTGCTTGACCCCTGAGCTTGGTGATTCAGAGATGAGAGCGCTGCTTTCACAGAACACACCTCGTCATGTGTACTGGCAGCAAGAGGCCGTGAGGGGTTAAAGACTAAACGCAGAGCCGATGATGAAGATTGCTCTCAGTTTCTTTGTTCTTAACTGGTTCGAAGGAGAAGAAAACAAAAGGCTTGAACTTTGCTTCAGGAGATGGGACCAGTGTCAGACACAAGTCAGAGAGACAAATGCTGCAGCTCTGGAACGTAGTCTATTGATGGAGCCTTGCCTGTGGTGCAACCCTGAACAAATTGGATCTAAGAATTCATGAAAAATAAATCAAAACTAACACGACACCCACTCTTAGTCATCAGTGCTGTGTCATAAACCTGAAGCTATTTGAAATGAATGTACTTGAAGAATGTGCTGCTGTCTGCTGTGCAGCAGAATCTTATAGCACAGATGGAAGCCATTCCATCATCCTCTGTTGACCCTTTGATACTTGATTTGATTTATTATTGTCACATGTATTAGCACACAGTGAAAAGTATTGCTTCTTGCGCACTATACAAAGCATGCCATTCATAGAGAAGGAAAAGAGGGAATGCAGAATGTAGCGTTAGTCATAGCTAGGGTGTAGAGAAAGATCAACTCAAAGCGGGTTAGGTACATTCAGAAGTCTTGAGAGCAGCAGAGAAGAAGCTGTTCTTGAGTTGGTCAGTATGTGACCTCAGACTTTCGTATCTTTTTCTCAAGAGTGTTATCTAATTCACTCCACTCTGTCCCCATAATATAGAAGATTCCTTTTTCAAATATTTATCCAATTCCTTTTGGAAAGTGAGTTTACTTCCAGTAGATAATGTGATCCAGAGCAAAGCAACCCATTGTGTGAAATAAACTGTCCAGTTCTCCTCTGGCCCTATTTATTTATTTAGTTTTATTAGCCACAAGTAAGGATTATATTACCACGGCAATGAAGTTACTGTGAAAATCAGCACCTGTTTGGGTACACACAGGGAGACTTTAGCATAGCCAAAGTAACCTAACTAGCGCATCTTTCAGATTGTGGGAAGAAACCTGGAGATACCCATGCAGACACAGGGGAGAATGTACAAACTTCACACAGGTGGTGACCCAAGCTGGGAATTGAACCTAGCTACCTGATGCTGTGAGGCAGCAGTGCTAACTGCTGTTGTCAATTCCTTAAATCTGTTCCTAGCACTCCTGCGAATGGTGCCCGTTTCTCTTCATTTGCTCTTCAGAATAATGACAGGGTATTAGAACATATCTGCTGAATTCCCTTTGAATGTCAGCTATAAGGAGAACAATCCTTGTTAGGATCCTTGGAATCCTTGGAATGGTTTAGTTTGGAGGGGCATTGCTTTTTATTTTGGTCGGCACAACATCGAAGGCCGAAGGGCCTGTTCTGTGCTGTAATGTTCTATGTTCTAATCCTAGCTTTTCTAATCTCTGAACTCTAGGATGCCACAATGGTTAGCTCTGTTGCCTCACAGCGCCAGGAACCCAAGTTTGATTCCCAGCCTTGGGTCACTGTCTGCGAGGAGTTTGTATGTTCTCCCATAGTCCAAAGATGTGTGGATTAGGTGAATTGGCCATAATAAATTACCCTTTTAGTGTAAGGAGTACTAGCTACTCCTGCATGGGTGTTAGGACTAGGTAGAATTGTGGTCAGTGCAGACTTGATGGGCCAAATGGCCTCCTCCTGCACTGTATGATTCTATGAACTGAAGTCCCTCACTCTTGCTATTTCATAATATTAAATCACTACACCCTCCTTGATATCTTTCTGAAGTGTGGTATCCAAAAATTAAACACACAACTTGTTAGACATCAGCTAGTAAGTTAACACTTTATCAAACATCTTTTTGTAGAATCCCTGTAGTGCTGAATGAAGCTGTTGGGCCCACTGACCACAATTCCACCAGGCCCATTCCCTGTAATCCCATTCATTTACCCTAGCTAGTCCCTCTGACACTAAGGAGCAATTTCTCCTGGCCAATCTACCTAACCCACACACCTTTGGAGTGCGGGAGGAAACCGGAACACCCAATCTCCCTGTTTAGTTATATGTAAAATATCCCCTGGTGGGGGAGGGGGGAAATTATCCTCAAAAACAGATGGTCTGGTCATTACCATATTGCTGTTTATTTGCTTTGTGAAAATTGGCTTCTGTGTTTTCTCCACTATAGCAGTGACTACACTTCATATTAAAATATGCTTCATTGGCTGTAAAACACTGAGACATCTGATGGTCATGGAAATGTTATATAAATGCAAACCCTTCTTTCCCTCCTCTAAGGACACAAGAAATAGGAGTGGGAGTAAATCGGACATTGAATTCGATGATTGGCCATGATCACAATGAATGGCAGAGCTGGCTCAAAGGGTTGACTGGCCTACTCCTGCTTCTAATTTTAATCATTTTGTATAACCCATCGAGATCATGCCACTATTCAGTGTGACCATGTCAACTCCACTCACCAACCCACTCCTCTTGTCCCTGAGACACCACAAATGTCCCAGACATAAATGTATTTCATGATGGAACATTTCACAGCGCCAGGGACGTGGGTTTGATTTGGCCTTGGGTGACTATGTGGAGTCCTCCCCATAGGTTTTTTTTTCTGGGTGTTCTGCTTTTCTCCCAGAGATGTGCAGGTTAGGTGGATTGGCCATGCTAAATTGTCCCTTAGTGTCCATAGATGTTCAGGTTAAGGAGATTGGCCCTGGTACATGTGCAGGGTTATGGGGGAGGTTGTCTGGGTAAGAAGCTTTTTTGGTGAGTTGGTGCAGGCTCAATGGACTGAATGGCCTCCTTCTGCATTAGAAAGATTGTAAGCTTCACAACCCTTTGAGTCAAATAATTTTATCTCAGCCTGAAATGATTGGCCCCTTATCCTGAGACTGTGCCCCTCCTCCCACAAATGTTTTAGGCTTCTTGGCCCAAGGATACAATTTCTCAGCTCCCACCTTATCAAACTCATTCAGAACCTTGTGTGGTTCAATGCAATTGCTGGATTATGCCATGTGTGGAAGTAAAAAATAGACTAAAGAAAAGAGGGGACTATTTGTGGAATGGGAGATAATATGGAGCATTGAAGGAAGAATTGAAACTCACTTGAAGCAGATGATGATGGGTGCCTTTCTGGCTTTTTGTATATTGTCACAGATATAAACAGTTATTGTTGCTTGAGAGTGTAAGCAAGGGTACAGATGATATTCTGGTGAAGGATCGTTGATCTGATGTTTTAACTCTGTTTTTCTCTCCACAAAAGCTACCTGATTTGTTGAAAATTTCCACCATCTTGTGCTTTTAATTGCAAAAGATATTGCATTTGTATAGTGCCTTTTGGGATCTCGTGAAGCACTTTCCAGCCAGCTAAGTCATTTTTGCAGTGCAGTCACTGTTATAGAGAAACTGTGTGTGTCAGTGGCTGCACTTCTGCCTGAAGTGGCATGGTGGCACAGTGGTTAGCACCGCTGTGTTACAGCACCAGGGATCCAGGTTCGATTTTCAGCTTGGGTCACTGTCTGTATGGAGTCTGCACGTTCTTCCTGTGTCCGTGTGAGTTTCCTCTGAATGCTCCAGTTTTCTTCTACAGTTGGAAAGATGTGTTAGTTAGGTACATTGACCGTGCTAAATTCTTCCTCAGTGTACCTGAACAGGCAGCGGAGTGTGGCAATTTGGGGATTTTCACAGTAACTTCATTGCAGTGTAAGCCTACTTGTAACAATAAACAAGTTAGAACTCTAAAGTATAAAACTGTTTAGCCTCATGAGGGAGTAACAGGAACATAGAACTAGAAGCCAGAGTAGGCCATTCAGCCCTTCAAAGATTCAATATCCTGATACCCCCCCCCTTTAGCTCCAAGAACTATATCTAATTTCTTAAAATCACACAATGTTTTGGCCTCAACTACTTGCTGTGGGAGTGAATTCCACACATTCATCACCCTCTGGATGAAGAAATTTCTCCTCACCTCAGTTCTAAAAAGTTTAGACCTTATCCTCAAACCATGACCCCCTGGTTCTGGACTCCCCCATCACTGGGGACATCCTTTCTGAATCTCCCAGATCTGACTCTGTTAGAATAACGGTTGTGTGAGCAGACAGCTCCTTGCTGACTGAAGATTAACAGTCACCAACTCCATTCAGGCTATCATCAGTATATCACAGGCAATTTCACTGCGATCAAATTACCGTTATTTCAATTAGCTGTGGCAAAACAATAGTGTAAGGTATTTGGAAACACATTGAAACATTCTTAACAATTGTTTACATTCAGTTTTCATGTTCCCACATGGAGCTGCCTTCCTCCTGAACCGCCACAGGTTACAGCTGGGTAGAATCCAAAACCTGCAACCACCAATCATATTTCAACATGGAGTGTTTTTACCACAAAATACCTCAAAGCATCATGTTGCCATTACAGAGATTATTGCAGTGCTGGCAAACGGGACAGCTATTCTGTACCGGCGATACCATGCAAAGTGAGTCTATTCCAGATGGGGCTTGAAGGAAGAACAGTGACCAATTCACCACAGGGAAGCTCTGTGTCCCTGTCTCAATAGGTACTCATAGATCCCTACAATGCAGAAGGAGGCCATTTGGCCCATTGAGCCTGCACCAACAACAATCCCACCCAGACCTTATCCCCACAACCCCACAGATTTACCCTGCTAGTCCCCCTGACACTAAAGGACAATTTAGCATAACCAATCGACCTAATCTGCACATTTTTAGACTGTAGGAGGAAACCTATGTAGACACAGGGAGAACAAAGAAAATTACAGCACAGGAACAGCCCTTTGGCCCTCCAACCCTGCACCAATCATTCTACCCAACTTAACTAAAACCTCCTACCCTTCCGGAGACCATTCCCCTCTATTCCCATCTCATTCATGTACTTGTCAAGATGCTGTTTAAAAGTCACTACTGTATCCGCTTCCACTATCTTCTCCGACAACAAGTTCCAGGCACCTACATTCTCTGCATAAAAAAAAAAATCTGCCTTGTATATATCTTTTAAACCTTGCCCCTCGCACTTTAAACCGATACCTCCTAGTAATTGACTCTTCCACCCTGGAAAAAACCTTCTGACTATCCATGCCCCTCATAATCTTGTAGATTTTTATCAAGTCACCCCCTCAACGTGCAAACTCTGCACAGACAATCACCTAAGGTCAGGAATCAAACCCAGATCGCTGGTGCTGTGAGGCAGCAATGTGCCTCCATGCTACTCCTGAACCATTGAATCAGGCAGAAGAATTTTCATACAGCAAAAAACAGAAAATGCTGGAAAGAGAGTAGAGTTTCAAGTTTAGATGACCCTTCATCAGATCTTTGTTTATTCTCTCTCCACAGGTGTTGTCAGACCTACTGAGATTTTTTGGCATTTTCTGTTTTTGTTTCAGATTCCAGCATTCATAATATTTTGCTTTTATCTTAATTTAGTATCTCTTTGGTGTCTGGGCTAACATCTACCTCTCAACCCTGGAGACAGGAGATCAGATTGAGGTATACAAGATGATAAAAGGTATGGATAAAATAGACGTGGAGCAGATGCTTCCTCTTGTGGGACATTTTAGGACAAGAGGTCACAGTCTGAGGATAAGGGATAGCAAATTTAAAACAGAGTTGAGGCGAAACTACTTTTCCCAAAGAGTTGTGAATCTGTGGAATTCACTACCCCAAAGTGCAGTGGATGCTGGGACAGCGAGTAAATTTAAGGAGTTACACAGATTTTTAATTGGTAATGGGTTGAAAGGTCATGGAGAGAAGGTAGGAAAATGGGGATGAGGATCATATCAGTCATGATCGAATGGTGGAGGGGACTCAAGGGGCTGAATGTCTAATTCAGCTCCTATCTCTATGAACTATGAACCCATGTTGTGGAACAAAAAACTCAAAGCAGTTTGTGGGATCTTGCTGTCCTCATTAGTCACTGCGTTTCTGACATTTTACAAACAGATTATTCCTCAAAAGGGATAGAAAGAGGGTTTTTTTGTAAATCCTGAAACTGTCTTTCATCGAATCCCACAGTGCAGAAGGAGGCTGTTCAACATCAAGCCTGCACCAACAACAATCTCTCTCCGTGACTCTGCTAATCCTCTGACATTAAGGGGCAATTTAGCATGGCCAATCAACCTAACCCACACATCTTTAGATTGTGGGAGGAAACCGGAACACCCGGAAGAAACCCACGCAGACATGAGGGGAATGTGCTGACTTCACTCAGATGGTGAATCAAGGCTGGAATTGAACTCAGTTTCTTGGTGTTGTGACCACAGCTACTGTGCTGCTCCCACAAGTTGCCCTTTTATTAATCAAGGTTTTTCATAACTCAGTGATACCTCCAACAATGTAGCATTCCCTCAGTACCGAACTAAAGTGTTTGCTTAGATTCGAGACTGTGGGAGTGGGGCCTGAATCCATAATCTTCTGACTCAGAAATGAGAGTGTGACTAACTGAGTCAAGGCTGACACCTAAGTATAATTAAGAGTGATCTATCAGTTGTGATGTCCTAAAGGTGTGATCAGATGCTATATAAAGATGTATTTGCTCCTTTTCCCTCAGTGGGTACTCCATGTATGAACTGAGCCATCGTCATGATCTGTCAGCTGTCTGGGGCTAAAGTCTGGAACTCCCTAAAAACTTTCCATTTCTTCCAATGGGCACGCACATGTCAATAAAACAAACATACACACGTATATCAATGAAAAATAATGTGCACACACATCAATAAAATATAACATGCCCACACACACACACGTTAGTTTCCACTCCTGATCTGGGCTCTCTTTATTGTTTAGATGGCTCAGAGAGGAAGATCCCAGATTTTCTTCTGGCAATTGGACCTGGATTGTTATCTGTTCTTTTGCCCCCTACGGGAGACTGCATAGTTTCATGTTGGGTGGGAATGCCTGTAGTGTGGTACATCGGAATACATGGAATATGCGACACAGAAAAAGGCCATTTGGTCCAATCAGTCTGTGTTTTTGTACCCTCCCTACTTCCCTCATTTAACTCTACCATTGCAATCTGGTGGTTAGCATTGCTGCCTCACAGTGCCAGGGACCTGGGTTCGATTCTCGGTTTGGGCCACTGTCTGCAGAGTTTGCTCGTTCTCCCTGTGTCTGCGTGGGTTTCCCCCGGGTGCTCCAGTTCCTTTCCACAGTCGGAAAGATGTGCTGGTTAGGTGCATTGCCGTGCTAAATTCTCCTTCAGTGTACCCAAACAGGCAACTACGGGATATTCACAGTAACTTCATTGCAGTGTTAACGTAAGCCTTACTTGTGGCTAAGAAATAAACTACTTTATGAAAGATGTGCTGGTTAGGTGCATTAGCTGTGCTAAATTCTCCCTCAGTGTACCCAACAGGCGCCGGAGAGTGGCAACTACGGGATTTTCACAGTAACTTCATTGCAGTGTTAATGTAAGCTGACTTGTCAGCCTACATCAACTTTAAATCAATAGAGGGATACATGCACGCGCAATTCAATAAAACACGAACGCGCATTATGAAAAGTGCACGCGCACTGTAATAAAGCCGGTGCGCGCGCATTGTAATAAAAGCCTGTGCGCGCGCAGGGGGTGGATTAGTGGGAGGCGGCGCGCGTGCCCGGGCGCGATGGGGGGTGTCGCGCGCCCATTGTGTGCAGGGCGCGCGGGGGCGCGCACGCCGCCGGGCTCCCTCCCTCCCCCTGCTGGCAGCGGGCGGCGCTGCTCCTCCCTCCCTCCCCTCCCCTCCCCAGCCCCAGCTCGCTCTCTCCGTCGCTCCGGATCCGCTCCTCCAGCCGGGAATGCGAAGCGGGGATGGCAGCTTCGGCCAGCGAGGAGAAAGCCTTCCGCCGCTTCCTGGAGCTGCTGCTGCGGGAGTTCCGGGGACCCTTCGGCGAGGAGGAGCCGCTGCCCCTCCGGCCCGTCTCCAACCACATCACCGAGGAGGAGGTGGAGGGCGAGTGCCTGGACCTGTGCCTCCAGCATCTCTGCAGATAGTTAAGTAGCCGGGCTTCTTCTCTCTACCCCCCCCCCCCCCCCCCCCCGCTGCCTGCCTGTCCTTACCCTGCCTAAACCAAGTGTCAACCTCAGCAAAGTGGCCAGACAGACAGAGCAAGGTGCAAAGTGCTGAGAACCCATTCAGCCCGGGCTGGAGATGCTTTTATTCCAGTGGGGAAACAGAGTGACTGGGAGCTTTAAATTGGTGACTCTTAACAGAGCCACATGGAAGCATCCTGAGAATTTTTTTAAAAAAAATCCCAAGGTTTTATTATTTATTTTGAAATAATCTGTTTTCAGAGGTGATGTGTAGCCTCACGGAGTCTGGACTGGATGTCACGGGCAGGGGAGTTTGACATTGAAAGCTGTCTCTCGTGTCCTTTTATATAAAAAAGAGAAGGGATGGGAGAGGGTTGTACAAATGAGTCTGTAAGTTGCCAGATGCAACGAGGAGGGGAAAATATAAAGACAAGCCGGGGAAAAGACATTACATGGTGTGCATTTGTCGAGGCTTATCTGGAGTGTTAGATCAGAAAGGATCAGGGCTGACCTGAGCTGGAGAAATGACCGATTAATCTACTCTAAGACATCCCGGGGCTGAGCAAAAAACCCCAGGCTATTTTTTTTTTTAAATTCCCACCAAGCCCCCTTCCTCCCTCACACTCAGCAACCCTGTGAGAATACAGGAAAAGTTGCAGGTTACTGTTCTGAAAGTTGGATGGTAGAATTTCTCTCTCTGGGTTGTTATTATTCCTTTGTACAGTGTTTCAGTGCGGTTAGAATTCCAGCTCAGCTAACCTGCTCTGTTGCTGGGGAGGGGAGGGGGGAGATATGTGTCGCTTTATCAAAAGGCTTTTCAAATGTGTGCAGTTGGCTTTTCAAACAAAATAAGGCAGCGTATCCGATTCGTTCTTCCTTTTTTTTGTATAATGTTAGAATGATTCCCCTTTTTATTTTTATATATTACATGTCTCAGTGGTTAATCCGGCTTCCACTCGAAGTTTCCCTGTGTACTGGGTCACACTTGACTCCCCTCAGTCGGACAAGAGTGGAGGGACGTCCGCTTGCGATAAAGCGGAATGAATAAGTAATGTTTGTAACTTGACCGGCTCTGTACCCGTGCACTTGGCCTGGAGGAGGGAGGGGGTGAATCAGGATGCATTGGTTACAGGCTCTGATTACCTGGGGATTGTTGTCCCCCCACCCCCTTCTCCTAGAGAGAGAGAGAGAGAGAGAATTCCTGCTCTCTGTCTCCCATAGGGAAGGGCGCAGATGGCACTATTTCCCCTTCCCTGTTAAGGGTTTAATCTTGTGTTCTGTGTGCACCCTCTCTCCCCAGTCTCAAATCAATCACTCTCCCTCTGGGAGGGGAGGATCGGACAGTCTGCCAGGTAACGAATTCATTTACCATTTTGAAATAAAGAACACCATCGCTGCTTTTTAAATGCAAATCAAATGACTTTTTTTTTTGCATTTAATTTTTTTTAAAAAAACACCCAGTTTCAGCCCTCCAAGTCGCTTAATTCCAATCATTCAAATTCTTATCTCCAAAACCCCTCTCTTTGCGAGCTCCTATTTTGTTAAATTCAAATTAGTGGATCTTTTTGGGGGGAAAGAAACAGGGCACGCCAAAAGTTAGAAGTGTGGAAATGATTTTTGAAGGTGACACGGGAAATTGCAGAGACCCGGTTATTAGCGCCTTGAAGACAGGATTGGTGAGAATGGGGCTGGATCTGTTGATTGATGTAAAAGAGCAGAATGGACAGTTAGAGAGGTTCGGAATTTGGGACACCTTGTTGGACTGATAGTTATTCCTGGACCCTCGACCCCTTTCCCCCTAGTTTCAATCTCTGTATATTCACACATACCCTGTTTCCCTTCTTCCCAAACATAGCCCCAACACTTGTTTTACCTGCAGAGTGACCTACCGCTCTTCCATATGGGAAATCATATATCACTATGGACTAAAAATGCAGTGACCTGAATCCTGGGAATCTGAGCTCAGGATTTTATTTCCTCCTTCAAGGTCAACATTTGTTGCCCTTAACCCCAGAACTTTGTGTCTCCCTCAGCCATTTAGTTTATTTATCAGTGTCACAAGTAGGCTTACGTTAACACTGCAATGAAGTTACTGTGAAAATCCCCTAGTCACCACAGTCCTGGTGCCTGTTCGGGTACACTGAGGGAGAATTTAGCACGGCCAATGCACACTAACCAGCATGTCTTTTGGACTGTGGGAGGAAACCAGAGTATCCGGAGGAAACCCATGCAGACATGGGGAGAGCATGTAAATTCCACACAGACAGCTGGGAATGGAACCTGGGTCCCTGGAGCCGCGAGGCAGCAGTGCTAACCTCTGTGCCATTCTGCTTAAGGTTCCTATTTAAGATTTAGCCTCGTTGCTGTGGCTCTGGAGTCATTTGTGAGCCAGACTGGGTAAGGACAGCAGATTTCCTTCCCTAAAGGACATTGAATAAATCAGCCGGGTTTCTACAATGATAGTTGCCATGGTGACCATTACTGAGACTGGCTTTATATCCCAGATTTATTAATTCTACCCGTTGCCATGGATTACTAATCGAGTAGATATTACCACCTCACTAATGTCTTTACTGTAACCAACTGTAGCCTTGGCGATCTCTGAGAGCCTATTTTCTCAGGAGTATCACAGAACATAAGAAATAGGAGCTGGAGCTGGGCAGGTGATGGCAATGGCATCGTGGTATTGTCATTGAGCTTGTAATCCAGAGACTCCTTGTAATGCTGTTAGGACCTGGGTTCAAATCCCACTGGTGAAATTTGAATTCAATTTTTAAAAAATGCTGGAATTAAAAATCCAATGATGACCATGAAACCATTTTCGATTGTTATAAAAACCCATCTTGCTCCTTTAGGGAAGGAAATCTGCCATCCTTACCTGGTCTGGACTACATGTGACTCCAGACCCACAGCAATATGGTTGACTCTTAAATGCTCCTCTGAAATGGCCATTTAAGGATTATAAAATTCCTACAGCACAGAAGGAGGCCTTTTGGTGCATAAAATCTACATCAACTGTAATCCCACCTAGCCTCTATTCCTGTAGCCCCACGCATTTACCCTGCTAATCCCCCTGACTAAGAGGCAATTTAGCAAGGCTATTCTATCTAATCTGCACATCTTTGGATGTGAGAGGACACCAGAGCATCTGGAGGAAATCCATACAAAACACGGGGAGATGTGCAAACTCCACACTGATGTGACCCGAGAGCAGAATCAAACCAGGTCCCTAATGTTGTAAGGCAGCAGTGCTAACCATTGTGCCACTGTGAAATTTGAATTCAATAAAAGAAATGCTGGAATTAAAAGGCAAACGATGACTGTAAAACCATTATCAATAAAATAAATAGCCATTCAGGGAAATAGCCATTCAGGGATAGGCAATAAATCCAGCTCCCTTGAACAAATAATTAAATAAGGCCGTTTGGCCCATTGAGCCTGCTGTCTCTTTGAGTAAGGTCACGGCTAATGGTGGCTTTAACTGTCCCCCGAATCCCTTAGCAGGATGACACTGAAATGATACTCACCAGGTCAGGCAGTACCTGTGGAGAGAGAAACAAGAGTTGATGTTTCAGGTCTATGACCTTCTTCCAGTTCTGATGAAACACTAACTCTGTTTCTCTCTCCACAGATGCTGCCCGACCTGCTGAGTATTTCCAGCATCCGGGGTATTGTGTTGTGGTAACTCTATGACCCTGTCCTCGAGGTGGGCAGCTTGCTGCGAGGAGCCTCTTTTGCCCTACAGTCATAGAATCCCTACAGTGCAGAAAGAGGCCATTCAGCCCATTGTGTGTGCACAAACCCAACCAAGTCCTATCCCTCCAACCCCATGCATTTCCCCAGCTAGTCCCCTGACACTAAGGGGGGAAACTGGAGAAAACCCACGCAGACACAGAGAGAATGTGCAAACTCTGCACAGTCACCTGAAGCCAGGAATCGAACCACTGTGCTGCACTATTCTGGTATTGAAACATTCAGCAGACCATCGAAGTTTATACTGATCAGAAATCCAATAAGCTGTTCATTATTGGAACAAGAAAAACAGAAAATGATACAAATACTCAGAAGATCAGGCAGCATCTAGCGACAGAGAAACAGAGTCAATATTTTAGTTAATGACCTTCTGAGGTCACATACCAACCGACTGAAGAACAGCTTCTTCCCTGCTGCCATCAGACTTTTGAATGGACCTACTCCGTATTAAGTTGAAACCAAAAGAGAAAACTCTGGAAAATCTCAGCTGGTCTGGCAGCAGTTGGAAGGAGAGAAAAGAGCTGACGTTTCGAGTCCAAATGCCAGAGAGTCAGCAACCCAAGGATGGAATTGAACCCAGGTCCCTGGCACTGTGAGGCAGCAGTGCTAACCATAGTGCCACCCAAACCATCAGAACCAGGAAGAGTTAAAAACGTACTGAGTTTCAAGCAATCTCTGGGTGGGTGGGTTTGTGGGGGGGGGGGGGGGTTACAGCAAAAGCAAAGGGAAAGATTTGTGGAAGACAGGAGAGATTAAAATACAAATTCAGATAAATAACACATTAAATAACAAAAGAGTTAGTGGTACAGAACCAAAGAGAATGACAATGCAAGGAAAGAAACAAATAAAATTTATTTGTTCATGGGATGTGGGTGTTGTTGGGTCAGCACTTATTGCCCATCCCTGAGGGCAGTTGAGAGTCAACCATTTTGCTGTGGCTCTGGAGTCACAAGTAGGCCAGACTGGGTAAGGATGGCAGATTTCCTTCCCTAAGGACTTGATGGGTTTTTACAACAATTGATAATGGTTTCATGTTTGTCATTAGACTCTTAATTCCAGATTTTTATTGAAATCAAATTTTATCATTTGTCCTGGTGGGATTCAGACCCAGATGCCCACAACCTTACTCAGGGTCTCGGGATTACTAATGCAGTGATAATACTGCTTTCTAGTTTGGGTTCCCTCCCCACCCTTCCCCCAGTCGCACACAGAAAGATGATCTGTCTCTCCCTACAAACCCCTGTATAATTTTATAAACCTCACTCAGCTTCAACCTTCTCCTCCCTATAGAGAGGAAACAGAGGTGTGAATGGCAGAATGATGAATGAGAAAAAAACAAAAATAAGATGAAAATTTGCAAAGATAATGCTGGGTTCATTCGACTGAAGGGGATATCTGATGAGGAATGTTTGGATGGGCTGGACCTGTATCCATTGGAGTTTAGAAGAATGAGAGGCAATCTCATTGAAACCTGTAAAATCCTGACTTGAGCTGGATGAATGCTGAACAGATCTTTCCCTTTGTGGGAATAACTAGAACAAGGGAGACACAGTTTAAAAATAACAGGTCTCTCATAGAAACCCTACAGTGCAGAAGGAGGCCATTCAGCCCATTGAGTCTCCACCAACCACAATCCCACCCAGGCCTTATCTCCCTAACCCCATTTATTTACCTGCTTATCCCCCTGACATTATGGGGCAATTTAGCACAGCCAACAAACCTAACTAACACATCTTTAGGCCGTGGGAGGAAACAGGAGCACCTGGAGGAAACCCACGCAGACACGGGGAGAATGTGCAAATTCCACACAGACAGTGACCCGAGGCCATAATTGAACTTCTCCCATTTAAAAGAAGTTTTTCTCAGGATTATCCTCCCCAGAGAGTGGTGGAGGCAGGCTCACTGAATATTTTAAAAACTGAATGGGAGGGATCCTTGATTGACTGGGGAGTCAAAGGGCTAGGAAAGAAAGTGCCACTGAGTCCACAATCGGATCAACCTTATTGAATGTGCGGCTAGTTCAAGGGTCTGAATGGCCTAAACCTGCTCCTAACTTGTATGTTTGCCTGATAACTGGGCACCGTGTAACAATATGAACCCTGCAGGGTTTTTCTCACTGTGTGCTGCTATGATCTCCATATTATAAACAGGCAGAAGAACTCTGGCAAAAGTGCAAAATAAATCCACCAGGATTGTGCACAAATGGTCCACTAGAGGCTGTGCATAAAGGAGTCGCTGGGATCACACACAAATAATCCATTGGGATCTTGCAAGAATGATTCATTAGTAGAAATTGGATGAACACGGGATGAAGCAAAGAATGGGACTTGTTGCTAGCGGGACATGATAAGGAGGCTGGTGTGGGTCATAAACACAGGTACAGGTCGGACAGGTGAAATGATCTGCCTCTGAGCTGTCCCCGGCTTCAAGGACACATTGTTCACTCAGTAATCAGTTGTTCTCAATGCCATGACTTACCTTCACTTGGTTGGGATTCTGTAAATTCACGCAGTGATATTTTTCAGATATGTCGGTGCACCTCTCAGATAGCACCTGCCTTTCCAAAATAACAAATTTCATCTCATGCTGGGGTATATTCCCATTCAGAATATTCTCCAATACCCCTCCCTAATATATCTGCTAGTGTCCCAGCCAACATCCTGCTGCACTTCTCCCTCTGTGTGCTAGAGGGCAGTGTGAGGCTGAGCCATGCAAGGGACAGTGACAGGCAGTGTGAGGTTCTCAGTGTCCACAAGAGAGTGGCTGTCTGTGGTCACCTCCCAGCTGCTCTTCATAATGTCCTCTGGTAGCTGAATTGTGAAGTTTCCCCAACTCCACTGTGTTGTCCCTCAGCAAAATATAGTGAAGGGATTTGCAGCTGGTTTGGTTGAATGTCAAGGCTGGAAGTTGGATTCTTTATAAATAGTGTGTGTGTGTGCTCTCTGTCTTTCTCTCTCTTTGTGTGTCTCTGAGTGTCGCTTTGTGTCTCACACTCTCTCTCTCTTGCTCTGTCTCTCTCTCACTCTCTCTCGCTGTGTCTCCCTATCTCTCTTGCTCTGTCTTTGTCTCTCACTCTGTCTCTCTTTCTCTTAATCGCTCTCTCTCTCTCGCTCTCGCTGTGTCTCTCCCTCTCACTCTATCTCTGTCTCTCACTCTGTCTGTCTTTCTCTCAGGCTCTGTCTCTCTTGCTTTGTCTCTCTCTCTCTCTCACTGTCTCTCTGTGTGTTCTAAACAGTAATCCAGTTTTGATTTGATTTATGTGTTACAGTCATGGCTAGGGTGTAGAGAAAGATCAACTTAGCGTGAGGTAGGTCCATTCAGCGTGAGGTACGTGACCTCAGAATGTTGTATAAGAAGATGGAAGAGAGAATGTCCAGGGTGGGTGGAGTTGACTGCACATCCCCACTTTTTCCCCATAATCCTGCATTTTTTTTAATGTTTGAGTATTTCTCCAAATCCCTTTTGGAATAGAATCTATCCTGATTTCCAAACCCAGACCAGTTTTGTGTAAAACAGTTTCTCCTCATGTCATCTTTTCCCAATCACCTTACTCTGTGCTTATCGACTGAGCCTTCAGCCAGTGAAAACTGTTCCTCGTTATTTACTCTCCCTTCATGATTTTGAACACCTCTATCTTCTCCCCATCTCTGGTCAAAATATAGGAAATGGGAGGAGGAAGAGGCCACTCGCTCTTTGAGCCTCTCATAATCATGGCCGATTCTCCATCTCAATGCCACACTCCCGCTCTCCCCCCTCCTCTTGATACCCTGTCTCGAAATCTATTTCCTTTTTAAATATATTTAGTGATTTGCCCTTCTGTGGTAGAGAATGCCACAGTTCACCTTCCTCTGTGTGAAGAAATCTCTCTCAATCTTAGTCCTAAATGGCCTTCCTCACATTCTGAGACTGTGATCCCTTGTTCTAAACCTTCCAATCAGAGGAAACAACACAAGGAATCTGGAGATACAGGTTCATAGCTCCTTGAAAGTGAATTCACAGGTGGATAGAGTGATGGAGAAGGCATTCGGCAGGCTTGGTTTCATTGGTCAGAACATTGAATACAGGAGTTGGGGCGTCTTGTTGAAGTTGTACAAGACATTGGTAAGGCCACACTTGGAACACCGTGTACAGTTCTAGTCACCCTACTATACAAAGGATATTATTAAACTGGGAAGAGTACAGAAAAGATTTACCAAGTTTGATTATAAGGAGAGACTGGATAGACTGGGATTTTTTTCCTCTGGAGTGTAGAGGGCTGAGGGGTTATCTTATGTATAAAATAATGAGGGGCACAGATCAGCTAGATAGTCAACATCTTTTCCCAAAGGTAGGGGAAACTAAAACTATTGGCATAGGTTTAAGGTGAGAGAGCAGATATAAAAGTGTCGAGACAGGCAATTTTTTCACACAGTGGGTAGTGAGTGTCTGGAACTGCCAGAGGTAGTAGTAGGGGCGGGTATAACTTTGTCTTTTAAAAAGCGTTTAGACAGTTACATGTGTAAGATAAGTATAGAGGGATGTGGGCCAAATGTGGGCAATTGGGATTAGTTTAGCGGTCTTAAAAAAAAGAGGCAGCATGGACAAGCTGGGCCGAAGGGCCTGTTTTCCATGCTGTAAACCTCTATGACTCTATCCTTGCATCCAGTCTGTCCAGCCCTGAGAGAACTGTATATGTTTCAATGAAATCCTCTCTCATTCTTTTTGATTTATTATTGTCACATGTGTTAGTATAGAATGAAAGTATTGTTTCTTGTGCGGTATACAGATAAAGCATACCATTCAGAGAGAAGACGAGGAGAAAGTGCAGAATGTAGTATTACAATCATAGCTAGGATGTAGAAAAAGATCAACTTAATGCAAGGTAGCTTCATTCAAAAGTCTGACAGCAGCAGGGAAGAAGCTGTTCTTGACTCAGTTTGTACGTGACCTCAGACTTCTGTATCTTTTTCCCAATGGAAGAAGGCGGAAGAGAGAATGTCCGGTATGCGTGGGGTCCTTAATTATGCTGGCTGCTTTGCTGGAGTAGTGGGAAGTGTCGACAGAGTCAGTGGATGGGAGGCTGGTTTGAGTGATAGATTGGGCTACATTCATAACTTTTTGTAGTTTAATTCTGCTAAATTCCAATGAGTAAAGAAATAGTTGACCCAATCTCTCCTCGTAGGACAATCCTATCTTCCCAGGAATCAGTCTGGTGAGCCTTCTCTGCACTCCCTCTATGGCAAGAATACTTGTTCTTAAATAAGGAGACCAAAACTGCACACACTACTCCAGGTGTGGTCTCATCAAGAACTTGTACAGCTACACTAAGACATCTTTGATCTTGTACTCAAGTCCTCTTGCAATGAAGGCCAATACACTGTTTGCTTTCCTAACTGCTTGTTGTACCCACCTACTGGCTGGAATTTTATCACCTTGCCTGCCCCTATTCTGCCCAATTGGCCTCAGGCAGGACCTTTGCCTGAATGAGGTCGTAAAATCTCACCCCCTTGCTTTGAGTGACAGGTGTACTAGGACAACCCTTTGCATTATCGACATTTCCCAATCTATCACCTTTTAAATAATACTCTGCCATTCTGTTTCTCCATCTGAAGTGGATAATTTCACTTTTATCCACGTTATACTGCATCTGCAACTTATTTGCCTGTGCCCTCAACTCACCTAAATCACCTTGAAGTCTCTTAATATCCCCTTCACCACTCACCTTCCCAAAGTTTCATGCCATCAGCAAACTTGGAAATGTCACTTCTGTTTCCTCGTCCAAATCATTGATGTACGTTGTGACTAGCTGGGACCCAAGCACTGATCTGTGTGGGATCTCATTAATCACTGTCTGCCATTTCAAAAAACACCCATTTATTCCTGTTCTTAGAATTATAGAATACCTACAGTATAGAAGGAGGCCATTCGGCCCATCAAGTCTGCACTGACTACAATCCCATGTAACGCCTCTCATTTCCTGTCTGCTAATGAACTGACAATCAGTGCCAATACATTACCCCCAATTCCACGGGCTCTAATTTTGCACATTAACCTCCTGTGGGACTTTATCAAAAGCTTTCTGAAAATCCCAGTACTCCACATCACTTATCCACTCAGCTCGTTACATCCTTGGTACCTTTAAAATGAATGAGCAAAATAGTTTGAAGGAAGCAAAGAAACCTCACAGCTATTTCTGTGACTTTTCTCCAGAATGTTGCTCCCAGCTGTCTCCAGGAAATGGATCTATAATTCCTGGAGACACCAGGGCAATTCCGGAGGACTGACAGCCCCACTCCTGAGTGAATGGAGATTAAGTTCTAGAACGTTGCCCAAACCCAGAAGAAAAGTCATTGGGGAGTTTATTTTTAACAAGAAATGTCTATATTTCTGTTTCCATTTGCCTACAACTTTTAAAATTATGAGGTGGCAAAAAAAGATTTGGTTGTTGGTTAAAATTTATCCAATTAGGTAATGAAGACTCTGCCAGCCTTCCAATTAGCATGTAGCATTTGGTGGTATATGCCACGTGTGCAGTACAGTATGTGTCACATATGTGCTGTATGTGCCATGTGTGTGCCATGTTGTATGTGTTCCACAGATGCAGCACAGTATGTGTCACATGCTGTGTGGAATGTGGCATGTGGTATGTGCCACACATGTGCCATGTAGTATGTGCCATACGTGTGTCATGTGGTGCTGTGTGGGGTGAAAGGTGGTAAATCACATGTTAAGAGCTAACCAATGGCAGGACAGTGGAAGGTTAGGTGATGAAACCTCCTGGAATATGTCTGACCAGAGATGTCAATACCAGACCTGCAGGAGAAGCTGAGGGAGGAGGGGAGATGAGGTGGATTTTGTTCTAAGTGCGGGACACAGACCTCGCTCCAGAATAGAGAATTTCCACTGTGTCAGAGGCTGCAGAGTTAATCCCTTCCGTTCCATAATTGGGAGTCGTTGTGACACAGGATGCCATTTGTCCCCTTCCCCAACTCAATCCCTGTAAATTTCCCAAACAATTTGAACCAATGATCATCTCCACTGCCACCCCCCCTCACAGGCAGCGAGTTCCAGCTCATTTCCACTGACTGTGTAGAGATAGTTCTTCCTTACAGCTTTCCTGCATCACCTGCCCGGAATCTTCAACCTGTGTTCCTTTGGCTCCTGTACCATCAGCAGGTGAGACACCTTTCCTCTGTCAGTCTTTTGTAAACCTGTCCGAACCTCGTCCCCCTCCAAACCTGTCCGAACCTCGTCCCCCTCCAAACCTGTCCGAACCTCGTCCCCCTCCAAACCTGTCCGAACCTCGTCCCCCTCCAAACCTGTCCGAACCTCGTCCCCCTCCAAACCTGTCCGAACCTCGTCCCCCTCCAAACCTGTCCAACCTCGTCCCCCTCCAAACCTGTCCGAACCTCGTCCCCCCCAACCTTCCTCGTTCCCCCTCCAAACCTGTCCGAACCTCGTCCCCCTCCAAACCTGTCCGAACCTCGTCCCCCTCCAAACCTGTCCGAACCTCGTCCCCCTCCAAACCTGTCCGAACCTCGTCCCCCTCCAAACCTGTCCGAACCTCGTCCCCCTCCAAACCTGTCCGAACCTCGTCCCCCTCCAAACCTGTCCGAACCTCGTCCCCCTCCAAACCTGTCCGAACCTCGTCCCCCTCCAAACCTGTCCGAACCTCGTCCCCCTCCAAACCTGTCGAACCTCGTCCCCCTCAAACCTGTCCGAACCTCGTCCCCCTCCAAACCTGTCCGAACCTCGTCCCCCTCCAAACCTGTCCGAACCTCGTCCCCCCCAAACCTGTCCGAACCTCGTCCCCCTCCAAACTGTCCGAACCTCGCCCCCTCCAAACCTGTCCGAACCTCGTCCCCCTCCAAACCTGTCCGAACCTCGTCCCCCTCCAAACCTGTCCGAACCTCGTCCCCCTCCAAACCTGTCCGAACCTCGTCCCCCTCCAAACCCGTCCGAACCTCGTCCCCCTCCAAACCCGTCCGAACCTCGTCCCCCTCCAAACCTGTCCGAACCTCGTCCCCCTCCAAACCTGTCCGAACCTCGTCCCCCTCCAAACCTGTCCGAACCTCGTCCCCCTCCAAACCTGTCCGAACCTCGTCCCCCTCCAAACCTGTCCGAACCTCGTCCCCCTCCAAGAGATCTCCTTTGCCCCAAAAAGAACATCCCCAGTTTCCCCATTTTAACTTGGAGCTAAAATTCCTCGCTATGGAACCATTCTTAAGTGTTTTTCTTTCTGGAGCCTCTGTATAGTCGTTTAGATGGAACTAAATGAGATTCCCCATCCCCTGTAGGAGAACATTCCCCTACTTTGGAGCATTGGAAAGTCCAAAGTCTGAAGGTTACTGTTATTGCCTCTGATAAGAATAGGCCATTCGGCCCCTCGAGTGTGTTCCACCAGTCAGTTTGATCATGGCAGACTGTTCCATCTACCCACCTCTCCTTCCCCAACTATCAGCCCAAGTTCCTAACTCTGACAGATGCTACTCATTCTTAGTCATTGCCAATAGTACTTGCAGACAGCTTGAGAAAGAAAAAGAAGGGTTTTTTTCTCACAATGAGGCCCAAATGTGGAGTAGAGCCTCGTTCTTCACTCTCCCTGAAGATGATGTGTGCTGGTTGACCACAGGATGTGTTACAACTAACTCCAGCCCCTTCCAGATTAATCTCCACATCTTTGTCTGTGTAGTGAATAAGAGCAGGAACCCTTCCCAAGTTCAGAAAGTGCTGAGGGCAACTTTAACAAAAGTGCTTCGGACCGAGAGGCCAATGCTTAAAACCACAATGCGTCATCAAAGAGTCACAGATAATGGCTCCAATTCTACCACGCTGTGCAAAAAGACATCAAGGCTCAGGAAAAGGTTCAGACAGGGTTTATGTGGAGGGAGAGGAGAAGCTTAGATTGTCCTTTTCATAGAATCGTCAAATCTTGCAGTGCAGGAGGAGGCCATTTGGCTCATCAAATCTGCACCAATCACAATCCCACGCAGGCCCTGTGCCTATTCATTTACCTGAGCTAGTCCCCCTGACAATGAAGGAGAATTTAGTATCACCAATCCGCCTAACACACCCATCTTTCGAGTGTGGGAGGAAGCCGGAGCACCCGGAGGGAACCCACCTAGACACAGGGAGAACATGCAAACTCCACACAGTGACCCGAGGCAGAATCGAACCTGGGTCCCTGGCGCTGTGAGGCAGCAATGCTAACCACAAAGAGCAGAGAAGGTTAAGGGAGAAATGTAACTGAGGTGCGGGGGGGGTCATTAATAAAGAACTCAGATAAATGAAGGCTGGCAAAAGAACATGAGGAGGTTCGATTCCTGACTTGTGTCATTGTCTGTGTGGAGTCTGCACATTCTTCCCATGTCTGCCTGGGTTTCCTCCCACAGTCCAAGGATGTGTGGGTTAGGTGCATTGGTCATGCTTAATTGACCCTTAGTGTCCCGGGATGTGTCGGTTAGAGGGATAAGCGGGGTAAATATTTGGGTGGGATTGTGATCAGTGCATACTCGGCCTCTTTCTGCGCTGTAGGGTTTCTATGATTTTTATGAGAATGAAGAATTTATTTTTGGCGGTGAGTGATGTGATGTAGAAGCACTGCCTGAAAGGGTTCTGGAAGCAGAGAGACTGACACAGAATGAAGCCTGAGTCCACTGACGGTGGAAAGGAGCCTCGCAGCAGGAAGTGTGAAAGGAACAGATGGTGTTAACAGTCAGAAATGAACAGAGGAGAATCAGGAGCAAATGGAAAAATGATGCAGTGAGAGACACTACGAAACCGCTCCTCCGACAGGGAGTCCCACCGCGCCGCTTTGAAGACCAGGCCAATATTCCTCCCACCCTTAACGCCGCGCAAAAATCTGATTACTTGGCCGTCCATTCTTGGAGCTGCAATGGCTGTTTGCTGTGTCCGAATGGTGGTGCCGCATTTCCCCACACGTAGATTGCAGCAATTATGGAGTAAAATGGTGTATTTGCTTTGCTTACGCGAATGTCTTTTAGGGAAGGAAATCTGCCATCCTTACCCGGTCTGGCCTACATGGGACTCTGGAGCCACAGCAACGTGGTTGACTCTCAACTGCCCTCTGAAATGGCTGAGCAAGACACTCAGTTGAAGGGGCAATTAGGGATGGGCAACAAATACTGACCCAGCCCGCGACTCCCACATCCCATGAATTAATTTTTAAAAGGGATATAAACATAACAAACTTACTAAAGGGGATTGATGAAGAGTGCTATATGTGTGGTTTTGGCCTTCTTGGCTAAGGAAGGGAGTGTAATGAAGGGTGAATAGACTGCTCTCTGGGAAGGTGGGGTTATTCTGTGAGGAGAGATTGAGTAGACGAATTCTATATCCCCTGGAGTTTGAAAGAGAGAGAGATAATCTAATTGAAACATGGAAAATTCTTAAGGGGCAATAAAAGAAGAGGTGTCCATGGGCCTTCCATGCCTGTTGGACACCACAGGGACCGGATATTGGCCCCTTTTAATCACCTTTTGGTTATGATGTTTTAAATTTCCATTTTTTTTCATTCACATGGGTGTCACCCTTGTGAGAGATGTTTGTGAGAGGGATTTGCAGTCAAACCATCCTTACGTTCTCAGCAGTGATTTCCTCAGCTTGGACCCTGACTGAGTCACACCACCCTCTCCCCCCCCCCCCCGCTCCCTCAGTACTGCCCCCTCCTACCCCCTGTTATCCCATCATCTTCAGACTTGCTGAGACGCGGGTGTGCTGGTTGGGGCAGTGTTTGTGAGGATTCCTCTGTCACTCCCTTACCCAAACAGCCATTACTCAAGGGCAGGCTATTCGGCTACGAAGGCCATCATGGCTGGATCAGATCCCGTCCCCACGGTAACCACTTCAAATTGGAAGTTTCTCGCTCCCAGCACGATGCAGTCTGACACTCGGTTGGTTGGAGATAAAGGTCCAATGGTTAGCACTGCTGCTTCACAGCACCAGGGACGCAGGTTCGATTCCCAGCTTGGGTCACCGTCTGTGTGGAATTTGCACGTTCTCCCTGTATCTGCGTGGGTTTCCTCCGGGTGCTTTAATTTTCTTTCGCAGCCCAAAAGTATCCGAGTGAGGTGAATTGACTGTGCTAAATTGTCAGGGGGGTTAGCACGGTAAATATATGGGGAGATGGGAATAGGGCCTGGGTGGAACTGTGATCGGTACAGACTCAATGGGCCAAATAGCCTCCTTCTGCAGTGTAGGAATTCTATGATTCTAGGATACAGTGTTAGTCTGGATCATAGAATCTGACAGTGCAGAAGGAGGCCATTCGGTCCATCGAGTCCACACCTAGGCTCCGTCCCCATGACCCCATCATTTATCCTAGCTAGTCCCCCTGATACCATTGGGAGTCTGGTGGGATGGGTGACACATGCACAATTCCTACAACACCAGTTTAAAGTCCAAACAGGTTTATTTGTAGCAAACGCCGCAAGTTTGCTACAAATAAACCTGTTTGGATTTTAAACTGGTGTTGTAGGATTTCTTTGTATTTTACTTCAGTCCAACTCCAGCATCTCCATATCACGGATGGGTGACCCATGTTAGTGTGTCGTATGATGGGGTGTTTCATTTGTGCAGAATGCACTGGAATTCTCTCTGAATTGGTTCTGATTTCAGACTTTGTCTCTCTAACCGGGGACAGTGTTGAACTGTGGTTGAGTGCCTGGCCTCTGAATCAGAAGCTGCAGTGGGCTCGAGTCCTGCTCCGGACGCTTGGACACTGGTCCAAGCTGTCCCTTGCAGTGCAGCACTGAGAGTGTCCTACACTGTTGGAGATGCTGCCTTGCACTCTCAGATGGATGTAAATATAAGAAGGCACTGTTTCCAAGAGAATTTCACACGTATGTGTACTGGGGCCCATGTTTATCCCTTAACTGTCATCACTAAAACAGATTGATTTGATTTATTATTGTTACATATATTGAATACAGTGAAAAGTATTTTTTTTTTGTGCACTATACAGACAAAACATGCTGTTCACAGAGTACGTAGGTGTGAAGGAAACAAGAGGGTGCAGAATGTAGTGTTACAGTCATAGCTAGGGTGTAGAGAAAGATCAACTCAGCGCAAGGTAGGTCCGTTTAAAAGTCTGACAGCAGCAGGGAAGAAGCTGATTTTGAGGTGGTTGGTATGTGATGTCAGACTTTTCCCCAAAGGAAGAAGGTGGAAGAGGGAATGTCCGGGGTACGTGGGATTCTTAATTATGCTGGCTGCTTGGTCAAGGCAGCAGGGAGTGTAGACAGAGTCAATGGATGGGAGGCTGGTTTGCGTGATGGACTGGGCTACGTTCATGACCCTTTGCAGTTTCTTGCGATGAGATGGCTGGGTCATCGTGGCATTGCAATTTGTGGGATCTTGCTGGCTGGAAAACATCTCCAGCGCCTCGAGCGCATGAGACTTTTGTCTGCTCTGTCAGAGCTGTGGAAAAGCTGCAGGGGATGCTCTTAAACCTGCTGGGTAGAGTCGCCTTGCTGCGTGTCGCGGTTACAGAGAGAGAGCCACCGTTGACAGCTGTCTCGCTTGCCGAGGGGGATTGGGGGGGGGAGGGGTGTGTGGCTCTCCGAGTCCCCCTGTCATTGCGTATCTGGCTTCTGATCAGACTTTGCATTTTTTGGTTATTTTCATGGGAGGCGTTTTGCATTTGTGTCTGTTCCTAAGCAACGGGCTGTAATTTGTTTAAAGGAACCTCGCTGCACCTGAAGTGAGATAACATCAGGGTGTGGACGAGCTACGATTTCTGCTTTCTATAGTGTGTGTGTTCACGTATAGATGAGAGAAGACAACAAAGAGAGAGCAATGTCATAGAGGCATTTTAAATGACATAGGGAGGGATTTGAGAAGAGAACAATATAGAGAAACTGTTACCACTTGTAAGGGCCATAAGTATGAGTTACTAACGAATCTGATAAAGAAACCAAGAAAAGCCTCTACTATCCCTAGTTACTCTTGAGGAGATGGTGGTGAACTACCTTCTTGAACTGCTGCAGTCCCTCTGCTGTTAGGGAGGGATTCCTGGATGTTGACCCAGCAACAATGAAGGGACGGCCGATATATTTCCGAGTCACGATGACAAGTGGCTTGGGGGGGGAACCTCTGGTGTTCCCAGGTATCTGCTACCCTTGTCCTTCTTGACGGTAGAGAGTGATGAGAATATAGAACTCACCCTCACAGAGAGTGGTTGAACAGTATGGGGCATATTTGAGGGGCAAATGGACAGACACATGAGGAAGAACAATCTTGTCAAAACGTTAGATGAAAATGGGTGAGGAGGATGGATCATGTGGAGCATAAACCAGCACAGAGCTCCTGGGTTGAATGGCCTGTTACTGTGCTGTAAATACTAGAGAGGGTCAGATTTCTGCTCCCCATCTCCATCTCATCGTAAGAGAACAGACATTACAGGAGAGGGATTGGGGTGATGCTGGTTCAGTTGGTAAGAACCTTCACCACCTGCCATTGATATCACCAATTCTCTGTCTCTCTCTCTCTGTACCAGGGTAGGGGCTTTTAACAGATAAAAACCATCCTCTGGTGCCGCACAGTAAATACTTTGCCGCTGCACAGTTTTGCCATCTTTACATCCTCTTCCCTGGAAAGTTGGCCAGGATTACAGCACTCCAAGCTCAGGACTCCAGAACTGACCATCGCCGCTTCTTTGTCAAGCGTAGAATAGAATCCCTACAGTGCAGAAGGAGGCTATTCAGCCCGTCGGACCTGAACCAACCACAATCCCACCCAGGCCCTATCCCCACAACCCCATGTTTGGGCAAAGTATTGGAGAGAATAATTAGGGATAGGATTTATAGTTATTTAGAGAGTAATGAATTGATTGGGGATAGTCAGCATGGTTTTGTGAAGGGTAGGTCGTGCCTTACTAACCTCATTGAGTTTTTTGAAAAAGTGACTAAGGAGGTGGATGGGGGTAAGGCGGTTGATGTGGTATATATGGACTTTAGTAAGGCGTTTGATAAGGTGGCCCATGGAAGACTTCTGCAGAAAATGCAGATGTATGGGATAGAGGGTGATTTAGCTAATTGGGTTAGGAATTGGCTAGCAGATAGAAGACAGAGGGTGGTGGTTGATGGGAGATATTCATCGTGGAGTTCGGTGACAAGTGGTGTACCTCAGGGGTCTGTTTTGGGGCCCCTGCTGTTTGTAATTTTTATAAATGATCTGGATGAGGGTATTGAAGGATGGATTAGTAAATTTGCAGATGACACTAAAGTCGGTGGAGTGGTAGATAGTGAAGAGGGGTGTTATAGTTTGCAGAGGGACTTGGACAAGTTGCAGAGCTGGGCCGAGAGGTGGCAAATGGAGTTTAATGTGGAAAAGTGTGAGGTAATGCACTATGGCAGGAATAATAAATGTGTAGAGTATAGGGCTAATGGTAGGATTCTTAGTAGTCTTGATGAACAGAGGGATCTTGGTGTGTATGTGCATAGATCCCTGAAAGTAGGCAGTCAAGTCGAGAAGGTTGTTAAGAAGGCATATGGAGTCTTAGCTTTTATTGGTAGGGGGATTGAATTTCGGAGCCGCAACGTCATGTTGCAACTGTACAAAACTCTAGTGCGGCCGCACTTGGAGTATTGTGTGCAGTTCTGGTCCCCTCATTATAAGAAAGATGTGGAGGCATTGGAGAGGGTACAGAGGAGGTTTACCAGGATGTTGCCTGGTATGGAGGGCAGGTCTTATGAAGAGAGGCTGAGGGATTTGAGGTTGTTTTCGTTAGAAAGGAGGCGGCTAAGAGGGGACCTTATCGAAACATATAAGATGATTAGAGGTTTAGATAGGGTGGACAGTGATAGCCTTTTTCCTAGGATGGAGAAAGCTAGCACGAGGGGACACAGCTTTAAATTAAGGGGTGATAGTTATAGGACGGATATCAGAGGTAGGTTCTTTACCCAAAGGGTGGTTCGGGAGTGGAATGCCCTGCCTGCAGCAGTTGTAGATGCGCCAAGTTTGGTGGCGTTTAAGAGGTTAGTTGATAAGTATATGGAAGAGAAGGGAATGGTTTAGTTTGGAGGGGCATTGCTTTTTATATTGGTCGGCGCAACATCGAAGGCCGAAGGGCCTGTTCTGTGCTGTTATGTTCTATGTATGTACCCCAGGTAATCCCCCTCTTACCAAGAGGCAATTTAGCATGGCCAATCCATCTAACTTGCACATCTTTGTATTATGGGAAGAAACCAGAGCACCCGGGGAAACCCACACAGACACAGGGAGAATGTGCAAGTTCCACACAGAGAGTGACCCAAGCCGGGAATCGAACCGTGGTCCCTGGCGCTGTGAGGCAGCAATGCTAACCACTTTCTTTTCTGTTATCAATGAGAGTTTCATGGTCACCATTACTGAGACTAATGCTTTATATTCCGGATTGTATGAATTGAATGGAAACTCCGCCAGGTGGTGGGATTTGAACCCATGTCCCTAAAGTATTGCCCTGGGGCCCTGGATTTTTAGTCCAGTGACATTAGCACCGTGCCGGTGACTCCCCAAAATTGTTTGTGTTTGGGAGCTTGGTGTGTATAAATTGGATACCACAATTTTATCTTTAGAGGGTATAATCACAGCTTTAGCATCCTTCATTGGCTGTAATGTGCCTTGGGCTGAGGTTGCACCCAGCGTTACTTCAATGCAAGTCTCCTTCTCCCGGATCTTTGTTTGAATCACAGCTCAATGCTGCCACCTGATGTTTGAAAATGGGAAAGGCTGCACTGAGGGACATGCCAACTCTGACAGCCAGGGGGAATTGCCCTTCTGGGGAACTAGCAGGGTTCCATGTAACATGGCTTTGCCCCCAACCCCCCCCCACCTTGTATAAACTCCCTGTGATGCCCCCCCTCCCCCACCTTCCCGCCACCTCTCAGGGCTCAGATAGGACGCAGGAAGCTAGTCCGCCACCCTCACCCTAAAGGCTTCCCTTTGAGAAAGCAGATTTAAATTACTCTGGGGGATTCTTCACTGAAGCACCTGGTCTTGTTTTACTGATGCGTACACACACTGCAGGCTGTGGTAGACCACTCTGCGAGTGGTTTAACGGTGAGAGCAGATATGGCCCACGTGTGATGGAGTCAGTCAGGTTGTTACTCTCCATGTACTGCGTGGAAGGTGGAGGGTGGGGGCTGTTTCTTTCTGAGTGAAGACCCATCCTTAAGGGAGTAGGCAGTGAATGAGGTCTAGGTGGGATTGTGGTCAGTATGGGTGTGATGGGCTAAATGGCCTCCTTCTGCACTGGAGGGATTCTAGGATTCTAAGCCTGGAAGTAGAACCCAGCCCCTGCTGGGTGACTGCCTTGTGCCGTGTTGTGTTCCCTGTGGTGGTCCCCGAGTTTCTTCATAGCTTCAGTTTATGCAGCCCAGGGAAATATTTGCACAGGAAGATCCCATTAGGTTTACATCGCCCTCCCGAAGCCTGGAGCACCACACACCCCACCTGCCCTTTAACTCACCCCCCTGCCCTCTTCTTCATCCCCTTTCCCGCCCCTTCCCACAACAAAGGAAGTGAAGAGAGTGTGTGGGGGAGAGGGTGGGAGGGGTGAGTGGAAGGTTGGGGGAAGAGGGAGGGGGTTGTGAGTGAAGGGGGTGTGGGGGGGAGGGGGTTAAAGCGCAGGTGGACTGTCCGGAGCTCTGGGCGTTGTGTGAGTGACGCAGACCCGATGGAGTCTGGGTGCTGGGGAGGGGGTTCTTGGTGGGTGGGTGGATGAGTGCGTGTATAGCTCGTGGGAGGGTTGACTGAGTGGGTGGGGGGCTGGGCGGTCTCTGTAGGTGGGGCTCTGTGGGTGTGTGTGTGGGGGGGGTGTCTCTTTAAGTGAGGGGGGTCTCTGTGACTGGGAGGGTCCTTTGAGGCTCAGGGAATTTCTGGGCGGCTTCTGTGAGTCGGGGCTCTGAGGGGAGGTCTGTGGTGGGAGGATCTTTGGGGAGGTGTCTCTCTAGGATCTCAGTGGGAGAGGGGGTCTCTGTGCGTGTGTGTGTGGTGGGTCTCTTGCGTGTGTGTGTGGTGGTCTCTGTGCGTGTGTGTGTGGTGGGTCTCTGTGCGTTGTGTGTGTGTGGGTCTCTGTGCGTGTGTGTGTGGTGGGTTCTCTGTGCGTGTGTGTGTGGTGGGTCTCTGTGCGTGTGTGTGTGGGGGTCTCTGTGCTGTGTCGGTGGGTCTCTGTCGTGTGTGTGGGGGGTCTCTGTGTGTGTGCGGTGGGTCTCTGTGCGTGTGGTGTGTGGGGGTCTCTGTGCTGTGTGGGTCTCTGGTGTGGGGGGTCTCTGTGGCGGAATTTCTAAGGGTCTCTGTGGGGGGCACTGTGTGGGTAACTGCCTATGTTGCGGGTGGTCTCTGTATGTGGAAGGGTTTCTGTGGCGGAATTTCTAAGGGGCTTTGTTGGGGGTTCTCTGTGGGGGAGGGTGGGTGGACTGTGTGGGTGACTCTCTGTGTGTGGGGTGGGGGGGCGGTGTTCTATTTTTGTTGTGCTGTTTAATCTGGTGTTTTACCCTGGGATGGTCGTCGATGTGCGGAATGTTAGTCTGAACCCTGGATATTCTTTGAAAGGCAGACAGTTGCCTGGAGATCTTGAAACAGGTGGAGGGACAAATGAGCTGTGGAAGTGATGCCAGGCTCTGCCCCCTGGCCTGGGTAAGCGTTGCGTGGTAACCATGGTAACCATGATGCCCAGGCCTCCAGGAGGAAGGGTCGTGCTGTAAATAACTGGAGCTGGCCTCTGACCTGTGCCCCGCTGGTGCTGCTATCCCTCTCGGGGTGCGAGTTGGCCATTGCGTCTGTCTCCGAGCCAGAACGCTTCACGTGCCAAATCCACTTGTCAAAAACAGGCAATTAATCAGAGTCTGTCAGAGCTCCAGTGATTAAATGCAGCAAAATTTGTCTGGATTCTTTTATTCCAGAATCTTACACAATGAAGCCCTTTCAGCAAAACCATTTATAGTTGGTTTCTGGCTTCTCATCTGCCTGTAGCATTTACAGAATGCCTTTCCCTCCCTCAGGATGTCCCAGAGAATGTAGCAGAGGTGATTCCCGAGATGAGAGGTTTGTCGTATGAGGAGAGATTGAACAGTTTAGGCCGACACCCTCTGGAATTTAGAAGAATGAGGAGAGATCAGATTGAGGTGTATAGAATCCCTACGGTGCAGAAAGAGGCCATTTGCCCATTGAGTCTGCACTGACCACAATCCCACCCAGACCCTATCCTTGTAACCCGTGTAATCCTTCTGCCACCATAAGACATAGGAGCAGAATTAGGCCACTCGGCCCATTGACTGCTCCGCCACTCAATCATGGCTGATATTTTTCTCATCCTCATTCTCCTGCCTTTTCCCCATAATCCCTGATCCCCTTTTTAATCAAGAACCTTTCTATCTCTGTCTTAAAGACACTCAATGACCTGGCGTCCACAGCCTTCTGCGACAGAGTTCCACAGATTCACCACTCTCTGGCTGAAGAAATTTCTCCTCATCTCTGTTTTAAAGGATTGTCCCTTTAGCCTGAGATTGTGCCCTCTGGTTCTCGTTTCTCCTACTAGTGGATACATTCGCTTCATGTCCATTCTATTTGAGCCTCGTACTAAAAAGATATCCCACCCAGACCTGTTCCCCATAACCCCAAATATTTATTCCATTAATCCCCCAACCTACACATCTTTGGGACACTAAGGAGCAATTTAGCATGGCCTATTCACCTAAGATGATAAAAGGTACGGATAAAGTAGACATGGAGTGGATGCTTCCTCTTGAGGGGCATCCCAGGATGGGAGATCATAGTCTTACGTTAAGGGATAGCAAATTTAAAACAGAGTTAAGGAAAAACTGCTTTTTCCAAAGGGTTGTGAATCTGTGGATTGTTGGGACAGTGAATTTAAGGAGGAATTAGACAGATTTTTAATCGGTAATGGGGTTGAAGGGTTATGCGGAGAAGGCAGGAAAACGGGAATGAAGGGCAATTGGCTATGATCGAATGACGGAGCGGGCTTGATGGGCTGAATGGCCTAATCCTGTTCCTATATCTTATGAACTATAAAAGGCGAAGCACTTTTGAAATGTAGCTGTTACAATGTTGGGAACACAGCAACCAGTGTGTGCACAGCAAGATCCCACAAACAACAACCAGTGGGGAGCAGCCAGATGGTTTCACTGTTTGTTGCTGAGGGGTGAATGTTGATCAAGACACAGGATAATTTCCCCGCTCTTGTTTGGAGAATAACCAGGGCAATTGCTTCTTTTTTAATTACCTGAAAGAATGGACTTATTGGCTGTTCTGAAAGACAGCCCCACACCACCCCCCCCCACCCCCTCCCCACACACATAGTGTAACACCCACTTAGCACCATAGGTTAGACCTGGAGTTTACAAGATTGATCTTATTGAAACATATAAGATCCTGAGAAGAGGGATGTTGGAAGGATATTTGCCTTTGTGGGTGGGGGGAGCCTCGAACCCAGTGTGGGGAGAAACATAATTTGAAATTCAAGGACCTCCCATTTCAGGTGAAGAGAATTCCTTTCCCAGAGGGCTGTTCCCATTTGGAATTCTCTCATAGAGTCATAGATATTTACAGCATGGAAACAGGCCGTTCAGTCCAACTTGTCCATGCCAACACTTTTTTTAAAACTCCTAAGCTAATCCCAATTGCTCGCATTTGGCCCATATCCCTCTATACTCATCATACACATGTAACTGTCTAAATACTTTTTAAAAGATAAAATTATACCTCCCTCTACTACTACCTCTGGCAGTTTGTTCCAAACATTCACCACCTTCTGTGTGGAAAAAATTGCCCCTCTGGACATTTTTGTATCTCTCCCCTCTCATCTTAAACTTAGTTTTAGACTCCCCTACCTTAGGGAAAAGATATTAACTTTCTACCTTGTCTACGCCCCTCATTATTTTATAGACCTCTATAAGGTCACCCCTCGACTTCCTATGCTCTAGAGCAAAAAAATCCCAGTCTATCCAGCCTCTCCTATAACTCAATCCATCAAGTTCCAGTAGCATCCGAGTAAATCTTTTCTGCATTCTTTCTACTTTAATAATATCCTTTCTGTAGTAAGGTGACCAGAACTGTACACAGTATTCCAAGTGTGGCCTTACCAATGTCTTGTACAACTCCAATAAGACATTCCAACTCCTGTAATCAATGTTCTGACCAATGAAACCAAACATGCCGAATGTCTTCTTCACCACCCTGTCCACTTGTGACTCCACTTTCAAGGAGCTATGAACCTGTATCCCTAGATCTCTTTGTGCTGTACCTCTCCCCAATGTCCTACCATTAACTGAGTAAGTCCTGCCCTGGTTCAATCTACCAAAATGTTCTCCCTGAGAGGGGCTGGGTTAGTGATTGTGCTCGAGGCTGAATTGAGCATGTTTTTGATTGACAAAAAGGAGTTGAGGGTTATGGAGGTGAAGGGAAGTGTTGAGACCACAGTCAGATCTTATCGAATGATCGAGCAGGCTTGAGGGGCCGAATGGCCTATTCCTGCCCTGATTTTTTGAGAACAGCTTTGGGACCATCTGTAGATTTGCCAAACGTGATTAAATGTCTTCCTGGAGGTTTCATCACATGACTTGTCCCCACCCTCCAGCCATTCGTTGGCCAACGCCTCCCCATTATGACATACGGCCTTTCCGTGCCAATTAGAAAGCAGAAAGACTCGTTACCCCATTGGATAATGCCTGACTGTCAGCCAAATGCCACTTTTCCCCCATTCTCAATATTTTTCTGTCTGGCAAAGAGAAAGAGTCAGTGGATGGAGGCTGCTTTGAATGATGGATTAGGCTTCGTTCACAGTTTCTTGTGGTCTTGGGCAGAGCAGGAGCCATACCAAACTGTGGTACAACCAGAAAGAATGCTTTCTTATGGTGCATCAGTAAAAGTTGCTTAGAGTTGTAGCAGACATGCCAAATTTCCTTAGCCTCCTGCGAAAGTAGAGATGTTGGTGGGCTTTCTTAACTATAGTGTTGGCATGGGGGGGACCAGCTCAGGTTGTTGGTAATTTGGACATGACCCATTGTAGTTCTGTGCAGCCTTGGGCAGAGCAGGAGTTGTACCAAGCTGTGAAAGAATACTTTCTATGATACATCTATAAAAGTTGGTGAGAGTCATAGTGACATCCTGAATGTAGTTTTATATTTATTGATGGTGGGTGAGGGATTACTATTAGCCAGGATGAAGGTGAAGGCGGCTTTGCTCTGTACAGACAGTCCTGGCACTGGAGATGATGATTAGGCAGTGGAATGTGAGCCCGGGATTAAATGAGAGATGAGTCACTTTGCCTCACGAGCTTTGGGCAATGACAGAAGTCGGGAAGGTGACGGCAGCAGATGCTGACGTCAGCGGCTTTGGCCTTGCCAATGTTTGATGCTTCAGTGTTGGATATGGGTCAGGCAGCCAGGCGACAGGCTCAATGAGGCGCACGCACGCTGCATTTACACAGTTTAGATGCACTGGGACGCTGAGAGATGCCCACTGTTTGCTCTGACCCCAATTTGTTGAGCAGCCTGAGGCAGGTTTCCTGAGCAGGTGTCCCTGTGCAAAGTGCCAAGTGAATAAATGTGTCTCAGTCTCCCTCACTGCCTCTCAGCCACTCCAGTTCCCATCTCCATCCTCCCTCCCTCACACCAGCCATGGTCTAAGCAGATGGTCCTGGCAGACGGAGGGGCCACGTTCTCTGGGCAGGAGTTCAGGCTGCTCTCCTGTGTTTGGATTGAGTTTTGGGCAACGTGATTCAAGCAGTTAGTCTGATTACTGAGGGATCAGGCAGTCAGCGCTGAGAACCACGGGATATCACTGCTTCATGGCGAGTGAGATATTAAATTAACTGGGCCAGCGCTCTGCCGCTCGGTCACATCCTGATCTAAGGAATGGGGGAGTGTAGACAGGAGTTATCATTCAACAAGACTCGGGAACCTGATAGCGAACTCTCCCTGCCAGCCCCTCTCCCAATTCGATCCCTTGCTCTCTGTACAATCCCTCCCTGTCCTCTGTCACATGCCCCCTCTCTGTCACACGGTCAGTCTGTACCTTGGTCTGTCTGGCTTTATCATTTTCTCTGTGTTTCTCTCATTTCCTCTGAATCTCCCACTCTAGTGTGCTTTTATATCTATTTCCCTCTTGATCTTTTCTTTCCTTCCCCTCTGTCTCTGACATCTGGAACTGTAGTGCGTTCTGGCAGTTTTGATCTGTTAGCCAGTGGAATGAGTCCAGAGTATGAAGTGTCGACATTCCAGTAGAAATTTGGCAGTCAGGCCCAGGGAGCCTGAGGGAGAATTGATGTGGGGAATGGTTGGGGATGGATTGGCAGAGTGGGGAGGGGGTCGGGATTGGGCTGGTGGGAGTGCTGCTTGCTGAGCTGAGGTTCCCAATGTGATCCTGCAAATCCCTCGGAATTCTGTATCCAGAAAAACCACCTATCAGCTGCTTGGGACTCAGGCTGGCTAAAGAAGTGATTACAGTTATATCCTTGATAAAGAAACTACAGCAATTTTAATTTCTCTGAAGTTAATTCATTTGTGATTCTCTCACAAACTGATACAGTGTTGATGAAAAAAATGAAACCAGGATGGGAGTGGATTTCATTTCCCGGGGGATATTTCCAGTATTATATTTTATTCATTCATGGGACATTCGCTGGCTGGGTCAGTATTTACTGTCCATCTCTAGTTGTCCTTGGGAAGGTGGCGGTGAGCTGCCTTCTTGAACCATTGCAGTGGATTGACCCACAATGCCATTAGGGAGGGAATTCCAGGATTTTGACCCAGTGACTGTGAAGGAACGGTGATATATTTCCAGGTGAGGATGGTGAATGACTTGGAGGGGAACTTGCAAGTAATGATGTTCCCCATGTATCTGCTACCCTTGCCCTTCTAGATGGAAGTGGTTGTGTGTTTGGAAGATGCTGTCTAAGGATCTTTGATGAATTGCTGCAATGTATCTTGTAGATAGTACACACTGCTGCTACTGAGCGTCGGTGGTGGAGGGAGGGGATGTGGTGCGTTGTCCTGGGTGGTTTCAAGCTTCCTGAGTGTTGTTGAGCTGCACCCATCCAGGCAAGGAGTGAGCATTCCATCACATTCCTGATTGTGTTTTGTAGATGGTGGAGAGGCTTTGGGGATTCAGGAGGTGAGTTACTTGCCGCAGTATTCCCAGCCTCTTGCCGCAGCGTTAATGTGGTGAGTCCAGTTGAGGTTCTGGTCAATGATAACCACGAGGATGTTGATGGTGGGGGATTTGGTGATGGTAACACCACTGATACGTGGTGAGTGTGGATGCAGATTGGCTGTGGCATTGCATCCATCACCTCCCTTCACAAAGTAGCTCATTGGCTGGGAGATCTTTGGGATGTGCCGAGGTTATCCAAGGTGCTATACAAATGCACGTCCACCTTTTCTTCAGAACGCCGCAGGAATGGAGGCGATGGCTGATGGACGAGTGGACTTGCAGGGTTTTGATTGAGTCTGTAGCCATTCAGCCAAACGACAGTTTACTGTCACCAAAGTGGGAAGGCAGCGCCTGGGAATATTTTTCATTAGCGGGATTTGGGCATCGCTGGTTGGCCAGTGTTTACTGTCCATCCTGAGTAGCCCGAGGGCAGTTCAGAATCAACCACGTTGCTGTGGTTCTGGAGTCGCATGTAAGAATGGCAGATTTCCTTCTCTAAAGGACATTAGTGAACCAGAAGGCTAGAGGCACGTACAATTTTGTCTTTTAAAAAGCATTTAGATAGTTACATGGATAAGAAGGGTATAGAGGGATATGGGCCAAATGCAGGCAATTGGGATTAGCTTATGGGTTTAAAAAAAAAGGTGGCCAAGTTGAGCCAAAGGCCCTGTTTCTGAGCTGTAAACCTCTATAACTCCATGAGAATGGTTTCATGGTCATCAGTAGATTCCTAATTCCAATATTAGTTTTTGAATTCAAACTCCACCGCCTGCCGTGGTGGGATTCGAACCCGGGTCCTCAGAACATGAGTTTCTGGATTAATAGTCTAATGATAATCCCACTGGGGGCTATGGGGATAGGGATGGGTAGGATTGTGGTTGGTGCAGATCCAATGGGAGGAATGGCCTCCTTCCGCACTATAGGGAATCTGTGATTATTTGAAGTGTTTATGAGGGGATTAGAGAAGCAAGTTCAGAATTTAAATCCTCAACAACTGAAGCTGTAACTGCCCCTGGTGGAGTGACGAAAATGAGGAATGCTGTGGAGAATTGGTGATACGCAGATAGTTTGGAGGATTTGTAAGGCTGGAGTGGGTAATATAGATAAAGAGGGGCAACTCCATGCAGGGATTTACAAAGGAAGACTTTGGATTTTAAAACACAGGAATTGGAAAACTGTTTGGTGTGATAACGGGCTTTGAGGATTTGATGGGGTGTGGGGGGGGGTTGCTGGTGATTCAGTCAGTGCCCCATCTCAGCCTGGGTACCTGAAGGGAAGGTGGGCCAGGAGGTGGTTAGATGGGCTGAATGCACCAGTTTGATGTCAGTTGGGGAGCATGTTGCTTTTTCTCGTGTAGAGGATCCCTCTGCTTTGAAATTGAACATGGGAATTCTGTGTGGTGCTTTGGCCAATGTTCATCCCACAAACAAAACTAGAAAATACTGGAAAATCTTAGCAGGTATGACAGCATCTGTGGGGAGAGAATAGAGCCAGTGTTTTGAGTCTGGATAACCCTAGGACAAAGGGACAGTTGGCTCTCCCCAATTTTTTGTTGGAATTGGTTTAATTCCAATGAAACATTTTCCAGCATTTTTTTTGTTTCAGATTCCAGCATCCCCCAGTAACCTCCTCTTATCATTAAAAGAAAACACGGATTATCTTCTGTGGGGTCTTGCTGTGCACACATTGGCTGTGGCCTTTCCTGCTTCAGATTCAAAAGTGCTTCATTGTAAAGCACTCTGAGATGTCCTGGGGTCGTGTAAGGCGCTATATAAATGTAAGTTCTCTCCACTGTTTTGCTCTCAATGGAGGGGGACAACACTTTGCGTGACAGAGGTCAACTGGGAAGACAAGAAGCGTAAGAGCAGTGAGTGATTTAATTACAGATCGAATACAATGGGTGGACGTGAAATGCCCCAAAGGTTAAATCACAGTCAGACACCGACCTTCAGATTGCAGATTTGGAAGATTCTGCAGGAATGAAGCAGGTTTGAGTTTTGCGCTGGGGTTTTCTACAGCTGAAGCCCACCCACATCAGTCACTCCCTGTCGGACTCCAGTGTAGACACAGCAGCAGCTCACGTACACTCAGACACGTACACGTATTTCAGATCAAACACTTCAACCCGGGTCCACTAAGTTGGATGTGAAAGATCTCAGGGGAGTTATCCCCAGCATCTATGTTCACCCTTACACCACCAGTGCACTCTGTTCATTGGGATCTTGCTGTACGCTAGTTCTCTGGTACGTTACTGACATTCACAGTAATGACTTTTTAAAATTTATTCATGGGACATGGGCATCACTATCTGGCAGCATTTATTGCCCATCCCTAGTTGCCCCTTGAGAAGGTGGTGGTGAGCTGCCTTCTTGAATCGCTGCAGTGGGTTGACCCACAACGCCATTAAAGAGGGAATTCCAGGATTTCGACCCAGTGAAGGAACAGCGATATATTTCCAAGTTAGGATGGTGAATGGCTTGGAGGGGAATTTGCAGGGGGTGGTGTTCCCATGTATCTGCTACCCTTGTTCTTCTAGATGGAAATGGTCTTGGGTTTGAAAGGTACTGTCTAAGGATCTTTGGTGAATTGCTGCAGTGCATCTTGTAGATAGTAGCAGCAGTGTGTACTAAGTGTCGGTGATGGAGGGAGAGGATGTTTGTGGATGGGGTGACAAGCATGTGGGTTGCTTTGTCCAGGATGGTGCACCATACACAGTGGTATGATGGCACAGTACTTGGCACTGCTGCCTCACAATGCGAGGGACTCAGATTCAGTTCCTGGTTTGGGTCACTGTCTGTGTGGAGTTTGTACATTCTCCCCATGTCTGCGTGGATTTCCTCTGGGTGCTCCGGTTTCTTCCCACAGTATAAAAATGTGCTGGTTAGGTGGATTGGCCATGCTAAATTGAACCTTAGGGCCAAGAGGATTAGCGGGGTAAATGCATGGGGGTTATGGGGATAGGGCCTGGGTGGGATTGATATCGGTGTAGACTCAATGGGCTGAATAGCCTCCTTCTGCACTCTGGCAGAGGGAGGGTCGAGGGTGATAGGGGGAGGATGTTGGCCGTGAATCCGAGTGAGGTTTTATCTTCTCTGGTTGCTCAGTTGCTGGTGTCAGGGTGGTGGGCGGCTGACTCGAGGGATCCAGTGCTGGAAGTGTTAGGTAATTACTCGTCTGTGTGGGATGTTAGTAATTACCAATCGAGTGATTCAGGGAGAGGAATAAAGCAAACGACTGCGTTAGATGACATCCTTCTGAAAGCGAGGAGGTGGAAGGTGCATTTAACATAATTAGAGCTTTATATATTGCCTGGCCTGGGCTGGGGAAGCTGGGGGTGTGGGGGGGGGGGGGGGGGGGGGGAACGGGGGGGGGGGGGAGACACCATTGGGATCCAGCAGGCAGCATTGCTTCAATTTCAGATGTTTCAATTGTTCCCTTAAAGAAGGTTGAATTTCCCTCCCTTTTTTTGTTTTTTGCTTTGTCTGACTGGAGTGTATAAACCGAGTGATGTGCAGCTTCGGGGAACGTCTCAATGTCCATCCCTCTTCCCAGGCAGCCGTGTCACTAAACATCACCCCTAGTTCATCACATGGTCATTCATATTCACCCCCCCCACCCCCCCCCCCCCAGATATTCCAGTCAATTTTCTGCCCCTCCCCTCCCTCTCTCTGCCCCTCCCCCCTCCCCTCCCCTCCCCCTCTCTGCCTCAATCCCCTGTCCCCTCATCTCTGCCTCAATCCCCTGTCCCCCTCTCTGCCTCAATCCCTGTCCCCCTCTCTGCCTCAATCCCCTCTCTGCTCATCCCCTGTCCCCCTCTCTGCCTCAATCCCCTGTCCCCCTCTCTGCCTCAATCCCCTGTCCCCCCTCTCTGCCTCAATCCCTGTCCCCCTCTCTGCCTCAATGCCCCTGTCCCCCTCTGCTCAATCCCCTGTCCCCCTCTCTGCCTCTCCCCTGTGTCCCCCTCTCTGCCTCAATCCCTGTCCCCCTCTCTGCCTCAATCCCCTGTCCCCCTCTCTGCCTCAATCCCCTGTCCCCTCTCTGCCTCAATCCCCTGTCCCCCTCTCTGCCTCAATCTCAATCCCTGTCCCCTCTCTGTCCCCTGTCCCCCTCTCGCCTATCCCTGTCCCCCTGTTCTCTGCCTCAATCCCCTGTCCCCCTCTCTGCCTCAATCCCCTGTCCCCCTCTCTGCCTCAATCCCCTGTCCCCCTCCCTCCCGACCTTCCCTCCCTCCCTTCCCCTCCCATTCAACAAAAGCATCAATACTTGGGGATTACAGGTTCCGCGGGGACAGAAGGCAATCTCTGCTGGGTTGGGAATATCCCCAAATGTTTTACAGCCAATGGGCATACAGTTGAATGTAGGAAAATTGGCAGCCAATTTGCACACAGCAAGCTCCCGCACACAGCAATATCACCGGGACATTGCACTTGGTGATATTGAAGGGATGAGTATTGGGGAGGACACCAGGATCAATCTACCCCGTGTTGGTACATTGGGTAGAATATCTTCTGCACATTGTGAGAGAATCTGTGCTGGTTATTTACTCGTGCCGAACAGAGATGAGAGAACCTTAACATCAGAGTCAGGATGTTCAATAGTGAAAGTAGCAGCATGCTGGGAAAGTGGAACTCACTCCCACAAGATGCTGCCGACTAGTGAACTATCCTTAACTTGTGCTGATAGATCTTTGCACATTTAGCCAGAATCTAATCAAATGGAAGAATAGGCATCAGGAGGCTGAATGGCCTCATCCTGGGTTGAATGGAATCCCTGTTTCCTCGATGGGAATTGAAGGTGTAAAATAGATTTGGAGATATCCTGACCTGAGTGAGTGGCAGTCAGCTCTTGCTGGGGGTGATGGGGGAGGGTGGAAGATTAACTCACCACATTACAAATCCCTCACAAATACTCCTGAAAGGAGACAATTAAACCGGTATGGGGTGGGGTACCTCTAGGATCCTGATTAACAAGACCAGCATAGACATCACCGTCTCCTCTTCCTCCACCACCACCACCACACCCTCCCCCCTCCCTCCCTCTGCACCTTTACTTCTGAACCCAGAGTCCATTTTAACTGGCTTTTAACCCAGGTTGATTGCAGTCTCTCATCTACAAGACACAAGTCAGGGATGTGATGGAATACTACTCTCTACATGCCTGGATGAGTGCAGTTCCAGCAACCCGACACCCTCCAGGAGAAAGCCCACTTACTCAATACCCCATCCACAAACATTTCTTCGCTATTGTTGGATCAAAACCCTGGATTTCTCCCTAACTGTACTGTAGCTGTACCTACACCTCAGGGGCTGTTGTGGTTCAAGAAGGCAGCTCACCAGCACCTTCTGAAGGCCTAACCAGCAACACCAGCATCTTATGAAGGAATAAAAGAGACAAGTGCTTTAGGACAGCACGGTGGCACAGTGGTTAGTGTTGCTGCCTCACAGCACCAGGGACCCAGGTTCAGTTCCGGCCTTGGGTCTCCGTCTGTGTGGAGTCTGTATGTTGTTGGGGGGGGGGGGGGGGGGGGGTAACTAGCAGGGTAAATATGTGGGGTTATAGGAATAGGGTCTGGATGGGATTGTGGTCAGTGTAGACACGATGGGCCGATTGACCTCCTTCTGCACTGTAGGGATTCTATGATTATGTGACACCCTGAGAAATGTATTTGACTCTAACAATACCCTGTGAAGTGGCTGAACAAACCACTCAGTTCAAGGGCAATAAATGCTGGCCCAGTGACACCCACATCCTGTGAATGAATGAACACGTTTTCTGATCATTATCGCATAGCTATGTGTAGGATCTTGCTGTGTGCAAATCGTTTGCCACGTTTCCTACATAACAATAGTGACTACATTGCAAAGTGTGTTGGGGGCAGCTAGTTGTTGTGAAAGTGGCTATATAAATGCAAGTCTCTGTTTTTCCTGTCTGTACTTGGTATAATGTTGGTGGCTTGCTGAGGTATTCATGATTTGTGACCTTCCTGTGAGAGCCTTCTGGGCCTTTACAATCTCGCACAGGCCATTGTTCGGTTGAGGCAGCTCAAAGCAAAGCATTTTGGACAGAGAACAAACCTTGCAATTGGCCAATGAATAATAAATGGCAACATTTACAGAAATGGCAGGGCAAGAGGGAGACAACCGGAGGGGGTTTGGGTGGAAGAGACTGAGGGGGTGATTATTTAAACACAATATCCTTGAGGTGAAGGAGTTCACCAGTCGGTTGCCGGGGAAATCTGGAATGGATTGACCCACTTTGATTGAAAACGGTAAGAGCTCCAAGCTCTGAGCACACACCGACTCGTTTCTGAATGTCGTGCTCTCTCTGACATTTCAAATGTTCTTGTTCTTGGACCCAAGTTTTTCCCAGGATTGGCTGAAGAACTGTTTGAATTTAATAGCTCTACATCGACATTTATTATTTAATATTACTGAGCAGGTTAGCACTGCTGCCTCACGATGCCAGGAATCTGGCTTCATAGAACATAGAACATAGAACAATACAGCACAGAACAGGCCCTTCGGCCTTCGATGTTGTGCCGACCAAAATAAAAAGCAATGCCCCTCCAAACTAAACCATTCCCTTCTCTTCCATATACTTATCAACTAACCTCTTAAACGCCACCAAACTTGGCGCATCTACAACAGCTGCAGGCAGGGCATTCCACTCCCTAATCACTCTTTGAGTAAAGAACCTACCTCTGATATCCGTCCTATAACTCATACCCCTTAATTTAAAGCTGTGTCCCCTCGTGCTAGCTTTCTCCATCCTAGGAAAAAGGCTATCACTGTCCACCCTATCTAAACCTCTAATCATCTTATATGCTTCAATAAGATCCCCTCTTAGCCGCCTCCTTTCTAACGAAAACAACCTCAAATCCTTCAACCTCTCTTCATAGGACCTGCCCTCCATACCAGGCAACATCCTGGTAAACCTCCTCTGTACCCTCTCCAATGCCTCCACATCTTTCTTATAATGTGGGGACCAGAACTGCACACAATACTCCAAGTGCGGCCGCACTAGAGTTTTGTACAGTTGCAACATGATGCTGCAGCTCCTAAATTCAATCCCCCTACCAATAAAAGCTAAGACTCCATATGCCTTCTTAACAACTTTATCCACTTGACTGCCTACTTTCAGGGATCTATTGACACATACACCAAGATCCTTCTGTTCCTCAACACTATTAAGAGCCCTACCATTAGCCCTATACTCTACACATTTATTGTTCCTGCCAAAGTGCATTACCTCACACTTTTCCACATTAAACTCCATTTGCCACCTCTCGGCCCAGCTCTGCAACTTGTCCAAGTCACTCTGTAAACTAAAACACCCCTCTTCACTATCTACCACACCACCAACTTTAGTATCATCTGCAAATTTACTGATCCATCCCTCAATACCCTCATCCAGATCATTTATAAAAATTACAAACAGCAGGGGCCCCAAAACAGACCCCTGAGGCACACCACTCGTCACCGAACTCCACGATGAATATCTCCCATCAACCACCACCCTCTGTCTTCTATCTGCCAGCCAATTCCTAATCCAATTAGCTAAATCACCCTCTATTCCACACATCTGCATTTTCTGTAGAAGTCTTCCATGGGCCACCTTATCAAACGCCTTACTAAAGTCCATCAATAAAGTCCTTCGATTCCTGGCTCGGGTCACTGTCTGTGTGGAGTTTGCACATTCTCCCAGTGTCTGCATGGGTTTTCTCCAGATGCTCCGGTTTCCCCCCTCAGTCCAAAGATGTGCAGGTTAGGTTGGTTGGCTCTGACAAATTGCCCCTTAGTGTTGGGGGATTCGCAGGATAAATGCGCGGAGTTACATGAATAGACCTGGATGGATGTGGATGGTGCAGACTTGATGGGCCGAATGGTCTCCTCCTGTACTGTAGGGATTCTATGAAGACAGGAGCTTCTATCCCCCTCGTTCTGTGACCTCCTCCAGATCTCCACAAATTCTTGCCTCTTGCTCACCTTTGATTTTTAATTGCTCCGTTTCTGACTTTCAGCAACCTTGGCTCCAACCTTTGGAGGCTCCTCTTAACACTTTGTAAGGTTTACTAGATTGAATGGCACGGACAGAGTGGATAGTCAGATGCTCTTTCCTAGGATAAGAAAGTTTTAAGATGCCTGGGGAAAAGTTTAGAGGAAATGTCCGAGCAAGCTTTTCACACGGAGGGTGATGAATGTCTGGAACGCACGACATGGGGAGATGGTGGGAGCAGGTACGATAATGGCATTTAACGGACAACTAGATGGCTACGTGAATGGGATGGGAATGGAAGGATACGGGCTCAATAAGTGCAAAAGTTTTAGTTCAGACAGGCATCACGATCAGCTCAGAGAGTCAAAGGACCTGTTCCTGTGCTGTACCTTTCTTCAAGTTTCAGTTTATTTATTAGTGTCACGGTTGGGCTTACATTAACATTGCAATGAAGTTACTAGTCGCCAACACCTGGCGCCTATTCGCGTTCACTTAGCATGGCTAATGCACCTAACCAGCACATCTTTCGGACTGTTGGGGGGAAAACCGGAGCATCCCAGAGGAAACTTTGTTCTTGTGTGATTTAGTGCCAGGTTTTGTAGAACCCTCCTGTCAAAGCGCTTTCTATAGCATCTCATTATACCGAAAACACAAGGTAGACATAAAAGCAAAATACCGCTGATACTGGAAACCTAAAATAAAACCAAAAGGGGTAGAAAGAATCAGGAGGTCTGGCTGCATCGCTCGAGCCCAGCACAACTTTCCTTCAGAAAGTCAAAATGTTAACTCTGTCTCTCTCTCTCTTTCTCTCCGCAGATGCTGTCAGACCTGCTGAGTTTTTCTCGCACTTTCTGTTACTGCACATCTGGTGCCTGTTATAACTTTGAGGACACTACAAGGTGCTTTTCAGCCAATGAAATACTCCTTGAATTCTAGTCCTAGTTAGAAACACAGCGAGATCCCACAGCCAACAACGAGCTAAAAGCTCAGATAATCTGTTTTCAGTGATGTTAGTTGAGGGATGAATGTTAACCAGGATGGCAAGGAGAACTTTGGACCCATAGTCCATCACCCATAGTAACTTCAGAAGCACAGAGAAATTGGACAGGGAAGGATAGTTTTCCCTAAGAGACAGGGGGTTGAGAGGTGACCCAATGAAGTGAACACAATTATGAAGGGCCTGGATTGGGTAGACAGGAAAAGTTGTTCCCCTCTAGCAGAGGAGAACAAGGAAGCCTAGAATTAATTGATTTGATTTATTATTGTCACATATATTGGGATAGAGTGAAAAACATTTGTTTCTTATAAGTACAAAGCATATCATTTGTAGATATGATATACACAGGGGAGAAGGAAAGGAGAAGGTGCAGAATTAAATGCTACAGTTACAAATTACAGCATCCCTACTGTGCAGACAGAGTCCATTCAGCCCATTGAGCCTGCCCTGACAACAATCCCATCCAGACCCTATCCTCGTAATTACCCCACTAATTCCCCCCACACTAAAGGTTAATGTAGTTTGGCCAATCCACCAACCCTTTGGGCTGTGGGAGGAAACCAGAGCACCTGGAGAAAGCCCACACAGACATAGGGAGAATGTGCAAACTCCACACAGACAGTGACCCGAGACCTGAATCGAATCCAGGTCCCTGGTGCTGTGAAGTAGCAGTGCTAAGCATTGTGCCACCATGCCACCACACCCCAGGGTGAAGGGAAAGATCAGCTTAATGTGTGATAGAGAGAGACTTAAAAAGCATTATTCAAAAGCTGGAGTTTAAGTTCAAGAGCATAGAATGGGAGTGAAAGATGGAATGAGAGGCCATGCTGAGGGGCAACTTGCAAACTGTAGTCGTGATGATGAGGAGACCCGGAGGGCAGTGGAGTTCTGGGATTTACTGTAGGAAAGGGGGCCGAAACACTCAATCTCACTTAACAGGTATCCGGATCAGCTCCGGAATCTGTGAGGCTGCGGATCAGATGCCTGGAACAGGGAGTAAAACCAGCATCTCATTTCCTTTTCCTCTTTTGTTTTGGCTGCTGCAAACACGATGGGCTGAATGGCCTGTTTCGGCACTGTGGATGCAATTTTCCCATCCCGCCCACCACAGGAATCGTAGCAGGAGCGGACTGTGCAAAGGTGTCTGGACTTCGGGCGAGAGCGTCCAACCTTGGGACAAGCACAGGCAGAAAATCCCAATCCTTAACTTTACAGTTCTATTTAATAATGTATCCAGAATGCGCTGCCAGAGGCAGTGGGTACAATTTTGTCTTTTAAAAAGCATCTAGACAGTTACGTGGGTAAGATGGTATAAAAACATAGAAGACAGGAGCAGGAGGAGGCCATTCAGCCCTTCGTACCTGCTCCACCATTCATCACGATCGTGGCTAATCAACCAACTCAGTAACCTAATCCTGCTTTCTCCCCATAACCTTTGGTCCCATTCACCCCAGCTGCTATATCCAGCCACCTCTCAAACACATACAAGAGGGATATGGGCCAAATGCGGGTAGTTGGGACTAGCTTAATGCTTGAAAAAAGCGATGGCATGAACAAGCTAGACTAATGTGGATAAGAGCTCCTTGAGGTGCAATCCTCGATGAGGGTTTTTTGATAGGGATGGAGGTGAAAATCATCTTCAGCTGGATGGGGACTGTCTTGTATCTTCAATGAAAATCTTCGCTGGAGATGAATAATGCAGCAGAGTTCAGTCAGCAAGCATTGGAAAGGTGCATCAGCGGGAATAATAGTGCACAGCAGTCTCTCTTTTTAATGTCAAACATGAGAAACAAGCTATAGAGCGTGCAACAGAATTAAGGTGCTTTCTATCTCAAGTAACAATGAAAGCATTGTTCAGGTAAACAGATTGTTTAGAACATGACTGGAACAGGGAGATAATGAACTGCAGCCAGACGCTGCTAACTCGTCACAAATTTAACATTCTGTGGTTTTCGGAAACAAAGTTTAAAACAAAAATTTATTGTGTGCACCAGTTGTGAGAACCTTCGAACGCCAGAGTTTTGGCAGTGCCTAAAACCACAAAGATATCGAAGCCGAGGTTTCACTCGAGCAGGTGTCTCTCAACCCGGAGTGGGGTTTCAGAAGAGCACAAACGTTTGGTTAATCAGGAGGTGGCGGCCAAGTAGTATTATCACCAGATTATTCATCCAGAAACTCAGGGGACCTGGATTCGAATCCCACTACAGCAGATGGTGGAATTTGAATTCAGTAGAAGTATCTGGAATCTAATGATGACCATGAAACCGTTGTCAATTCTCCATACAATCATAGAATCCCTGTAGTGCAGGAGGAGGCCATTCGCCCCATCGAGTCTGTACCAACCACAATCCCACCCAGGTTTTAACCCATAACTCCACATGTTAACCCTGCTAATCCTGTTGACACAAGGGAGAATTTACCTTGTCCAATCCACCTAATCCGAAAATCTTTGGAATGTGGAGGAAACCAGAGTATCTGGAGGAAACCCACGCAGATACAGGAAGAATGTGCAGACTCCACACAGACAGTGACCCAAACTGGGAATTAAATCCGAGTCCCCTGTGCTGTGAGGCAGCAGCAGTAACCAGCTGTGCCACTATGTCGCCCCCACAAATGTCCTTTAAGGAAGGAAATCTGTTATCCTTATCCGGTCTGATCTACATGTAATTCCAGAGCCACAGCTCAACTGCCCTCAAGCAAATAGAGATGGGAAAAATGCTGGCCAGCCAGTGATGCCCATGTCTCACGAATCAGTTTAAAAAAATCAAAAAAGAGATAAGGAATATGAGGCCATTCAGCCCTCCCAGCTTTTCCTGCCCTATCTCTCACATTCCTCGTCGAGCTCTATCTTGGACACATTTAGTGAGTGAGTATCCACAACTCACTGGGCCTGAGAATTCTCAAGCTTCACCACCCTATGTGTGAAGAAATTCCTCCTCATTTCTGCCTTCAGTGGCCTGAGACTGTGTCCCAGCGAGGGGGAACCACCTTCTCAGCATCTACTCAGGGAAAGCCCCTTCCATATTTAATACATTTCAATGAGATTAAAGTAACTGCAGGAAATGTAGACCCATAGATCCACACGATCTCTCCATGTTCAACAGCCTTTCCAACTCTGGGCGGCATAGTTAGTTAGCACGGCTGCCTCACAGCACAGGAAATCTGGATTCGATTCCTGGCTTAGGTCACTCTCTGTGTGGAGTCTGCATATTCTCCCCATGTCTGCGTGGGTTTCCTCTGGGTGTTCCGGTTTCCTCCCACAGTCCAAAGGATGCACAAGTTAGGTTGATTGGCCATGATAAATTGTTTATTAGTGTCAGGGTAAATATACAGGGTTATAGAAAGAGGACCCGGGTGGATTGTGGTTGGTGCAGACTTGATGGGCCGAATGGCCTCCCTGTGCACTGTAGGATTCTATGATTCTAACGGGCTATATAAGGTCCATTCCTGCTCCTGTATTCCTCTCATCTCAGGAGCCAGTCTACTGAACCAAAGGTAGCAATTCCCTTCGGTGGTCTCCAAGTTTATTGGAAGCCATTAGCTGTGCTGATTAGAAGGTTCCAGATTAGTTTGATTCTGGGCTCTCGCTTCTGAATGAAGGAAAGAGAAATCTGCCTGGCTTCCCCCAGCTGGTGGCTGCCATCCAGTGACTGCTGCTGGAACTGCAGACACATGTAGGCCCCGCGTGAGGACTGGATCATGCCCACCATGGCCGAATAGCTGCTGGCACTCACTGGGCTCGGCCTTTCAAGACCTCAGCTTGAGAGGGAAGTGCAGGTTGGAAAACACTGGGTGATTGTGCAGGCTGTGACTGGGAGCTAACTCCTGGTCAGAGTGTGGAGCCTGTTTGAAGGGACCCCAGTGAAACCTCGGGCTGAGCATCAGTTGCCAGCGTGGATTGACACAAGACAGGGATGGACCTGGGTGAAGCTTGGCCAGAGGAAATGCTTATGTAGCACCTATCACAACTGCAGGACATCCCAAAACGCTTCACAACTTTTCCATTTGAAGCACTGTAATGCTGGGAGCTAGTTGGTGCACAGCAAGATCCCACAATCGCCAACCTGATAAATGACCCGGTGTCCTTTTTTCAGTGATATCTGGACGTTGGGGTGAGGACCCCATGCTGTTCTTCCAAACACTGGCTGGAGGGTTATTGATGCTTCCTGGAAAGACGTTCTGGGCCTTTCATAAGAACACAAGCAATAGGAGCAGGAGTCGGCCATCTAACCTTTCGAGCCTGCTCCGCCATTCAATAAGATCACGGCTGATCTGAAGTGGAATGTTCCACTTTCCTGCTTTCTTCCCATAACCCTTAATTCCCTTGTCTATCAGAAACCTATCTACCCGTGACTTAAATATATTCAGCGAGGAAGCCTCCACCACTTCAACGGGCAGAGAATTCCAGAGATTCACCACGCTTTGAGTGAAGAAGTTCCTCCTCAACTCCGATCTAAACCGCACCCCCCCTTTATTTTGAGGCTGTGCCCTCTAGTCCTGCTATCCTTTCTAAGCGGGAAGAATCTCTCTATCTCTACCCTATCCATCCCCTTCATTATCTCCTATGTCTTTATAAGATCCCTCCTCAGCCTTCTGAACTCCAACGAATACAGACCCAATCTACTCAATCTCTTTTCATAGGCTAACCCCCTCATCTCCGGTATCAGCGTAGGGAACCTTCTCTGCACTCCCTCCAAGAACCAATATATCCTTCCGCAAGTGCGGCGACCAAAACTGCGACCACATACTCCAGCTGCGGTCTCACCGGTACCCTGTACAGTTGCAGCAACTTTTGGTTTAAGGTCTCCTTGTGGAAGTGGCTGCTGTGACAATGCAGCACTCTGTCAGCACTGCGCCCTGTTACTGTGTAATTGGTATGGCTCACCTTCTGCACTGGAGGGACTCTATTATTAGTAGCCCCTCATGAAAGGACTTGAAGGAATCACAGATTGATGCAGTATAATGTGGATAAGTGTGAGGTTATCCACTTCAGTAGCAATAATAAGAAGGTAGAGTATTATTTGAATGGCTGTAACTTGAGAGAGGTCAATACTGAGTAAGACCTTGGTATCCTTGTGCATCAGTCGCTGAAACTAAGCATGCAGGTACAGCAGGCAGTAAAAAAGGCAAATGGTATGTTAGTTTTCATAGCGAGTAGATTTGAGTAAAGGGATAGGGATGTTTTACTGCAATTGTAGGTGACACCTGCAATATTGTGTGCAGTTTCGGTGTCCTTATCTGAGGAAGGATGTTCTTGCTATAGAGGAAGTACAGCGAAGATTTACCAGACTGATTTCTGAGAAGGCAGGTCTGTCATATTAAGAGAGACTAAGTCGGTTAGGATTGTATTCACTAGAGTTTAGAAGAGTGAGAAGGGATTTCATTGAAACTTGTAACGTTCTAACAGGATTAGACAGGGTAGATTCAGAAAGAATGTTCCTGATGGTGGGGGAGTCCAGAACTAGGGGTCATAGTTTAAGGATAAGGGATAAACCTTTCAGAACTGAGGGGAGGAGAAATTTCTTCACCCAGAGGGTGGTGAATGTGTGGAATTCACTCCACAGAACGTAGTTGAGGCCAAAATGTTGTGTGATTTCAAGAAGGAATTAGATATAGCTCTTGGGGCTAGAGGGACCAAGGAATGTGGAGAGGAAGGGGAGAATCAGAATATTGAATCAATGAGCAGACATGATCAAAATGAATGGTGGAGTGGAGCAGGCTCGAAGGGCTGAATGGCCTCTTCCTGCTTCTAGTTTCTATGGTTCTGTGTCAAGAGGTTGCCCCGCTCCCCAGGCATGATGACTTGTTCTTCCTGGGGGCAGTTGCTGAGAGCAGTGACTTTCCTGACAATCTCTGATATAGACTTGAGGAGCTTTTGGGAAATATCTCAGAGCCAGGAACCTCTGTCCTGGAAATCTCGATGATAAATTCTCGCTCGAGGGCAGCTTCCTGACTCTGTTCTGTGTTTTTTTTAACCGCTGACGAGATCAGGCCATTCGGCCCATCTACTGGTACCCGTACTCCATATCAGTCTCCTTCTACCCTACATTCTCTAACCCCAGCAGCAGAATCTCCTGTTCCTTCCTTCCTCTTGTCTTTATTAAGGACACCTGCACTATTTGCTTCACAGCTTCATAGCAAGTTGCACATTCTCGCCACACTTTGGCTCAAGACATTTCTCCTGAATTCCTTATTACGTAATTAGGGACCATCTTTCTTTTTCTCCAAGTGTATATTCTATTCATAATTTATAAAAATACATTAGATAACTGTTCAAAAATTGACAAGACGTAGAGTGCAAACGTTCCTTCCAATCCTGTATGTTACTTACCATTAACGTTAATACTTGCAATATTTACTATATGTTGAACATACAGCCTGAGGGGGTTCTATACAATTGCTCTCCCTTCAATTCCCTGTGGCTGAAAGGTCTCAGGCAGAGACCTTCCCCACTGTGACAGCTGCCCCAAGCTTTCATGTGTCCCTCAGCACATAGTCCCGGGCTTTGGAATGTGCCAGTCTGCAACACTCAGTCAGGGACAACCCCTCGCACTGGAAAACCAGCAAGTTTCGGGCAGACCAAAGAGCGTCTTTCACTGAGTTGTGATCCTGAAGCAATATCTGATGTTTATCTCAGGGTGTGTCTCTGGGAAGAGTCTGCACAGAACAGAGTCCTGCGTCACAAACCTGCTCAGGATGAACCTTGACAAAAACCACCTCATCTCTTTCTTTATAAGGTCCATTCCACAAGGAGGTCTCTTCCCCACCAGAGACCTCAAGAGGTGAGACTCTGGGCGTGTAGGCAGGATCTGATGGGGAGGGTTTTCTCACCACCAGCCAAGCTAGGTCTTGTGTTTGTTTGAATGTTCTGGTGATCAAGCATTCTGCCAAATGTGTCTAACAATCTAATCAGGGAATCACCCGACAGGATCCACCAACTCCTTTCCCCGTAAGGCCTCTGGGACACTGTGTAGATCACTGCCTGATGGGACTTGTGGTCAGAAGTGTTTTTTTGCATAAATTTATCCGCGAGGGGCAGGTGATACAGCACAGTCCAATTACAAGGTGTGTTTCGCACAGTGTAGCCAGATCCATTCTTCACAACCCAGGGGACAGGTACAGCCTCAATACTTACTGACACTTGACGTTTCAGCACTGAGGATCTATACACAGTTGGTGCAACCACACAAAGGTGCCTATCAGGATTAGGACGATGTTTTTCCACCTTCATCAAGGGATTTGTACAGAGTGTTCCCACAGACATAGTTTATTTTCAATCTCTGGATAAAGCGGAGATAGTTTGGGTGATTGCCATTGTTTAGGAGTGAGGTACAGACTGGGCCTGAGCCACGTGGATTAGCACCTATTTATTGATACAGTCACAGAATTGTTATGGAGCAGAAAGAGGCCATTCAGTCCATCGTGCCTGCGCTAGCTCTCCGAATGAGCAATTCACCCAGTATCATTCTCCCGTCTTCTCGTAACCCTTCTGTTTCAGAGCAATCTAATTCCCATTGGAATGCCTGGATTGAACCTGCAGAATATTCCAGACTTTAACCGCTGGCTGTTCGAAGGTGTTCTTTCTCACATCACTTTTGCCTCTTTTACTGATTTATATCAGCTCTCTCTCATTCTCGATCCTTCCACAGGTGGGAAGTTTCTCCCTGTACACTCTGTCCAGACCCCTCAAGATTTTGAATATCTTTATTAAATGTCCTCTCAGTCTTTTCTCCAAGAAAACAATATCTGACTTTTCCAATCTTTCTTCATAACTGAAGTTCCTCATCCCTGGAGCTATTCAAGTTAAGTGATTCCACATTCTCTCCAATGGCTTCACATCCATCCCAAAGTGTGGCATCTAGAACTGGATATCCCACTGAAGCCACGCTAGCACCTTATGCTCTGTGCCCTTATTAAAAAGCCCAAGATACTTTGTTTTATGCCACCTTCAATGCCTTAGAACCCAGATCCTGTACCCCATTTAGAATACCCTCTATATTATATGATGTCTCCATATTCTTCCAACCAAAACGTATCACTTCACTTTTTTTATTCATTCGTGGGACATGGGCGTCGCTGGCTGGCCAGCATTTATTGCCCATCCCTAGTTGCCCGCGGGAAGTGGAAAGTCAACCACATTGTGGTGGCTGTAATTCCGACATAGGCTGTTACACGGACACAGGCTGTTACACAGACGCTGGCTGTAACTGCCCGGCTAAGCTTACTGGAAGCTCAATGGTTGTGAATAGCTTTTCTAAAGTAATTTTAGCCGGTGTCAGTGCTACATTAATGAACAATACCAGACTGAGCAGGAGAGCTGGGGGAAGGTCTTAATGAGCAGAATCTTCACTTAATTGTGTTGCAATGTCAGAGGGACAGGATCTAAGCAGGACTCTGTCTGCCTGTCTGTCTGTCTGACAGTGGCTGCTGCTGCGACTGGGTTAATAATCCAGAGGTCAACAGTTTAAATACCATCCCAAATTACAGAAAGGAGCTTAATTCAATAAGTCTGCTCCTTTGCGAATTAGTAAGGAAGTCTGTCGGTCTGGATTACCTCCTCGACTCAAGAGTGACTGAAGTCACCAGAGGCTGCAGTGATTCAAGTGAGATCTTCATTACTAATTGTCACCCTCGATAAATGATTCCAGTTTCACAGACAGCAGGAACTGAGATTAAACTATACAAGGAATAGACAGCAGGCTCCCTATCTCAGAGAGAAATGGCTCTGCTTGGGAATACCGAGAATGCACTGCACTGTCAGAGAGTCAGTACTGAGGGAGTGCCGCACTGTCAGAGGGTCGGTACTGAGGGAGTGCCGCACTGTCAGGGGGTCAGTACTGAGGAAGTGCCACACTGTCAGAGGGTCAGTGCTGACGGAGTGGTGCACTGTCAGAGGGTCAGTACTGAGGGAGTGCCACACTGTCAGAGGGTCAGTACTGAGGGAGTGCCACACTGTCAGAGGGTCAGTACTGATGGAGTGCCACACTGTCAGAGGGTCAGTGCTGAGGGAGTGCCGCACTGTTAGAGGGTCAGTACTGAGGGAGTGCCACACTGTCAGAGAGTCAGTACTGAGGGAGTGCCACGCTGTCAGAGGGTCAGTACTGATGGAGTGCTGTACTGTTAGAGAGTCAGTACTGAGGGAATGCCGCACTGTCAGAGGGTCAGTCCTGAGGGAGTGCCGCACTGTCAGAGGGTCAGTACTGATGGAATGCTGCACTGTCAGAGGTCAGTACTGATGGAGTGCCACACTGTCAGAGGGTTAGTACTGAGGGAATGCTACACTTCAGAGGGTCAGTACTGATGGAATGCCACACTGTCAGAGGGTCAGTACTAATGGAGTGCTGTACTGTCAGAGGCTCAGTGCTGAGGGAGGCTTGTGTTATGAACCAATGGGACTGCCTGATAATATTTTGTTATTGTTACTTCAGATTTATTGAATTAACTGAATTGAAAGCACCCCAGTCATTATAGAATTCCTACAGTTCAGAAGGAGGCCTTTTGGCCCATCAAGTCTATACTGACTCTCTGACAGGGTATTTTACCCAAATCCTCTCCCCCAGCCTATTTCCATAAACTCTCACATTTACCGTCGCCAACCCGCACTCCCCCCCCCACCCCCGCCACCGCAAACTACACATCCTGCAACATGAAGGGACAATTTAATTTGGCCAATGCACATAGCCTGCACATCTGTAGATTGTGGGAGGAAATGAGGAAACCCATGCAGTCACGGGAAGAATGTGCAGACTCCACCTAATCAGTGTCCCAAGGCTGGAATCGAACCCGGGCCCCTGCTGCTGTGAGGCAACAGTGCTAACCATGCTGCTACTACAATAGGATTTAGACTTGTGTCTCTCAGAACCTCTGAACCTCTCAGAGGTTCAGGCCTTGGGATTACTGAGCATCGTAAAAATGCAGTGTATTTGCGATGTAAAAACCAGGTTACATGTGATGTATCAGGTTACATGTGGTGTATATGCCAGAGTATGTGCTATATACCAGGATACGTGCAGTGCGTATTCCAGGATAGGTGCAGTGTATCTATCAGGGTACATGTGGAGTATATACTGGGGTACATGCGCAGTATATGGAGTATATGCAGAGTACCTGCTAGGAAACATGCAGTGTATATGCCAGAGTGTGTGCAGAGTATATACTGGGTACGTGCAGTGTATATGTCAGCGTACATGTGCTGGTTCTCTGTGCCTTGAGAGAGAGGGGGAACCAGTTCCTGACTGGAGCAACATGCCGATTATTCCCCAATTCTCTTGAAGCCTCCAGTAACTGAAGATCATTCCTTTTCCTGAAGGTTGATTTAACTATTTTTCATTTTCCTGACATTGTAAAGTCCAACGTATATAGAACAGCAAAAAGAAACAGGCCACAACCAGTCCAGAGCAGCCTGAGAATTGATGGCCACCTTGTGCCCTGTGGCTACTGTGTTCTTGAGAGATCCTTCCTGGTACGTTACCCCTTAATAAATTCCTTCTGAAACACACCCTCCACCTTTCACTCAATATGCTGGGCACAGTGACTTATTACAAACAAACAAACAAAAAACAAAGAGCAAAACAGCACGGGAAACAGGCCCTTCAGCCCAATGAGCCCGCGCCGCCACCCCGATGTTCCCACCTCTACCCGCGATTCCTGTCTATGTTTATAGATCTATGGATTAAAAACGAAATTTGAGACAATTTAGGGAGAATTTGTTTTGCCAATTAGCCTAAGAGCACATCTTTGGGACGTGGGAGGAAACTGGAGCACCCGGAGAAAACCCACGCAAGCATGGGGAGAATGCGCAAACTCCCACAGACACTGGCCCAAATCTACGTATCTGCACAGCACAGCGATAGTCACTGAGCTGTCGTGTTGCCCATCAAATGGTCCAGGTCAAGCGTACACTAACGACGTGAAGCACAAGGATACTCTCGAAAAAGATGCAAGAGCAGCCCTCTCACGACCAATCGCGTGTATGCCCCTCGTTAGACAACAAGGTGGACCAAAGCATCTGTAGGATAAAAACAAGTACGTCAATATCATCTATTACACACTTCCCAGGGACTCCCAAGGCTCATGATCCCTATTTTAAATTCTGTGGTATCATCTCACTGGTTCCCAGGAAGCGACAGTCACTAGGCAATCCGACTGTAGTAGGCATCACAGGCTAAACCCCATCCTGTTCCCATAGAATTTTACACTGTGGGAGGCTATTCAGCCCATCGAATCTGCACTGACCACAATCCCTCCCAGGCTCTATTCCCATATCCCCATATATTTACCCTAATTCCCCTGACACTAAGGGGCAATTTTAGCATAGCCAATCCACCTAACCCACACATCTTTGGACTGTGGGAGGAAACCGGAGCACACAGACACGGGGAGAAGGTGCAGACTCCACACAGACAGTGATCTGAAGCTGGAATCGAACCTGGGACCCTGTCGCAGTGAGACAGCAGTGCCAACCAGTAAGGAACATTGGGACGGGGTAGGCCGTTCGTCCCCTGCCTCCTGTCCCATCACTTAGTTTGACCATGGCTTATCACTACTTATCTCCATTTTCCCATCTTTGATTTATTATTGTCACATATATTAACATACAGTGAAAAGTATTGTTTCTACAGACAAAACATACCATTCATAGAGAAGGAAAGGAGACAGTGCAGAATGCAGTGTTGCAATCATAGCTAGGGTGTAGGGAAAGATCAACTTAATGTAAAGGTAGGTCCATTCAAAAGTCTGACAGCAGCAGGGAAGAAGCTGCTCTTGAGTTGGTTGGTACGTGATCTCGGATGTTGAATCTTTTTCCCGATGGAAAAAAAGTGGAAGAGAGAATGTCCGGGTGCATGGGGTTCTTAATTATGCTGGCTGCTTTGCTGAGGCAGCGGGAAGTGTAGACAGAGTCAATGGATGGGAGGTCAGTTTGCATGATGGACTGGGCTACATTCACAGCTTTTTATAGTTCCTTGCAATCTTGGACAGAGCAGGAGCCATAGCAAGCTGTGATACAACCAGAAAGAATGCTTTTTATGGTGCATCTGTAAAAGTTGGTGAGAGTTGGTGAGATATCCTTTAATCCAAAACACCCATCAGGTTTCAATCTTGGAAACTCCAATCGTTTCCCAGCTTCCAACAGCCTTTGAGTGGACAGTGTTACCTGATTTGTTTTGGTCGCCTTTTCTGAGGAAGGATGTTCTTGCTCTCAAGGGAATGCAAGGAATTTACCAGGCTGATTCCGGGGATGGCGAGACTGATATATGAGGCGAGATTGGCTAGGTTAGGATTGTTTTCACTGGAGTTTAGATGAATGAGGGGGATTTCCGAGATTTATAAAATTCTGACAGGACTGGACAGGGTAGATGCAGGGAGGATGTTCCCGATGGCGGGGAGTCCAGAACTAGGGGTCACAGTCCAAGGATTCAGGGTAGACCATTTAGGACAGAGATGAGGAGACATTTCTCCACCCATAGAGTGGTGAGCCTGTGGAATTCATTACCACAGGAAGTAGCTGATACCAAAACATTGAATGTATTCAAGAGGCAGCTGGATATAACACTCAGGGATAATGGGATCAAAGGTTATGGGGAGAAAGCAGGATTAAACTATTAAGTTGGGTGATCAGCCATGATCATAACGAATGATGGAGCAGGCTCGAAGGGCCGAATGGCCTCCTCCTGCTCCTATCTTCGAAGTTTCTATGTATGTTTCACTCCTGAATTGCTGAGTTGTAATGTTGAGATTATAATGTCACAGAATGATGGGGCCCAGAAGGAGGCCATTCAGCCCATCGTATCTGTATCTTCTCTTTGAAAGGGCTATCCACTTAGTCCTATTCTCCAGCTCTGTACCCCAAAGCCCAATTGTTTATTTTTCCTTTTTAATTCTTTTTCGAAAGTTACAAATTGAATCTATTTCCATTGCCCTTTTCAGACAATGTCTTCTTCACCATAACACTCCCAAATGCCCCTACCAGAGATATTTACTGCACTTGTCGAGGTTTTGTGTTTGTACAGACAGCGGTATTGCTGCCATGTCCATCTTGGCTGTGGTCAGATGTGAGCCATGTTGCTCGGTCCTGGTTTGTTTTGAGACCAACCCAAAGTCCTTCAAAAGGACCAGCAGAAGCCACTGAACAGAAAAGTTAAGACCTGCATTTATATTGCGCCTTTCACAACCTCAGGACATCCCAAAAATCATTTTACAACATGGAGTCATAGAATAATACAGCACAGAAACAGGCCCTTCGGCCCAACCAATCCATGCTAACCATGCCTGTATTTGGCCCACATCCCTCTAATTCTTTCCCATCCATGTACTTATCCAAATACTCTTTAAATGTTGCTATTGTACCTGTCTCAGCTATTTTCTCTGACAGCTCATCCCACACACACCCACACACACACAGTACCCTCTGTGAAGGAGTTGCCCCTCAGGTCCCTTTTAAATCTTTTCCCTATCACTTTGAACCTATGCCCACTAGTTTTCAATTCACCTTCCCTGGGAAAAGGACAAGGAGGGTATTTTTTGGAAGACCAGTCACTGTTTGTAATGAGGCACTAACAGCAGATTTCCGCAGACAGCAATGTGATAATGTGACCAGCTGAGAATTTCTATCCAGCGAAACAATGACCACGAGAGGTTATTGGGGAATAATCAGCAGGTCAAGTGGCATCTGCAGAAAGGGGAAAACGGAGTTAACAACCAGGATTCTCCATTCCTGCTAAAGGTCAGGACAGGAGCAGCACGGGGCACAGTAGTCAGCAGGACCTGGGTTCAATTCCCAGCTTGGGAGTCACTGTGGAGTTTGCACATTCTCCCTGTGTCTGCATGGGTTTTCTCTGGCTGATCCGAGTTCACCTCTCACTCCAAAAATGTGCAAGTTAGGCACATTGACCATGATAATTGTGTGGAATTACAGGGATAGGGCAGGGAGTAAGTTTCTTTTTCAGAGGGTCTGTGCAGAATTAATGAGCCAAATGGCTTGCATTCTGGGGATTCTATGGTAAGATATAAAGCAGCACTCCCTCAGTACTGACCCTCTGACAGTGCGACACTCCCTCAGTACTGACCCTCTGACAGTGCGGCACTCCCTCAGTACTGACCCTCTGACAGTGCGGCACTCCCTCAGCACCGACCCTCTGGATACATCTGGAGTGTGGGAGAAATCACAGAATACCACAGTGCAGAAGAGGCCTTTTGGCCCATCAAGTCTGCACTGCCCACAATTGCACTCAGGCCCTATTCTCATAACCCTGTTAATTTAGCATGGCCAATCAACCTAACCTGCACATCTTGGAATGTGAGAGGAATCATAGAACACTATAGTCAGAAGAGGCCCTTCGGCCCATCGAGTCTGCACCAACTACAGTAACACCACATATTTACCCTGCTAATCCCCCCTAATGATATGGGGCAATTTAGCATGGCCAGTCAGCCTGAGAGTGGAAATTGGAGCACCCGGAGGAAACCCATGCAGACACGGGGAGAATGTGCAAACAAGTTGGGAATCGAACCCGTGTTCCCAGTGCTGACCACTGTGCCACCATGATCGAGTTCTTCAGTTTATCAGTTAGAAAAAATTGCTGCTGGTGATGAGAAAAGGGTATTTGATCGGGTGGGGTGCAGGAATATCATTACCCACACAGGCTGAGCGGGGAGGTGGATTTGGAGTATATTCACTGCGGAGGGGGTGGGGTTGGGTGTTCTGGGTCCCTCTGTCTCTGTCACGGTTCTGGAGTATTTCCACCGTTAATAGCAATGTAATCACATTTTTGTACTTTTCTGTGAGATCTTCAAAGGAACACGATTCTACATTCCCCTGAACTTTCCATCAAACAACAATGGCAGTGAATCATCCTGACACGGTGGGACATGTGTGTGTTTTGAAAGGTCTGACAGTAATACATTAACTACCCCAGGCTTACTCTCTATTTTTAGGCACTTGAAATGTCCTTGCAGAATGGAGCTAGTTTATCCCTCCTCCTCCCACTCTCCCGTTCCCCATCGCCTCCAGTTCCAACACCTTTTGATTTCAAACAAAATGAGTTATGGATTGGCCATGACTGCTCTGTGTCTGTACCCGTGTGTGTGTGTACTAATGTGTGTGTGCATGTGTGTCTGTACCTCTATGTGTTCGAACCCATGAGTCTGTACTTGTGTGTGTGTGTATGTGTGTGTCTGTCTGTCTTCTGTACTTGGAATGTGTGTGTATCTCTGTTTGGGTGTGTTTCTCTCTCTGGGGAAGGAGTGTGTATCTCTCTCTGGGTGTGTGTTTCTCTTTGGTTGAATGTGTGTGTGTCTGTAGGACAGTGTGTGTGTGTCTCTGTAGGTGTGTGTGTGTACCTGGGGGGGTGAGTGGGTGCCTGATGGGGGTGGGGGTGAGTGTGTGCCCGGGGTAGGGGTGGTGGTGGGGTAAGTGTGTGCCTGGGGGGCTGGTGAGTATGTGCCCGGCAGGTGTGTGTCTCTGGGGTGTATGTGTGTGTGTATGTGTGTCCCTGGGTGTGTGTGTGTGTGTGTGTGTCTCTAGTGGGGTGTGTGTGTGTCTCTCTCTCTCTCTCTCTGGGGATGTGTGTGTCACTGGGGATGTCTGTCTATCTGGGGTGTATGTGTGTGTGTATCTAGGGTGTGGATGTGTATGTGTCTCTGAGGAGGGGTATGTGTGTGTCTCTGGGAAGGGGTATGTGTGTGTCTGTGGGGAGGGGTATGTGTGTGTCTCTGGGGAGGGGTGTGTGTGTCTTTCTGAGGGGTTGTGTGTGTGTCTCTCTGGGGGTGTGTGTCTCTCTGGGGGGTGTGTGTGTGTGTCTCTCTGGGGTGTGTGTGTCTCTCTGGGGGGGGTGTGTACCTGGGAGGGGTATGTGTGTCTCTCTGGGGGGGGTATGTGTGTCTCTCTGGGGGTGTGTGTGTGTATCTCTGGGGGTGTGTGTTGTGTACCTCTGAGGGTGTGTGTGTGGTGTGTTGTATCTCTGTGGGTGTGTGTGTATCTCAGGGGGGACGTGTGTGTGGTCTCTGGGGAGAGGTGTGTGTGTGTTGTCTCTCTCTGGGGGTGGTGTGTATCTCTGGGGAGGTATGTGTGTCTCTCTGGGGGTTGTGTGTTGTATCTCTGGGGGTGTGTGTGTGTACCTCTGAGGGTGTGTGTGTATCTCTGTGGGTGTGTGTGTATCTCAGGGGGGATGTGTGTGTCTCTGGGGGGTATTGTGTACTCTGGGGGGTGTGTATCTCAGGGGGACGTGTGTGTGTCTCTGGAGAGGTGTGTGTGTGTGTGTCTCTCTCTGGGGGTGTGTGGTGTATCTCAGGGGGGATGTGTGTGTCTCTGGGGGGGTATGTGTGTATCTCTGGGGGTGTGTGTATCTCAGGGGGGACGTGTGTGTGTCTCTGGGGAGAGGTGTGTGTGTGTGTGTCTCTCTCGGGGGTGTGTGTGTATCTCGGGGGGATGTGTGCGTCTCTCTCTGAGGGGGTGTGTGTGTGTGTGTGTGTGTGTGTGTGTGTGTGTGTGTGTGTGTGTGTGTGTGTGTGTGTGTGTGTGTGTGTGTGTGTGTGTGTGTGTGTGTGTGTGTGTGTGTGTGTGTATATATTAATATTCCTCATTGTGCTGTGTAAATGCCGCATTGGGGCCTGGCTGCACAGACCCAAGGTTTGGGCTAATTTTATCTGGGTCTGAGTGCTGAGTGACGTCAGAGAGCCAGCTGCTCGTGGTCGATGTCAGGTCCTGGGGGGAGACCTAAATCGAGAAGCAGGCTGCCCACGTCCTGCAGAATACTGCTCTGCCCAAACTGGCACACACAGTCCGAGTGAATTCTTCACTGCGTGAAACACTGGTTCAAACATTGTGAAGCAAACAAAAGAGCGAGGTTATTGATTTGTGTTTAAAGTGTTACTCAGCAACATTAGGGAGCCGCTGTGATGCAGTCACACTGAGACATCTATTAACAGGAAGATTCAACCATCCCGAGAACTACCTCACTCACAATCTCTCCCCGTAAAATTAACCCCTTCCACGGCTGCCCACAGGAGATTTCCCAAACCAATCAGCAGTGAGAAAGACTTATAGAATCACACAGCACAGGAGAGGCCTTTCAGCCCATCAAGTCTGCGCCGACTCATTAGAAATACCCTAACTCCCACCTGATCCCAGCACTTGGCCCATAGCCCGGAATGTTCTGATGTTCCAAGTGCTCATTTAAAGAATGTGAGGTATCCCTCCTCCACCACCCTCCCAGGCAGCGCATTCCAGACCCTCATCACCCTCTGGGTAACAAGGTTTTTCTTCACATCTCTCCCTAAACCTTCCTGCCCCTCTCCTTGTACTTATGTCCCCTCGTGGTTGACTCTTTGACTCAGGGGAATAGTTCCTCCTTATCCACTCCCTCCATGACCCTCGGAATCTTGTACACCTCAATCAGGTCGTTCCCTCAGTCTTCTTTGCTCCAATGAAAACAATGCCAGCCTACCCGAACACCCCATCCCGGGCAGCATCCTGGTGAACCTTCCCTTCACCCCCTCCAGTGTCCTTTGATAATGTGCCGATTTTGTGACTTGTATTTAGAGAGCACTTTTCATGATCATCGGCATCTTGAGAGTTTTACAGCCAGTTACGTGCTTTTTGAAGTCTTGTCACTTTTGTAATGAAGCCAATTTGTGCACAGCAAGCTCCCACTAACAGCAATGCGAAAATGATCGGATAAATCTGTTCTTGTGATGTGGCTTGAAGGACGAATATTGGCTAATAATCCCCGGGGTAATCCCCCTGCCCTGAAATAGTGCCCACATGACCTTTCACATTCACTCGAGCAGGCAGACAGGTGCCTGCATTAAAACCTCACTGGATGACCCTCAGTCAACCCCTACCCCAACTCATCGAGGAGAGAAGGAGAAGATGAAAAGCATTCCCTCCCTCCCTACCCCCAACTGGCATCTACTATAAACCTTCATCTAGGGAGATTCACAGGATGGGGGGGGTGCTTCCCATCCATCAACAAAGCAAAAGCAAAATCCCTCGGATGCTGGAATGTTGACAGAATTTGCGAAACATTGTGTGATTTCAGGAAGGAATTAGATAGAGCTCTTGGGGCTAAAGGGATCAAAGTGGGGGGATGGGGGGGGAAGGCATCAGGATATTGAATTCACTGATCAGTCATGATCCAAATGAATGGTGGAGCAGGCTCGAAGGGCCGAATGGCCTACTCCTGCTTCTAGTATGTTTCTAAATACTCAGAGAGCCTGGCAGCATCTGCAAAGAGAGGAGCACGTTTCAGATCACTACAGGAGGTTAGAACTGGAGGATATCAGAAAGACCCCCCCCCCCCCCCCCACCCCCCAGTTCCCGCACCACTGATTCTGACAACAGATTTAATCTGAAATGATATATCCCATCTCCCTCTCGCTCTCCTCCACACTGCAAGTGGCCAACTTGTAGACGGTACGGTGCCACAGTGGTTAGCACTGATACCTCACAGGTTCAATTCCTGTGTGAATCACTCTCTGTGTGGAATTTGCATGTTCTCCCCATGTTTGCGGGGGTTTCCTCCAGGTGCTCCGGTTTCCTCCCACAGTCCAAAGATATGTGGGTTAGATGGATTGGCCAGGCTAAATTGCCCCTTAGTGTGAGGGGGATTAGTGGGGTAAATACATGGGATTACAGGGATAAAGGCTGTGTGGAATTGTGGTCAATGCAGATTCGATGGGCTGAATGGCCTCTTACTGCACTGTCAGGATTCTATGTATAATTCGGTTTGGGTCATTCCTTGGGAGATCTATCACATGTGCCTTGCCCTAACCACCCAGTGAAATTGCCTTTCTCACACAACGCCCACGTGTCTGCGTGGGTTTCCTCCGAGTGCTCTGGTTTCCTCCCACAGTCCAAAGATGTGCAGGTTAGGTGGATTGGCCATGCTAAAATTGTCCTGGGATGTGTAGGTTAGAGGGATTAACGGATAAATGTGTAGGGATATGGGGATAGGATCTGGGTGGGATTGTGGTTGGTGCAGACTCGATGGGCCAAAGGGCCTGTTTCTGCCCTGTAGGGTTCTATGTTTTATGTTCTACGTTCCTCCCAATTTCCAATGATTTTGTAACTAATAGACAGAGCTATTTTTGATTTGTTTGCCTGAACTACATCTGAGTGATGCTGAAATCATTGATTCCTGGAAAGACCTGGCAGGTCCTGGAAGGTTGACAACCTTTTGCCTCTACTCTCTGTCCCCGTCCCCACTGAGTCATTCTAGCACGAGAGAGAGAGCACCTCAGATAGGCCTCGGGAGCAGAAAGAACAAAGTCAAGTAAAGGGAAATGAGTTTTATAGCCTGGAAAGTGTCACTTGGAGAGTAGTAATTGCCTGGTAGTCCCCTGTGAGAAAGCACCTTTGAGGGGATATTCTTGGAGATGCTTTTCATAGATAGATCAGCCACTTCCAGATGTGATAATATATGTATATCGTATGCGCAAATAATCAAGTCACTCATTAACATTCATACTTTATGCAAATGTGCAATATGCTGTTTTTGGCTGCTCTCTTTTCCCCCAGCTTGTTGTTGGCCAATCACCAGTCTTGATACTGCACTGAAAGTCTCCAGGGTAACGTAGTCTATGAATAAAAATGTCCTTGGTGGATGTGGGGGATGGGAGGGGACAAGAACTGCTTTGGCAGCATCTTTGACAGTGAATAAATTAAACCAAAGCAGGCACCTTTGTTTCTGCGTTCGACATTAGCCAAGAGCTAAGGACAGCACAGTGGTTAGCACTGCTGCCTCGTAGCACCAGAGACTCGGGTTCGATTCCAGCCTTGGGTCGCTGTCTGTGTGGAGTCTGCACATTCTTCCCATGTCTCGGTTTCCTCTGGATGCTCTGGTTTCCTCCCACAGTCCAAAAATCTGCGGATTAGGTGGATTGGCCATGCTAAATTGCATGTGAGGGGGATTAGCTAGGGATAAATATACGGTATAATGGGAGTAGGGTCTGGGTGGGATTGTGGTTGGTGCAGACCCGATGGGCTGAATGACCTCTTTCTGCACTGTTGGGATTCTATGACTTGACACGTTAACTCTGTTCTTCTCGTTACAGATGCTGCCAGTCCTCATAGAATCCTTACAGTGCAGAAGGAGGCCATTCGGCCCATCAAGTCTGCACTGATTCTCCTTCAAAACATCTTACGCAGGCCCACCACCCTACCCTGGAAAGTGTCACTTGGAGAGTAGTAATTGCCTGGTAGTCCCCTGTGAGAAAGCACCTTTCCCATATCCCCGTGCATTTACCCTGCTAATCCCCCTAACTACACAGCCTGGCACATTAAGGAGCAATTTAGCACAGCCAATCAACCCAACCTGCACATCTTTAGACTGCGGGAGGAAACCGGAGGAAACCCACGCAGACATGGGGAGAACGTGCAAACTCCACACCAACAGTGACCCGAGGCTGGAATTAAACCCAGGTCCCTGGTATTGTGAAGCAGCAGTGCTAACCACTGTGCCACCATGCCACCTATCACCTTCCAACTCAGAGGCTACCCATTTAAAGACGTGTTATAGTCCGCTCTGGAGTTGGTTCCACCATTCCGTTAGATATTGTATGACACTGCGGAATGACAGCCCCGATTACCCACCCTCACTCTGTAACCCCTCGTCCCCCCCTCGTCGTTTCCAGTTTGGGGATTTCCAGTTGACTTTAAACAGTTAACGGGGAGAGTCAGTCTTGTGGGGGAGGTGGGGGTAGCAGCTGCTACTATAGCAGAGTGAATCAACACGCTCGGGAAAGCAGAGCATGGGGGAGGGGCTGAGAAATAAATAGACAAAGAGAAACGAGAATAAAATTACAAACTGCTGCGTGAGGTTCGGGTGATGCACGCTGCATATTCTGTCAGCAACATGAAGAGTATTAATAAACAAAAGAAAAGCTGGCAGCCCACCACCCCCAGAGCAGCCCCCTTCCCTGCCCAGAGCAGTCTGTCCCAAAGAGCAACCAGCCGCCCCTAAGCACCCCCTCCGTTCCCCAGAGCAGCTCCACACCCCCCAAAGCAGCCCACCTCCCCCAAGAGCAGCCCACTCCCATCTACCCAGAGCAGCCTGCATCCCCCCCAGAGCAGCCAGCCCACCCCTCTGGAGCAGCCCACTCCCTCTCCAGAGCAGCCTGTGCCCATGCCTGAGCAGTCCTCCTCCCCCCAGAACAGTCCTCTTCCCGCCCTCGGAGCAGCACCCCCCCCCCCCACCCCTCCCCCCCCCCTCTGCACCTTCAGAGACCCCCTCCCCCCCCCCCCCCCCCCTGCCCTTGAGCAGCCCCCCTTCCCCCACTGGAGCAGCCCACCGGTTACCCCAGTCCCTCCATGTCTCCCGTGTGCCCTCAGACTGTCTTCTGCCCGGGACAGGACTCCACCCCTGGGGTGATTGCGCACTCTTGGTCCTAATTGGTCCCTCAGGCAAGGTGACCCTCTTCAAATGTTTTGTCCTTAAAGGGGCAGCATGGAAACAGGCCCTTCAGCCTAACATGTCCATGCTGGCTTTTTTGTTTAAACTCCTAAGCTAGTCTCAATTATCCGCATTTAGCCCATATCCCTCTACACCCATCTTACTCATGTAACTGTCTTTTTAAAACACAAAATTGTACCCACTTCTACTATCTTTGGCAGCTTTTTCCAAATACTCACTGCCCTGAGTGTGAAAAAATTGCCTTCTGGATCTTTTTGTATCTCACCCCTCTCACCTTAAACCCATGCCCTCTAGTTTTAAACTCCCCTACCTTTGGGAAAAGATATTGACTATCTAGTTAATTTGTGCCCCTCATTATTTTATAGACCTCTGTAAGATCACCCCCTCAGCCTCCTACGCTCCAGAGGAAAAATGTCCCAGTCTAGCCAGCCTCTCCTTATAACTCAAACCATCAAGTTCCGGTAGCATCCTAGTAAATCTTTTCTGCACTCTTTCTAGTTTAATAATATCCTTTCTTTAATAGTGTGACCAGATCTGTACACAGTATTCCAAGTGTGGCCTTACCACTGTTTTGTACAACTGCAACAAGATGTTCCAACTCCTGTATTCAATGTTCTGCCCAATAAGCTCTGCTTATTGAGAGGTTGATTCCATTGAAACATTATCAGATCCTGCGGGGTGGGTGTGTCACAAAATGGACAAAGATAAAATGTTTGCCCTCATGAGGAGTGTAGAACTTGGGGGCACACTGTCTGAATAAGGGGTCTCAGAAATGATGCAACATTTCTTCTGTTGGAGGGTTGTTAGTGTTTGGAATTCTCCTCCTGCTCTCCACCTGCTCTGATTTCTTTTTATTCATTCATGGGACATGGGCATCGCTATCTGGCAGCATTTATTGCCCATTCCCTAGGTGCCCCTGAGAAGGTGGTGGTGAGCTGCCTTCTTGAATCACTGCAGTCGATGTGCTGTGGGCTGATCCACAATGCCGTTAGGGAGGGAATTCCAGGATTTTGACCCAGCGCCTACTAAGGAATGGTGATATATTTCCAAATCAGGATGGTTAGGGGCTTGGAGGGGAACTTGCAGGTGGTGGTGTTCCCATGTATCTGCTGCCCTTGTCCTTCTAGATGGAAGTGGTTGTGGGTTTGGAAGATGCTGTCTAAGGATCTTTGGTGAATTGCTGCAGTGCATCTTGTAGATAGTACACATTGCTGCTACTGAGTGTCAGTGGTGGAAGGAGTGGATGTTTGGAAATGTGGTGCCAATCAAGTGAATTGTTTTGTTCTGGATGCTCTCAACCTTCTTATGCTTGGATCCTATCGGGAATTAAGAATCTACAGATGACCATGGAACTATTGCCGATTGTCAGAACCAGCTGGTTCACAAATGTTCTTTCGGGAAGAAAGTCTGCTGTCCTTATCGGTCTGGCCTATGTGTCACTGCAGAACCATAGCAATATAGTTGACCTTTGGTATGGCCTAGCAAGACACTCAGTTCAAAGACAACAAGGATGGGTAATAAATGTTAGTCAGCCAGGATCACCTAGAAAAAAGAGAATGTATCTAATCCAGGCTGAGATTCTTGGTGCCGTACTGAGGGAGTGCTGCACTTCTACAGGTTTTTTGGGTTTCCTCCAGGTGCTCCAGTTTCCTCCCTCAGTCCAAAGATGTGTGGATTAGGTAGACTGGCTATGCTAAATTGTCCCTTAGTGTCTGGGGGTCGAGCTAGGGTAAATACATGGTTATGGGGATAAGGCCTGTGTAGGATTGTGGTTGGTGCAAACTCAATGGGCTGAATGGCCTCCTTCTGCACTGTAGGATTCCATGATTCTGGAAGCACCTGCAATGGAGTGTTAATCTAAGCCCCTGTCTGCGCACTGTGGTAGATAATAACCATCCAATAACATTGTTTGAAAAGGAGCAGGGGGAGTTTATAATAGAGGTTTACAGCATGAAAACAGCCCTGCAGCCCAACTTGTCCATGCTGCACATTTTTACCACTAAGCTAGTCCCGACTGCCCACATTTAGCCCATATCCCTCAACACCCATCTTATTCACGTAACTGTCTAAATGCTTTTTAAAAGACGAAATTGTACCCGCCTCTACTGTTGCCACTGGCAACTTGTTCCAGATACTCACCACCCTCTGTGTGAAAAAATTGCCCCTCTGTTGTACCTCTCCCCTCTCACCTTAAACCTGTGCCCCCTAGTTTTAGGCTCCCCTACCTTTGGGAAAAGATGTTGACTAGTTACCTGATCTACGTCCCTTATTTATTAATAGAATGTTAATTATGTTGTTAAAGTTTATTCATTAGTGTCACAGGTCAGCTTACATTAACATTACAATGAAGTCACTGTGAAAATCCCATAGTTGCCACACTCTGGTGCCTGTTCTGGTACGCTGAGGGAGAATTTAGCATGGCTAATTCACCTTAACCAGCCCATCTTTTGGATTGTGGGAGGAAACTGGAGCATCCAGAGGAAACCCATGCAGACACGGGGAGAATATGCAGACTCCGTACAGACAATGATCCAAGACCGAAGTCAAACCAAGGTTCCTGTGCTGTGAGGCAGCAGTGCTAACCACTGATCCACCCTAAGACAGACAGGCGAAGGACATTGTATAGTTAAATCCCCTTGAGCATGTATTGACCGGGGACAGGTGGGACACTGGGTTTGTGACAAACAGGATCAGGCTCAGTAAAGGTAATCTCTGTGACTTGGTTTTGATTTTACCAATGGGGCTTGGATCCTAATGACCGACCCCCTCTCCCATTCTCTGCTGTGCTAAGGTCACCCAACACCACTGCAACAGACCCACTCAATTATCCGTCTGCTGTGTTTGGGAGCTTGTTGTGCACAAATTGGGTGTCACATTCTTGGCATCACAACTAATGGTAAAGTGCTTGGGATGGTGGCTGTGAAAGGCGCTATATAATTGCAAATTCCGGTAATGTCTGCTCCCTCACAGCCTGAATGTTGCAGATGGAAAAGTGGTAATGATCTATATTTACACATAGTTTATTATATATAGTTAAAAAAAATGAAGAGAGAGGGCCTAACCACTGTGATTAAGTGCTGTAGACGTCACCTCTTAATGGATAGTTCGATGCACTGCAATTACCCTGCTGTTAAACGGCTGTTCCCTGGGTTTCCATGGTGGCATATGTTTTCTAATGAATTATTCAGCTCCTGACTGCTTGTCTCCATGTCAGGGGACAGTGAGTGGGGTGGTTTCAGAGCCTCCGACACCCATCATCTCCAATCCTCGCCTCCGTACATGACAGGGAGTTAGCCGGAAGTGATGAGAACCTTCAGCTTCTTTGGCGGAGGACTTGTATGGATTGTGCATTATGACAGGAGGCCATTCAGCCCGTCATGCCTATGCTGGCCCATTGATCCCACCTACCTCACTTCCCTCTGCCTTATCTCCATCACCCTGAGAATGCTTTACTCTTTCAAATGCTTATCCAATTTCCTTTTGAACTCCTTTACTTGTAAATCTGTTTCCACTCTGCTCAGATAAAAATACAGAAACTAGAAGCAGGAATAGGCCATTTGTCCCTTTGAGCCTGCTGCGCCATTCATTATGATCATCGAATTCAATATCCTGACCTCCTCCTTACATCCATATCCCTGATCCCTTTAGTCCCAAGACCTATATCGAATTTTTTCTTGAAATCACACAACATTTTGGCCTCAACTACTTTCCGTGGCAATGAATTCCATACAGTCTTCATCCTCTGGATGAAGAATTTTCTCCTCACCTCAGTTCTAAAAGGTTGATGCATTGTTCTCAAACTATGACCACAGTACGGTGGTCCAGTGGTTAGCAGAGCTGCTTCACAATCCCAGTGACCCAGGTTCACTTCCCAGCTTGTGTCATGCTGTGTAGAGTTTGCACATTCTCCCCATGTCTGCATGGGTTTCCTCCGGGTCCTCCAGTTTCTCCCACAGTCCAAATATGTGCAGGTTAGGTGGATTGACTGTGTTAAATTGCCCCTTAGTGTCAGGGGGACCAGCTAACATAAATGCTTGGGACGTATTGATAGGGCTGGGGTGGGATTGTGGTCAGTGCAGACTTAATAGGCTGAATGGCCTCCTTCCACACTGTATAGATTCTATGATTGTGTAACCTCTAGTTCTGGACTCCCCACATCGAGAACATTCTTTCTGAACCTACCCTGTCTCATCTTGCTGGAATTTTATAAGTTACTATGAGATCCACTCTACTCTTCTAAACTCCAGTGAATATAATCCTAACTGACTTAGTCTCGCCTCGTAATACAGAGCTGCCAACCCAGGAATCAGCCTTTCAGTCAATGAATTCCAGATTGTTCATTTCTGCTTACCTTGTCTTCTGGTTAATGTGAACACATCTGCATCCTGAAGAAGCAGCTATTAAACACTGCAGATCCGTGAGGGAATGGTGAGCTACAGGAAGCAGAACTAATTCTGGAGACATTAGTTTTGGTGGCATTTTGACAATCTGTTTTATCCATTCATGAGATGACTGTTGCTGGTAAGGTCAACATTTTTGCCTGTTTTGAGCTGCCCTTGAGAACGTGGTGGTGAGCTGCCTTCTTGAATCGCTGCAGTCCCTGTGTGTAGGTATACCCACAGTGCTGATAGGGAGGGTGTTCCAGGAATTTGACCCAGCAACAGTGAAGGAACAGCCCATATATTTCTAAGTCTGGATGGTCAGGCTTGGAGGGGAACCTCCAAGTTGTGGTGTGCCCGGGTATCTGTTACCCTTGTCTATCTAGATGGTAATGGCCACAGGTTTGGAAGGTGCCGTGTAAGGAACCTCAGTGAGTTCCTGTTGTGCATCTTGTAGATGGTACTCACCACTACCACTGTGTGTCATTGATGGAGGGAGTGAATGTTTAAGACGTTGGAGTTGCACTCATGCAGGCGAGTGAAACGTACTCCATCACACTCCGAATGGTGCCTCATATGGTGGGCAGGCATTGGGCAGTCAGGAGGTGAGTTACTTGCTGCAATTTTTGACTTGCTCCTGTAGCCACAGCATGTATAAGACTGATCTGGTTTAATTATTGGTCAATGGTATCCTCAAAAATTGGATACTGACAGTGGGGTTTTCAATATCAGTAGATAGCAGTGGGGAGGCAATGCCTAGTGAACTCAACTGATGTTCTGTGGACCTGGGTTCAAATCCTGCCAGATGGTGGAATTTGAATTCAATAAAAATATCTGGAATTCAGAATCTACTGATAACCATGAAACCATTATTGATTGTCAAAAAAATCCATCTGGTTCATTAACGTCCTTTAGGGAAGGAAATCTGCAGTCCTTACGTGGTCTGGAGTCTACATGTGACTCCAGAGCTACATCAATGTGATTGACTCTCTACTGCTCTCCAAGGGTAACTAGAGATGGGCAATAAATGTTGGCCAACCAATGATGCCCGTGTCCCACAAATGAATAAAAAGAGTGTGTTATAACTGCCTTGGAACAGCCCAGAAGGTGGGTAGGGAGAGTCCTGAAGCACACTGATTGCCTCTACTTACACCCTTACATTTCACCCTATTGATTTCAGATGGAATAAGGATGGAGCCAGTCTCAGGTGAGCAACAACACAATATAAGTAGGCCATTCAGCCCCTTGAACCTGCTCTCCCATTCAATAAGATGAGGATGATGCCTAATCCAATCCTTGACCTCAACTCTGGTTTCCTGTGCCTTCCTCATATCCCTTAATTCCCTCAGGGTCCAAACATTTGTCCAGCACAGCCATGGATATATTCAGCAAGTGGAATCCCCAGCCCTCTGGGCTCGGAAATTCTAAAGTTTCCCGACCTTCTGATTGAAGAAATTTCTCCACGTCTCAGTTCTAAATGACCAACTCCTTATCCTCAGACTGTGACCTTTCATTTTCGATTCCCTAGCCTGAGATGGTTCCTCAGAGGCCAGCCTTCCTTCACTAGCTTCCCTTTACTTACAAACCTATCTCCACTTCTAAGAGTATAACCTTCAGGTAGAAAGACAGAATCTGGACCTGACACTATACGCATTCCTGATTGGGCAGGTAATGATTACCTCAATTAGGGAGCTCATACTCAAAGATTTTGCTCTGGTGAGGTCATTACACAGCCAGTTTCCTGGCATCTGCCCTGTCAAACCCTCTGGGAAGATATTTCAGTGGGATCGTCTCTCATTCTTCTAAACTCCAGAGACTATGGGTCCAATTTACTCAATCTTGCTTCAAGTGGACAGCACTGCTGCCTCACTGGTTTGAGTTATGGTCTGGGTGGAGTCTGCACATTCTCCCCATATCTGCTTCGGTTTCCTCCAGGTGCTCCGGTTTCCTCCCACACTCCAAAGATGTGTGGGGTAGGTGGATTGGCCATGCTAAATTGCTCCTCAGTGTTGGGGGACAGTTAGGGTAGATACATAGAATTATGGGGATGGGGGGATTGTTGTTGGTACTGGTTCAATGGGCTGAATAGTCAGTGTAGAGATTCTATGATTTAAAATAATGTTCTTTTCAAGACCGGGATATGAGAGAGGACATATGAGAGGAAACGTTGGCCATACCAAAGATGCCCTATCTTGTGTTGAGTCATTCATATTGAACAAACCTCGAGGGTAGAATTTTGAAGGTGGTGCCGTCTCTTAGCGCACAAAGCAACGTTGAAGTTTGTAATGTCTCCTTCTTGTTTCAATTTTGTGTCCTTGAAAAACTAACTCGCAAAGCATCACAGAGTCATATGTTTCCTGTGACTAACAATCTATTTATTTAATGATAAGAATATATATTTTTAATTCCAAATGTCACTGGAGATGACTCAGAGAGGAATTAAAGAATCATGCACAATGGTAGAGGCAGTTTCTGGTCCAATCTGTGCATCTGTTTTGTAGAAAGCTTCTTTCACAAAATCTAACAAGTGTACATTGGGTGAAGTGATGTGTGCGACATTAGTACAACAAGAATGGAATAGATTGAGGGCAAAGTGACTCACAGCAAAGATCTGGCAGTGAGGGTAAACTCGTCAGCTCCGTGATGCATTGAGATATTTTAAAAATAAAGATTATCAGAGATGGCACAGGCACAAGAATTTGGAATGTAATGTTAGGCCAAGGCGACAGGGTGGCACAGTGGTTAGCACTGCTGCCTCAGAGTGCCAGATATCTGGGTTCAATTCCTGGCTGGGGTCACTGTCTGTGTAGAGTCTGCACATTCTCCTTGTGTCTGTTTCCTCTGGGTGCTCCAGTTTCCTCCCACAGTCTGAAAGATGTTCTGGTTAAGTGCACTGGCCGTGCTAAATTCTTCCTCCGCATACCCGAGCAGGCGCTGGAGTGTGGTGATTAAGGGATTTTTTTAGTAATTTCATTGCAGTGTTAATGTAAGCCAACCTGTGACACTGTTAAATAAATATAAGCTCTTGCTTCTATTATGCATTGTTCTGTCCCACAAGGGGCCATGGAAGTGCTGGAGAAGGTCTCGATGAGAACAATCCTGAAAGTGAAAGGGGTGAGTTATGGAGGGGATTTTTAAAAATTCCATCTCCACACTACAGTGAGGGAGAACACAGTTTTTGGGGGTTGGGGGGAAGAAATGGCTGTTTGGCCAAGTGTCAAGGATTATCCAATTGGATAATGAGTCTCTTTGCTTCCCATGGTGGCACAGTTGCACTGCACCACCATGGGAAGTTAGCACTGCTGCCTCACAATGCTAGGGATCCGGGTTCGATTCCAGCCTCAGGTCACTGTCTATGTGGAATCTGTATGTTCTCCCTGTGTCTGCAAGGGTTTCTTCCAGCTGCTCTAGTTTCCCTCCCACAGTCCAAAGACGTGCAGGTTAGGTGCATTGGCCATACTAAATTCTCCCTAAGTGTCAGGGACATTAGCAAGATAAATGCATGGGGTTACGGGAATAGGGCCTGGGTAGGATTGTAGTCAGTGGAGGCTCGATGGGCCAAACGGTCTCCTTCTGCACTGTCGGGATTCTATGACCAGTCAGATCCGCAGGGATTATAGTGAGCACACGCTCTGGTTCTTATCCACCTGTTGTCTCTGCCTCTACAGGTGGCTGGGGCACAGTTATAACCGTGACAGTTAGACAACTCATTTGTGCTACATTTTACCCGCAAGATCTCCCAAAATGGACTAAATAATTAAATACACTGGGAAAAGGAGTCTGGCGAAGAGCATTATAATTACACACAAGCGCAGAGTGACACTCAATGTTTCAGGCACCTGATCTCAAAGAGCTAAGAGTTGTTAAATGGTGTTCATTTTCTGAGCGCCCCCCCCCCCCCCCCCCCTGCAATGTGGCATCCCCCTCACTGTGAAACGTGAGCTGGGTAAGGACCTTCGAGGAGGGGAATAAACCTGTTTGTCAAACGCTGCCTTGTCTGACGCAGCACCAGGGTAACAGTGGGTAGCTTTTGACACTAATGGTTAGATAGCAGAGCTTTCTTCTTTAAAACAGGAACTGGAGCTCTTTGCTCCATTAGAAGCTGATTTTTCCCAGCGCCGCCTCCCCTGCGGAGACTCCATGTTTTCCCAGCTCAGGCACAGGCAAGTTCATTTCATCTTTAGCTCTGTCGTTCCCCCACCCCTCCTGTTCCTTGTCATCCCGTCTTTCCATTTGACCCCCTGTAAATCATTGGAAATAGGAGCGAGAAGTCTATTCAGCCCCTCAAACCCTTCCCACCGTTCACTGAGAATGGGGAGTTGATTATTATCATGGGGAATGATACCATCATTGAATCCCTTCATGCAGAAGGAGGCCATTGAGTCTGCACTGACTCTTTGATAGAACATCTCACCCAGGCCCTATCCCAGTAACCCTAGGATTTACCTCATTAATCCCCCTAACCCACTCATGCTGAGACACTGAGGGAAAATTTAGCATGGCCAATCCATCTAACATGCTTATTTTCGGCTGTGGGAGGAAACTGGAACACCCGGAGGAAACCCACGCAGACACGGGAGAATGTGCAAACTCAGCACAGTGACCCAAGGCCAGAATTCAACTCAGGTCCTTGGCACTGTGAGACAGCAGTGCTAACTACTGTGCCACCATGCTGCCCACTGAACTATTAATCCAGAAACTTGGCTAATGTTCTGGACCCATCTTCGAATCCCACCATGGCAGAATTCAATAAAATAAAATCTGGAATTAACAATCTTCTGATAACCAAGAAACCATTGTCGATTGTCAGAAAAACTTACCTGGTTCACTAATGTTCTTTAGGGAAGGAAATTTGCTGTCCTTACCTGGTCTGGTCTACTTGTGACTCTAGATCCACAGCAATGTGGTTGACTCTCAACTGCCCTTGGGGAACTAGGGATGGGCAATAAATGCTAAACCAGTTAGGATTGTAATCACTGGAGTTTAGAAGAGTGAGAGAGGCTCTCATAGAAACTTATAAAATTTTAACAGGATTAGACAGTAAATTCAGAAAGAATGTTCCTGATGGTGGGGGAGTCCAAAACTAGGGGTCATAGTTTGAGGATAAGGGGTAAAGCTTTTAGAACTGAGGTGAGGAGAAATTTCTTCACCCAGAGGGCGGTGAATGTGTGAAATTCACTATCACAGAAAGTAGTTGAAGCCAAAACATTGTGTGATTTCAAGAAGGAATTAGATATAACTGTTGGGCTAAAGGGATTGAGGGATGCGGGGGGAAGGAGGAGATCAGGATATTGAATTTGATGATCAGCCATGATCAATGACAGAGTAGGCTTGAAGGGCCAAATGGTCTATTCCTGCTTCCAGTTTCTATGTTAACATTAGTCTTGGGATTTCTACTGGAGCAACACCGGCAGTAAGCTACCATCTCCCCTCATTCCTCCTCATCCCAATCCTGAATAGCTGAGCCCACCTCCTGTCCCTTATTTCTAAGGTCCCAGCCAGGGAAGACAGTCCCTCAGCATTTAAAACAAAAAACCCTCCCCAACTTGTGTTCTGATAAGGTCGGAGAGATGTCAGGCAGGATTTTGCAGTGTCACTCGGGCGAGACTGGAAACTCGTGTCCGAGGTCACTGGAGATTTCCACTGTGGGATTCTTGCCCGTGCTGATTCTGTGCTGGGCCAGGTGGGAAAGTTCCGGTCTAAGAAATAGTGATTGGGTTTCACAAAGCAATAAATTGTAGAGTAGGAGGAGGGTGACAGAATCCCACAGTTTCTAAATCCTTTGGAAAACTGAGAGATGGAATGTGATGTGAGGACATGATTGACTTTGATATAAAGTACACTCTTGGGGCTGTTGTAGCGTGGGAGTTGCACAGTGAAGAGTTTGCATTGCTCCAACAGAGTGCCTCCCTTTTATACCCAATGTCAGTACTGAGAATTTCTCGGGATACAGAGTTAATCTCCCCCCGATGCTGTCAAGAAAAGCTTCAACGTCAGAACAATCACGTACCTTTCCACAAACCTGATCTCTCTCAGACTGAAATAGCTTCCTCCCCTGTGTCTCACTACAGAGATTCGAGCACATAATCCATTGCCGCACTCTCTCTCTGGAACTCCTTGAGATTTCTCACACTTGATTTGGATGGAGTAGCGAGAGAGAATTAATCAGATGCCAATCCTAACAGCTGTGTCTCAGTGGGTTGCTCTCCCATTTTGAAGCCGGGAGGATGAAGATTCACAACTTCGTTCCTCCAAAGGTTTCAGCAGTGAATCTATCCGGATGCTCCCGGAACTGAGAGTGCGCTGCACCCTGGGCAATGCCACCTTCCAGAGATCTTAACCTGACATCCCGGCTGCTTGCACAGGCAGGTGGAAAAGATCCTGCAGGTGGCAAATAAAAACATCCAGATTCTAGAGCAGGATTTGAACTCTTAACCTTGACAGAGGCGAGAGAGAGAGAGAACCCAGACCCCAACCCATACCTCAACCTTACTCCACCTTCAAACCCAGACCCCAATCTGTACCCCAATCCTCACCCCCATCTTCAAATTTAGACCCGAACCCTCACACCAAACCTCACACCATCTCCTGAATCCCAACCCGCACCCCCCAACCCATAGCCCATCTTCCAGCCCGCACCCCAATTACAGTCAGTTAATATCAGAAGTGCTACACACATACCATGAATAAATTAAAAACAAAATGCAACCCCTTCACTCCCACCCCTTCACTCCCAACCCCTTCACTCCCACCCCTTCACTCCCAACACTCCCACCCCTTCACTCCACCCCGTCCCACTCACTCCCACCCCTTCACTCCCAACACTTCACTCCCAAACTCCCACCCCTTCACTCCCACCCCACTCCCACCCCTTCACTCCCACCCCTTCACTCCCCCCTTCACTCCCACCCTTCACTCCCACCCCTTCTCCCAACCCCTTCACTCCCAATCCCCTTTCACTCCACCCCTTCACTCCCACCCTTCACTCCCACTCCCATCCCACTCTCACTCCCAACCCTTCACTCCCAACCCCCCCTTCACTCCCACCCCCCCTTCACTCCCAAACCCTTCACTCCCCCTTCACTCCCACTCCCAACCCCTTCACTCCCAACCCCACCCCACTCCCCACTCCTTTCACTCCTTCACTCCCCCCTTCACTCCCCCCCTTCACTCCCACACTCCCAACCCTCACTCCCAACTTCACTCCCAACCCCTTCCTCCCCCCCACTCCACTTCACCCTTCACTCCCAACCCCTTCACTCCCCCCTTTCACACCCACTCCCACCCCTTCACTCCCCCCACCCCAACCCCTTCACTCCCACCCCTTCACTCCCACCCCTTCACTCCCAACCCTTCACACCCAAACCCTTCACTCACCAACTCCCGTTCACTCCCCCCCACTCCCACCCCGGCAACCCCTTCACTCCACCCCTTCACTCCCAACCCACTCCCACTCCCACCCCTTCACTCCCAACCCCTTCACTTCACTCCCAACTCACAACCCCTTCACTCCCACTCCCAACCCTTCACTTCACTCCCAACCCCTTCACTCCCAACCCCTTCACTCCCAACCCCTTCACTCCCCCTTCCTTCACTCCTTCACTCCCAACCCCTTTCACTCCCAACCCCTTCACTCCCAACCCCTTCACTCCCAATCCCTTCACTCCCAACCCCTTCACTCCCCCTTCACTTCCCAACCCCTTCACTCCCAACCCCTTCACTCCCAACCCCTTCACTCCCACCCACTCCCCCCTTCACTCCCACCCTTCACTCCACCCCTTCACTCCCAACCCCTTCACTCCCACCCCTTCACCCCAACCCTTCACTCCCAACCCCCTTCACTCCCAACCCCTTCACTCCCAACCCCTTCACTCCCAAACCCTTCACTCCCACCCCTTCACTCCCACCCCTTCACTCCCACCCTTCACTCCCCCCTTCACTCCCTCACTCCCAACCCCTTCACTCCCAACCCTTCACTCCCACCCCTTCACTCCAACCCTTCACTTCCCAACCCCTTCACTCCCAACCCCTTCACTCCCAATTCACTCTTTCACTCCCAACCCCTTCACTCCCACCCCTTCACTCCCAACCCTTCACTCCCACCCCCCCTTCACTCCCACCCCCTTCACTCCCACCCCTTCACTCCCACCCTTTCCGTTTCCTTCACTCCCACTCGTTTTCACTCCCAACCCCTTCACTCCCAACCCCTTCACTCCCAACCCCCTTCACTCCACCCCTTCACTCCCACCCCTTCACTCCCAACCCCTTCACTCCCACCCTTCACTCAACCCCTTCACTCCCAACCCCTTCACTCCCAACCCCTTCCCCACCCCTTCACTCCCACCCCTTCACTCCCACCCTTCACTCCCAACCTCTTCACTCCCACCCCTTCACTCCCAACCTCTTCACTCCCACCCTTCACTCCCAACCCCTTCACTCCCAACCCTTCACTCCACCCCTTCACTCCCACCCTTCACCTCCCACCCCTTCACTCCACCCCTTCACTCCCAACCCCTTCTTTTCACTCCCACCCCTTCACTCCCACCCCAACCCCTTCACTCCAACCCCTTCATCCCAACCTCTTCACTCCCACCCTTCACTCCACCCCTTCACTCCCACTCCACTCCCCCCCACTCCCTTCACTCCCACCCCTTCACTCCCACCCCTTCACTCACCTCCCCCCTCACTCCCAACCTCTTCACTCCCACCCCTTCACTCCAACCCCTCTTCCCAACCCCTTCACTCCCACCTCTTCACTCCCACCCCTTCACTTCAACCCCCAACCCCTTCATTCCACCCTTTCACTCCCAACCCCTTCACTTCCCAACCCCTTCACTCCCAACCCCTTCATTCCCACCCCTTCACTCCCACCCCTTCACTCGCAATCCCTACACTTGCAATCCCTACACTCCTGACCCCTTCACTCCTGACCCCTTCACTCCCGACCCCTTCACTTGCAATCCCTTCACTCCTGACTCCTTGACTCACATTCGCTTCACTCCCACCCCTTCACTTGCAGTCCCTACACTCCCTACCTCTTCACTCGCAACCCCTTCACTCCTGCCCCTTCACTCCAATCCCTTCATTTGCAACCCCTTCACTCGCAACCCAATCTCTTCACTCCCAAGCCCTTCACTCCCAAGCCCTCACTCGTGACCCCTTCACTCGTGACCCCTTCACTCGTGACCCCTTCACTCGCGACCCCTTCGCTCGCGACCCCTTCATTCGCGACCCCTTCGCTCGCGATCCCTTCACTCGCGACCCCTTCACTCGCGACCCCTTCACGTGCGCCCCTTCATGTGGAAACCCTTCATGCGCAACCTCTTCATTCCTGATCCTTTAACTCCTAACCCTTTAGTCCTAACCTCAACATTAATCCCAAACCCATCTCTTAACTCTAAAATCAACTCAAAATCCATCCCCTGCTCAATTCCCTCATCCCAACTTAACCTCAGGGCCTCACCCCAGTCCAAACATTAGCCCCTAACCACGCTGAACCCCCACTTCCCCATAACCCTGAATTTGAACCTGCCTGTTGCCCACGTAAATTAAAACATTAACAATTTTGGGAAATGTGTATGTTTTTAAAAGCTGCTGCTTGAAATCTGTATTGGGATTTTTCTCTAAGGAACACATTCCCATTTCTGGATAATATCTTTGCGTATTGTAATTCTGGTGTTTGATGTGAAGGTTTGGTGACGGTGTGTGTGTGTCAGACAGGAGGGTTCACAGGTTTGTGTCTGGGAACAGGGGGGGGTTTCTCTGACTCACTGGCTCGTGTAGCTGATTAGCATACATATTGCAAATGTTCCTGTGTGGGTGGAATATTCACTGATGAAGACGCTCCGTGACAAATGTGATGTGTCACACTCAGCGATGGCCTGTGTCAGTCTGGGCCTTTCACACTGAACTCTCTGACTAGTGGAAGTACCAGGCCGCAACTGAAATGCACAAGATCTCCAAACAGAGTCATGCTGGTGTTGGACTGGGGTAAACACAATCTCTCGACACCAGGTTAAAGTCCAACAGGTTTATTTGGAATAAATCTGTGATTCCAATTAAAGCTTTGAATTTAACCTGGTATTGTGAGACTTCTCACTGTTCCAAAGAGAGAACTTTCCTCTCACCCACCCAGAGTCCAAAACCCGGGTGCCTTTCCTGCGGGATGCTCCCTTGGTGCACTGCCAGGATGGATCAGGAAGCCTGCTAGAGACCAGTGCATCCATTAATGGGATGCAGGTGAAGGGCCAGCCAGAATCCATCCCCACCCCCCGCTCCAGTCCTGATTTTCTGTAATACCAAAAAGGGGGTCTAGGACGCTCTGGAGCAATGAGCGACATTGTTCCAGACTCCGAGGCTGCCTCTGGAGTTCAGGATGGTGTTTCATTATCCAGCCTGTAAACCTCGCCCTCAGCATCCGTCTTTCAGTGAGAACAAACTGAGTTTATCAACTTCTCCTCATAGCTAAAATCCTCAAGACCAGGCAATGGCCTGGTAAGCCGCCTTTGTACTCTCTCCAAAGCATCAACATCCTTCTGGTAGTGCGGTGACCAGAACTGGAGGGGAGGGTGGAGATTTTGGCTGGGCTTCCGCTCCAGGAGGGCACAGGGTCAAGGCGAGGGGTGCTAAGTTTAGGGTAGACCGGCAGGTAAAGTTTTTCACACAGAAGATGGTGGGTGCCACGCTGCCAATGGAGGTGGTGGAAGCAGGCACATTAGCAATGTCCATGGTGTATCTTGATAAACACTTGAGTGGGAGGTGCACAGAAACTCTGTGTGGGCAATGAGTAGTGGGTGTAAAGGATTAGGAATCAGCACAAGCTGGATGGGCAGAAGGGTCTATTCCTTTGCTGTATTGTTCTTTGTTCCAATTGCTGACTCTTCTCGTTAACCTCACCCAATCCCTGACTTCTAGTGACTTCTTGGAATCTACATAAGAACTAGGGACAGGATTAGGTCATCTGGCCCCTCGAGCCTGCTCTGACATTCACTAAGATCACGGCTGATCTTTTTGTGAATTCCACTTACCCGCCTTCTCACCATAATCCTTAATTCCTTTACTGTTCAAAAATGTATTGCCTGAAACATATTCAATGAGGTAGCCTCAACTGCTTCACTGGGCAGGGAATTCCATAGATTCACAATTCCTTATGTGAAGAAGTTCCTCCTCCGATCTAAGCCCAACAAATCCTGCTCCCTCAAACCTGAAGTGCTTACAGCCTTCTGGAATCGAAGCTAAGATTCCTGATTTCTACAACTGAAGGCAGCCTTCCTGGTGGTCTCCATTCTCCTGTGCGATTCCTTACAGGAGAATGTAGGAGATTACGTTTTTTACATTATAACGAGTGGCCTTGGATAATGGAAAGATCATAAACATGTCAACGTCAGTAAAACCTGGGAAGTGAAGCTACCAACAGGTTAGTGCAGCGTTTCGCTAGCGTAGAAGCAGATCTCTTTGTTAATTACTCTGCTGTCCTCTGGAGTGTTAGGAAATGAGTTTGCACCTCTCAATTCCCCAAGAGCTGAGTTCCTGATCACAGTCAAATAATTACTGCACCAAAAAAGACTCATTTTGAATAAAGCTGGATTGGAAATTCTCTGCAATCTCTGCTAGAGTTGTTACTTTCCCACCAACTTGCTCCAGTGATTCCACATGGACAGGAGCCTGAACCTCAGGACTGGGAGCCAGAATAGGCCATTCGGCCCCTCAAGCTTATCCTCCATTCATTAAAAAATGCCAAACACTAAGGACCTTCAGAGAGAAGGAATTCCTCCACACTGCCATTTTAAAGGGGACAGCCCTTATTTTGAATGAGTTCCCCCTGATATTAGACTCCTCCACGAGGGGGAACATCTTTTCAGTATCCACCCTGTCAAGACCCCTGACCCCTCAGAATCTCGTATCTTTTGATGTCTTCTGAGGAGAGTTGGGCAGTTTAGGCCTATACTCACTGGAGTTTAAAAGATAGACAGGAGGTCTTATTGAGGTGTGTAAGATACTAAGGGGGACTGACGGGGTAGATACAGAGTGGATGTTTCCTCATGTTTGACATTCTAGAATGAGAGGCGGTAAGGTAAGGAGATGGCAGATTTAAAACAGAAATAAAGAGGAATTACTTCACTCAGAAGGTTGTGAATCAGTGGAATTCTCTATCTCAGAGTGCAGTGGACATTAGAACACTAAACACTAAACATTGAAAGAAAGGATAGAATCCTACAGTGCAGAACGATGTCATTCGCCCCATCGAGTCTGCACCAACCACAATCCCAGCCGGACCCTATCCCCATAACCCTATGTATTTACCCTGGCTGGTCCCCCTGACATTAGAATCAACTTAGCACGGCCAATCCACCTAACCTGTACATCTTTGGACTGTGGGAGGAAACCAGAGCTTCTGGAGGAAACCCACACAGACACAGGGAGAATTTGCAAACTCCACACTGACAGTGACTCAAGCTGGGAATCGAACCCACGTCCCTGGCACTGTGAGACAGCAATGCTAACCACTGTGCCACCCATAGATAGATAGGTTTTTAATTAGCAGCAGGATGAAGGGTTATGGGGAGCAGGCAGGAAGGTGGAGAGAAGATCAGCCATGATCATATTGAATGGTAGAGCTGGTTCTAGAGGCTGAATTGCAGGTTCTTGCTCCTCGTTCTTATGTTATCATCCTTCATTCTTCTAAACTCGAGTGAGTATAAGCCCAGTCTGCTCAATCTTTCCTCAAAAGATAAACCCCTTCATCTCAGGAATCAGCTGCATTAAAGTTTAGTCACAAATAAGGCTTATATTAACATTGCAATGAAGTTACTGTGAAACTGCCACATTCTGGTGCAGTTTGGGTACAATGAAGTACAGTTTAGTCTGGCCAATCCACCTAACCAGCACATCGTTCAGACTGTGGGAGGAAATCAGAGCATCCAGAGGAAACCCACGCAGACACTGGGAGAATATGCAAACAGTGACAGTGACCCAAGCCGGGAATAAAACCAGGTCCCTGGCGCTGTGAGGTAGCAGTTTAACCATTGTGCCACCTTCTCTGAACTGCCTCCAATATGAGCATATCCCTCCTTATGTGAGGAGACCAAAACTATACACAATATAGTAGGTGCAGCCTCACTAGTGCCCAGTCTGGGTTCCACAGGAACCAGATTATGCTTCGTTGCTTCTGAAAGCCGTAGCTGGAGAATGAATGTTGGGATTTACTCACCATCATTAGTTACTCTTAAACCTGTGAAAGGTCCCATTTGGAGGATAGTTACGAGGCAAGCCCAGGCTGACACAGAATCATATGCTGTTCTTCTTGAGTAAGGAAGACAAGTTCTCCTTGTTAAGGATGGTTGTCAGTCTCAGTGGGGTCACTGCTGCTCCTAACTTTATTGTTTTATGTTTGGAAATGTTTAATATTGAATTCAGGGTGTCAGGCTGTCATAGGAGGGACTTGAACTTGATTCCCAGGATTATTGTTAATTATCTGCTGAAGTTTCACAGCGTGTTACTGCTGTACAAAACTGCTCCCAAAGGTCACGACAGACACACTTGAGCAATAAGTGGAGGCTTTACCATAGACGCCTACAATCTGAAAACAAATTAATAAAAGACTACATAGCCGGTGATTTAAACTTTCAAAATGTGGCCACTAGATCTCATAGAATCTCTACAGAGCAGAAGGAAGTCATTCGGCCCATCGAGTCTGCACTGACCCTTTGACAGAGCATCCCATCCAGACCCACCTATCCCCATAACCCCAGGTATTTACCCTGCTAATCCCCCTAGCCTACGCATCTTGAATTTAGTAATTTAATACAGCCAATCCAACCAACCCGCGCATCTTTGGCCTGTGGGGAGAAACCGGAGCACCCGGAGAAAACCCACGCAGACACAGGGGGGATATGCAAATTCCATACAGACAGTGACCCAAGCTGAGAATCGAACCCAGGTCCCTGGCGCCATGAGGCAGTAGTGCTAACCACTGTGCCACCGTGCTGCCCAATTGTGTGGGTAAACACGGCAGGAATACTGTGCACTGCCACATCCCATACACGGCAGTAAGGTGAGTTAAGTGATTGGTAGGGTTGTTTTGGGATTGGGAAGTTGCCCTGGGCACCGGGAAGCCTCACTACCCTAAAACTCTGAGATGAGTTGAAGTTTTCTGGTGAGAGTTTCCAAACCAGGGCAGGTAGATGGAGTTGAGTTTAAAGTTTTTAAAGTTTATTTATTGGTGTCATAAGTAGACTTACATTAACACTGCAAGGAAGTTGGAACAAAGATTCCCTACGGTGCTTGTTTGGATACATTGAGGGAGAATTTAACATGGCCAATGCATCCTAACCAGCACGTCTTTCAGCCTGGAGCACAGACCAGCTGTGATCTCACTGAATGACAGAAGTACCATTCAGCCCCTCAAACTTGTTCTGTCATTCAATGAGATCACAGTTCCTATCCCTGTGTCCCAGTATTTGAGGAAGGGTCAGGAAATTCTGGAGAGGTTTTGTGGCGTACTAGCGCTGTCTCTCAGCCAGGGGTTCAGGGTTCAAGTCCCGTTCTAGGCCACAGAAGGTTAATTCAAAATGTGGCCAATAGGGTTGCTTATCAGCCTGTGAATCCTTCCAGCGGCAGGCCGTGTAAGCGATAGAGATTGCTGATCGGTGATATGGTGGAAGGAGAATTGCAACTTCTATCATCCATACTGCAACATGGATATAACGTGCATAATCTACGGCAACCTCCGCACTCCCATCTGGGAGAGGCTCTTTGGCTGGAGGGCTGGTGTGTGGATTTGTGCCAACCGTGCCTCTTGTGGGGGGGTTTGATACCCTTGTCCTTGCCCTTACGCATGGTGATGAGACTCAAAGAAGAAGGGGACCTACCTCAACCTATAACCAGCTTAACCGGCCACATAACCTCACTGCTGTTTGTGGGATCTTAGAAACTAGAAGCAGGAGTAGGCCATTCGACTCTTCAAGCCTGCTCCACTGTTCATTATGATCATGGCTAATCATCAAATTCAATATCCTGATCCCCCCTTCCCCACATATCCCTTGATCCCTTTAACTCTAAGAGCCATATCTAATTTGTCCTTGAAATCACACAACATTTTGGCCTCAACTATTTTCTGTATAGTGAACTCCACATGTTCACCATTCTCTGGATGAGGAAATGTCTCCTCTTCATTCTTTGTGAATCTACCCTGCTAACCCTGTTAGAATTTTATTAGTGTCTATGAGATCCCCTCTCACTCTTGCTGTGGAATTCTTTGCCGCAGAAGGCTGTGGAGGCCAGGTCATTGAGTGTCTTTAAGACAGAGGTAGATAGGTTCTTGATTAATAAGGGGATTAGGGCTTATGGGGAAAAGGCAGGAGAATAGCAATAGGAGAAATATCACAATTGAATGGCGGAGCAGACTCGATGGGTCGAGTGGCCTAATTCTGCTCCTATGTTTTATAATCTTATGGTGTTGTTTTTCCCACATTTCTTCATCACTCTCTGACTGTGAAGAGTATTGGGCTGCCCTATACTGGAGAAAGGTGCTACACAAATGCACGCTGTCTCCCACAAGGTGCGAGGCAATGATTGGAGTGCAGTAACTCTCGGAATGGCACTGGGATATACATGGGATTGTTCAAGGTCAGGATTGCTCCTGGACATTGAGCAGAAGATTGTCCCTCGTCAGCGATGAACGCGGAGCATTGAGAATGGCGTGGGAGGGAGGGGAGGGAGAGAACTGTCTTTACACATCTCCATTACCATGACAACAGCAACGCTGCTAAGATACCAGCCTTAGTTTCAGAACATCGTACATGTTTCCAGGATTCCTGCGCAATTGCAGGAATGGAAATGCCTGGAATTGACAGGTTATCACCTCCCGCCCAGTGTTATCCATCTGCTTGGAGTAACATCACCCTCTCCCCATTGGAAAATGCTTTCCTTCCTCTTCACTGGGATCAGAATCTCAAATAGCAAACTAATGTCTGTAAGATTTGGGTTGGGTGCAGGGTGTGGGGGGGTGGACACTCTTGTCCACCCAATGCCCATCGACCATGCCGGCTAGTTAGGGGTATTTGGTTTACCCTTTAGAGGGGAATCCTGTTGCCCCAGCCTGGAACTTGGAGCACCGAGCCGGACTTACGGGAATTGTAAAGATAGACCACTTTGGTTTAGATGGTCAGCAAACCAGGAGGTCCTGAAGGAACGCCACACTGCTGGAGATATCACCAAACGCAACCTCTCGTCTATTGGCATTTTTGGGGCACCATGGTGGCGCAGTGGTTAGTGCTGCTGCCTCACAGCCCCAGGGACCCGCGTTCGATTCCCAGCTTGGGTCAGTGCCTGTGTGGAGTCTGGATGTTCTCCCCATGTCTGCATGGGTTTCCTCCGGGTGCTCCGGTTTCCTCCCACAGTCTGAAAGATGTGTGGGTTAGGTTGATTGGCCGTGCTAAATTGCCCCTTAGTGTCATGGGGATTAGCTAGGTAGATGTATGGGTTACAAGGATAGGGCCTGGGTAGGGTTGTTGTCGGCGTAGATTCGATAGGCTGAGTGGCCTCTCTCTGCACTGCAGGGGTTCTGTTATCTTTCACAGAAGGCCCATTCTGGTGGATGAGATCCTCATTGAAGTGGATGAAATCTCATTGGAAGGAGAGCAATGAGAGGTTCTTCTGTTCTGAGTTGTGGGGTTTTGTGTACAGGCTAGCTGCTCTGATCGACGTGACGGTGCATACATTTCAGAAGCAGCTCATTGGTGGGTGCTGGGTATGTTCGGAGGGAGTGAGGGGATGGTGTAAAGTAGAACAGTATCCAGAGTAGATTGCGCCACTGCTGCTTAACGCTGCAGACAGCAGAACAGGGCATGTTTCACATTGGAACTACGTGGCATTGGCAGCACAGTCAGTCAGCACAGGGTCCACAATCACCCTCCCAGCCCTCTTCCATCTCACGCCATCGCTATATCCTCCTGATCCTGTCTTCACCCAGCCTCCCCTATTCACCCCCCCGCGAGGATCCACATTCCTACACTGTCTGGGCAGGGTCTCTTCTGTATACATTTACTTGATACATCTTTGGTCCCAAACGTGGAAGTATCTTTTGCACTATTCTGTCTCTGGGAATTAGGCTGGACCTTTGCCGCACTGGTTGTATGTGTGGCATTGCTTTCTCTGTGCCAGTCACATTGTCCATCACCCTGGGAAGCAGTGAGATTGGAGCTTTCCGTCCCAATTACTTGATCTTCATCTCGCTGTGTTATTGATCTGCATCTCACTGTATTATCGATCCATGTCCCACTGTATCATTGATCTCTGTCTCACTGTATTATTGATCCGCGTCTTGCTGTATTATGAATCCGCATCTTACTGCATTGTCGATCTCCGCCTTGCTGTGTTGTCGATCCGAGTCTCGCTGTATTATCGATCCATGTCCTGCTGTATTATCAATCCATGTCTCGCTGTATTCTCAATCCATGTCCAACTTTATTATCAATCCAAGTCTCGCTGTATCGTCGATCTGCGTCTCGCTGTATCGTCGATCGGCGTCTCGCTGTATCGTCGATCCGAGTCTCGCTGTATCGTCGATCCGAGTCTCGCTGTATCGTCGATCCGAGTCTCGCTGTATCGTCGATCCGCATCTCGCTGTATCGTCGATCCGCATTTCGCTGTATCGTCGATCCGAGTCTCGCTGTATCGTCGATCCGAGTCTCGCTGTATCGTCAATCCATGTCTCGCTGTATCATCAATCCGAGTCTCGCTGTATCGTCGATCCTAGTCTCGCTGTATCGTTGATCTGCGTCTCGCTGTATCGTCGATCCGAGTCTCACTGTATCGTCGATCCGAGTCTCGTTGTATCGCCGATCCGAGTCTCGCTGTATCGTCGATCTGCGTCTCGCTGTATCGTCGATCTGCGTCTCGTGTATCGTCGATCGAGTCCCGCTTATGTCGATCGCGTCTCGCTGTATCGTCGATCCGCGTCTCGCTGTATCGTCGATCCGCGTCTCGCTGTATCGTCGATCCGAGTCTCGCTGTATGCTCTATCGTCGATCCGCGTCTCGCTGTATCGTCGATCCGCGTCTCGCTGTATCGTCGATCCGCGTCTCGCTGTATCGTCGTGTGTCGTCGATCCGAGTCTCGCTGTATCGTCGATCCGAGTCTCGCTGTATCGTCGATCCGAGTCTCGCTGTATCGTCGATCCGAGTCTCGCTGTATCGTCGATCCGAGTCTCGCTGTATCGTCGATCGGTAGCGATCGAGTCTCGCTGTATCGTCGATCCGAGTCTCGCTGTATCGTCGATCCGCGTCTCGCTGTATCGTCGATCTGCGTCTCGCTGTATCGTCGATCTGCGTCTCGCTGTATCGTCATCCGAGTCCCGCTTATCGTCGATCCGCGTCTCGCTGTATCGTCGATCCGCGTCTCGCTGTATCGTCGATCCGCGTCTCGCTGTATCGTCGATCCGAGTCTCGCTGTATCGTCGATCCGAGTCTCGCTGTATCGTCGATCCGAGTCTCGCTGTATCGTCGATCCGAGTCTCGCTGTATCGTCGATCCGAGTCTCGCTGTATCGTCGATCCGCGTCTCGCTGTATCGTCGATCCGGTCTCGCTGTATCGTCGATCCGAGTCTCGCTGTATCGTCGATCCGAGTCTCGCTGTATCGTCGATCGTCTGCTTGGTTTTGTGTGTTGTGTGTGTCTGTGTATCGTCGATCCGGCTCGCTGTATCGTGATCGGTCTCGCTGATCGTCGATCGCGTCTCGCTGTATCGTCGATCCGAGTCTCGCTGTATCGTCGATCCGAGTCTCGCTGTATCGTCGATCCGAGTCTCGCTGTATCGTCGATCCGAGTCTCGCTGTATCGTCGATCCGCGTCTCGCTGTATCGTCGATCCGCGTCTCGCTGTATCGTCGATCCGCGTCTCGCTGTATCGTCGATCCGCGTCTCGCTGTATCGTCGATCCGCGTCTCGCTGTATCGTCGATCCGCGTCTCGCTGTATCGTCGATCCGCGACTCGCTGTATCGTCGATCCGAGACTCGCTGTATCGTCGATCCGAGACTCGCTGTATTGTCGAGCTCAGTTACAGTGCTTGTGATTAATCAGATATTAGTGATGTGCTAAAAGCAACACTTAACCCAATCAGAAAGGTTGAGGGAGGAGGAAACACAATCCCCAGGAAATAACGTCCGTTAGCTTGATGCAAACAGTGAATAAAGACCCTCACCTTCACCCTCAAACCCCTCACATTTCCCCCCTTCATCCTCAGCCCCCCTTCTTCCTCCCCTGGACAACCGGCCAATGCTAAGTTCTGCCCCAGTCTCCTGGCTGGGAGCAGACTTGGTGTATTCCAGTTGTCTGTGGCCTGATCCTAACCCAGGATCCCGGGAAGAGGCAACATTGGGAAGGAAGGGGCTGATTCGGCCCAGTTTAAATCAGAGCGGCCAGATTGTACAGATTAACTCTTGGATTCCTCACCCTTTCCCCCAGAGGCTCTGAGCACAGAGTTAGTGATTGTTTATCCGAAGGGAAATCCATTTGAAAGTGAGATTCTGTGTTGTGATGCAGGCTTCTGTCTCTGATTCTGTCAAAGACACAACCATCAGTGAGGATTTAATGAGCCACTTTGCTGAGAATCCGCTCAGTCCCACGGGGAATTGGCCTTTCCATCACAAGAGAGGCAGCAATTTGATTGTGGAAAATGGGATTGCACAGCCCCAGAAACTCAACGCAGTTTCAGAAACTCAACGCAGCCCCAGAAACTCAACGCAGCCCCAGAAACTCAACGCAGCCCCAGAAACTCAACGCAGTCCCAGAAACTCAACGCAGCCCCAGAAACTCAACACTGTCCCAGAAACTCAACGCAGTCCCAGAAACTCAAAGCAGCCCCAGAAACTCAATGAAACTCAACGCAGCCCAAAACTCAACGCGCCCCAGAAACTCAACGCAGCCCCAGAAACTCAACGCAGCCCCAGAAACTCAATGCAGTCCCAGAAACTCAACACAGTCCCAGAAACTCAACGCAGTCCCAGAAACTCAACGCAGTCCCAGAAACTCAACACAGTCCCAGAAACTCAACACAGTCCCAGAAACTCAACGCAGTCCCAGAAATTCAACGCAATCCCAGAAACTCAACGCAGTCCCAGAAACTCAACACAGTCCCAGAAACTCAACGCAATTCCAGAAACTCAACGCAGTCCCAGAAACTCAACGCAGTCCCAGAAACTCAACACAATCCCAGAAACTCAACGCAATCCCAGAAACTCAACGCAGCTCCAGAAATTCAACACAGCCCCAACATCTAAACCACACAGACTGATCTCTACGAACCTCAATATGACAGCGGATCCCAGTCATGGGGAGATGTTGAGGAGAGAGAGAGAGGAAGAGTGAGAACGTGAGAGAGAGAGAGGGAGATGGAGGGAGAGAGAGGAGGGAGGGAGAGAATAAAGGAGAGAGTGGGGGTGGGGGAGAGAGTGTGAGGGAGAAAGACAGCAAGGGAGAGGAAGAGAGAGAGAGCGAGGGAGTGAGAGTGTGGGAAGTGAGAGAAATGGCGAGTGAGAAGTGGGAGAGAGAAAGGGAGAGTCAGAGAGAGATTGTGAGAGGGAGAAAAAGCGAGAGGAATAGAGAGAAAGAGAGAGAGCGAAGGGTAGGCAAAATGGGGAGAAGGGTGGTGTCCTGATGTCCCAAGGGAGAGAGGTGCAGGAAGCAGGGAGTCTCCGGCACTGTGAGATTGAGGCACCTTTTGACATGGTGCCCATTCCCTTTGCAGCCAGGTTCACCCACGTGTTTGGGCCCCTCTCCTGCCAAATCAGTGCGCAACTCACCACTCTCCCAAAATATGACTCTATTTGAGATGATTGTGGTCCGGACTGTGCTGGATCATTCCGGTGTTCTCACTGGCACTTTGTCATTTTTTGGGAAAATCATGGCTAACAGGCCATCTGTTTCAGACAGAGAAGAGGGGAGAATATTCCTCTGTCAGAGTTGTGGGTCTTTGGAGTTCTCTTCCTTAAAGGCAATGGAAGCGGAATCCTCAGATATCAGGGCGAGAGAGATACCTGATAAGCCAGGAGGTGAAAGGTTATCCAGGGTGGCTGGGAATGTGAAGTTCAGGTTAATATTAGGTCAACTGGGATTGGATCAAATGGTGCAGCAGACTCAAGGGGCTGAGTGGCCTCATCTGTGAATTCTTTTGGAGTTTAGGAGGAATCAGGTTAAATATGGAGGCATTTGCGTTCACGGCCCCACCTGAATAGGGGAGATGGAGGTTGAAGGGGGGAGTTGGGGGTAAAGGGGGAGTTGGAGGAAGTTAGTGGATGAGGGGGGAGTTGGGGAGGTGAAAGGGGAGTTGGGGTTAGGGGGAGTTGGGGAAGTTTGATTGGAGTTGAATTGAAAGGGGGGAGTGGGGAGTGTGGAAGGGAGTTGGGGATGGGGGGAGTGAGTGGGGGATGGGGGGATGAAGGGGGGATGAAAGAGGGGGATGTTGGGGCTTGAAGGGGAAAAGGGATTTAGGGAACTTGGAGTAAAGCTTGGTGTGAAGGCAAGGCATGAGGGGGAGTTAGGTTTGCTGAGGAGGGGGAGTTGGGTAGGGAGTTGAGTGTGTGGGGTGAGGGGGAGTTTGGGGATGTGGAGTTGGGAGTTTTTTTAGTGACTCAGGGGTGAGTTGGGGGTGAGTTTAGGGGGAGTTTGTGGTTGAGTTGGGGGGGTAGTTAGGGGGGGAGTTGCAGCCAGAGGCTAATTCTATCCTTTGGAACTTTCCCATTCTGGGAATAGCTGCTGGATCGGAATGAGCTGATCCACAGATTGCTGGAATGTTTGAAAGGTTGAGAGAAGTTCATGAAATCCACAGGAAGGGAGAATGCGGAGAATTTATTTGTTGAACTCCTTATCTTGGAGCTGCTTGTTATCCCCATTCAGATCACAGAACCACACCGCCCCCCCCTTGTCCCTGGGGACATGTTGATGTCCTGATTTGTTCAGTCACTCACTGGTTTCTTTTGGATCCAAACTCCCCAACATCGGTCTGTGCTGAGGACAGATTGAGATGAGGATGTAGAGAGAGGCTCAGTTCTGATCCTCTCTGTCTCAGCTGTTACATTGGCCCAGTTATCACTCTGTATCAGATTGATGCTCGGAGCTATTGTAGACTCAGTGATATGGGGAAACTGCAGTTAACCAGACTGAAAACCAAATGGGAAGAAAATAAACTGTTCGTTCACATAAACGTCAGCCAGACCGACTCTCGAGACATCTGCACAAAATCAGTGCAGGCACTCCAGTGCTGAGGGAGTGCAGCACTGTTGGAGGTGCAGACATTAAACAGAGACCCCATATGTCCTCTCGGATTAGATATGAAGGATTCTGGGTGGAATTTTACCCGCACGTCCGCCCAAGGTTCATACGATCCCACCCGAGCTAGCGGAGAATGCCGTTCTCTGAACCTCGCTCACTCCTGGGATTGGGGCGGGTGTGTTAGTAAAATTCCTGTCTCTGTGTCACTATTTTGAGAAGTGTAAAGTTCTCCCCGTCATCCTGACTGATATTTAACCCTCTACCAATGTAAATTATCTTATCATTATCACTTCGATTATTGTGGGAGCTTGCTGTGTCTAATCTGGTTGCCACGTTTCCTGCGCGTAAAAAAAAGTATTTCATACTTTGTGATTTTCTGAGTTTGCGATAGGATCTATATAAATGCAAGTCTAAAGGACCACTAGTGACCACAAATGAGAATTGTTCTTGGTTTTTACTGAGTTAAAGTAAAAAAATTATTTATTAATGTCACAAGTAAGGTTTACATTAACACTGCAATGAAGTTACTGTGAAAATTCCTGAGTTGTCACATTCCGGCACCTGTACAGGTCAATGTACGTAACCAGGAGACTGGGAGTAGTAAGAGACAGAGATTGAAAAACTCTCAAACTGATCCAACTGAATGTGGTGAACTTGGCAACTATCTTAGTTTCTGAGGAAGTTACATTGTTGTAAGACTTTAAGCCATAGGAGCAGAATTAGGCCATTCAGCCCATTGAATCTGCTCTGCTATTCAATCATGGCTGATATTTTTCTCATCCCCATTCTCCTACTTTTTCCCCATAACCCCGATTCCCTTATTAGTCAAGAACCAATCTATTTCTGTCTTAAAGACACTCAATGATCTGGCCTCTACAGTCTTCTGCAGCAGAGTTCCACAGATTCCCCACTCTCTGGCTGAAGAAACTCCTCCTCATCTCTGTTGTAAAGGATTGTCCCTTTAGCCTGAGGTTGTGCCCTCTGGTTCTAGTTTTTCCTACTAGTGGAAACATCCTCTCCACGTCCACTCTATCCAGGCCTCGCAGTATCCTGTCAGTTATGAACTCAAACAACTGGCAGGAAAAGACTAGATGCCCAACACCTAATCCTGGCAGCACCCTGATGAGATTCCACCCGCCCCCCCCCCCCACCCCACCCCCCTCCACTCCCACCCCGGCCCCGCTCTCTCTGTGTAATCTGGAGAAGGAAAAGCATCCCAGGACTGACAAAGGGAATATGCATCTTGCTCAATTCTCTCTGACTTCCCTCAGATAAATGAAACCAGCCCTGGAAGATCACCCTGAATCTGTGCATGTGGACTTCCAAATCAAACACATCCACTTGCCTCTCATAAACTGCTCCTGTTAAATTGTGTTTGTATTTTTACACCAGGTGAATACACTAACCCTTTCCCTCGTGTTGACCTTCTCCAGATGCTGGTTGGCTTCAGATGTTTTCTCTTGGCAGCAGGCTGGCTTTCACTATGGCAATAGAAGTTACCTATCATCACCATCATCATCATCATCTTTCTGTCTTTTCTTTTTCAGTAACGCCCCTTTCTCATTGGCTGCGGCATTGGCAAGGGCGACAACAAATGAAATCCTTCAGAGTGACCTCTCCGTTCTCCACTATGTGCCGAAGCTTCTGGATGGGACTGATGGGATCACCCGTAAGTTTTTTCTATTTGTTCCTGGGTTATGTCATTGGCCAGGCCAGGGTTTATTACCCATTTCCAACTGCCCTTGAGAAGTCGGTGATGAGCTGCCTTTTTGAATTGCTGCAGTCCCTGGGGTGTAGGTACACCCATAGTGCTGTTAGGAAGGAAGTTCCAGAATTTTGACCTAGTGACAGTGAAGGAACGGCCGATATATTTCCACGTCAGGATAGTGAGTGACTTGGAGGAAACTTGCAGTGGTGGTGTTCCCGTGTATCTGTTGGTTTGCCCTTCTAAATGGTAGTCTAGATGGAGTCTAAAGCTAGAGGGCATAGGTTTGAGGTGAGAGGAAAAGATACAAAAGTGTCTAGAGGGACAATGTTTTCACTCAGAGGGTGGTGAGTGTCTGGAACGAGCTGCCAGAGGTAGTAGTAGAAGTAGGTACAATTTTGTCTTTTAAAAAGCATTTAGACAGTTACGTGAATAAAATGAGTATAGAGGGATATGGGCCAAACTTGGGTAATTGGGACTATCTTAGAGGCTTAAAAAAAGGGCCTGTTTGCAAGCTGTTAACCTCAATTACTCTATGACTAGTGGTTACAGATTTGGAAGATGCTGCCTAAGGAACCTTGGTGAGTTAACGCAGTGCATCTTGTAGATGGTACAGACTGTGTGTCCGTGATGGAGGGGTGAATGTTTGTGGATGAGGTGCTCTGCCCTGGATTGTGTGGAGCTTCCTGAGTGTTATTGGAGCTGTACCCATCCAGGCAAGGATGTTAGAGATGGTGAAAATACAGCAGCTGTGGGGAGGAGATGTGAAAAATAGAATTGCAACACTAAATCTCCTCCTCCTCTTTTAAGACACTGTCTGAAACTTGATCCTTTGGGCAAGTTTTCTGGTCCCTGACCTCATGTTTCTTTATGTAGCCCAATGTTAAATTGTGCTGATAATGTTTTTTTGAAGACCTACTCACAATTCATTAAAAGTGCCATATAAATTCAAGTTGTTGTTGAAAGAGTGGAGTGGAAGAGAAGGGTCTTGAAGACAGCATCTATTTAGAGTGACTAGTTACCTGGAACAAGGCACAAAAGCAGACCATTTATCAATACAATCCATGCTGGTGTTTATGCTCCACTGGAACCTCTTCCCATCTTTCCTCATTGGAATTGCTACTTCCCTAATGTCCCCTTAAACACTCCGATACCACTCACCTCAACCATGCCTGGTAGTCTACCTCGAGAATTAACCTTCTCGTCAACCTCTGGGTAAACTACATTCTCCTGAATTTCCGACTACCTTATACTGATGGCTTTTGTCTATAACTTGGGAACATTTTCCGGAGATTAAGACCGACTGCATTTTGCTGTTGTGTCACTGAGGCTACTCTCCAGCTAACACCACCCCCTTCATAAGGAATTAGCAGCTCAGCAGTGCCACCAGTGGCCAGTGTTAGAGCTATACCTGAAGTTGTAACAATGCCATATACTCAGGTATGATGTAGAGATGCCGGTGTTGGGTAAACACAGTAAGAGGTCTGACAACACCAGTTTTAAATCCGACCAATTTATTTGATGGTAAACTCGCAAGCTTTCAGCTATCATAGGCTTCTTCAGGTGAATGAAGAAGGCTATAAAAACCGAAAGCTTGCGAGTTTACTATCAAATGAATCGGTTGGATTTAAAACAGGTGTTGTCAGACCTCTTACTGTATACACTCAGGTAAACAGGGTCTGGAGCATTTATTACCCATCCCTAAATGCTCTTGAACTGAGTGTCTCACTCAGCCTTTTCAAAGGCTGTTCATTGCTGTGATTCTGGAGTCACATATAGGCCAGACTAGTAAGGATGGCAGATTTCCTTTCCTAAAGGACATTAGCGAACGAGATGGGTTTCAACAACTGGTGGTTTCATGGTCACTGTTACTGAGACCAGTTTTCAATTCCAGATTTCATTAATTGGCCTTCTATCTTTGGTCTATTTTCAAGGTGGCATTGTCTGGGAATTGATGGATACCTTTTGATTTGATTTATTATTGTCACATGTATTAGCATAACTGAAAATTATTGTTTCTTGTGCACTATACAAAGCATATAGAAGGAAATGAAAGAGTGCAGAATGTAGTTTTACAGGCATAGCATAGTAGAGAAAGATTAACTTAATGCGAGATAGGTCCATTCAAAAGTCTGACATCAGCAGGGGAGAAGCTGTTCTTGAGTCGGTTGGTACATGACCTCAGACTTCTGTATTTTTTTCTCTGCAGAAGAAGGTTGAAGAGAGAATGTCCGGGGTGTGTGGGGTCCTTAATTATGCTGGCTGCTTTGCCAAGGCAGCAGTAAGTGTAGACAGAGTCAGTGGATGGGAGGCTGGTTTGTGTGATGGATTGGGTAGTCCATTTGAGGCCAATTTGTGGTCACTCTTCACAAACGGTCTTGGTTTCCCAAGGCTCCATCCATATGGCCACAGCCCTTAATTTGATTGGTAATACCTCCTAGTTAGAAGCGGGGAGAGGGGTGCGGTGGTGGTGGTGGTGTCAGAGAAACATCCTACAGAACAAGTTAGCCTGGATCCAGTGGGATAAGGGTCACAGCTAGAGTTAGAAACACAGAAGATCGGAGCAGGAGGAGGCCATTCAGTCCTTCAAGCTTGATCTGCCATTCATTATGATCATGCTGATCAAAGAACAAAGAAAATTACAGCACAGGAACAGGTCCTTCAGCCTTCCAAGCCTGCATTGACCATGCTGCCTGACTGAACTAAAACCCCCAACCCTTCTGGGACCATATCCCTCTATTCCCATTCTATTCATGTAGTTGTCAAGACACCCCTTAAAAGTAACTATCACATCTGCTTCCACTACATTCCCTGGCAGCGAGTTACAGGCACGTACCGCTCTCTGTGTAGAAAACCTTGCCTCATACATCTCCTTTAAACATATGCCCCCTTGTAATTGACTCTTCCGAACCCAATAGCCTAATCCTGCTTTCTCTCCATAATCTTTGATCTCATTTGCCCCAAGTGCTATATCCAGCTGCTTCTTATATACATTCAATATTTTGGCATCAACTACTTCTTGTAGTAATGAATTCCACAGACTCACCACTCTTTAGGTGAAGAAATGTCTCCTCACCTCCGTCCTAAATAGTCTGCCCGAATTCTCAGACTGTGACCCCTGGTTCTGGATTCCCCCACCATCAGGAACATCCTTCCTGCATCTAACCTGACTAGTCCTGTTAGAGTTTTATAAATCTCTATGAGATTCCCCCCCTTCATTGTCTGAACTCCAGCGAAAATAACCCTAACTTGTCAATCTTTCCTCAAACATGGGTCCCACCATGGACACTCTGGGTTCCCAGCCTGGAGATCAGCCTGGCATTGGGATCAGGAAGCCTGGATCTAATCCTCAATCCATGCTGATTATAAAATCTAATGAGGCAGCGTGTGACAGTAACTCTCCTCAGTCTCTCTGAGTTTAAGTGAGCTATAATTTACTGTATGATTGGAATTGAGTGAGTGCCAAGCACACAGCTGGGGTGGCTTTCAATTAATTCAGCCACATTTTCTTTGAAGAGTTTATTAAGCTGTGTGTATGGATTTCCCCTCAGAACCTCTCAATCAATGTTTAAAAAAAGAATTTTATTGAGACAAGTGAGCCGCCTGGGTGGTTTAGTAAGTGAGAGGCTGTGCAAGCTGGTCCCATCTTACAGTCTTAGCCAGTGTTCTCCCTCTTAACCCTCCTCCCTCACCTTCACTCACTCATTTCCTCCTCCTCACTCACACCCTCCCTCCCTCCTTCACTCCCTCACTCATATCCTTTTCTCCTCCTCTGCCTCCGACACACTCCCTCCCTCTGATTCTCTCCCTCTCTCCCTCGCCTCCTCTCCCCCTCCCTCCTTCCCCTTCTCTCCCTCTCTCCCCTCCTCTCTCTCCCTCTCTCCCTCTCTCCCTTCCTCTCCCTCGCTCACTCCCTCCCTCAGTTCCTCCCTCATTCCCCCATCCCTTCCCCCTCTCTCCCTCTCTCTCCCCCCTCCTGCTCTCTCTCTCCCTCCCTCACTCCCTGCTCTCCCTCACTTCACCATCTCTCTCCCCTTCTTCCCCCTCCTTCTCTCAGCCTTGCCACACTCTGCCTGAATGGCAGTAACCAGTTGAAGGGAGAGTTCATTCCCTTTTCATTGATTCCTCAGCAATCGGCCGCTTCCATTTATTCAATGAAGCATTGATCAGTTCCGACAGCAACAGTAAATAGTTCATCGTATTCTGCACATTCTGAGTGACCCTTTCAAACAGCCTGAGAAACAGCGAATGTTCTCCTGTTCCCCTCCCCCCACCCCACCACTTGCAGATGGCATTGTGCAGGGGGGAGGTTTGGTGCAAGTTATATAATCATTTCAAGTAGATAACTCTTTTAACTTCTAAGTTATGCTCAAGTACAAGCCTAGTCTGTACAGCCTTGCCTCAAACTCTAACTCTGCCGTGACATGGTGGCACAGAGATTAGCACTGCTGCCTCACAGTGCCAGGGACCTGGGTTCGGGTCATTGACTCTACGCACTCTGCAAATTTTCCCCGTGTCTGCGTAGGTTTCCTCCGGGTGCTCTGGTTTCCTTCCACTGTCCAGTTAGGCGCATTGGCTGTGTTAAATTCTCCCTCAGGGCACCTGAACAGGTGCTGCAGCATGGCGACCAGGGGATTTTCACAGTAACATCATTGCAGTGTTAATGGAAGTCTTACTTATGACGCTAATAAAATAAATGAATAATCCTGTGGGTGGATCTGCATTGCACTCTCATCAAGGCCGACGGAACTTTCTGGAAATGTCCAGAACCGTACATGGCATTCTGAATAAGAAGTTTGACCAGAGTGTATAACTGTGTGCGCTCCTTCCCATATGGAAGTCAGTGCCATACGAGGGGAAGCTCAGTAAATACACACAGGGAAAGAAATGGAAAGTTACATTGCTAGTCAGAGGAAACAACACAGCAGGAGGCTTGTGCAGAGCACGGGCAACACAGGGATCGGAGGAGGGATGGTTGAGGACTCTGGGTCAGTACTCGTTGGAGTTTAGAAGGATGAAGGAGGATTGTATTGAAACTTACAGGATACTGCGAGGCCTGGATAGAGTGGACGTGGAGAGAATGTTTCCACTAGTCGGAAAAACTAGAACCAGAAGGCACACCCTCAGGCTAAAGGGACAATCCTTTAAAACAGAGATGGGGAGGAATTTCTTCAGCCAGAGAGTGGTGAATCTGTGAAACTCTTTGCCACAGAAGGCTGTGGAGGCCAGGTCATTGAGTGTCTTTAAGACAGAGATAGATAGGTTCTTAATTAATAAGGGGTTCAGGGTTATGGGAAAAAGGCAGGAGAATGGGGATGAGAAAAATATCAGGTATGATTGAATGGCGGAGCAGACTCAATGGGCTGAGTGGCCTAATTCTGCTCCAATGTCTAATGATCTTATCAGATGGGCTGAATGGCCTGTATCTGTGCTGTGGATTCAGCATCATTCTCTGCAGCAATAAACAAAATGCAATCAATATTTCATTAGAACAGAGTGATTTTAAAATGGGGATTATCTGATTATATCCCCTTACGTTTCCAAAAGCAAAGAATGATCTATTGGAAGTGTTTAAGACAATGAAAGGTCAGGTAGAGGTAAGCGTGCCTTTGATTAGGGAAGTGCACAGAAGGGAGCCTTAAGACTTAAGCCATTCAGGGTAAGTCAGGAAGCTTCCAACAAAGACTGCTAGAGATCTGGAACTCTCACCCCAGGAAAGCTGCTGAGCATCGAAGTGAGCAGAAAATTCCAAACTGAGCTTGATAGTTGTCAAGCAAGAAGGATTATGAGTTTACAGAACCAAAGAGGATACATAACAGTCTGATAGAAATCAGCAATGATCTAACTGAGTCACAGAATAGGCTCGAGGGGCTGAATGGCCTCTTCCTTTCTGTATGTGGATCCATCTAATCTCACATGTTGGAAAGATTTGGGGGTTCGTGGTCTTAGCTCCACCTGAACAAGACAAGGAGAGATTGATAGAAGTGAGTGAGTGTGTGTGTGTGTATGTGTGTGTGTGTGTTATGAGTGTATGTGGTATGTGAGCATGAATGTATGTGCCATGTGTGTGTCGGTGTGTGGTGAACATGTTAATGCATGTGTACGGTGTGTGAGTGCATGTGTGTGTGAGTATGCAATGTGTTTGCACATTTGTACATGTGTTGTTAGATGCCACATTCTCTGATAGATGCAGTATATATATATATTATACTCACCAGTATTTGGGTGGCACTTAATCACCAACAGTGTTAGTGTTTGGGTCTAATCAACACTTTGGCAGCTCAGGTAGAAAGGTGAGACTGACCCTGTGACTGAGGTCAGGGAGAATTCACAGAGAACTGTAAGCAGTCTCAAGGACAAATTCCCAGGTCAAACAGCCCGTGCCTTGTTGCCTGGTAACCGGTTGTCAGTTCACAATGCGGATTGTATGAGGTAAGATGAAAAATGCTCTTTGTAGCTCTGATGCCAATTGTATTTCCTTCTCAAGGGCAAAGCCATGTTTCAGGAGCCAGGAATGACTCAGTGCTTGCAATAAATGTGGTTAAAATGGAAAGGCAGATTTGAAAGGAGGCAAAATGACAACAAAACACTGCAGTCCAGATAATGTCCTTTATTGCAGAGAGGATGAATCTGGGGGCGACTGGGAGAGGAGACAGTGACAGATGACTATATTCCTACTGAGGTCGATCTTGCAGTCTTCTGCAGAGCCGGAGTGTCCTCATTACAGAAGCCCTTGAGCTTCTTTTTGTGCAATTCCATTTAAAGTTCGGAATAGATATCCGGCATGAACACATTCAAGATGGGAGAAACCTGGGTGACTGGTCAGGAGAAAGGGTGGGGATGATGAAGGAGCCCCACTTTAACTCCTGCTCAATGACACCAGCACTGTAAGGGGGTAAAGTCATAAAGTCATAGAGGTTTGCAGCATGGAAACAGGCCCCTCAGTCCAAATTGTCCATGCTGCTCTTTTATTTAAACCCCTAAGTTAGTCCCAATTGTGCATGTTTGGTCCATATCCCTCTATACCCATCTTACCCATGTAACTGTCTAAATGCTTTTTAAAAGACAAAATTGTACCCGCCTCTACTGCTGCCTCTGGCAACTTGTTCCAGACACTCGCCACCCTCTGTGTAAAATAATTGCTCCTCTGGACCCATTCGTGTCTCTCCCCTCGCACCTTAAACCTATGCCCTCTAGTTTTAGACTTCCCTACCTTTGGGAAAAGATATTGACTATCTAGCTGATCTGTGCCCCTCGTTATTTATAGACCTCTATATGATCACCCCTCAGCCTTCTACACTCCAGAGAAAAGAAAGCCCCAGTCTATTCAGCCTCTCCTTATAACTTAAACCATCAAGTCCTGGTAGCACCCTAGTACATTTTTTTGTGCACTCTTTCTAGATTAACGGTAAACTTTCTATAGAAGGGTGATCAGAACTGCACAGTATTCCAAGAGTGGCCTTACCAAAGTCTTCAATAAGACATTCCAACTCCTATATTTAATGTTCTAACCAATGAAACCAAGCATGCTGAATGCCTTCTTCACCACTCCGTCCACTGGTGACTCCTCTACCCCTAGATCACTTTGCTCTGTAACTCTCCCCAATGCCCTACCATTAACTGAGTAAATCCTGTACTGGTTCAATCTACTAAAATGCTCAGAAAAATGTAAGAAATACATTTTTAGGATTTAGAAAAGGCCATTTGGTCCCTCAAGCCTGTTCCAGCATTCAACAAGATCAAAGCTGATCTCTTAGCTCAGCTCCTGCATTGTCCCCTATCACTCAGTCTCCGCTGAGCACAAAATCCTGCTCATCCCAGCCTTGTAGATACCGAACTGAGTGTCCACAGCTCACTGGAGAATTCACAACACTTCTCATTCCTGTACTAAAAGGCCAGCCCATTATTATGAGATTACATTAACACTGCAATGAAGTCACTGTGAAAATCCCCTAGTTGCTACACGCCAGTGCTTGTTCAGGTACACCGAGGAAGAATTTATCATGGCCAATGCTCCTACCAACACTCTTTCAGACTGTGGGAGAAAACTGGAGGAAACCCACACAGATATGAGGAGAATGTGCAAACTTTACACCAATATTGCTATGAGGCAGCAGTGTTAACCACTGTGCCAAAGAGGTGACTTGATCATATCTTAACCATCCTGAGGTGAATTGATGGGTAGATATAGAGAGGATGTTTTGTCTTGTAGGAGAATCTAGAACTGGAAGAGACTAACTTATTTAAGACAGGGGTGAGAGCAGTTTTGTTCTCAGAGGATGGTAAGTCTCTGGAATTCTGTTCCCCAAAAGACAGGGGATGCAGCGTCTTTGAATATTTTAAAGGCAGAGCGAGATAATTTCTTAATTACCCACAACCACTTCCATCTAGAAGGACAATTGCAGCAGATACCACCAAGGTTCACTCCAAGCCACTCACCATCCTAACTTGGAAATAAATTGCTTTTCCTTCACAGTTGCTAGGTCAAAATCCTGGAAATCCCACCGTAACGGCATTGTGGGTTAACCCGCAGCACATGGACTGCTGCGATTCAAGAAGGCAGCTCACTACCACCTTCTCAAGGGGCAACTAGGGATGGACAATAAATGCTGGCCAGCCAGTGACACCCATGTCCCACAAATTAATAAATAAAAATCTTAAATGTTGTTGGAGTTCTATTTGTACAGGCAGATGGAGACTTACCCTTCACAAGGTACACTTGTACCTTGTGTTCAACAGTCAGCTGAATAAATTTAAATGTAATGCCAGACACATATTTTAATTTACTGTCTTTTAACTAATATTTGAAAGGGGAAGAAGTTCTACAAATAGTGATATCTTGCTGAATTGGAAAGAGATGAAGTGCTGGATACTGCTATCCACTGAAGTGTTGAACTGGGATAAGGAAGCTCTGAAGTTGCTGTGATCGGAGAGAAACACGATACCTATCGTTCTCAGTGACTGATATGACACAGCTGTTGACGATAGAGCAGGTTAGGTTTCTGCACGATCGTTCCACGCTGCTTACTGACTCAGCTGTGTTTGTGCTCAGGCCCCCCCCCCCGCAACTTTCCCGCTATGAATGATTGATGTATAATACAGCACTCTGCAGACTGGGTGAGACTGAGGGATCTTTTCCACTCCACCCTTCAGTAATTATTTATCCTGTGTGGAAATTGTATTGAGCAGTGAGAGGGGGAGGAAGCACTCCAGTTCAAATGTCCATTAACCCTTCCTGCACTCCTGAGGAAAGCTGATAACCTTATCTCATTGTCGTGTGATGATTAAGGGCCGGTATTTATATAAAACTTTTGATGATCTCAGGACATTCCAAAGCACAACGGAATACCTTTTTGAAGTGCGCAGTTGTAATGCAGCAACAGTGCAGTTAATTTGTGCACAGCAAGCTCCCACAACCAGGGATGTGCTAATGACCAGATAGTCTGCATTGTGTATGAGTTGATTGAGGGATATTGACCAGGGAGAATGTGCCTATTGTCCTGTGCAACAGGAGCCATGGATTCTTTTACACTCACATGCAGGGGCACAAAAGGCCTCAGTTTGATATCTTACCCCCCCCACCCCCAATAGTGTGGCATTCCATCTGGGAACGATAGCCTGGCTTTTGTGCTCTGGTCTCTGGAGTGGGATTTGAACCCACACCCTTTGGGTCAGAGGCGAGACTGCAGCTCACTGAGCCACAGCTGTCCCTGGATTGTGAACTGCACAATTGACATCTCCAGGTTCCTTGCTCAGTTTCTTTCCATCCAAGTACAGGCAAACCTTGTTCAGTTACCTTCTGCTTCTTGACTGATGTTAGAGCAAAGAACAGGAACAAAGAAGAGTATGGTACAGGTACAGGACCAGACCTTTCGGCGCTCCAGGCCTATGCCAATCATGATGCCCTAACTAAACGGTTAGTGGAGCTGCACAATAGTTAGCTTCACAGATTCCCAACTTGAGTTACTATCTGTGTGGAGTTTGCACATTCTCCCCATATCTGTGTGGGTTTTCTCCAGAATTCTGGGTTTCCTCCCACAGTCGTGCTGGTTAGGTGCATTGGAACTCTTTGCCGCAGAAGGCTGTGGAGGCCAGATCATTCAGTGTCTTTAAGACAGAGATAGATTCTTGATTAAAAAGGGAATCAGAGGTTATGGGGAAAAGACAGAGGAATGGGGATGAGAAAAGTATTAGTCATGATTGAATGGCGAAGCTGACTCAAATGGGCCAAGTGACCTAATTCTGCTCCTATGTCTTATGCTCTTATGCATTGGTCATACAAAATTCTCCCTCAGTATACCTGAACAGGCACCAGAATATGGCAACTAGGTGATTTTCACAGTAACTTCATTGCAGTGTTAAGGTGAACCTACTTGTGGCTTTAATAAATAAAGTTTTAAAACTTTTTATACTAAAAGAAATCTGCTGCTCTTACTTGATCCGCATTTCCCAATTCATTGACCCACTCAGATGCCTTTTCGAAATAATTTTCTGTTCCGTGACCTTTTCTCTTGAATCAGCTGATTCAGGTTGAAGTGATGGAGACCATTGCCCAAACATTTCTCACATATGTTCCCCCTTGGGGGGAATTCGAGTTGGATGGGAATGATGTGTGGATTATTTGTCTTTAAGAGAATCTTTGATGTAACTAAACAGTTGTGTAAAGGTGTGCATGTTTAGCACAGTTATGCTCGTGTGAATGGTTAGGATGGGAGTCTGATCTTTGACTATGTTTAGCTTAGACTGGATTGGGGGGAAGTGGGGGGACTGAAAGGTTAGTGGCAGAGCAAAGAAGCAGGCCTTTGAAACCCTCAGCTCCTTTCTTGGCACCTGTTCAAACGTTGACCCTGGGCAGCTCCCTGTCCCCAGTCCAAATGCTGGGTAGGATAGGAAGGTGAGTGTGAGAGGGAGGTGGAACATGGAGAAGGTTAATACGAGAGGGCATCATGATTGCCATATCCAGTAATTGAACTACTTGTGCGTGAACACTTCAATGGTGACTGTGCATTTGCAGCTATTCGACTGCGACTGCCCTCACAGCTCAGCCCAATTCTGTCCTCACTTGCGATGCCACCTCTGGTTGGACGGATTCCAGCCAATAGTAGTCACATGACCTCCTGTCTCCAAGCATCCTGTCCCTGTGCTCCACACCACTGGTTGCCTAACACATGATGTCCCATCTCTTTTCACAGCCAATTAAAAATCACTTGAAACTTCTTCACGTGATTGGATGATCCCTGACAGTCATGCGGTGTTTTCACCCTCTGGATCTGTTTCTAATTCCTTGACGGTTTTACTTCTGGAGTTTGTTTATTTCAGCTATTTTGGAAATGGATAAGAATATAAGGAATGGGAGCAGGAGAAGGCCATTTGACCCTTCAAGCCTGACCTCCCATTCAATAACCCATGATCTTGTCCTTACCCCCGTTTCCCTGCCTGTTTTCCCCCATTACCTGAGACTCACCAAAACTCTATCTCAGTTTGAATAATTCCAATGACCCAGTCTCCACTCTCCCCACAGGAGAGAATTCCAAACACTAACAAGCCTCTGAGAGAATAAATTGCTCCTCATCTCCGTCTTAAACCCTTTTATCTGAAACTATGTTCCCTAGTTCTAGATTCTCCTACTTGAGAAAATATCCGTTCTGCTAAGACCTACTTGGAACCGCACATGTTTCAGTGAGGTCAACCGTCCATTGTGCTAAACTCCACTGAACACAATGGCAGCCTTCCAAAGACAACCTCTTTACCCCAGGAATTGACCTAATGAATCTTCCCTGAACTCCCTCCAATACAAGTATCTTCCTCCTCAAGTAGGACATACGTAGGCAGTTCAGGGAGTTGGGGGCCCGGCTGAAGTGTAGGGCCTCCAGGGTGGCATTCTCTGGGCTGCTGCCGATGCCTGGGAATGACAGGGTTAGGAACAATGAGGTGCTCCAACTGAATGCGTGGTTGAGGGATTGGTGTAGGGTGGAGGGATTCAGATTCTTAGACCATTGGGAAGTCTTCAAGAGGGAGGGGCATCTATACAAGAGGGACGGGGAACAGTTGTCTGGGAAGGGCACCCATATTTTAGCTGGGAGGTTAGCTGGAGTGTTTCGGCAGGGTTTAAACTAATATGGAGGGGGGGTGGGGAGATAGAGGGAACTGGGAGTGGGAGAGAGATTGGTGACAGGGTAACTCTGGAGAGTAGGAGGGGAGATCAGAGTGTGCCTGAGGGCCTTCAGTGCATGTGTTTTAATGCGAGGAGTGTGACTGGCAAAACAGATGAACTGAAGGCAATAATGTTCGAGAGGAAGTTAGAAGTGGTGGCGGTGACTGAGACGTGGCTAAAGGAAGGGCAGGACTGGCAATTGAATATTCCGGGGTATAAGTGTTTTAGGCATGATAGAGGTGGTTTGAGGAGAGGAGGGGGAGTGGCGTTATTAGTTAAGGATCACATCATAGCAGTGCAGAAGGAGGGTGGTATGGCTGAGTTAGGAATTGAGTCGCTATGGGTGGAGTTGAGGAATAGGAAGGGAGAGGTTACTATGTTGGGTGTGTACTACAGACCGCCCAACAGTCCGTGTGCCGTGGAAGAAGGGATATGTAAGGAAATTTTAGATAAGTGTAGGAAGAATAGGGTAGTTGTAATGGGAGATTTCAATTTCCCTGGGGTAGATTGGAAGGTGCCGAGAGCGGAAGGTGCGGACGGGGAGGAATTTGTACAGTGTGTTTTAGAAGGGTCCTTGGAGCAGTATGTGGATAGCCCGACTAGAGAGGGGGCTATACTGGATCTGGTTCTGGGGAATTAGCCAGCGCAGGTGATTGACGTTGTAGTAGGAGAGCATGTGTCTAATAGTGACCACAACTCTGTCTGCTTTAGGGTATTAATGGAAAAAGATGAAGCCTGCCCTAAGGGGAGGGTGTTAAACTGGGGGAGGGCTAGATATAGCCAGATTAGTCAGGATCTTAGGGATACCGACTGGGATAAGCTGTTCGAGGGTAGGTCGATGCTGCACATGTGGGAGTCTTTCAAGAGAAAACTAAAATTTTTGCAGGAAAGACACGTGCCGGTAAGGAGGAAGGATGGGAAGGGTAGGATTAGAGAACTGTGGGTTACTAGGGATGTTGAGGACTTGGTCAGGAAGAAGCGGGAGGCGTACGTTAGATCCAGGCAATTGGGGACAGAGGCAGCGCTTGAAAAATATAGAGAGTGTAGACGGGATCTTAAAAGGGGTGTCAGAAAGGCAAAAAGGGGCCACGAAATGGCTTTGGCAGGTAGGATTAAGGAAAATCCTAAGGCATTTTACTCCTCCGTAAGGAGCAAAAGGATGGTTCGAGGGAAGATTGGACCTCTCAGGGACAGAGGAGGGGAACTATGCTTAGAGCCTGAGGGAATGGGGGAGATCCTGAATGAATACTTTGCGTCGGTATTCACACAGGAGAGGGGCCTGATATCTGATGCCGGCTTTGAGGATTTTGAGACCCGTTAAAGGAAATAATCATTACGAGGGACGAAGTGTTAGAACATAGAACATAGAACATAGAACAATACAGCACAGAACAGGCCCTTCGGCCTTCGATGTTGTGCCGACCAAAATAAAAAGCAATGCCCCTCCAAACTAAACCATTCCCTTCTCTTCCATATACTTATCAATTAACCTCTTAAACGCCACCAAACTTGGCGCATCTACAACAGCTGCAGGCAGGGCATTCCACTCCCTAATCACTCTTTGAGTAAAGAACCTACCTCTGATATCCGTCCTATAACTCATACCCCTTAATTTAAAGCTGTGTCCCCTCGTGCTAGCTTTCTCCATCCTAGGAAAAAGGCTATCACTGTCCACCCTATCTAAACCTCTAATCATCTTATATGCTTCAATAAGATCCCCCTTAGCCGCCTCCTTTCTAACGAAAACAACCTCAAATCCTTCAACCTCTCTTCATAGGACCTGCCCTCCATACCAGGCAACATCCTAGTAAACCTCCTCTGTACCCTCTCCAATGCCTCCACATCTTTCTTATAATGTGGCGACCAGAACTGCACACAATACTCCAAGTGCGGCCGCACTAGAGTTTTGTACAGCTGCAACATGATGCTGCGGCTCCTAAATTCAATCCCCCTACCAATAAAAGCTAAGACTCCATAAGCCTTCTTAACAACTTTATCCACTTGACTGCCTACTTTCAGGGATCTATTGACACATACACCACAAAGTTGGGGCTTTTAGGTAGCATAAAGACTTATAAAGCCCCGGGGCCTGATGGTATTTATCCCAGGCTGCTAAGGGAGGTGAGAGATGACATTGCTGGGCCTCTGATGCAAATCTTTGTCTCTTCTTTGGACACAGGTGAGGTCCCAGAGGACTGGAGGATTGCAAATGTAGTACCGTTGTTTAAAAGGGTCAGAGGGATAACCCAGGGAACTATAGGCCGGTGAGCTTGACTTCAGTTATAGGTAAGCTAATGGAGAGGATCCTCAGGGACAGGATGTATGAGCATCTGGAGCGCTGCGATCTGATCAGGGATACGCAGCATGGCTTCGTTAAGGGGAGGTCGTGCCTTACAAATCTAGTGGAATTTTTTGAAGAGGTGACAAAAACGGTTGATGAAGGACAAGCCGTTGATGTCGTCTACTTGGATTTCAGTAAGGCATTTGACAAGGATCCCCACGGTAGGCTGATAAAAAAGGTGAAGGCGCATGGGGTACAGGGCCAGGTATGTAGATGGGTTGAGAACTGGCTTGGGAGGAGGAGACAGCGGGTAGTAGTGGAAGGCTCTTTTTCCAACTGGAGGTCAGTCACTAGTGGTGTGCCACAGGGCTCAGTACTAGGACCTCTTCTATTTGTGATTTATATAAATGACTTGGAAGAGGGGGTAGATGGTGTGATCAGCAAATTTTCTGATGACACTAAGATGCTTGGATTGGCGGGGACTGAGGAGCAGTGCCAGGCAATACAACAGGACATAGATAGGCTGGTAGACTGGGCAGATAGATGGCAAATGGAATTTAATCCGGATAAATGCGAGGTGATGCATTTTGGCCAGAATAATGTAGAGGGGAGTTATAGGATAAAAGGTAAAACTATCCGGAGTATAGAGACGCAGAGAGACCTGGGGGTGCAGGTTCACAAGTCTCTGAAGGTGTCAGTACAGGTGGAGAAAGTGATAAAGAAAGCGTATGGTATGTTAGCCTTCATAGGAAGGGGTATAGAATACAAGAGTAGGAGTCTGATGTTACAAGTGTATAGAACGTTGGTTAGGCCTCACTTGGAGTACTGCGTCCAGTTCTGGTCGCCGTACTACCAGAAGGATGTGGAGGCCCTGGAGAGAGTGCAGAGGAGATTTACCAGGATGCTGCCTGGTATGGAAGGGCTGTCTTACGAGGAAAGATTGAACGCACTGGGGTTGTTTTCCCTTGAAAGACGTCGGCTGAGAGGGGATCTATTAGAGGTATATAAGATTATGAGGGGTATAGATAGAGTAAATGGTGGTAAGCTTTTTCCACCATTAGAATCGGATAGAACGAGGGGTCACGGCCTTAGGGTGAGGGGGGTTATGTATAAGACGAATATTAGAGGGCATTTTTTCACACAAAGGGTAGTGGGGGTGTGGAATGCACTACCGAGTAAGGTGGTGGGAGCAGGCACGCTAGGGTTGTTTAAGGGTCTCTTGGACAGCCACATGAGCGGTCTGCAGATAGAGGGATATAGGAGGACTGTTTAAATACTTTATTTGTTTCCACAGGCTATTCGGTCCACCTTGTTGACCAACAAGGCGCATGCATTCGGCAGGTCGTGCGAGGGCTGCTCTTGGATGTTACTTCAGGAGTGGCCTAGTGCTTCATGTCGTTAGTGTATGCTTAAACTGGACCATCAGATGGGCAACATGACAGCTCAGAGACTATCGCTGTTGCTGTGCAGACACATGGATTTGGGCCTGTGTCTGCAGGAGTTTGCGCGTTCTCCCCGTGGTTGCGTGGGTTTTCTCCAGGTGCTCAGGTTTCCTCCCACATCCCAAAAATGTGCTCTTAGGCTGATTGGGTAACAAATTGTCCCTATATTGGTCTCTATATGTCATTAAGACGTTAGGACGTTGGCGCGGGCTCATTGGGCCGAAGGGCCTGTTTCCCGTGCTGTGTTGTTCTTTGTTCTTTGTTAAGTAAGATGACTGAACCTGTGCACATCCCATCCACTACAGGAATTGTAGCAGGCAGGGCTGCACACCATGTAAAGGTCCTTTCACTTCTGCTGGGATTTTTCAGTTTTGGGGCAAGCTGGAAAATTCCATTGTAGATGTTTTTAAAATTCTTTCGCCAAGATGTGGGCCAACATTTATTACCCATCCCTAGTTGTCCTCAGGAGGATGGTGGTGAGCTGTCTCACTCATGCTCTGTACATTGGAGTAAGACTTTTAAACTCAATCCCTCTTGTCACAAAAGCCAACATTCCATTTGCATTCCTAATTACTTGTTGTACCTACTTGCCTTTTGTGATTCATGCATGAGGACACTCAGATCCCTCTGGACCACAGCATACTGCAAATTCGCTCCATTGGAATCCTTCATCCGTGGGGACTTGAGGACTATCTAAAACACTGGGAATGTGCCTCCCAACTAAATGTCTGTTCAACTTGTGAAAGATAACTTTATTGATGGAAACAGATACAGTAATGATTTTCCAGAAAGGGAATTGGATTGAATCTTGAAGATGATTACTATGCAGAATGAGCAGGGAAATGGGTCCTAACTGGAGATCTCTTTCAATGGGCTAGCATAGGCAGGATGGGGCTGAATGGCCTCTGGCTGTACTCTAGCAATCTAACATTCTATGATTAATAGCAGGGGATTAACTTTTGCAGAGAACAATCAGCATTTGGAATTGACTTTGAGGATAGGAGGCATGGTGGCATGGTTAGCACTGTTGCCTTACAACACCAGGGATCTGGGTTCAATTCTGAGCTTTGGTCACTATCTGTGTGGAGATTGTACGTTCTCCTCATGTCTGTGTGGGTTTCCTCTGGATGCTCCAGTTTCCTTCCAAAGACTGAAAGATGTGCTGATTCGGTGGATTAACCATGGTAAATGTGTGGGATTATGGTGATAGCATTCGGTGGTGGCCTAGGAAGAGGTAGGTGTAGACTTGATGGACTGAGTGATCTCCTTCTGCACTGTGGGGATTTATAAATAGTGGAATCTCATCATTTAAGCACCTCTGGATGAATGAGTTAAAATGGGCTGAATGGCCCTCCCATCAATAGCGACCTTGTGATATCCTATCTCTTCTTGTGATATCCTAAAGCAGGTAGCAACTCCTTCAATGTCTAACTGTTATGAGGGAAAGCACAGATTGCTATTGAACATCAGAGCACATTCTCTTCCTCAGTTGGAAGTCTGTTTTTGATTGTGATGCTAACTTTCCCCACGTTGAGTATGGAAGAGGTTTGAATGGATTGGCCTTTGTGTTCTTACAGAGTTTGACTCGACAAGATTGTCTCGAATGGTGTTCACCAAACTCCACGAAGTCTGCTGCAGCTGGGTGAAAGATTTGCCACTGACTCGAAGGACACACCCCTATTTTGAAACGTCCATCCACGCCATCAAAAACATGCGCAGAAAAATGGAGGACAAACATGTTTGTCTGCCAGATTTCAATACTCTCTTCAATCTGGAGGTAAGTGACAGCTATAGGTCTCAATGTACACTATGGATTCCAAGCTGAGCATTCTGTATGATCCCTACAGTGCAGAAGGAGACTGTTCAAGAGCATCCCACCCTATCTCTGTAACTCCATCTATTGCCCCACTAATGACAGCATGATGACACAGTGCTAGCACTGTTGTCTCATAGTGCCAGAGAGCTGGATTTGATTCCTGCCTTGGGTCACTGTCTGTGTGGAGTTTGCACACCCTTCCTATCTCTGCGTGTGTTTCCTCTAGGTGCTCCAGTTTCTCCCGCAGTCTGAAAGATGTGCTGGTTAGATGCATTGATTGTGCTAAATTCTCCTTTAGTGTATCCAAACAAGCACTGGAGTGTGGTGACTAGAGGATTTTAACAGTAACTTCTTTGCAGTGTTAACGTAAGCCTAGTTGTGACACTTCTAAATAAACTTAATCCCCCTAAATTACACATCTTGGGAGGGGCAATTTAGCACAGCCTAGCCTGCACATCTTTCAGACTGTGGGAGGAAACTCGAACACCTGGAAGAAACCCACGCAGACACAGGGAGAACGTGCAGACTCCACATAGACAGTGACCCAAGTCAGAAATCAAACCTGGGTCCCTGGCAATGAGAGGCAGCAATGCTAACCACTGTGCTACCATTCCACTCCAATGCAGTCCTCTACACAGCATCCATGACCCCAGTTGAGCATCTTCAGCTCCATTGGAGTAGTCTAGGCCTCAACTAAACACCCTCAGCCTCAGCTAATCCTTATAAAAGGATTATCCATTATTCTTTATTTCCCATTATTCTGGAAACTTAAGAGAAATGGCAAAACAGAGATGCTTTATGTGGAACTCCATTGCCCGTGTCTCCATGGGTTACCTCCGGGTGCTTCAGTTTCCTCCCGTAGTCCAAAGATGTACAGATTAGGTGGATTGGCCATGCAAAATTGCCTCTTAGTGTCAGGGGGACTAGCTAGGGTAAATACCTGGGGTTACAGGGATAGGGTCTGGTGGGATTGTGGTTAGTACAGACTCAATGGGCTGAATGGCCTCCTGCACTGTAGGATTTTCTGATTTTACGGAACTCACAACCAAAGAGCTAACACTGATCTACTGATGCCCCTCTCAGTTATCCCTTTATTCAGACAGTAATTCGGAACAGAACGTGACCCAGATACGAGGCAGGGAACTCTGCTGACTCATGCTTTGTTAAGATCTTACAGTAACAGCTGTCACCAGCAGAATGTCTCATTGCAAAAACCCCCTCCTTCATCAATCTTTCCGTCTAAACCAAGGCTATTGCCAACTGCCAGGCTGAATGGGGCCATCAGGAGTAGAGAGGTCATTCATTAGTCAATTATTTTAATTGTATGATTTAATTTGATTTATTGTCAATTGTATTAGTGTAGTGAAAACTATTGTTTTTTGCCTGCTATACAAAGCATGCTGTTCATAGAGAAGGAAATGACAGAGTGCAGAATGTAGTGTTACAGTCATAGGTAGGGTGTCGTGAAAGGTCAACTTAATGCAAGATATGTCTATTCAAAAGTCTGACAGCAGCAGAAAAGAAGCTGTTCTTGAGTCAGTTGGTATGTGATCTCAGACTTTTGCATTTTTTTATTGACGGAAGGAAGTGGAAGAGAGAATGGGGTGTGTGTGGTCCTTAATTATGCTGGCTGCTTTTCCAAGGCAGCAGGGAGTGTAGACAGAGTCAATTGATAGGAGGCTGGTTTTTGATTTAATTTGATTTGATTTATTATTGTCACATGTATTAGTATACAATGAAAAATATTATTTCTTGCGTGCTCTGCACACAAAGCATACTGTTCATAGAGATGGAAAGGAGTGAGTACAGAAAGTGGTGTTACAGTCATAGCTAGGATGTACAGAAATTGCATTAAAGTATTGCTGGAGAGTTTAAAAGAGTTAGAATGAAGTTTTAGAAGCATAGAACGAGAGTAAAGGATAGAATTAGAAAGTATGCTGGGCACAGTTTGCAAGAAGTTGCCTCACACCGGCGCCATCTTAGGGTGAATGGTTTGTGTGATGGTCTGGGCTGACTGAATGTATTGCTGTTTGTGGGATCTTTCTCTGCACACTGAGATCTCCCCTAATCGGACCAGATTTGGGAAAAGATAAAACACTCATTGGCTGTCAGTTGTTTTGTGAAATTCAAGAAGCTTGTCTGTCTTTCCAGAACTTTCCTCTGTTTCTCTCACCAGGATCAGGAGGAGCAGTCATTTTTCGCTGTGTTTGATGGGCACGGAGGGGTAGACGCCGCAATCTATGCCTCCATCCACCTCCACGTGAACCTGGTGCGACAGGAAATTTTCCAACATGACCCAGCTGAGGCACTGTGCCGCGCTTTCCGCCTTACAGATGAACGATTTGTGCAGAAAGCCGCCAGAGAGGTTTGTCCCTGACTCCTGGCTAAGTGCCAATTTCCAAAATCTCCCCGCTGTCTCTTGGGAAAACCCTTGACCGGCTCCCAGGAAAACCTTGTGCCAATACCTAGGAACCCGCCTCCCCCCCCCCAACCCAACCACAGTCTCTCGGGAAAACCTTTGGCTGACTTCCAAGAAACTCCCCGCCGAAACCCCCGCCTTTTGAGCTCCGATTCCCAGATAAGAACCTCCACCGACTCCTGAGTAAAGCCTTCGTTGAGTGCTGAAAACCGAGCGCCAACTCCTGAGAAACCCCAACCTAATGGCAAAGGCTCAGCTCTGAGACTGAGGAGCCCCAGACATTCATTCCCAGACCTCCCCAGCCCCTCCCTAATACAAAACGCCCACACACTTTCCCCCAACACCTCCCACCTATTATCTTCCCCCATGCAACTGCACCCCCCTCATACATCCCTCACATACTTCCCCCATCACACTTCTACCAGCCCACCTACACATTTCTCCACATACTTCCCCCTCCCACTCCCCCCCATCCTCCAGAACACTTCCTCTCACCTTTCTTCCCATTGCTTCTGTTGAGATCAGTAATGTGCACACTGCGAGGGAACTGGGTCTGGAATTGAACTCTTGTACCTTGGGCAATGAGTCAATACAACATTAGCTCAACCTGTCAACTGATGTAGCACCCAGGAAATTCTGGGTGCCCCAACCCTGGGCTACACTGAAATGTAGCAGAGAGAGTGACCATTCATCCTGTCATGTCTGTTCTAGCTTTTTGAATGTGCAGTACCACCTGGTCCCAGAGCCCCAGCTTCTCACCCTAATACCCTGTAAGCCAATCCTTTTTATCCTACATTTTCCAATCCCATTTCTGTGGAATCTGGTTCCACCATCCCTGCCAGAGATGCATTCCTGATCTTAATTCTCTTCAGTGAAGAGCTTCTGCATTTCCTCCTTCTCCAATTCTTCTGCCAATTACTTGAAGCCTCTGGTTGGTGACCTGCAGTTGAAATATTTCTTCCTACCCACTTGCAATCCCTGTTTCATTTTGAATCCCTCTCTGTCTTCCCCAGAACTATCGCCGCTGTGAGGAGAGCAGTTCCTCCAATCGCTGGACTTAACCGAGATCCCTCCAGTTTTCTCTGTCCATTCATTCCAGTGAAAACTATTGTTGCAATTAGAAACTTGAGGATTCTTTCTATCATAGAATCCTACAGTGCAGAAGGAGGCTATTTAGTCCACTGAGTCTGCACCAACCACAATTCCACCCAGGCCCTATCTCTGTAACTCCATGCATTTACTCTGCTAATTCCTCTGATACTAAGGAGCAATTTAGCATGGCTGATGCAGCTAACCAAAATGTCTTTCATACTGTAGAAGGAAACTGGAGCACCCGGTGGAAACCCATGCAGACATGGAGAGAATGTGCAAACTCCACACAGACAGCGGTCCAAGTCAGGAATCTGGCACTGTGAGGCAACAGTGTTAACCACTTTGCCATCCTATCCACCAATGGCTTCTATTAGTGAGAGGGGAAGTTCCTCCTCTCTTCCCTTGCTCCAATCTGATTTCCCCTCCCCCCTGCACCCCCAAACTTCCCTCAGTCTGCTGGCATTATCCTCTACACAGCACCACGAGACAATGGGAAGATCAGAGATTTGGAGGGAGTGAAAGACAGTCTGAAATTACCACTATCTACTCATTTCTGTTAAGGAAAAATTTCTCTCCATATGCGGTTTTAATAAAACACAGACAGATATGTCTCCTTCTCATTGTTCTTAGAACCTGCGATGTGGAACAACAGGTGTTGTGACTTTCATGCGAGGGAACATGCTTCATGTGGCCTGGCTGGGCGACTCTCAGGTGATGTTGGTACGAAAAGGCCAAGCAGTGGAACTGATGAAACCTCACAAACCAGACAGAGAGGTGAGTGCTCAACACTGTCACAGTCTCAGTCATTTTCACTTTTTGTATAGGTGTGAATCCTAGAATCCCTACTGTATAGAAAGAGGTGATTCAGCCCATTGAGTCTGCACTGACAACAATTACACTCAGGCTCTACCCCTGTAACCCTCCATGCTTGCCTTTATAATCCCTTTGATATTAAGGGCAATTTAGCATGGCCAATCAACCTAAACTACACATCTTTGGACTGTGGGAGGAAGTCGGAGCACCCAGAGGAAACTTGCATAGACACAGGGAGAATGTGCACACTCCAGACAAACTGTGACCTAAGCTGGGAATTGAACCTGGGTCCCTGATGCTGTGAGACTAACCACTGTGCCACCATGCTTTGAATTGAGAGATGCTGGGTTTCCCCACTCATGGAGACTGGAGTCCATAATCCTTGCCATCACATCAGTGCAGTATGCACAGGGTGCCTCTTTGCTTTAACATCTCATCTGAAAAACAGTCTGCTTTCCCAGGTGAATGGAACAGGTCCTGTGGTTATTGCTTTGAAGGAGAGCCGAGGTTTCATCCCCAGTGTCCTCACTAACAGAAACCACAAACCCTGTTATCCTGAATGGGGGCTGGACTCCACTGATGGATGGATATTATTGCAGTTTACGATCCTATTGGGAGACTCTGACTCTTACAGAAGAGGACAGCAGTGACAGGAATTCCTGCCACATAAGGTCATGAAGCAGGAATAGGCCACTCAGTCCCTCTAGCCTCCTGCACTCCACCATTCAGTAAAATCTTGGCTGATCTGGCTGTGTCCTTAACAACACTTTCCTATCTGTCCCCATGGTCATTGATTCATTTATCAAAAATCAAACTCAGATCTGCATATATTCAATGATCCAGTCCTTCACTGCTCTTTGAGGGAAAGAATTCCCTCTGAGAGAAGAAATTCCTCCTCATCTCTTTTCAAATAAGAAACTCCTCATTTCAAAACCATGCAGCCCCTGGGTTCTGGAGTCCTCACAAAGGGGAAACATCCTCTCGGCATCCATCCTGTCAAGATCCCTTCAGAGTCTTGTTTTAATGAGATCATCACTTCTTCTTTATGGGGCGGCACTGTGGCACAGTGATCAGCACTGCTGCCTCACAGCGTTAGTGATGCGGGTTTAATTCTAGCCTCTAATCTATCTGTGTGGAGTTTGCATGTTCTTCCCATGTTTCTGTGGGTTTCCTACAACATTCCAAAGATGTGCAGGTTAAGATGACTTAGATGCTAAATTGCCCTTTAGTGTCAGGGTGATTAGCAGGGTAAATATGTAGATGTATGGGGGGTGGGATTGTTTTTGGTGCTATTTTGATGGACTGAATGATCTCCTTCTGCACTGTTGGTTCTGTGACTTTTCTAGACTCTAATGAGTAAAGGCCCAATCTGCTTCAGCGCTCCACATAAAACAACCCTTTTGCCCCAGGAATTAGTCTGCATCCTCTTTAAATTGCTTCCAAAGGAAGAATATCCGTCTGGAAAGCAAGGAGACCAAGACTGCAATCTTACCAAAATGTCCTGTATGTTTGCCTTGCTTGCCTCTCCCAACCATCTTCAAGAATTTTAACATGTTTTTATTGAAGCTGGTTTATTCCAATTTGAGTTACCAATTATATGGTCCAGTTTTTGCCTCCTCTGGAAATTCCTAGAAAATGGAATGTCAAGAATAGGTGAAGTCTTGAGGGTTAACATTAGGGAATTGGATCAGGACACTCAGATATAATTCCTTCTTTTACAAAGTTATATTTCTTGTCTTGACTTTAAATCTTGTTATAAATCCCTACTTCGTTATTTATAATGGTCATTCCCTATGTATATGCGTCACACTGTAATGATACCCTCCTACCACTGGCAGAGCTGCTAGTGGGAGGGTGTAACAAAAGCTCATCATAACTCCTCTCTCTTCATTTATAATGAGATATGTCAGGAAATGCATGGTTCAATAGGATTTTTAAAAATACCTCAAGAAGGTTAAAAACAAGACAGAATTTTTTTTAAAAGTTGGTCTGTTCTCTCATATTTCTCATTCTGGAATTTTCTAACACCCAGAAAGATGCAATGGGGTGAATCCTTTAGCACATTCTCTAATTTTTACTGAGGTGTTAATGCAGTGATGGAGCATCCAGACAGGAACAACTCCAGTTGAAAGGCAAATGCCCATCATAACTTCTCCTTGTGACTGGATCAACGAGCTTAACCACGTCTCAACCCGGCTGCTCCGTTTTTGCTGACTTGTTCTTCCTTTTTCTCTCCCTCAGGATGAAAAGCAGCGGATTGAAGCACTAGGAGGCTGTGTGGTGTGGTTTGGGGCTTGGAGAGTCAACGGAAGCCTTTCTGTCTCCAGAGCCATCGGTGAGGTTTTTGCAGGAACCTGACTCTCTGTCCACATGTCACAAAAACACAGCACCTGGACCCCCTTTACATTCAATCCACAGCAAGAATTCAGTCATTCAGCTCATCTGGTCCATGTCAGTGTTTATACTCCATACATACCCTCTCTCACCCAACTTCATTTCCCCCTATCAACATTATCCTTCTGGTCCTTTCTCCCTCATGTGTTTCTCTGGCTTCCCTTTGAGTGCATCTATATTACGCGTCTCAGCCACTCCCGGTGGGAGCGAGTTTCACTCTCTTCCCACTCTCTGGGTAAAGAGTTTCTCCTGAATTCCCCATTGGATTTATTGATAGTTCCTGATTTTGGTCTTGCTTACAAGTGGAAATATCCAGCATGGTCCATTCTGCTAAATTCCTTTATAATCTCAGAATCTTAAAGATTTCTCTACAGCTTTCCTGATCAGATCAACCGGTTATAATCCATGTAAATCTTTGCATGTGCTTCAACACCTCCATAGCCTTTTTTATCAATGTGGAGATCACAGCTGTTCTCTGCAGTCTGTGCCACTCAGTGACACAGTGTGGACCATTCACTGGATGCTTCCAATCACTCATTTTCCAGGATTTTCCCAGTTGTGGGTTTAGTTCAGTTATTCTGTGAGAATTCCCAGATTTTAGCTTAAAGCAGGAAACCTGCTTGCTTCAGGTTCCTGTATCTGATAAACATAAGAACTAGGAGCAGGAATAGGTCGTCCAGCCCTTCAAGCTTGCTCCACCATTCAATCAGATTGTGGCTAATCTTTTTGTGGACTCAGCTGCACTTATCCACCTAAATCAGGGTGACAAGGTGTGAACCCACGGACAGTAGTCTTTACCCTGATTGTGAAAGCTTCATACCCTAACTCGGGTATGAGGAGGATAGTGCGATTTATCAGTTGAGTTGTAATTGAAACATAAAATGTGTCTGGTTTTGAATAAGTTGCGATCTGTGTATCAGTCTCAGCCATGGAACTAAGTCAAGAAGATTGAGGACATAAGCCCTACTCCAAAAACTACGGCCTCATAATTTAACCTGACACATTCAGTGCATTACTGACGGCGTCCACTGCTGTTCTTCAAATGAGATATTAAACCAAGATAAAATATCCCACTGCATCCATGGAAAGTGAGCAACAGAATTCTCTCAATCTTCCTTTATCCCTTGAAGGCACCACAGTGGCACTGCTGCCTCACAGTTCCAGGGCCCTGGTTTGCTTCCCAACTTGGGTTACTGTCTGTGCAGAGTCTACACATTCTCTCCATGTCTGTGTAGGTTTCCTCCAGGTGCTCATTTCCTCCCACAGTCTGTAAGACATGCTGATTAGGTGCTTTGGACATACTAAATTCTCGCTCAGTGGAGATGGGAATACCTCCTTTAAAAAGTACCTGGATGAGTACTTGGCACCCCATAACATTCAACGCTATGGGTCAAATGTGATTAAATGGGCAGGTTAGGGCTTTTCATGTGTTGGCACAGATTTTATGGGCTGAAAGGCTGCTTCTGCACTGCAGTATTCTGTGATTCTGTAATCTAACCAGGCACTAAAGAGTGGCATCTGGAGGATTTTTCACAGTAACTTCATTGCAGTATGAATGTAAGCTTACTTGTGACAATAATAAATTTTAATTTATTATTTTAAATTTTAAATATTGCTGTTTGTGGGAACTTGCAATGCATAACCTGGCTGCTGCTTTTCCCCTTATTTCAAGTTCAAAAAAAAAGTACATAATTGCTGAGACTGTCCAAAGGAAAGGAAATCTACAGTATAGAGAATGCCCTTTTACCATTACATCTGTGCTAGTCCAAAACAATCTGTTATCAGTTCTGGTCACCCTATTATAGAAAGGATCTTATTAAACTAGAAAGGTTGTAGAAAAGATTCACTAGGATACTACCAGGACTTGATGGTTTGAGTTATAAGGAGAGGCTGGATAGACTAGGACCTGGGGGCTTAGGGATAATCTTATAGAGGTCTATTAAATAACGAAGGCCACAGATCAGCTCAATAGTCAACATCTTTTCCCAAAGGAAGGGGAATCTAATACTAGAGAGCATAGGTTTGCAGTGAGAGAGGAAAGATACAAAAGAGGAGCAATTTTTTTCCACACACAGCGTAGCGAGTGAATGGAACAAGCTTCCAGAGGTAGTAGAGGCAGGTAAATTTTGTCTTTTAAAAAGCATTTAGTTACATAGATAAGATAGGGATAGAGGAATGTGGGCCAAACAATTGTGACCAGCTTAGTGGTTAAATAGTGGACAAGTTGTGCCGAATGGCCTGTTTCTATGCTGTCAACTCAATGATTGTCATTGCAAGGAAAAGGGTCAGAAAGATTCCTGTATGTTTAACCGTGTGGTACTCTGATTATCCCAGGTGATGCCGAACACAAACCGTATATCTGTGGTGAGGCTGACAGCGACTCCACAGTGCTGGATGGAACTGAAGATTACCTCATCCTGGCTTGCGATGGCTTCTATGACACCATGGAGCCTGAGGAGGCGATCAAGGTGGTAGCTGATCATCTGAAGGAGAATAATGGTGACAGCAGCATGGTGGCCCACAAGCTGGTGGCCTCTGCCCGTGACGCCGGCTCCAGTGACAACATCACAGTAATTGTGGTCTTCTTGCGTGACCTCAGTGCTGCTGCGGAAGACGAGGAAGAAGCCAATGGCGACTCTAAGTGGACGGGCAACTCATTCGACGGTGCCCAGGGAGATGGCGGGGACGATAAGGAAAATCGAGGGGACTACCACGGCCCCCGATCACTGCCCCAATATGGAACCGCCTCGGAGCTGGCTCAAGATACACGAGAAGACTCGCTCACTGACAGAACTAGCCTCACTTTGGGCCCCCAAGTTGTTGTCCTCCCACCGGTGGCCAGTGCCAAGGAATTACCTCTGACACAGTGCAGGCCAAAGAGGCCTGAGGTATCCCACGTGGAACCAGCACGTTCCACCCTGCGGGAACGCTGGGACTTTGCGCCAGACGAGCCCCGGCATCGGAAGCCTCCCCCTGCGAGTCGGATAAGAAAGCAAAGCCGAGCGGAGAGACAGACTCGCCGCTATGCCGGAAGCCAGCAAGACCTCTGGGGTGCCGGCAAGGCCTCCTGCAAGGAGAGGCAGCAAGGACAGCGGTCAGCTGGGCAGCCAGAGCATCGCGCACTACTCCTCACCCGCAAGGCTGGAGGCAAAACTACAAGGAATTGCAAAGGGTTGACACACCAGCCACTTTGGCAGAGAGAAGTTGGTGGTATATGCCGCTTAGGAGGCATAGGTCACAATAGTTGGCATGGGAGAATGCCAATGAGTTTACATGGCTTCTGTCTACTTCAACAGTAACACTTTCACATAGCGTTACCCCCTGTTATTAGACTGGAGTTCTCAACACAAAGCTCCCCTCTTTCTAGACAATCCTCACTTCACTAGCTTACTAATAAATCAATTAAATAGTCTTCATGTCATTTTATATTGCAGCCCAGGCAAAGTAGCTGAAGCCTATAAGAGTAAGCCATGCCACTCAGGAAAGATGATATCTTAACTGGTTTCTGTAGACTGAGCTGTCTTCACTCTGGCATTTGCCTCCAAGGATACTGCTCAACTATACTGAATCCCCAAAACTCCCCAGTTGGACTGATTGGATAGCCAGGTTGGGAGGAGGTGAAGGTTAAGGGGAAGGGAAGATTTGTGTAATGTCTTAATTGCCCCGTCCAACCCAACCTAAACACATATTAGAGTATCTGACTGGCCCTCATTTGCCACCACCTCATTTTAAATCAAATCCATGTGCATCGCTGGCAATGCAGGTCCTTCGTCACAACCAGTAGAGGGAGATGAGACTTCTTCAACTGCTGGTAATGTCTTTGAGGCAACAGCCACTCATGAGCTATCCTCACTGGAATTGGACTGGATTGCATCCTCAATGGCCAGTTCAGTGACTGCATGGGCAAATTGGTTTCTTATTCCTGATGGCATAGTTTGAACTCACTCTCTCAATTCAGTCTATAACTCTGGGTTACTGGTAACATGATGTAGAGATGCCAGCGTTGGACTCAGGTAAACTCAGTAAAGTTTTACAACACCAATTTTAAATCCAACCAATTTATTTGATAGTAAATCAGCGAGCTTTCAACCTTTTCGTCTTCGTCAGGCAAATGGTTGGATTTAAAATTGGTGTTGTAAAACTTTACTATCAAATAAATTGGTTGGATTTAAAATTGGTGTTGTAAAACTTTACTGAGTTTACTGGTAATAATCATTACACCAGCATACATTTGAGAGAGTGCATCTTTGGTCTGATAAATCAACCTCCCTCCCTCCAAACCACCCCCCCTCCCTTGACTATCCTCTCTATGGTTGTGTCTTCTATTCTAAGTTGTCCCCAGCAGGTCTGGTGGACAACTTACATCCTCCCCATCCCAGTCCCATAACAATCACCCTAATTTCCCCATCTCAGACCTGAGTTGTGGCCTTGGTATGACAGCCGCAGAAGATTCACCACCCCCCCGCAATCATCCCATGGCAAAGTGCCTGACCTGCATTCAGAGTTACCCTCAGTCAAAGAAGATGGGGGAAGGGTCCAGAGCTGGGTTTGACCAAGGGAAGCAAGCCCCCAGGAATGGGTAGAAACAGTGTGTGAAAGTGAATATCTCAGTTTACAGAACTCATTAAATTGCAGTAACTGTGATTTCACTGATAATCAATAGGTTAAACGTATTTATGTGACTTTGGCTGTAGAATTTATTCAAAGCAAATCAAATCCGTGTGGCTAAGGCTCTGAACCTAATTATTCCTATACCTGTAATAGGCTCTCCTTAAATTAAAAGCACTTGTAATAGTTACATATTGAATAGTAGTCCTGGCATTATAAACATAAATTAGTACACTCATCTGAGACCTCCCCCACTAAACACTGACAGTAGCAACCCACGGTAGCTAGATACAATTTATGAAATATCTCCTTCTCAAACTAAAGTTAGTTCTGTAAGACATGTATGATGCGTTAGTAGTTTTTTGGTCTGATTATATACCTGTACTGGTACCCATGCAAGTCTGATTATGAAACTGAGCTGGTCCACTATACAGCTGGAACTTGTGCCACTGCTGATAGGGGTCTGACTGTATCAGTTCACCTGTACTAGTCACCTGTAGCAATCCAGCCATTCACCTGGGCTGACACTGATGTGTATATCTATTTGAGTTTCTGGTCTTACTGGAACCCAAGAGTACTTCCAGCATCATGATGATACACCTGTACAGGTGCCTGTTATGGTATGACACTACCTGCTGGGATATGTACCCTGTGCTGCTGCTTAGCAGTCTGATTGCATAAGTATCTGCATACATACCAATTGTACACCTTCAGCAGTTTGGCAATACTGTTCCAATTGTGCACCTGCACTGCTGCCTGTAGTTGTGTAGATACTGCCTACAACTGTAGCAGTTCGATTGTACACCTGTACTGGTGCCTGTAATTGTATGGCTATTGACTATAACTGTAGCAGTTTGACTGTACAACTGAACTGGTGCTTGTAGTTGTATAGATACTAACTACTATTGTAGCAATTTGACCGTACACCTGAACTGGTACTGTAGTTGTATAGTTACTGACAACTGTGGCAGTTTGACTGTACACCCAAACTGGTGCCTGTAGTTGTATAGATGATACTGACTACGACTATAGCAGTTTGACTGTGCTGGTTTCACACTTTAGAACAATTCTTGCTTCGTGACACGCAGTGTTTAGCTGGTCGCAGCTGGTGGTAGCAAGTAGTCCTTAACTTGATTTGAATTCTGTACCCTTATTTGCTTATTGCTCAAGTAATAATGAACTTCCCCTCCCCCAAACCAGTACTGGTATTTACATGTTCAGTATCTTGTAATTTTTAATCATGGTATTTCTGGTGATTATAATGTAAAAAAATTATATATATTATATATATAAAGGTCTTTAAAAAACTTGAACACAAAAAGGTGACTACACTGTTGTAATTATGACTTGTTTCAATGCTGTTTAGTCTGTGTACATTTTATGTTCTATGTAATATCTGTTGTGTATTGGAAGTGGTGGAGCCCTTTGTATTATTATAAGCAAAAGATGACAAGCCTTTAACTAATGATTAAAGGGACTGGACCAGTTTGGTGGGCTCTTATTTACTTGTTGGACTTTCCGGTTGTAGTGTAGGGGAGACTGATTTCTGGTGATTCCTTCATCAGTGCTGGGTCCAAACCCTGCAACTCTCCATCTAAAAAGACAGGAGGGCACCTTCATCGTGCAGATAGCAACAGTTCAAGATAGTAGCTCACCCTCACTTTCTCAATGGACAATAAATACCAACTATGGCAGTGATACCCATAAGCTAGGGAATCAACTTTAAGAATAACACTTTTTCCTCTTCAGTGAGTGACGTCTTCAGCACTTTGCTTGTACCCAGACTCTTCACTCATTTCTTGTAGGAGATTCTCATGAGACCAATCTGATATGGAAGCTATCACAGCTGGCTGGCTTAGGTACCACTGAGGTTTGCTTGTGGCAGGGGGTGAAATATACAAGTTAACCTGTCACAAGGTTAGCAGCACTAGCAATGCTGTCTCAGCATAAAATAACCATTACTGGAGCCGAGTGACAGCTAACCCCTGCTGGATGTTATAGAACCATTAGAATTGACTTGAAACATGTAATGATTTAAAATAAGTGTATTTGTGACATGCTGCATAATCCAGTTCGTTAACATACAACATTGAGTTTGTAAACTTGACCAGAAGGCGCACAGATCCCAGGACTGGAGATAAAATTATAGAAGTCTGACAGTGCAGAAGGATCATAATCTCACCCAGGCCTATCTCCATAATCCCCTAGCTAGACCCCTGATATGAACAAGGTAATTTAGCACAGCCAATCCATCTAACCTGCAGAGCTTTGGTGATGTTTCCTCTTTTGGTGGATTCAAGAAATTACATCCATAAAGTGCTAGAAATTGCACTAATCAGATTAAATGTTCACATACCTGCTAAAAACCATTTCCAAAATCTCAGATTACACGAGCTGCCACAAAACAGCACTATTAAAAAAAACAATGTATTAGAAATTGAGAAACTGATGCAGTTTTATTAACAGCTGAAAAAAAAAAGCATCAAGACATCCAGACTTGCACCTGCGGGTAATCCAAAAAAAAATCACTGAAAATGACCCAAAATGAAACTGTATTTAATAGCTTCATTACTGTCCTGTAATCAGTTTCTTACTAAATGTCACTTATTGAGGGAGGGAAGATTGTGATAATGTCACTGGACAAGTAATTTAGAGGCTCAGGGCAATGCTCTGGGGACACAGGTTCAAATCCTGTGAATTTAAATTCAATTAGGTTTTAAAAAAATCTGGAATTGAAAAGCTGGTCTCAGTAATGCAACTATGAAACTATCATCGCTTATTGCAAAAAAAAAAAAACCCTTTAGGGAACCAAATCTGTCCTTGCCTGGTCTGTTCTGCATGCAATGTAAAATATTCTCAACTGTCCTCTGAAATAGCCAAGTTTTTCCTGATCAAGAAAAACTGGGGAAGAACAACATTCATAGCATCCCGATAGGGCGGCCATTTAGCCCATTGAGTCTGCACCGACTCTCCAAAAGAGCACCCGACCCAGACCCTTCCCACCGCCCTATCCCCGTACATTTATCATTGGTCATTCACCTATCTTCCACATCTTTGGAGACTAAGAAGAAATTTCACAAAGCCAATCTACCTAATCTGCATATCTTTGCAAACCCGCACAGATACAGGAAGAACATGCAAACCCTGTGCAGAAGGTCACCCCAGGCTGGAATTGAACCTGCGTTCCTGGCACTGTGAGGCAGGCAGTGCTAACCACCACACCATCCTTTGGTGACAAAGCCCACGTCACATGAAAAAAATCTTATTTCGGAAAAGACTTTCAAAAACGTGCTGACTGTGGGCTTAAAAAGTACAGCAATTTGAAGTGCCTTGTTGGTATTTAAATATATAACTGCCAGTATTCACTGTCCACCCTCTCTCACGAGAAAGCAAAGTCTGCTGGTGCCAGTGGAACTGTGCATGATTCACCCACCTTAATTAAAATAAAAATCGTCAGGAAGATGAGAGACTGAATCAGCTGGCCATCTGTTCCTGATGCGAACGCACACACGAATTCACACAAAATTTATAAGGGAAGCGAACAAAAGGGAAAAAAAATACAAGGTAATGATTAGGGATAACTTTCATTGGCTTTTAAATGGAACATATCTGTCCCATACATGGTTACTTTCAATCTTAACTGTCAGGTAGGAAACTGACGCTACATAATTTCACCCCATTAAATTATATATAATGACATTCAATAGCTCTTCTGCTTTGAATTCCTGTGAGTCATCATAAGAAGGTGACTCACACCAGGCTTTGGAGGCAGATTCCAGACTGAGCATTAGATTTTTTAGAAAAATATATAGCTGGTATCAATTTCTTGGAAATAATTATTTGAGCAGTTTGATAGTGTCAGCAGTTGGTACTCTGCAGAGGGTAGTTACCCTTCATGGGGATGGGCAAGCATCAACGCACTGCCTGATTGAACTGCAACAAATTAACATCTATTAGCTTGCAAAATGCTTTCATCTACTGGCTTATTGAAGGCAAAGGTTTTATTTATGGTGAAAGTCACAAAGGAATTTCATACAAATAGATTCGACCCCTCCCTACCGTACAAGCTCCATGTTTTAATGATTCGTTCACAATGGGGTAGTGGCACTTTGAGTTAGAGGTACTTGAATATCAAAAGTGTCAGTCTTTATTATTCATAGAACAGGTTCGACAATTTGTGCTGTTGTGCACTGCAGCTGAGCGAGACAAAACGAGCAGATAAGGAAAAAAAGAATGATCAGGTTAGAGAAACAGCTAGATAGGTCAGTAGAAAGATGGAGACAGAAAGACAGACAAAGAAACCAACTAGTTGGCAGCATGTTTTATGGCACAGTGGTTGACACTGCTGCCTCGGTGCCAGGGTCCCAGGTTGAGCATGTGAAGTTTGCACATTCTCTCCATTCTGCCTGAGTTTCCTCAACCTAAAGATGTGCGGATTGTGTTGATTAGACATTAATGTCAGGGGAAATTAGAGGGTAAATACATGGGGTTATAGGATGGGCTGAATGGTCTCCTTCTGCATTGTAGGGATTTTATGATATAGGTACTTATCATAGAATGCAATTGAGACAAAGTAAGAGACAGAGATAGACGTACAGATCAACAGATAGTGATACAGCCAGAGAAAGAGGTGGGTAGACACAGAGAGAAAGCTAATAAATATGACTCAGTAGAAGTTATACAGAAATATATTTTAACAAAGAACTAGCCCCAGCAAACAGCCATGAATTGATACTTTAAATACTGCCAATATTAAAGCAACAGAAAAACACAAGGGTGACATAAAGGTACAATTAATGCAATATTTTAAAAACAGTAGTTGGTGCAGCTTCCTCTTGAACTTCTTCCACTCCAGATTTCCCCATCAAAATCCTGCAAACAAGAGCAGCTGAACTTACTTACTGATGAAAACGGAGCACAGATTCCACTGACCCAAAGTCATGATGGAGCACCAGTATTCTTAATTTAATGTATTCTTTTGCCAAAAGTTTTATTCTTGGAATGAGAAAGATCTCCCTGCCAGCGGGTTGTGCAGTTACAACCTGCAAGTGGCAGATTGGACAGTCGCAATAAATCAGTCTCCGACTTGGAAGTTTTTCCGCATTATTAAATACAAATCCTTACTCAAATATAGCCAACCACTGTAATATTACAGAAACAATCTTGCTGAAGTGTCATGATCCAAGGCTGTAGTTAATATTAAAGAAAGAACTGGTCTTTAAACAGTATTTTCATCAAGTCAGGATACCTCCAACATGCTTTTGAATCAAGTGCTTTGAAGCATATTGCTGTAATGCAGGGAGTCCAACAAGCAATCAAAGCACAACAAAGCTGCGCACACAGCTATGAGATAATCAACAGATAGTACTTTCTAAAAAGTGAGGGATAACTTGTGGCTCAGGACAAAAGGGAGAATTACTCTGCTCATCTTCAAAAACGCACCTTCTCAATCCACATGAGGGGGCAGAGGCTGTTCAAAATTTCATTCAAAAGACAGCACTACTAACAGTGCAACTCTCCCTCAGTACTGACAAAGGAGTTTCAGAGCAGGTTTTATACTCCTATCTCTGGAGGGGAACTTGAGACTCCTGGCTCCTCAAATCACGCTTAGCACACTGGACTTCTGTCAGCATACCTGGGTGGCATAAACCAAATCACAGAAACCCAGGGACAAAGTGAGAGGGGTAGTTCCTTACTAGGATATATACCAAGGCAGAAAATATTAGCTTGCTGTTTCAACTGTTAGCAAGCATCAGTTGAACTCTACTCTGTCCAAAATTTCCAGGTTGCACTCCATACAGATAGCTCCTTTCACTCAACCCAGAAGCGCTGTTTGTGACCACCCCATTGCTGCCATGAGACCAGCTGAACAGGTCCTAGATTTGAATGGGCAGTGCGTACCTAGTGGGGAAAGTAGGAAAACAGAAACGCAGGCTATTGAGTGCAATCGTGGCTGATCTGTGACCCAACTTCACTTACCTGACCTTGATAATTGGATTAACAAATCTATCAGAAAATTTCACCCATAACATTATATATTGTACATTATAGCAACAATCCTTAAAGGAGGATCAAGTATCTGATCTTATTTGAAGACAAGACATTGAGATGAAAAGTAAACTGCTCAAAGTTTAACCAACTGTAAAAAGAAATGCAAATGAGAATGCTCCATGGCACATTATAGAATCCCTACAATGCAAGAGGAAGTCATTTGGCCCTTCCTGTCTGCACTGACTCTGGCAGATCATCATATCCAGGCCCATCCTCCTGTCCTATTCCCGTAATTCCACATACTTGTCCTGCTAATCCACCTAACCTACACATCTTGGGACGCTTAAGTGTCAATTTAGCATGGCAATCCACTTAACTTGTACATCTTTGGGCTGTTGGGGGGAAACTGGAGCATCCCAAAGAAACCCATGCAGACAGTGAGAAATGCAAACTCCATACGGTCAACTGAGGCTGGAATCGAACCCGTATCACTGGCACTGAGAGGCAGCAATGTTATCCATTGCGCCATCCATACTTTTCAACTCAACCTGCCAGTACCATGGAGGGATTTGAATCCTGTCTTCAGGGCACTAACCTAAGCTGCCAAGCTATTAGTCCAGTGATGTTACCACCCATCATCTCCACAAGATGGTTAGTGTGTAGCTATAAGCTGCAGCCTCCTTTTCATATAAAACCATTCTTAATAGACCACTGCCAAAAATCTTCCCTCAAATACTTTTATGTATCTCGTATTGTTTAATGACACTCAATTAGCAATAGCAAGCAATAAGAAATTGTTCCAATGTTGATAATTCTTTCTTCCCCAGAATTTCAGATTGGTTATTTCTCAAAGTGCTTCAAATGGCACTATACAGCGCTGCCATACAAGGTTAATGATAATAACCTAGAATTTGTCAGAAAAGGGAATCTCACATTGTACCAAAGTTGACAGATTGTTGTTTCTTTTAATTCTTTCACAGGATGTGGATATCACCAGCTAGACCAATATTTATTATTTACTTCCAATTGCCCTCAGAATTCCTCCCCCTCCACCCTAGGCAGGCTCCTTTTCCACTATGCCCTTTACCAGATTTATCCACCTCTTGCATCCTCAAACAGACCTTCACATAAAACAAAACTTTTTTGGGTCAGCTTTTTGTTCAGGAATTGTTTAATAGCTCAGAGGAGATTCTGCATTGTAAACAGAGCCACTTCAGCATTTCATTCAAGCCCCATTTGTCTGCTTGCTCAGGCGGATGTTAAAAATTCTGTGGCAGTGTCTCAAAGTCCATAACCTTGGCCAACATTCCATGAGCAATGCTGCTTGCTTATTTCATTGTTGTTTGTGGGATGTCCCTGTAAATATGATAGCTTCATTTACAAATATACTCAAGATGGAGAAATTCACAAGTTGCAAGGCAGTAAATGCAATATGTCCTTTGCTAAGAACATCTATCCGTTTTTTGCAGATTGTAAAATAATTTTTTTGAAGCTATCCCACTCTAAAAACTCAATGTCATTAAAACCCTCATCTGTCCAGAGGAAGCAAATCCTACACAATAAAGTTAACATTTTTCAGTTTTATTAACAAAAAAAGTGCAGAAATGTGATGATGTAAACAAGAGAGACAGTATTTAAAAACAAACACTGAATACACATTACAAATAAACCACAGCTTTCTAAACAGTGCTTTACAGTACAAGGTACATCACATTCAGATAGAATGTCACCATGCATCACAGAGACAAGAGTTCAGGACTGTACAGTTTCTTACTTACATGGATTAGACTGTCAGCAATGATTTACAAAAGGCGGTGTTGTTCAAACTGTTTGTGTTGTCAACGGGAGAAGCTCCCCCAAAGTACAGCACTAAAGATGTTGTCAGAAAATGTGTTTTAAAAAAACTGAACTTAAAAGATTAAACACAGTTAAAGCACAATAAAAGATTTTTAGCCGCGCGGGGGGGGGGGGGGGGGGGGGGGGGGGGGGGGGGGGGACAGCGCGAGAGAAGGGGGGGGTTGGGGCAGCAGAATGACAGCAAGAAGCTACATCCAGCGCAAAGCATGTCAGTCGTCAGCCACAACGTCTCAGTATACAATGAGAAAACTTGTGAACACAAGAAATATTTTTCTTAAAGTCAGCCAATACCCAAGCAGGTCAGTAAAGACAGATAAGTGGGGTCAAGGATCCCCACACAGATCCAAGTCTTTTGTTCTCGCATGCTGTCTGACCCAGAAAAAAATGCTAGAAATACTTGATTACTTCAGCAGCCATTAGTTCATTCTTAATGATATGGAATGCTTCATTTTGGTACAACTAAAAACAATGATACACAATGGGAAAATAAAATCCTTTAGGTTCCAAGCTCTTCAAGAACAAACTGAATGCAATTAATTTGTAAGTGCGGTTATTAAGAAAATATTGGGGGAAGGGGAGACATCTAAAACATGCAGTTAAATATAACAATTTGTCCCAATAGAAAGGCGCCAGTTCTTTAACCAGCAGCTTTGAAAATTTAGCTACAAATCTCTGGAGAATTCCTAGAGGAAGACAGTGGTTTGCACTGCTGAGGTACATCTACATAACAAAAAGGAACATCACAAAATGATTACTGACGTAAGGAAAGCATTTGACAGGAAAGTGTACATTCGTGGGTCGTACAAAGTAGCTGTTCCAAAGCAGTAGACAAATAAATAAACATAGTATTTAGGTAGAAAATAAATTAATGTGAAGTAATTTTGTTGGAATCTTAGCTCCATCCTTTACCATTAAATCTACAAGTCAGCAAATGGGGGAGGGGATGCAACTGTAAGGCATTCTCAACTTTGATACAGTATTCTCTGTTTTAGGTGCAAAGACACCTGGAGTTATTGCTCCTATTTTACTCCTAACCGCCTAGCCATGTGGTGTTGGGCAATCTGACCCCGGATAAAATGATGTCTGATTGCAAGAAAATTGTTCCTTGGAAATATTTTACACACAGTATCACCATGCATCAGAGCCTTAATTTGATGATCATAACCATGTCAATGACGAGGAGAATAGTAACTGCTGCTTACTGAGATCAGAGTTACAGCATGACTTAGCAATGCAGGCAGTCAGTGGGAATAGCCTGTTTAAACACAGGCACCTAACAGTAATTAAGCACAATGGGATTACAGTGTTCAGGTAATTTTCCTCAAATACATATTAGGTCAAAAGACAAAGCTGAAAGCTTGGACATGCATAATTCAAATTTACTAGTTTGAGCAAAGTACTGTTTGTTTAACCTATCATTCCATGTTCACGGCACAAGAGATAAGGAAATATAACCCTTCACTATGAATGCCCCTCATTATGAATCTAATGTGGTCACAGCATACATGAATTAGAGTCATCTTCTATTAACCAGTAATACTCACCTATTTCCTTAGGAGTTAGGTTGATTAGTCACTTAGTCCATTTGCACGGGATATTTTACAACACTAAACCAACAGCAGACAGATATATAGTGGTCGCAGGCCCACATAAAAGACATTCCCTAGAGGCACTGTTCAGTTAGGGCAATACATCCGTACTTCTCACATGGCAACATCCTAATTTCAGCCATTTGTTGAGGGTTGGCATTAGGCTATCTGCTTGCTAATCTGTCCAAATAATGGCAGTTAGAGACAGAAAGGAATTCTTTACCCAGAACATTGACCTACACACTCATCTACCTGCAAAAAAACAACTTATCCTACCAAGAGTTGAACAAATAGACGTTTAATGAAAGACCTTAAGCAATCTGCTTTAGAAAGGTGTTGTACCTTGCTCGAGATAGAATACTTGGAATGGACAGCTCTCCAATTAATCAGGTGAGAACACCAATAAACCAATGTTCAGAATGTTAATGCCATGACTGGTCTACTGGCTGCACCAACACAAGTTTACAGTTTGTGGCATTTAACATATAACCAGCCAGCTGCTGGTGTCAAGTGTGTTTGGAAAGTGATCTCAAGTAGATGACCTCACCCTCTCCCACTACACTTTGGTGAACATACTCACATGGATTGTTGCAATGCATACTCATCATCTATTGCTAAACCGTTTGAGTGAGTGAATTTGTTCAGATGATGCAGCTCAAATCCTGAAAAAACATTCTGCAAGGACTGTTTTATGAAAGGTTTGTGGTCGGTTGTAGTCTCAGTCATCCTTGAAGGGAACATCCAGCCATGGGTGGATTTAGACTGCACCAGAATGGCTGAGACCAACTCTGATCATTGACAATGGGAGAAAATAAAAATTCATCAGTGCAAGTTTACTGGGATCTTGCTGCATCTACATACAGCCAGCGTGGCGCATGAGTAACAGACAAGTGTGAACGTCACATGGGATGTTACAGGTTATTTCCTTTATCCTACTTATTAAAAGATGGACAAATTCCTTCAGCATTCTCTTGCATGCTTTCACTGAAATTTGGATAAAAAATATCTTCAAGTCCCACAGGATCTGTGGAGAAAAAAATCAATGGCAAATGATTAACTGTTCAAAATTTCCTTCCAGTCTGTTGAGGTGGCATCATTGCAGTCCTCCAACAAGATGCAACTGCAAAAATTCAACACCTCAGATTTCCTCTCTTCTCTGCAAAGGAGCAATTCCGTACTCCCCCCAAACTGAGTGCTGCGCCAAGAGTGGAGAGAGAACATTCAGCACAGTGGACAACTCTTTCAGCAGATATCTTAGATCACAGCATGCATTTTACTAACATCAATATATTTTAGGTGTGTGCATATATGAAGGAAATACCTTCACACATATATAGATGTATAAATTTGATACGTTTATAAATTAGATAAATAGATACATTTTAGAAGGAAATACCATTTTGACAGGTAACAATCTAAGTCTACTCGCATAAAAAATACAGCAGCAAAGACAATAGAGAGATTCAAAAACAAGGATAGAAAGAGGTGCTGTTAGAATAGGAGACAATGCAGGTCAGTAAGCACACAGGCAATAGATGATCAGAACTTGGTGTGAGTTACGATACCTTGAATGAGCTCAAATGTGGAGGGTGGCAGATAGGAGGCTCCAAGAGAGAAATAAAAGTAGGATTTCAGCATCGGAAGCAATGGGTGTTAATACAAGCAAGTCAAGGGTTGGTGATAGAATATTGGGTTGGAAACTCAACACGTGGTCAAAAAAGGACAAAGATAGGGAACGGGCCAACTCAATGCCATCAGGAACTTGCAAATGGAATTCATAAGGACAGAAATTTAGATTAATCTTGTACTGAGTGAAAGACAAGCTGGACAATGTATAATGGTGGAATTGATAGATGTGATGTAGCTGGCTTGCGTGCAGCAGAGTGTTTTTTTTTTGACTAGAGTCATCAAGAGGTAGCACGTAGATGAGAAATAGGCAGGGGCAAAGGACTGATTCTTCGGGGACGCTGGAGATGAGAACACATTGTGGAACATTCACTGGGTGTGACTGGCAAAGGGTGGAACTTGGCAAGAATTAAGATATTAGTAGTGGTATTTTGAACGTAAAAGATGGAGATCAGCAGGAGAGCTGTGTCAAATCTGGAGGGAACAAAAGCATTGTATGAGCAATCCCACTGAGCTGAATGTGGAGTGAGACTTGTGGAGGTCAGTGTGATCCACTGTGAAAGATTCCAGATAGAATGAGAACGAGGAGCTGGGATACTGCCATTTGGTAACTTTGATCACATACAAATTAGGAGCAGGGATAGGCCCCTCAACCTACTCTATTATTCTAGTCTCTCCCACAACTGGAAACATCCTTTCAGCATCCACCCTGTCAAGTCCCATCAGGGTCTTGTATCTTTCAATGAGATCACTCTCATTCTTCTAAACTTCAATGCAGACAGGCCCAGCCTGTCCAACTCTTCCTCATAAGATAGCATCCGCATCCCAGGCATTAAGTAGGTGAATCTTCTCTGGACAGCTTCTGATGCATTTATAACCTTTCTTAAAGGAAAAGACTAAAATTGTACACAGTACTTCAGGCGTGGACTCACCAACACCTTGTACAGCTGTAGCAAAACATCCCCATAGGCAATCAACTTTACAACATTCAATAAATGGCACATATGATGCTTTATAAGTTGACACCCTTTAAATTTATGATTTTCTAACTCCACACCAGCCATCTTTCATGGTTTTTATGAAACACACAGTGTGTTTATACCCTTAAACGCAGCCTCATCTAAAACAGAGTTTCTCTTCACTCACCAAGCCTTAACTGCAGACCAGAAAGTTGAATCAATGTGCAGTTACTGGATAGTTGTGGGGTTCAGTCAGCTACGAAGAATGGTTGCTGTGGCCCACTAGCATCATGCTATCCAGCTGAGCTCAAAGTGGAAAATGGTTTTAGTGAATAATTTTGGTGCACCAAAACTTGGGGTTTTTCTGCATTGGAGGGTGCTAGCCAGGCTGGAGCCAAAACAAAGTAGGCTTCAACTTGAGGAGACTTCAGGCAGAGGTCTGAATGTGTTGGGATAAGTGTTTAAAAATCTCAGGTAATCAGGTTGTAATTTTCCAGAGAAAATGTTGCCTTGCCTAATTGATAGAGCCAATTCCCCATTTTTACATGTATTTATCTTGCTAATCCTTAACAAGGGGGCAATTTAGCATGGACAATCTACCTAACCCACATATCTTTGGACTATGAGGGGGAACTGGAACACCCAGAGGAAACCCATACAGACACGGGGAGGATTTGCAAACTTCACACAATCGTCCAACTGGAATTGAAGCCAGGTCCCTAATGCTATCAATATCCGGGGGTTACCACTGACCAGAAACTGAGCTGGACTAACCATATAATTACTGTGGTTACCATATAATTACTGTGGTTACAAGAACAGTTCAGAGGCTTTAATTTTGTGGTGAATAACTTGTCCCTCAATTTCCCAAAGCTTGTTCATCACCCAAAAGGCACAAGTCAGGAGTGTGATGGAATACTCTCCACCTGCTTGGATGAGTGCAGCTCCAATACAAGTAGTTCACATCCATCCAGGACAAAGCAGCCTGCTTGAGGCAACCCCACTCACAAACATTCACTCCCTCCACCACCAACACACAGTGGCAGCAGTGTGTACACCTATAAGATGCACTGCAGGAACTCAAGGCTCCTTAGACAGCACCTTCCAAATCCACCACTTCTACTATCTAGAAAGACAAGGACAGCAGATGCATGGGAATACCACTACTTGCAAGCTCCCCTCTAAGTCACCCATCATCCTGATAAAACAACATCAGTAAGGCAAAGAGAAGAGTTCACCAATCAGCAGACAGAGCTTCAAAGATAAGGCAGCAAGAGAAGGCCTGGAAGAGAAGCCTGAGAAAGGAATCTCGAATCCAAGGACTGAATACACTTCCTGACAATACCTGTCAAGTGTGTAAATCAAAGATGTGGCTCTGACACCTGGCTCATCAGCCATGCAAGAACCCACAGAACCCTATGACTAGTGACAGTTTCTTAGGTGGGCATTCATACTCTTCAGTGAGTGATCACCGAAAGAGGCCGATTATGAATTCTCCTGTTTCGGACTAACGACCTACATTTACCTGCACTAATCTTTTTCCTTTTATACAAGTATAGAAACTTTTACAGCCTGCTTTTTTATTACTCACACGTTTGCTCACATACTCTACTTTCCCCTCAATCAATCTTTGTCCTCCCCTGCAGAATTCTAAACTGAACCCAATCCTCAGGCTTGCTACTTTTTCTACCAACTTTATACAACTCCCCTTTGCATCTAATACTATCCTTAATTTATTTTGTAAGCCATGGTTGGACTGCTTTTCTTGTATCTTTTCATGCCAGAAAGGAATGCAGAAGAGTTAGAGGGGACACGAAGAAAAACGGTTTTACACAGAGGATGATGGGTGTCTGGAATTCACTACCTGAGTTGGTGGTGGAGACACAAACCCTAAATTCATTTTGAAAAGGAGCTGGATTTACACCTTCAAAGGATATGCAAGTTGCGGGATATGGGCCATGTGCAGGAAGATGGTATTAGAAATGGCACCTGTGTGTCTGAGTCACATGATAAGATGCACCAAATAGCCCCCTCTCTGCGGTATCATTTCTCTAGCATAACTGCTGCAATGCATACATTTGTTTCTTAAATATTAGCAATTGTCGATCCACCATCCTGCCTTTTAATGAAGTTCCCCAATCGATCTTAGCAACTCATGTTTTTGTTGTTTCCTTTGTTTAGATTTAAAGCTCTAGTTTCAGATCGGATTTCTTCATTTTCCATCTCAATAAGAATTCTATCACATTATGGTCACTGCTTCCTAAGGACTCTGCACAATTATTAACCACTTCTCATTGAATAGTATGTTCCCTTCTTCGTCACTTAACAGACTGATCTAAAATACCCATCTTGAACGCACTTTAGAAATGAATCTGCTAATTGTTGCTAAATTTGATTTGCCCAATCTGTTTATAGATTAAAGGCACCCTTGTTACACACATTGAATTTCCTGTTTAATACCTACATTACCAGTAATGTTTGGAGGTCTATAGAATATTTTCCATTCGTTATTGCTTCTTAGCTCTACCCAATTGACTCTAGATCCAGATTTTGAGCCAATATTTTCTCAGTAAATATTTCAATTTTTGCAACACTACTTAAACACTACTACCCCACCTAATTTCCCTTTTAGTCTGTCCTTCTAAATATTGAATACACTTGGGTATTGTGACAGTGCTGTGCCTTTAGAAATGTATTTTAACCATGTTTCTCTGCAGGATGTTTTAGCAGTCCTTGGGATTTTGCCGGCACTATGTTGTCTTCAGCCAGTGTCCTTTATAGTTACTAAAGCAGTTTAGTTGACATGTTTTAATCTGAACTAATGCAGTGTTATTTCAGTGTTCCCCTGGGATGGTGAAGTAGAGTTTGCATGGGAGTGATTGACAGGATACGTCATTTGACTGGGGATAGCTATGCTTCATTGAGAAGCTCAGTTTTAGTTTTTTTCCCCAGAAGCTGCAAAAGACAGCACTATTCTTTCCTTCTCTGGTGATGGCGATTTTGTTGTCTTGGTGGTTGATTTTGGAAGCTGCCAGAAACTGGATTTATCTTGAGGATTTGCTGCTTGGAGAATATATCCTTCTCTGAAAACTGTTGTTGGGTTCACTGTCTAGAAATACTTTTGTCAACATACTTGTTTTTGTGCTAACTAATGCTGGAGGATGCCTGTGGGATGTTGCTTTAGTTTGGAACAACAGTTCAGAGTTATACTGTGTCATGTTTTAAGTCCTGTAATTGGTAAAAGTTATGCTAATTCTTTGTTATATGCTAACTGCATACTTAAATAAACTGTTTGATAAAAGTTTACTAATGGGTCACTTGAATCATATGTGGAGTGAAACATCTTATCTTCCCCAATGCTAAAATCAAACGTAAAACTTAAGTTCTAGGCTAACTTCACAAAATATCTTGGAGTGAAAATATTCGGTTTCCAGCCATTGGTTATCCTGCTAGCATATCATTAATGTATACCAATTTGTGCATACCGATTTGTGCTCACTATTTTACGCTTCTGTACTATGGTCCTATTTGCTGTTCGACTGTTTCCTCTGCCTTCCATTTTTGCTTTCTACTTTATCTTTCACTTCTATCTTTGTTTTTCTCTCGTGTCCTCTTGCTCAGGTTCCCTCTCTTAAGACTGTTATCTTTGAGAGCCTGTTTTTTAAAATGTACTTCCTACTTCCCTATATTCGGCTTTCACGATCTCATCCCTTGTTGCCCATGTTTGTACCAATACGGATCACAACCTCTGGCTGTTCACTCTTCTTTCAGAATGTCTTCAGCCGCTTTGAGGCATTCTTGACCCTGGCCCCAGGAAGACAACATACCATTCAGGTGTGTTGTCCCACAGTCAGAAACTTGCAACTGTTTCCCCCTTATGATAGAACCCAACCAACCCCACCCTCCCCACCCAGTGCAGCTGAGCCACATGTAGTGCCATAGTCCTGGCTCTTGCTGCATTCCCCCAACAAACCACCTTTCCCAACGGTAATCCAAAATGAAAAAACTGTTAGAGAGGGAGATGGACTCTGGATTCCTACACTACCTGTCTAGTACTTTTGCTATCTGTAATCATCCATTTCTTTTCTCCTGTGTGCTCTTTACTTATGGTGTGACCACTCACTGCATGTGCTAACCACAAAAATCTCATCCTTGTCGGCACGAAGGTCTATTTATTAGTCATAAATAGGGCTTACATTAACACTGCAATGAAGTTATTATGAAATTCCCCTAGTCGCCACACTTCGACGCCTGTTTGGGTCAATGCACCTAACCAGCACGTCTGGTTTCTGGGAGGAAACCAGAGCACCTGGAGGAAACCCACGCAAACACAGAAGTATGTGCAAACACCACAATGACCCAAGCCAGGAATTGAACCTGGGTCTCTGGCGCTGTGAGGCAGCAGTGCTAACCACTGTGCCACCATGCTGCCCACGGGGTAACTCCAGCTCTGAAACACTGATTTCAAATAGCCATAGCTGGAGAAACCTCCTGCGCACATTGTCACCTTAGATACTAAAATGTTTTTATTTCCCACATTTCACAGGAGAATTCCATATGGCCCAGCTGCCCTGTAATGACTAGCACTTAAATGATTCCCATTACTTCCTTTAGTTTAGAGTATGTTATGGACAGCAAATCCTACTTACAAAGGCTGATGCTGCTTTTTGGGGCAAGTAGAAAAGGAAAGGATGACCTGGCTTCCTTCTCACCAAACTCCCCTGGTTGTCAAACTGTTATATTCCAGTGCAGACCAAGCTGCACTTTAAAAATGTCTACTTTTATATTCACCTAGTCTCTGAAAACCTGCTTAAGCCAGATATCTGATAAACTAGTTACAGCAGAGCTTGAAATCAACCTCATTTTAAAGCTATAACTAACTCACCTTCATCCAACCCAAACAGCAACTTTTAGTGAATTGCTAAATTATAGAAGGGCCAGACATTTGATAGAAATTAACTCTTAAATTACCTCATTCATCAAGCACTTAGTGCAGACGATGGCATGGAGAATCAGAAAGGGACTTCAAACATCATCTCACATGATGGGGCAGGATGAAAAATGGAGGGACCACCAGTTGAGCAGATAAGGGAAAGAATGTCGCAGAACGGATGGTTTCAATCAGTTTCAAAGATGCACTCCTGCTGCGGGTGATGAAAATGCAGGGGAGAGGACTTAAAGCTATTGATAGTGGGGAAAAGGGAGTAATTTTTAGATTCCAGAAAGATCTTGGGAGTAGCAAGCAGTTAGCAGCTTTAGTATTTGAGAATAGGATCCAAGAGTGTTTGGAGGCCCAGTCTAAATCAGACTGATAGTCAACTGTGCGTTAAATGTTCAATTTTGTGTACCTTAATCTTGAACAATAATAGGATCTCACCAAGTGGAACAACCAGAATGAGTTAGTAAGGGTTTTACAGGAGACAAGGGCATCAAAAGTTGTGGGTGTGACTGAGAGGTACTTTAAAGTTGTCCAAAGCTTTGGCAGTCATTATAAAATGTGCTAGATGGGGTGCAGGATAGTGGTGGCTTCACTTTGAAATCTTTAAAACATGACAATATCACTGCAGGTTTTTCTTCAGTATATTAGATTCTATTCAGTATAACATATGAAGGTCAAAATGAACCCAGACGGTTTCTATTCACTTACCATTCTTTTGTTTCTCCATTGATAAAATTGGTGCTTCCAGAATTGCCCAAATCACCTGCTTAAAAATAAAACATACACTGTATAGATTTTGATCTTCCACTTTTGTAGACATCAAATTCATCATTTATGAGGCTAGCAATGAGGGAAATGGGTCATCGGCTCTCCTGTGGTTTGCACACGGCTGCTAAATTGACTGGTTGGAGGCACATCCCTTGGGCAGTGATCCAAGGTCACTACCAAAGACTCTAGTTATTCAATCAATCAATAACTGCAAAGATGTTAACCCTTACATTGCAACATTCACAAAGTGCCAAAATTGCCAGGAATTAAGTGTCCTTTCTCACTCAGTCCCAGGCCAGTTATATTCCTGCTCCCACCAGTCTGCTATAATTCTCAATGGCAACTGCTCTCAATCATACTGGATGTTCCCTCTTTTCATACAATCCTGCCATATAAACAGCATTGTAGACAGTAGTCCAAGGGACTGTTGCGGACATTTAATATAATTCTCCTTTTGTTGCCTTATCTTCACAATTTTTATTTTCTCCTTTCAGCCCATGAAGGTGTTAAGAGTTCTACAGGTATCAAGTGTCATTTTAACTTTGTCCAAGTGGCTGTTAATCATTTGTGAAGCTTCATGGTGAAGTATCACTGAACTATTTGAGTGCTAGGGGTGCTCCAAAATAAGCCCAATCCTGTCCTTGCCCACATTCATTCATACTTCTCAACAGGGGCAACTGAATCAATATCCTGGAGCATGAATCATGGTCTGAATATAAAGAGCAACTGGTAGAACCCCTATTAACAACTCCTTCCCTCCCCAATTGAAATCATCTCATACAGCATGACCCAAGATCCAGTGATGGACTTCCAGGACTCTGCAGTGTCACTGGATAAAGCAGCCAGGCAAATCTGTTAAGATGGATTTACTGGGTAGTGAATGACACTGGCACTTGGATATTGCAAAAGCAGCTGTGACATCTGTGAACAAATATTTTCACAAACGCAATTAAAGTTTTCAGGAAAGGTGGCTACGAAAGACAGCTGGGGTCAAGAAAGACCAAAGGAAAATGTCCAAAACAATCCAGTGGATCATTACCATTACAAAGCATGGAGTGTTAGTACAAGTGTGAAATGTTTATGAGTGGTGAGAATTTGTGAAAGTCAATTCATTTGAGTCTAATGAAAGGATGTCCAAATATTTTAGGCTTTGCTGACTGCAAAGTATGTCTGTAAACCTTTTTGTCATGGAGACTTGGGAGCTATAAGAATTTAATGTTCCAATAATTCATTTACATCAGATCTGCACAGTAATTTAGGATTCATCTGAGGCAAACACCAAAAAGAAAATACTTTCCAAACCTCCAACACAAAAAATTCAAACAGGAGAAAGCAACAAGCAAGAAAGGTAGCTCAAATTGGACCACACTATGAGGACATGACGGCTGAGTGGCAAGGTCACTGAACTAATAATCTTGAGATCCAGGCTAGTGCTCTGGAAACATGGGCTCAAATCCCACCACCACAGCAGCCAGGATTTATCTTCACAATTTTTATTTTCTCCCCTTTCAGCCCATGAAGGTGTTAAGTGTTCTACAAGTATCAAGTGTCATTTTAACTTTATCTAAGTCAATTAATAAAATGTGGAGTATAAACCCAGTGTTAGTAACAGTTACGGCATACTGATGTTGTGGAGTGCAACAACATGGAGATGTCACATGAAGGTTGGAATAGAAATAGCAATCAGGTTTATTGTAGAGACATTCACTGTACAAGGTTACGTTCGCTACGATCCACAAACCTTCAGAAAACCCGATGATGTCATGGAGTGACCACATGATTGTTGTCTTAAAGGGACCCTGCCACAATACACACTATCCTGAATATATATCATCATCCCCTTTTATTTCAATGTCACAATGACAAATGATTACGGTGTTTGTACATACTTCAAAATATTCTGTATGTTAGGCTATACAACATTATAAACAACAAAATCAATTGGAAAAGCAATCTGGAGGATGTTGATTCCTCACTAGTTGTACATACCATCTTGGTGGTGGTGAACTCAATGGAACCACTGCGAGATACAGAGTTTGGAAAGACAAAGCTCAATCCACCATTGTCAGCATAGTTTTATGAAGGGCAAGTATGCTTGACAAACTTGAGTTCTTTGAGGGCATAACCAGCAAGGTGGATAACATGGAACATGTGGATGTGATATATCTAGACTCTCAAAAGCGTTTTACAAGGTGCCAAATAAAAGACAGATCCAGAACATGAGATCATAGGGGATTGAGGGTAGCGAACTAGTTTGAATTGACAATTGGCTGACTAACAGGAAGCAGGGAGTCAGGATAAATGGGTCCTTCTCTGGCTACAAAATGTAACTAGCGGGGTGCCACAGGGGTCAGTCTTCAGACCTCAACTGTTTACAATCTATATAAATGATGTGCAAGCAGGGAGTGTGTGTAACATAGCAAAATATATTGGAGGGTCAGTCACAAGAGGACATAGGTTCAAAGCCAGGGGCAAGAGGTTTGGGGGATGTGAGGAAAAATGTTTTTACTCAGTGGGTGGTAATGGTCTGGAATGCACTGCACTGCCTGGGGGAGTAGTAGAGGCGGGTCGCCTCACATCCTTTAAAAAGTACCAGGAGCAGCACCTGGCACATCATAACATTCAGGGCTATGGGCCAAGTGCTGATAGATGGGATTAGAGACATTTCTTTTTAAAAGGGATAAAGGGATATGGGGAACAGATGGGAAGGTGGATTGGAAACCAGGGAGAAATCAGCCATGATTGGATTGAATGGCAGAGCAGGCTCGAAGGACTGAATTTACCTACTTCTATTCCTAATTCCTATGTTCCTGTGTCAGGAACTTAGCTGTGGCCCACCCGAGGTATGGTCAGGAGCTTCTGTAGATATTCCTCATCTTGGAGGGGTCTCAGTATCACACACAAATGGGGGAACCACAACAGCAATAGGACCACCAGTTATTTTGGGCTCATCTGTGGTTACAGGTTCAATCGGGGGCTAGAGATGGAGGTTCATCTTGACGCAATTCTTTCAAACCACTACATGGAAGCTAGCAATTGATCAGTCTGGTACCTCCGAATCAGTTCATCTTTGGTTTGAACTGTTTGAGATGGGACCAGTTCTCTTCAAGACAATTACTGGTATCCACCTTTCACTCATTCTCCTTGGTGAAAGATGCATCGCTTAGCATCCACTTGTCTGCTGGCAATTCACTCCACTGTTGCCAATGTTTCTTGGGATATTAAAAGAATAAAACACTACTTTTAGCTTCCTCTTCTTGAAGAAGAATATGGGGAGCTCGATGTCATTGCATGGGGAGTATATCTGTAGGATGCCAAAAGGCTATTAAGAATTTGGGTTAACGATCTTTGGTCTCAAGATGCTTTCACTGAGTGTTTCAGGGATTGTACAAATTTTTTAGCTAAGCCATTAGAAAGTGAATAAGGGGATGCTGATTTGATATGTTAAATACAACTCACTCTGAGGTAATCTTCAACTTCTTGTGAAGTAAACTGTGAATCATTGTCACTGACAATTTGTTCTGTTTCATCAAACCTTGAAGATCAGAGATTCTCAATGGTTTGCTTAGTGGTGCGTGGATTTTATTGTGACAACTTCTGGCCACTTAAGAACAAATGTTAATTATGACCAAGAACATGTAACTCTCAAATGGACCGGTGAATTCAATATATAAGCTTTGCCATGACACTTTAAACTATTCCCACTGTAACAATGGTCAATTCCTCACACGAGCACATAATTGGCACTGTCCAGCTTTTTCCTTTATCTGGGGATCAAGTCCTGGCCAAAAGTAAAAGTAACTTTGAGCAAGTTCCTTCATGCAGACCGTGCATGCAGTTACTCCAATAAATTTTTGCTGCAAGTAAGGAGGAATGATTATTGATTCTCCACAAGCATCCACCCTGGGACTGTCAACTCAAGCTTTCCTGACATGCATGCTTTTAGATTAGGATGTGTTCCAGTTATCCTTCCCTTCATATCCATCACCACCACGACATGATTATTCCTGGTATACCTTTGGACTTGTGATGATATCACAGGTACATTACCTATTTGGGAAAATGTTGGGAAACGTGCTTAGTGGTATGTAACCAACAAGCAAAGGCAAATATGACAATGCATCTGTATTAGTGCAGCTCACTGACTGTTGTTACTTTGTCATACAAATGTGCTGACAAGGTCAGATCATCATTGCAATCTATTCACACCGAGTGAAGGCATATCTTTATATGGCCCAAAAATGGTTAATGGTTGATGGTGCGTCAATAAGGCAAAACGTGACCATACACGACTCTCCTGAAGGTAAAATATGAAGGTAAACGACTGCCTCTAGAGTGAAGTGTCAGAAGTTGTAATGGCAATTTTGGATTAAAATGAACTTCTACAAAGCATCTATAACTGCCTTGTATGCTTCCTCGAGTTCATGTCTCCAACGCCAAAACTGTTTACATAAGAACTAGGAGCTGTTTTATAGCACTGCTTATAGATTCTTGCAATGTTCCTGTTCACTTGCACCGGTAATCAGAATGTTGTCAAGCTAACATTGTAGTCTGGGTAAACCACTAAGAATTTGATCCAATGACAGTTGAACTAAAAGCAGGTGCCAACGTTATTGCAAAAGGTAAGCTTTGGTACCTGAAAAGGCCTGTAAGATTGCAATTTAGCTGCAACCTTCATTTGCAAATAAGGATGTGTTTGGCATTCCAAGATTGACCTACAGTGCAGAAAGAGGCTCTTTGGCCCATCAAGCCTGTACCAACCGCAATCCCACCCAAGCCATACCCCTATGCATTTACCTGGCTGGTCCCACTGTCACTTGGGGTGGTGGGGGGGGGGTGCAATTTAGCATGGCCAATCAATCGAACCTGCACATCTTTCAAATCTTGCTAAACTTCTGCCCACCTGACAGTCCTGAAAACAAATCCTCAACCAAAAAGGATAGTGATTGGAGTGTGGAATACATTGCCTGCTGTGACAGTGGAGTCAAACACTTTAGGAAGCAGTTATTGGATAGGCACATGGAGCATACCAGAATGATAGGGAATGAGATAGCTTGATCTTGGGTTTGGACATAGCTCGGCACAACATTGAGGGCCAAATGTGCTGTACTGTTCTACGTAACTTTATTTTACCGATGATGTAACCTTTCGATGGCATAACTTCTTCTGCATATGTCTTCAAGATTACATTGGCTGGCTTTAAAAGAAAGATGCTTTAATTTCTAATGTGCTGATTTGGGAATAAAGATAAGGCAGCACCTTCCATTTTGGCGGGTTGTCCATTCAGCATAGGGATTATCAGATTCACCTTGAATTTACAATACTTTCAACCTTAGCTCGTCAGTATCAATTAAGGTGAAATGATCCAGCTGGTTTGAGGAATTGCATGATCTCCTGAGGGACTGCTGTGATGTGGAGATGTTGGCGTTGAACTGGGGTAAACATACTAAGTAATCTCACAGCATCAGGTTAAAGTCCAATAGGTTTTTTGATATTAAATGCTATAAGCTTTCAGAACATGCTGTTCCTTCATCAGGTGAGTGGAGAGTTCTATTCAGAAACAGGGCATATAAAGGCACACAGTTTACAGAATATTGATTAGAATGCAAGTCTTTATAGCTAATCTGCTATTCAAGTCTTAAAGGTGCAGACAATCTGAGTGGAGATAGCATTAAGCATAGGTTAAAGAGATGTGTATTGTCTCCAGACAGGACAGTAAATGAGATGTTGCAAGTTCAGGCAAGTCATGGGGGTTACAGATAGTACGACAACATGAATCCAAGATCCCGGTTGAGGCCATCCTCACGTGTGCAGAACTTAACTCTCAGTTTCTGCTCAGTGTGTGACTTGTACCTAGTGGATGGTGTTCTCATGTGAGATGATCTGGCACGTCTTGCAGAGGTTGCTGTGGCAAAGTTATGATGTTGTGGTTTCTGTTTTCTGAAGGCTGGGTAGTCTGCTGCAGACTACACAGCCTTCAGGAGAACAGTGACCACAGCAACCTGTGCAAGACATGCCGAATCATCGACATGGACGCTATCATCTCACAAGAGAACACCATCCACCAGGAACACAGCACATACTCTTGCATCTTGGCCAACGTTGTCTAATACTCTGCAGGAAAGGATGTCCCGAAGCATGATACATTGGGGAGACCATGCAGAAGCTATGACAATGGATGAACGAACATCGCTTGACAATCACCAGGCAAGACTGTTTCCTTTTTGTTGGCGAACACGGGCATTCGGCTTCTGATCTTCGGATAAACGTTCTCCAAGGCAGCCTTCATGACGTACGACAGTGCAGAATCGCTGAACAGAAACTGATCACCAAGTTCTGCACGTGAGGATGGCCTTAACCGGGATCTTGGGTTCATGCCACACTATCTGTAACCCCCATGACTTGCTTGAACTTGCAACATCTCATTTACTGTCTTGTCTGGAGACAATACACATCTCTTTAATCTATGCTTAATGCTATCTCCACTCACATTGTCTGCACTTTTAAGACTTGAATAGCAGATTAGCTGTAAAGACTCACATTCTAATCAGTATTATGCAAACTGTGTGTGCCTTTATATGCCCAGTTTGTGATCGTAACTATCCACTCACCTGATGAAGGAACAGCATGTTCCGAAAGCTTGTGGCGTTTACTATCATTAAACCTGTTGGATTTTAATCAAGTGTTGAGAGACTTCAGACTGCTTTGAGTCAGTGAACTGGTAAATCTTTAAAAACTCAGCAACCAGTCTGAATGAGTACGCCACTACAATAACTGACTTCATTAGAAAATGTTTAGAAGACTGTATGTCAAAGAAACAAATCCATGTTTCCCCCAACCATGGATGAATTGGGATATGCACCGCTTGCTAAAATCCAGATCTGAGGCATTCAAGTCAGGTGACACTGATCTACATAAGAAAGCCAGGTATGATCTATGGAGAGCCAAGATGCCAAAAGACAGTACCAGACCAAGTTAGAGTCCCAGGTTAGCCATATGGACTCTCACCGACTATGGCAATGGCTGCAAGGCTACAAGATGAAGGCATGTGGAATTGCCAGCACCAATGCATCTCTCCAAGGTTTGCCTACTGCCGCAACAGGTTCACAGCAGACCCATCTCCCTGGCTCTACACTCAACCCTTGTAACACCTAGATTAAAAAAGAACTTATGTCAGCCTCCCATTTATTAACTAACATTCAGCCTTCAAACCATTATTCCTACTCACGTGAAGAGGCAATATTCTGAAAACTGGTATTATTTCTACAAAACTCATTTCCAAACTCCGGGGCCCAGGGCTCAGCTCCTCCTTCTGCAACTGGATCCTAGACTTCCTAACTCACAGACACAATCAATAAGGATAGACAACACCACCACCTCCATAATCATCCTCAGCACTGGTGCCCTGTAAGGCTATGCCCTCAGCCCCTTACTGTACTCCTTACGCACCTATGACAATGAGTCCAAATTCCCTTCCAACTCTGCCGATGACACCACTGTATGATGAGATAGAGTACAGGAAAGAGATAGAAAATCTGGTGAACTGGTGCAATGATAATCTCTCTCTCAATGGCAGCTAAGCCAAGGAGATGGTCATCGATTTCAGGAAGCGTAGCTGAGAACACGCTCCTGTCCACATCAATGGGGATGAAGTGGAAGTAGTCGAGAACTTCAAGTTTCTAGGTGTTTAACCTGTCCTGATCCTTCCATGCCAACACTAGTTAAGAAATTTCACCAATGCGCCTCTACTTTCTCAGAAAATTAAGGAAATTTGGCATGTCCACTATAACTCTCACCAATTTTTACAGATGCACCACAGAAAGCATCTTTTCTAGTTGTATCACAGTTTGATATGGCAGCTGCTCTGTCCAAAACCACAAGAAACTATAAAGTGAACTAAGCCCAATCCATCATGCAAACCAGCCTCCCATCCATCGACACTGATTATACTTCCTGCTGCTCAGAAAAGCAGCCAGCATAATGAAGAACCTAAGCATCCCTGGCATACTCTCTTTCACCACCTTCAGTCTGAGGTCACACACCAACCGACTCAAGAACAGCCTCTTCCTTGCTGCTGTCAAGGTTTTTGAACTACTTACTTTGTATTAAGTTGATCTTTCTCTATACCCTAGATATGACTGTAACACTACATTCTGCATTCTCTCCTTTCCTTCTCTATGGATGGAATGCTTTGTCCGTATAGTGTTCAAGAAATAATGCTTTTCACTGTAGACTAATACACGTGACAATAGTAAATCAAATCGAGAGACACACTTCTGGACTGTCGATTGTTGTTAATCTTATTAACCACACAATTCTTTTCACTGAATGTGTCTTTTTTAAATAGGCCCAGGTTCTTTTTCTCAACACGCTTCAGCAAACCTGGTTTTCTGCAACAAGCTCTTGCAATGTGGCTTACCTTGTCACAATTCTTGCATTCATTCTTGCTCCAACACTCAACTGGTGAATGGCCCATTCTTGCACAGCAATGACATGCCCATAACTAGACAGGCCTCCTCTGAGTGGCACATACCAGAAACTTTTGTGCCTGTTCCCAACTGTGAAGCTTCCATTGAGCTTTCAATCTTCTGAGCAGTTTTTAAGCCTAAAATGTATTTAGTGAGCAAGGATCGCTGGATGCCTCATTTCATAACCCACAGACCAAACAATCTTGAAGTGTGTCATCTAATGATGCACCAAACTCTCAATATTTTGCAACAATTTCAAGGTTGCTACAAACTGTTAAATATTCTTATCCTGATTTCTTCACTGTAACCTGAACTACTCCATGATCATCCATGGCTTCTGCGAATGATGTTCTTTGAGGATTTTGGCACCAGGCTTCTCTAGTTGGACCAAACTATGGAGCAAGTTAAAGGCTTGACTTCCAATAGGACAGAGAAATTGGGTCCGTGAGTTCCTCTGAAATTTAAATTGACTGTACACAATATTGGAACATCTCTGCATAGAATCTCCAACGTTCAACATTTTGGTCAAAAAAGCTTAAGGCACCAAATTAATCTGCTACTTTTTCCTCCTCAGGCTTGGAAGACTATGTAGTACTTTTTTCAAGAGGCTTCCTTTTATTTAGTTAAAACAACTTGGAAAATTAACCCGATTACACACCAGACAAACCCTCAATTTAAATACAATGCAGAAATTACCGTGCAGGCTTTTCCTTTTTTGGTGCATCGTGGCCTCTGTTACCCAATCACATGTGCAGACACTGCGAATTGGAGTCTATCAATTATGTCTCTGGTAAGAATTCTTAAATGTTTCTTTTTTCGTACTTTACCAGCACTCTTGATGTCGCAATGTTTCAACCTGCTGATCCTACTTGACCTCTCAATCAGAGGTCCCGCCCCAATTGAATTTTTTTCTCTTTGGTGTTTTTCCGATTCTGACTCGTTACCAGTTTATTTGTTATGGCACACTGATGCTGTGGTGTGTGATAATTAACGGAGATGCCAGGTGAGGGGTGGAACAGAAAACAGGTTTATTGTAGAGATGTTCACCATACAGGATTAGGATCTAGACTGTCCACATGTCTCCGGAAGGTTCAAATGATGTAACAATTGTGATTGTTGTTTTAAAAGGGACTGTGCCACAGTACCGCAACCACCTTAAATCACAGAAACGCTCATCAATTCTAATGAGAACTAGAGACGGACAATAAATGCTAGTCTAGCCAGTGACATCCACATTCTGCAAATAAATTTTAAAAAGCCCATTTGATTCACCAGCGCTCTGGGCAGGTCTACACGTGATTCTAGATCCACAGCAACATGATTAATTCTGAACAGTCCTCTAGAATGGCTCAGCAAGTCCCTCAGTTCAAGATCAGTTGGGGTGGGTAACAATTGACTCCCCCCGCAACCCTGGATACTTTATTCCTAATCAAAAAAGCCAATTAATGGACTCCAAAGTTCCCAAGAGGAACAAATCAGATCCAAGCTGACAAGACAAGAACATACATCACATCTTGGGTTCAATCAAACAAGATCCAAGCTGACAGGATGAGACACTGCAACCCCTCCCAGACTTGATCTGAGTTTCATCTTAGTCAAAGGCCTACATAGCTTTCAAAAATTGCATCAGGTCAAGCCTTGGTTTAACCTCACTGTCTATCCTGATTGCTTGTTCTACCCTAGCAGAGGCAAACCATGATCGCAAGTATCAGCACACCCCAAATGGGTAACAACTGATGCCTTGCCAGCGACACCTATAATCCATGAACAAAAGAAGAAGTTGCCTGGTCTTTGTAGTTCATCAGGGCTGAAATTATTTTTGGGTTTCTATCCTACATCAGAAGCAGTTCCAATGAACAGCACATGTCCATAGCCTGCCACTGTTTCTCTTTTACTAACTGATCTACTTTACACTTCCAGCATTGTGTTTTCAGTTCAACATTAATTCAGCTTACTTCTAAATTTGTATGCAAATCTTCCAATAATTCTTTCAATTACATCAAAGTTTACCAATTGAGCTTAGCCAGGAATGAAAATCTTGATTCGTACCTTCTCCGGGGCTCTGAGTAGCAAAGTTGCGATTCACATGCTCTGTAGACACATTCCCTTCTTGTTCCTCAATCTCAGTTTCGCATTCGCTCTCACTGTCACTACTCATACCGGGCAGCAAACGAAGGACCTTTTTCTGAAGGGATGCAACTGCGAAAAGAACCTCAGGTTAAGCTGCAAGTGTTGACAGACATTTTCCATCTGTACAAGAGTAAGTGTTGTTTATATACAGGCATAAGGTAAAACTAGCAGGAATAGTTCATATGGCAACTAGTAGAAATTACAAGATTACTTATTAAAGCTCTCCTAAATATTGCCATTTTAATATAATTGTTACACTGATGCTGTACCAACTGGGCTGTGTTAAGGACAATGAGAAATTAAAGGGCATGCAGTGATGTAGTGGTATTGTTGCTAGACTAGGAATCGAGACCCATGATGATGCTTTGAGATAAAAGCAAATGCTGCAACCAAAGAAAAACAGAAAATGCTGGAAAATCTCAGCAAGTCTGCTGGCATCTTTGAAGTGAGAACAGAGCTAATGTTGAGTCTGGGTCACCCTTCGTCAATGCTCTGGAGAAATGGGTTCAAATCCCACCATGGCAGATGACAAAATTTGAATTCAATAAAATTCTGGAATTAAAAGTCTAATGATAACCATAAAACCATTGCTAACTGCTATAATAACCCATCTGGGTTCACTAATGTTCTTTAGGGAAGGAAACATTCCATCCTCATCTGATCTGGACTATGTACAACTCCAGATCCATAGCGATGTGTTTGGCTCTTAAATGCCCTCTGATTGTCAATAAATGCTGGCCCAGCCAGCCACGCTCACATCCCATGAACAAATCAAAAAAATTATTTTTTTTTTCCATCTACAGATCTCTGGATAGACAATTCTCCAGATTCACTGCCCTTAGGGTGATGAGATTTCTCCTTATCTCAGTCCTAAAAAATTGATTTATCCCAAGACTATGCCTGTGTTCTGTATTCCCCAGCCAACGGAAACGATCTCCCAGCATCTACCTTGCCAAGCCTTCAGAATGTTACAATTGAGGAATGGAAAAGAAATAGAAATGGATTGTTTCCATTGATCAAATGATGATGTAATGACAGGATTAAATGCTGTTAGAAAAGCCTTTATTTACCAAGAAGATTATTACATTGTGGAATGAATGACTGCATTTCCAGATTCAAACATGGACAATGTCAAATATTTAAAAATAGGTGATTGAAGAAACAAGGATATGGAACAGGGACGACAAAATTAGGGTCACTGTTCACAAGGAGGATAAAAATAAGACACTTTCTGACTGAGTCAAATAACAACCATGTTGCAGCATCTTTGCCCAATTATATTTTGGGTGTTTCTACACCATATGGATTGCATCTCATCATCACCACCTTCTCAAGAGCAATTAAGAATGGGCAATAAGTTCATGCCTCAGGGATCAGTGCTGGGTCCACTGTTATTTGCATTTATATTAATGATTTGGATGAGAATATAGGAGGCATGGTTACTGAGTTTGCAGTTGACATCAAGATTGGTAGCATAGTGGGCAGTGAAGAAAGTTATCTCTAATTGCAATGAGATCTTGGTCAATTGGGCCAGATAAATGCGAAGTGATGCATTTTGGTAGACTAAACCAGGGCAGGACTTAGTTAATGTTCAGGCATTGGAGAACATTACACAACATAGAGATCTAGGAGTAGATGTTCATAGTTCCTTGAAAGTGGAGTCACAGATGGACAGAGTGATGAAGAAGACATTCAACATACTTGGTTTGACTGGTCAAAACATTGAATAAAGAAGTTGTGATGTCTTGAAGTTGTACAAGACATTGGTAAGGCCATAGTTAGAATACTACGTGCAGTTCTGGTCACCCCCTTATAGAAAGAATATTATTAACCTAGAAAGTGTGCAGAAAAGATTTACTAGGGTGCTACCAGGACTTGCTGATTTGAGTTATAAGGAAAGGATAGATAGATTGGGACTTTTTTCTCTGGAGCATAGGAGGCTGAGGGTGAGCTTTTAGAAGTTTATAAAGTAATGAGGGGCACGGGTCAGCTAGATAGTCAATACCTTTTCCCTAAGGTAGGGGGATCTAAAATTTGAGGGCATAGTTTTAAGATGAGAGGAGAGAAATACAGAAGTGTCCAGAGGAGCAATTTTTTCATACAGAGGGTGTTGAGTGTCTGGAACAAGCTGCCAGAGGTAGAAGTAGAGGCGGGTGCAATTTTGTCTTTTAAAACTTATTTAGACAATTACATGGGTACGATATATATAGAGGGATATGGGGCAAATGCAGACAATTGGGATTAGCTTCGGGATTTTAAAAAAGGATGACAGACAAGTTGGGCTGCAAGGCCTATTTCCATGCTGTAAACCTCTATGACTTTAAGTGCTGGCGAAGTCAGCAACATCCACACCTCAAATGAGCACATTTTTTAAAACTGATGTAGATCTATGTATGATGCATCTACTGTTCACCAGCATGAAGGGTAGGCTCATGTCACAGCATGAATGTAGGGCAACTTTCATGGGTGATGCCCTTCAGTGCTGGATATCCAATTGGAGCTGGTCTCGATGGAATAGGCATAGCTTTGAGTTGGCGCCCCTACAAATAGAACTATTCTTGCCACTGCACTTAGAATACTGCAACAAAACAGAACCAAGTGTTTTTGAAACCAATTACTCTGATACATACATACATGCTTACAATCTAGTGTAAGTAGCAGCTTTGAGTTTATTCAGTAGCTAATATCCCAGAGTGGAACTTGCACTAGAATTGAAACTATCCTAGTACATGCTTCCTATTGGGTTGTGCAGTGAATGAAACAGCAAGTTATATTACACAGTGGCTAGGCTGAACAACACTCATTTCCACAGCATTTAATATTAATAAGATCACTGAGGCACAGTAATCAAGATGTAACTTTACCTTCTTCTGACCTGCCTGATGGACCCTCCAGAGGCAAAGAACACGGTCCTGCAGTGCCTGCATTGTCGGAATCGGAATGCTGCTGGTTATCAATGAAACAGCATGAGGCCACTGACCTGGAGCAAGCAGAGATTAATAAAGATCCTCAAATTGAACACAAGCAATTTCACGCAAATGCTATTCTTGTTAACTCAATTTGTTTAAAACCATTATTTTAATGGGTTGGCAGTCAGATAAAGAGATACTTATTCAGCTTGATGGTGCGTGTTTGGAATTAAGCAGCATTAACTTGAGAAACAATTAGCCTTTAATCTTTATTTGACTTTTGAAATCAAACTATTTCACCAATACTCCCTTTTTATTGAATGGCAAAATGTCTTTGTCACGTTGTAGACCCAACACCTATCAACAGGTATATATCAATAGGGACTGAAAATGGCAAGGAGCAGAAGGCATTAAATACAGAATGCGGTGTTAGTTTGTTTCAGTTAGTGGCACTATTACCTTTAGGTCAAAAGGTAGAGTTTTAACTCCAGTCTAGAGCTTAAGTAATCTAGGCCAACAGTGTTGACGAAGGTTTGTTAATTCATTCTTGGGACGTCACTGTTACTGGCTGGGCCAGCATTTGTTGCCCAACCCCAATTATCCGAGAAGGTGCTGCACTGTCAGAATGAAAGAAACAAAATGCAGTATTTTGGACATTGTGGGCAGCATTTCCCCCATTATTACAGTTAAAAGCAAATTATCTAATCAATTGTATCATTTGCTGCTTTTGGAATCTTTGTGTATATACTGGCTGCTGTGCGTCTGCGTTACAGCAGCAGTTACAATTCAAAAATAATGAAGTTATAACAAATAACAATAACTTTAAACTGTACTTTCACAAAGAACAACTCTTTTCCAGCTGGGTTGTATGGGCAGAGCATGCCATACAGGAAAACTTTAGATTTGGGGATATGGGTCAAAGCCAATTATTTCCTCTATTTTGGATAGATTACTCAAACAAGTAATTCAACAACAGCATAGGGAAGGACGCATACAAGATTGTTTGCAACTGTCACTGTGTAGTGAGACACAAGATAAAAAGATTTAAATACACACTTTATACACACTCACCCTAAAGTGGCAACTTTCCGTGTCATTTCCAGTGACGACAATCCATTCAGAGCAGAATTACTGAATTGGTCAGACGCAATGACAGCAAAAGCTCGGTCCTCGGCCTTACAGACTGATGGGGCCTCGGCATCATTCGGCTTGGTTACAGAATGTGGTGATCCTTGTCTGTTGCTGGGCTTTGATAATCCTATGTTAAAAATTGTAATTGGCAATGTTTTATAAGAAAATCTTTACGTGTGTTCGAGAATAAATTTTGTCAACCATATCCTATTCATTGCTTACTTGGGTTTTTTGACAAAAATAAGGTTAACTACATCAGATGTTGTGTATGTATATGCAGAGTTACTTTGTCAGACAGTAACAGAAGGATAACAGTGAAAGCCAGAAATGGAATGCATCAGGGAAGATGGAACATTAAACTGGCTATCAGTTTATACTGGTAGGCATATGAACAAGCATGGGCATAAAGCCTAGTTCCAAGGTTAGGTGGAGGAAGCATGGAACACATTATGGGGAGAACAAGCTATTTGTTGCTGATCATTTTTACCTACATTTAAAGGACTTATGGTGCAAATCCTGCATTCTTCAAACCACAAATCATGCTTCATGCTACATTTAGTAAGAGGGGAAATTAGTGGAGTGTCAGTATGCTAAATCAGCTGCTCTAATTATAGGAAGGTTAGGTTTCTGGATGTATTCAGCCTCCTTATGTGACTGCAAGCTAGATTATTATTTAATACTATATATGGTAAATAAACCAGAGGAATTAAACCAATTACTAGAGGTTACCCGCTGTGCTGGGTTGACAATTCTCCTGGTATTGCAGATCCTTATCCCCACATTCCAGTGCTCTGCGGAGAGAGAAACTGCTCCCTGATGAACCTGAGCGACTGTGTTTTGGAGACCCACATTTCTTTGTGGATGCTGAAGGCAATAATCAAAGAGGGAAATTTTACAAATTAACAGCTTGTAACGTTTTGCTGAAGCTTACAAACTCAATTGCTATTAACTGACAGCCCCCACATATGCTTTAAAAAGATGCCAGAAATATTCTAGTGAAAAATCAGGACTGTTACTTGACAGATGATTAATTAATTTATTTTTTTAAAATGCAGATGCTGGAAATTAGAATTGAAATAAATCTTCAAGAATTTGAAGACAATAAAAAGACAGGTTTACATCTCTTTTCTCTTCACAGAAGCTATAGGACCTGTTAATGGAGATCAATTTTGCTTCTTGTCTAAGCTTAATATGGATTAACAAGCAACACCGCTCAAATATTTTTGTTGCCCCTTCCTCCAAATGTCCTCTTCAGAAAGGCTTTCCTTATGTTCACCAAATCAAATTCATGCTCACAGGGCATTTACTGTTCTGACGTCAGAAAGAACAGACTAAGGGTGACCAGAACGTACACTCAGGCAGATCAGTCCTGTTTCCAAGGCAACTCCAACCCGATTGCTCAGCATTAGATTCCAGCACTTTAGAACATTTCACTAAGTGTTTAAAGCTTTATTTTCATTGAGATTCTTTGACTGCCTGTAGCAAATCAAAGCTGATTTCTTTTCCGGGGTGGGGGGTGGGAGAAATCTCACGTCAGGCACTCAGCACAAAGAGCTTTATTATCATATTGGTCTACAAACAGCTACATACAGACTGAATAGAATTCATTTCAACCTTTAAAAAGTGTGGTCAATTTCTAATGGACCGGTGTTACACAGAGGTTTGCTTTCTGACCTATGCCATTGGCTGAACTCCAGCATTCCTGGGTTAGGAAAGACTAGAAACAGCAGCAAGCTAAAAATGCCACAGTTTTAGTTCTGGCTTATTATCCAGTGCCCTCTGCTGGAAATGTTCATGTGGCTGTTGTTTGAAAGCTGCACCAGACTTGACTGCAATGCCTCTACATGGCTCATGCACATTTAGAAAAAAGTCATTTGGATTAATATTAGAGGAGTCCCAACACACGGATGACAGTGTAATGCACTTATAGTCAGTTCCTCCAGAACAGGAAAAGGGAAGAAAATGAAAAGTGTGATCTTCTGCTCTTGCTATCTGTCTAAGGTGGTAATTGGAAATATGAGGAATTTACAGCATCAAGCGCTAGGCATCATTGGCAGTTTTTAAATCAGCTTTGCAATGGATCAGGCCATCCTGTGCCTAGCCGTTATATTTGGTTTGGGTTGCAGTGTAGATGGCAGCATGGTTGTGCTACATTCTGAGCACCACACAGCAAATCCCTATGAGCACTCATTTTTCGTCATGAGTTTTAAAGGCCCATTGAATGAAATTACATTTGAGGAAAAGGAACATCTGTTTAATGTCCACCACCAGCCGCTATAAATCGGGACCTGCCTGCCAAATTTCATCTACACCTAATGATTTCAATAGTTACCATGAAGCTTGCTTAAGAGGAAGAGGGGGGAGAAAGAAAGGAAAGAACGTATTCAATGATCTCATCCCGTTAGGCAGCATAGTGGCACAATGGTTAGTACTACTGACTCATAGCTCCAGAAATCATTTTGATTCTGGCCTCTGGTGAACATTTGCACATTCTCCTTGTGACTGTGTTGTTTTCCTCCCACTGTTCAATGATGTGCAGGTTAGGTGAATTGGCCACATAAATGTTTGGGGTTACAGGGATAGGAGACAGCCTGGGTAAGATACTCTGACAGAGTTGATGCAGACTCGATGGGCACACTGGCCACTTTATGAACTGTAGGGATTTCAAGAAAGCTGGGATAGTCAATCCAACTAAAGGATAAGTAAAAACTAAAGTACTGAAAAAGCATGCTTGTTAGCACCTATGAGAGAAGGGTTCTCATTTCAGGTGAAGACCTTTTGTCAGTATCTCATACATAAAGCTGTCACTTGCACAGTTAACCTATCTTTTTTCTACACAAATATTACTGGATCTGTCAATTTTAGGCAGCTTCTCTTTTTAGTTCAGATTTCTAGTGCCTTATGTTTACTTGGGTATTAGTTAGTCCAGAATTGGATTCCATAAAACACAAGCAGCTGTCAACCATTTAACAGTCTGCACCCCAGCAGTGTGATTAGACTGAAAGAAATACGAAAGGTTAGAAATGAGAAACAAAATGTGCTTTTAACACACAGCAGCTCAAACTGGAGTTTGTAAAGAAAATAGACAAACTGACACTTTGTCTTCTAGCCAATTACTTGGAGTGGTCTAGTCAAGAGATCTAGCAAGGGTTTGTAGCTGGATCATTATTCTCTTAAAATAAATATAAATTGCACATATTGAAGTAAACACAGTTCACACTGATAGATTAGCACTTGTAACAAAGCAAACTTGCAGGCTTGTTAGTGCATAATAAATATAATTTTCATCCAAATATTCAACAGACTTGCATTTTTAGCTGTTTTAACAGCATGCTTATATCTGTGTTACACCTGGAGATGACACCATGGAAATGATACTAAAACACGTCGAATGCCACTTGAACAGGAAACAGAGATCTTACTGAACGTGGCAACTGATAATTTTTTATATTTCCGATTAAAGCTTCAAATCCTAGCTGCATAATATTTCCCTCTCTCATTTGTGTCAATAGTATCAATTTGGCAAGGCAATCAAATTAACGGTTACAGCTCTCTTCAATGCTAGGATTAGTTGTAGAGAGCGAAAGAGAGAGCGAAAGAGAGAGCGAAAGAGAGAGCGAAAGAGAGAGCGAAAGAGAGAGCGAAAGAGAAAAAAAAAGAGAAAAAAAAAGAAAAAAAAGAGAAAAAAGAAAAAAAAGAGAAAAAAAAAAAAAAGAAAAAAGGAAGAGAAAAAAAGAGGGAGAATGAGAGAATCAGCCATATCATGACTACGACCAAACTAAAAAGTTTCTTCTAATTCTGACAGGACTTTGTCTAGTTTACATTTTTGACTTTCATTTGTCAAGTTTGGCCAGGACAGAAATAAATGTTTTTTTTAAGAAAAGGAACTTCCTGAACTTCTGCTGAACCATTTCTTATTTCAGACAGTAATATTTTTCATTCTCCACTTATACCTCACAATTACTGCATTGTGATTATACAACAGCTGTTTCAACACTGCTACCAAGCTTTGTCTTTACTTGGCGGCCAGTTAATAATGTTGGCTGGGACCCAAATTATGTGGCTGGGCTGGCTGTTGGTTAGGTCAGCTGGCCACACATTAGCAAAGTACACATTTTAAATAGTGACCAGGCCAGACCTTTAAGCTTTCTATTCTCAGTATCAACATACTAGCAAAAGTTTGTCAAATAAGTAGGGTTCTGAAAATCTCCACTGACTGAAGATTTCTATACTCAGCACAGGAATTAGGAAATGTTGGCCATATATGAAGAGATGGCAGCATTGTAGTAACTTCACTGAATTAGTAACCCAAAGGCCCAGATAAGTTTTCTGGGGACATGGGTTCAATTTCACCAGGGTAGCTGGTGGAATTTGAATTCTATTAATAAATCTAGAATACAAAATTAGTTAAAGATGATGACCATGACAGCCATCATCAATTGTTGCAAAAACCTATTTCACCAGCGTCTTTTAGGGAAGAAATCTGCCATCCTCACCTGGTCGGCCTACTTGTGACTCTGCATCTATCCTGCCTAGCCCCGGAAGAACTGCACATCACAAAGGAGATCACCTCTCATTCGTCTGAGCTCTAGAGAATACAGCCCCAGTCTCCTCAATCTCTCCTCGTGAGACAACTTCGTCTCAGAGATTAATCTGGTGAACCTCTGCTGCACTCCCTTAGTGGCAAGAATATCCTTCTTTAGGCAAGTTATCCAGATCCAGTCTAACCAAGGTTTTATACAATTGCAGCAAGACATCTTTAGTGCAAGAGAATTTGAGTCCAGATGTAAAGACAAAGATACTATTTGCCTTCCTAATTACTTGCTACATGCTCACATTAGCTTTCAGTGACACAAGCACACCAGGTCCCTCTCGACATCAACACTTCCCAGTCTCTCACCATTTAGAAAATTTCAGATAGGAGGTGCAAAGCTACTTCCTCCTTGGGACTCATTCCTACCCAAATGTGTCACCCACAAACTTGGAAATATTATATTTGGTCCCCACCATCCAAATCATTAATACAGACAGCGGACAGCTGGGGTGCAAGTCCTGATCCTGGCAGTATCTCCATAACCACAGCCTTCCCACGTGAGAACAATCCTTTCATTCTGACTGTACTGTCCATTAACCAACCCATGCCAGTACCCATCAAATTTATCCCACGTGTTCATCATTCACTAACCTGTGTGGCACTTTATCAAAACCCTTCTGAAAATCTCAATACATCTCACCCATTGATGCTTCCTCACTAACGTCCTCAAAACACTCCAGTGCAAATTTCATAAATTCAGACTCCGCCCAGATTATTTTCCTAGCGTTCAGTTGAGATTTTATCATTCTGCCAATCAGATTTTTTTTGAATTTAAGCATTTCCTCTCAATCAATCCAAAATCAATTTTAACATGTAATAACTGAATTTACATTCTTTCAGTCACATGCAGTGTTAATCCTTTGTCCACTCACCAAATGTTATATAATTGGAAAGGAGGTCCAGTCCAGATTCATTTCTCCGGAAACTGTCAATTCCACTGGACCCTGATGGTCCCTGTTCCCCTGTGTGAGTGATACAATTTGCCCCCAGATCAGCACACAACACCGTGCTACTTCTTGCCTCAGACATCTGGCTTTTCACTTCAGACATTTTGCTCCTGACTTCAGCCATTTGGGCCTTCAACCTCTTCAGAACCCCAGAATTGGGAGGTGATCGCCGCACAGCTTGCTGCCTCCGCTGGTCACGATCTTTACGACATTGAGCTAATGCATCAAGAAGGAAAAGTCATCTTAGAAACATTGGTCAAGTCCATTAAGAATGCTTCTTAAACTGAGATCCAGAGTGTTTCTAGAGGTTCATGAAATAGTCAATTTTTATGCAAATAGATGGTGGCTGAAGATAGACTTGGGTGCAAGGTGGGAGCAAAGTGCAGTTGTCACATATACAATGTAGAATAGCCTGACCTTGGGGGAGTGCACTACGGAAGACAGCAACAGAATGATGGCTAGGTAGATCCATAGTTAGTAAGGCTGGTGGTAATTGCCAAGTGAATTCAGGCTCAGAGTATTTTTTTTCCCCCAGACATTCACTCAAAAGCTTCCAGAATATAAGTTCATTAGCTTTTAGGCACATTTCAACAAAATTTGAACAGGCAGTGCCTCTTTTCTCCAAGAGAAGGCTGAGGAATGATCTAATGGATTTAAATTATGAAAGGATTTGATAGTAATAGATGGAGATGCTTTTGCCAAAGAAAGGAGTCCAGAAGTAGGGATTATTAACAGGGATAGTCAATAACAAATCCAATAGGGATTTCAAGATCTATTGAAATGTGGAACTTGCTGTTACAATAATTGAAATGAACAATGACTTAAGGGAAAAAAAATGGGCGAGTACATGAGGAAGAAATGCTGTGGGGTCGAGACGAGTACCCGGTAAATTTTCAAAATAGAGTTCAGGATGGAAAATCCAAGCGTTTTCAGGAGCATCTGTAAGTGTTTCTTTACTGGCTCAGTACACACAGCTGTGTGCTGCTGAAAGGGAGATACAGACAATGTTCCCAAGCATAAAGGAACATTGTTCTACGGTGCAGTCTGCCACCCAATCTCTCCCTGCACAAATAATAGAACAGCTAGAATTTAACTAATCAATGACAAATTTACAGCAAATTTAAACTGCACCAATGATGCATTTCCTACATCACAACTGCATGACTACACTTCCAAATTACATAATTTGCAGTTAATTGCTTTGGGAGATTTGGCTTAATGTCAAATATTACAGCTTCTGTTAACAAATCCAGGTGTAGAAATTAAAGCAATTTTTTAAAAACCTTCCTAAGGGATTCAGGGAAAGTTCTCAATACAAACCGTAGGAAGCAAATTCATCATTATCTGGACTCCCGGAATTACATAGAATAATTCAAAGTTTACAGCACAGAGAAACAATACTTTTCACTGTATAGTAATACATTTGACAATAATAAATCAAGTCAGATACAGGCCACTCGGCCCAACAAGTTCCTGCTGGTGTTTATGCTCCATACAAGCTTCCTACCACCCACCTGCATCTAATCCTGTCACTGTAACCTTCCATTCCTTTCTCCCCCATGTAGTTATCTAGCTTCACCATTAGTGTACCTTTGCTAGGGGATTTTGAGTAGCTTCGTTGCAGTATGAATGTAAGAATACTTGTGATGAATAAATAAACTTTAAACTACTGTGTGGTTCTATGGTTCTAATTTTAAACACCTTCTGGGCAAAGAAGTTCCTATTGAATTTCCCAATTGGATTGATTGCTGACCATCTTATATTAATATATTCCAGAGTTTTAACCAAGAAGTATTTGAAAGAATTGCACAAGTATTTACATTAGAAATTATAAACTGCGCAGGTTACCTGCAGAGTGCAGCACAGATGCTGGTGGTCGAGGCTGCAAGCCCCACAGGTTTTCCATACTACTCCGGTCCTTCAGGTCCAATAACTGTATGAGAATGACTGGGTCAATGTCGAGCAGGCTATTGCTGGCAGCGGATGTCAGACTGCCCGTTCCTCGCCTCGAAGACCGACTGCGGTTGCTTAGCCCTCCTGTGGAGGATGGAACATAAGCAATAATACACAAGGGGCAAAAAGAATAAACATCTACTGGGAAAAATAGAAATCTGATTTTCTAAAAAGGAAACAAACATGACTTGGTGCTTCGAACTGCCAACAAAAAGAGGGCAAACTCAAGCTGTCAAAATTATTCCAAGCGACCTGACAAGTTAACCACAACATCATGAATTCATGAACCATTCATAATGTTTCACTACCCAACAACTAATAACTACTTGTGTTGACAGATTGATGATACAGCCTCCTCAACAGGAAAAGAAAGAGGAAAACCCGTTTGGGCATTCCACCAATTATTGCTTCCTCCCTTATCCAACCATTTTTTTGGGGGTTTATCCATCTTCCAGGGCCCAATTCTCTGAATGGATCTACACCCCAAAACACAGTGCATTTTTTCTGACTGTTCCAAAAGAAACACTTCTTGCATTTCCGCCATGTGCAGTTCTGTTCATTTTCTAAAAAATAATTTATGGGACGTAGGCCTCACTGGCAAGGCCAGCATTTATTGTCCACCCCCAATTGCCTTTGTGATGGCAAACTGTCTTCCTCAACTGCCACAATCCACATGTTAGAGGGAGAATTCTAAGATGTTAATCCAGTGACAATGAAGTATGGAGATATACTTCCAAGTCAGGATGATGAGTAACTTGAAGGGGAATTTCCAGTCAGTGGTGTTCCCAGGCACTTGTATTTCTAGATGGTTGTGGTCACAGGTTCGAAAGCTACTACTCAAGGAGTTTTGGTGAGTTCCTGCAGTGCATCTTGTAGATAGTGCACACTGCTGCAACACTGCAGCAGTGGAGGGAGTGAATATTTGTGGAAGTGGTACCAATCAAGTGGGCTGCTGTGCCCTGGATGTTGAGTTTCTCAATTGCTGCTGGAGTTGTATTCATCCAGATAAGTGAAGAGTGTTCCATCACGCTCCTGACTTGTACTCTGTAGATGGTGAACAGGGAAGTCAGGTGTTAGTGAATGCAGGATTTCCAGCCTCTGACGTGCTCTTGCAGTCATAGTATTTATATGGATAGTCCAGTTCAGTTGAGTTTCTGGTCAATGATATTTCCCTTGAAACACTGATAGTGAGGGATTCAGTGTTGGTAATGAGACTAAATACCAAGGGGCTGTAATTAGATTCTCTCCTGTTGAAGATGGCATGTGTGGCATGAATGTAACTTTCCACTTGTTAACCTAAGCCTGGACATTGTCTACGTCTTGTTGCAGTTTGATATGGCTTCAGTACGACAATCATGAATAAAATTGAACATTTGTGTTAACATTAACAAATCTCCCTACATGACCTTATTCCTGAGATGTAAGAGCTGAAGATGGTTGGGCCAGAGTTAATGATGACTACGTAATTACACCTTTGGTAGATTGACTAAACTCTACCAAAGCAAAGTGAACAGTGTAACTCAATTTCTTTATCTGTCACTTTCCATTTTCTGACAAGACACCAAAAGGCTAACCTGCATCTCCTATGCCAAGTGGCAATGAATTGTATACATCTTTCACTTGATTATTATCAAAAACCATTTGGTGACATTCATGCCCCAGTTCAAAATCACTACAACAGCTCCTTGTTACATAGCATGGGAAAAGGTCAAAATGACAAATATGGACACAAATGAAAAGTAACTTGAGAAAGATGATTTCCTTCCTTTTGACTCTCTCAACCATCACAATTGAATCGAAGATAGATATGGATATCGAGTGAAGTACATAAGTGAAATTGCGTGTCAAAGCTAATTTAGAAATAAATTGAAGGAAATGCTTGTCCTTTATTTGACCTTTAACCCAAACTGACTTGATTAGGAATTAGAGATCTAGAAGTGGGCTCTGATCCTTGTCAGCAAACAAAAGAAATGGCAGGCTTGTTAAATGAGTACCATGTCTTCACAATTGAGGAAAAAGGATGAAATATCAGGGGCACAACAGAAACTAAAACTGGGTCAAGGTGAGGAAAGCATTGGATTTAAATGTATTGCGTTGGAACTTTGGCAAAACCAAATACTTAGGAGCTGATGGCTTCCACCCATGAGTTTTAAAGTGAATGTGAGAAAATTGTAGATGATTTAGTCATAATTTTCTAAGCTCTCAATTCAAGAGCTATGCCATTGTATTGAAAAATTGCAAATATCAGTCTATTGTTGAAAAAGCGAGGGGGAAACCAGGTAGCTACAGATTTGCCAGTTAACTGGAGACATTTATTGTGATAAATTTACAGGAATCAATCATCAGGGCCAGAGCGACTGAGCACTTGAACAAGTTAATCAGAGCCAGTAAGGCAATTTGTAAAGGTTAATGCATGTTGACTTATATCGGTTGATTTTTTTTTTGAGGTCACTAAAATATATAATGGAGTATCCTATAGATAATATTTGTGGACTTCCAGAGAGGATTTTAGAGATTAAAAAATGAAAGTACTAGTTTAGAAAGGATATGGTGCAGTGATATTAATCACTGTAATCCAGAGACATAGGACCTTGCTCCTGGGACCCAGATTCAAATCCCACTATGACAGATGGTCAAATTTGAATGCAAAAAGATCTGGAATTAAAAATCTAATGATGACCAAAAAACTATTCTCAATGGCCATAAATGTCCTTCAGGGAAGGAAATCTGCCATCCACATCTGTTCTGGCCTTGCATGCAACTTCAGATCAAAAATCTTAGGTCATGTACTAACTGACTCAAGAGGAGCTTCTTCTCTGCTGCCATCAGATTTGTAATTGGACTTATTTCATAGTAAGTTGATCTTTCTCTACAACCTAGTTATGATTGTAACACTACATTCTGCACCTCTTTCTTTTCTATAAATGGTATGCTTGTCTTATAGTGCATAAGAAACAATATTTTTCACTGTATATTAAATCAAAACAGCCATGTGGTTGACAAACTTTCTCTGAAATGGCTGAAGGTGCATGGGAACACTTCCACCTGAGAGCCACTCACCATCCCAAAATGGAAACATATTGTTGTTTGTTCAGTTGCTGAGTCAAAATCCTGGAATTCCTTCCCTAACAGCATTATGGATCAATCCACAGCATGTGTGTCTGCAGCACTTCAAGGTAGCAGCACACCACCACCTTTTCAAGGGCAACCAGGGATAGGCAAATGCTGGTCAGCTAGAGAAAGTTATATCCCACAACTGAATAAAAAAGCCACTCAGTTCAAAAGCAATTAGGGATGTGCAATAAATGCTGGCCTTGCCAGCGACATCCATATTTGAAGGAATAAAGAAAAAAATAAACCAGAACAAAAGTTGTGATATGCATTGGAAGGCGGAGGTACACAGTAAGGATAAAAAAATGATATACTGACTGGTAAAATGTGGTGAGTGTCATTCCCCTAGGACCTCAGCATTTCACTAAATACATCAATGATGAAGGAATGCAGAGTGGTATATCCAAGTTTGCAGAAGACACAAAGTTAGCACAGCCAAGTTGCTCAAGATGGACAAGGAATTAAAAAGGGACACAGTTAGACTAAGTGAACGGGTTAAACCAGGGCTGCTAAAGCTCAACGTGATCAAGTCCGAGGTCTTCCAATTTGGATAAAAACAGAATATTTCATTTGTGGAAACCACGCAGGAGCAAAGATTGGATATATTTAGAGCACTGGAAGATAGCACATGGGTAATAAAGATGATCAAAAAAGGTAATGGAATAATGGGTCTTTAAATTTAGAAGTACTCAAGGACAAGAGGGGAGGTTCCACAGGATCTTGGTCAGATTCTTTCTGGAGTAATGTGTTTCGTTCTAGGCAAAACGTAACAGGAATGAAAGATCTGCCTGAGGTAGTGGCTACAGTGCAAGTTCACAGATGGCAAAGTCATTAGCGCTGCTGCCTCAGCACCAGAACCTGAGTTCAATTCCAGTCTCGGGTCACCGTCTGTATGGAGTTTGCACGTTATCCTCGTCTGCACAAATTCCCTTCGGGTGTTTTGGTTTCCTCCCGCAGTCCAAAGATGTTCGGGTTAGGTTGATTGGCCGTGCTAAATTAACCTGGTCTTAAGGAATTAGCAAAGTGGGGTTACAGGAATAGGACCTGGGTGGGATTGAGGTCAGTGCAGTCTCGATAGGCCAAATGGCCTCCCTCTACATTGTAGGGATTCTATGATTCACCAGTATGAAACAGATGCTTAAAGGGTTAAATTAGGAGGACAAATCAGATAAACTTGTATTCCCTGGAATCCAGAAGGTTGAGGGTTGATCTAAAACCAGTTTGCTTAAAATGATTTTGTAAAGTAAAAGTGGATGAGAGTTCTTCCCTAGCCTAGAATAAAGGGCCACAATCTTAAAATTAGAGGCAAGCTTTTCAAAACTAAATCAAAGCACATTTTTCATTAAGCAGCTTTAATATATTACTTTTAAATAGACCAGCACTTCAGGCTCTGCCTCAGGTGGTTAGGAGCTGCGGATATTAGTTTTATCCACTAATAACAAAGATGGAATCCGCACTTGATTTCTAGGAACCAGTCATACAGAATTTTTAGCAGGAACCCAGAGAGTGATGAGAGGAAGTCACTTATGAAACGCAAGAATCAATGAAGCATTGTTATTGTTCTCTTACTGGTAAGGATAACTATTCACAAATGGATAGATATAAAAATCCACATCACAAATCTCTCTTCTCTCATTACTCCTGCATCTAGTGTAAATAAAGTAGAAATGCAGGAAATGATACCAGGACTAAAAGCACCAAACTTGGAAGCTTGCAATCCCAAGTTTAGATGATTAAAGGATGACGTAATTGAGGTGTTTAAAATGATTGGGGGTTAATATGGTCACTACAGAAATTATTTCCTCTTTTGGGAGAGTTCAGAACAAGGGGAAAGTAGCCTTAAAATTAGAGTTAGCCAATTCAAGGGTGAAGTCAAGAAACACTTTTCACTTAAATGTAGTGGAAATCTGGAACACATTGCAAAAATGCAGTGGAGGTTAGGAGGGGGGTCAACTGAGAATTCCAGTATCGAGATCGAAGGTCAATAAAGGTTACGGAACTTGATGAAATGTTAACCATGATCTAATTGAATGGCTGAACAGGCTTGAGGAATTGAAAGGAAATGGAATAGACCAGTATACTGTACACCTAATTTAGGATTTGGTGGTGACACTGAATGGAAAGGAAAAAGCTGATCTTTCATTCCTGATAAAGCTTTTCACCTTGAACAGAAGTTGAAATATCGAAGCTGGGAATGGTATGAAGTGAACCATCCCACTCATTTGCAAAGACAACTGCTCCCCACCCCTGGCCAAAAGACAATTTTATTTCCAATAAATCCCAACTCAGGTTTACCGGAAGCTCCTGCTGAATCATCCAACTCGCCTTCTTCCAAATCCATGTTGTTGCTGTATTCAACATCATTCTCACCAGACCTGGAAAGGTAAAGCTTGAAAAGTTACTTCAAAATAACAAGGAAATCAAAACTAATTCAATATATGGAATTGGACTGATTCACATATGGGATTAATCTAATTCACAGAATCCCTACAGTGCAGAAAGAGGCCATTTGACCCATCAAACTTGCAACAACAATCCCACCCAGGTCCCTAGCTACTTGACCCCTCGTATTTACTCTACTTCCCCTAACGCTCACATTTTGGTACTGTGGGAGAAGACAAATACCCAGAAGAAACACACATAGGCACAGGGAGAATGTGCAATCCCCTTACAGACACTGACCCAAGTCAGGAATTGACCCTGGATCCTGGTGCTGTGCTAATCACTGTATAGCCTCAATGTAATGAAGCAGACTAAGACATACATGGAATCACTTCCAAGTTCTTCAAAAGCAATCTTTGCACAATCTCAAGTTCATGTCATAAAGAAATGCCTAGATAAGTGAGCACCAGGTGTTCCAATACTAAAGAGGTGCTGTAGTCATGAGCAAAACCCTCTTCCCCAATTCTTAAATAAAAAGCCTTTTTTCCATAAATTTGAGTAATTCCTATTCTTACAAAAAGGGAAGATTGTTATCTGACCTCTTCTTGCTACGATAAAGTTAGTTTTTAGGGAAATTCTCTTATTTATTTTCCTTTGAAACATGCCCATCTCAAATTAGGAACTTGAAGAGTGGTGATTTACACAATTATATTCAAGGAAAATTCTCTCCTTGCCCTCTCAATGAGCTGCTTCAAGCTTGCTATGGATTCCGGAGCCCCGGCAGCTTTCAGGCATCTTATCCAAGTGGCAATTCTTCCCAAGAGCCAAGTTAATGCACGCACTGGTAAGGAATTCGTAAAGGGGCAGAGAAGAGTCTAAATATCTCCAGTCGGCTACTGGATATTAAATTAGGAGCAAGAAATCTGGCCAATATTTAGTTATGCTAAACTCAAAACACTAGTTCAACTAGTATCGCACTCTGGGACAAACAGAAAATTATACAATCATAGAATTGTTACAGTGCGAAGTCAGCCATTTGGCCCATCGGGTCTACACCGAACACAATCCCACCCAGGCCCTATTCCCATAACCCCTTATTATTTACCCTGCTAATGCCCTTAGTATGAGGGGGATTTTAGCATGTCCAATCAACCTAACCTGAATTTGGATCTTAATTACTAGATTAGTCTGGGTATAAACAATCATAACTTAGATATTAAAGACACTGGGATTGTCTACCTTGCTCAATAGCGAGCAAAGAGGAGATCTGACAAAACCTTGATGGGTGTAGATAGTAAATGAATAACTGTTTCCAACAGCTGAAGGACTGATGACCAGAATAAACATACTTAAAGCGATTGTCAAAAGAACCAGAGGCAGAGGCAACGCAAGGAAAGCCAATTCTCCCTGTCCCTCAACCACTTGGTGAGTGGTTCGGACTTGGATTGCATTAACAGGGTGGTGGAAATGAGTTCCACAGCAGGCTTCAAAAAGGGATTTGGATAAAAACTTGGAGAAAAAAAAATACAGATATGGGAAGAGTAGAGAATTAAAACAATTCAATTGTTTTTCAAAACAGCCAGTGCAGATTTGATTACTTGAATGATCTTTTTCAGTAGGGATGGCACAATGGTTAGCACTGCTGCCTCAGTGCCAGGCACTCCGGTTCAATTCCTGGCTTGGATCAGTCCATTAAGTGTCTGCATTTCCCCTTGTGCCTGTGTGGGTTTCCTCCGACAGTCCGAAAGATGTGCTGGTTAGTTGCACCGGCTTTGCTAAATTCTCTTTCAGTGTACCCTAACAGGCGGCAGAGTACGGCGACTAGAGGATTTTCATTGCAGTGTTAAAGTAAGTCTACATGTGACAATAACAAACAGATAAATTTTTTTTGAAACAATAGTGAACATAGCAATAGACATGAAACAGATTAAATGGCAATACTAACATGGTCTCCTCATCAATGTCATTTTCCTCAGTATTACTGGTTGCTGTGGAACTAGCAGAAGAGCTGCTACCATCAAGTTGGATCAATTCATCATCCACAGTGAGGCATTCTATGTCCAGGTCACCATCAGACAGATCATGCTAAACAAATAAGAGAAATTTTACATATATTAAAAGCATCCTGATTATTTTTTTTTTAAACCTTTCATCTACCTTAATGTTTAATTAACTGAAAGGAAGCTTCTATTTGAAATGTGCATACTAAGAAAAAGGGTATTAATAATCAGATATAAAATTTCAGACCAAATATTACACAAGAGTGAATTCCATTCTCAGGTCAAAGCAAGACATTTCCCCTGACAAAAGGGCTCCTTTAGTAGCCATGAACAGAGAGCAGCTTGTAATAACAGAACAGTGAACTTTTGCATTGGTTCAGTTAATCACATGCCACGTGTTGATACTCCTGTTGATATCTAATTCTTTTGATGCTTACTGCCCTGACTGCAAACTAACCAATGTGCTGTTGTAACTTTGATAACCATGCACCTCAGCATATCCCAGAAGCATACAAGAAAATGGGCCTTTCACTAAACATCTGGAAAACTATGGTCCTCTTCCAACCTGGCCCTTTTTCTGACCCTAAGGGGCAATATAGCATGGCCAATCCACTTAACCTGCACATCTTTAGATTGTAGGAGGAAACCAGAGCCTCTGGAAGAAACCCAGACACAGGAAGAATGTGCAAACTCCACACAGTCACCCAAAATTTGAATCGAACCTGGGTCCCTGGAGTTGTGAGACAGCAATGCTAACCACTGTGCATCATGACATCCCTAATCACCAAGATCATGGTTTAATCCTGGAAAAAGTGGACCATTTTCCCTATCTTAGGAGCCTCTGCTGGAGCAAGGGAGACAGTTGACAAAATTCATTACTGCCTTTAGCCGAGTGTGTACCCGAGGACTAGGTTCTCGAAATCATGAGCAAATGGTTACCAGGCTCCAAGCTCTAATGTGGAGATCTGGACAACTTACAGTCAACATGTCAAAACTCTGAGGAAGTATCATCAGAATAGCCTTTGTAAAGTTCTCCCAATGTGTAGCAAGAAAGGCTATCCAATAGTGGTGTCTCTCCCAAACAAACATATCCAGAATGAAACAATAATCATGTAAAACCAGCTCAGCTGGGTGGGACACATTTGTGTAATAGTTTTTAATTCTTTCATGGGATATGGGTGCCGCCATCAAGGCCAGCATTTATTGCTCATCCAAACTATCTGCTCTACTTAGAGCTTTGTCATGGCAGGAGATTCCCACAAGGATTGTGGAAGCGCATTACGGATGCCCTTGAACAACCTGCTCACTCATGAGAATTTGTCACGTAATTGACCAAAATGGAGAAGGTTCTTTTGGGAAGACATAAAATCCATTGTTAAAACTTTATTGGGAGTATGCAGGAGTAAAGTCAAAACAGAGCAAACAAATCTCTAAATAACTGCTCACCTACCCTCCAAGTACCACCTGTCCTGAACGAGACCAAGTCTAAGGATAGCACATTGAACTCTCTACCATCTCAGAACCCATTGGACTGGAGAGGAAGTGAATCAGTCTCGATTCAGCAGGACTGCTAATGAAAAAAAAGAGGAGATACCTCTTCTACACGTGTTCTGGCTTTTTCAGATTGCATCCTTGTTATAATGTGAAAAGGGATGTCAAGAAATTTGTGGCCATGTGTCAAGGCCTTGAAATGTGGAACATTTTTGCAGCACTGTTAATCAAGCCAGATCATACTGATTTTTCTGGAAACGAGGATTTTAAAGAGGTCATGGGTCCATTTTCCTGAAATCCTGTTTGAAGTTTCATAAAAATTAGAATGGAAGGTCTTACATGAAAAGGATTTTCAAAATTAATTGAGTCTGTAGCTGTAACTAAGCCAATTACATTAGAGTCATCCTGTGCAGTCTTGTCCTCTTCATCCTCCTCTTTAACCAGGCTGATGGCCAATACTGAGCATGCTCCCTCTGCTGGCACATCTTCATTATGAACCAGCTTTTTCATCCTCATGTCTGAGCAATCGCTGTTTTGTGGGCTCAAGTGTGTATCAGGTGGCGACAAGTTTTGAGATGCCCTGTTACGAGAAAGTTCAATGGCCAATCTCTGCAGAGTTTGGGACAGGGAGAAAGATACAAACAGAAGTTTTTTTTAAGAAGATATTTCACAAAGTACAGAATGAATTAACAGATGCATTTCTTTAGCAATTATATGCGCAATTGTCATCTTGCTGCTTGTTTCTCTTCAAAATGTTAATCTACTTATTTTACAGATAGCTGCACTATGTCTATAGAATACTACAAGGAACATGTGGATTCATGTACTTGGTTAGCTTGGTCAAAATTCATACTTTCTAATGAGGCCATGTCATTTCTCATTGATATCTTAAGAGGAAATAGGTCAACTATATCACCATAATAAAATAAAAGCCATTACTTTAATCTATGATAAGCAAGAGGATTCAACATTCAAATGCACCTGGATTCTATTAATTCAAGTGTTTTATTGATTTTATTAAACACATGAATAGGGTCTTCCTACTTCGAGCTATAATCTCCAATCAAATAGGATTATGTCATGAAGGAAGTCTCTCTCCAAAAGCTAAACGATATGAATTTGTATCACCAAGATTCTGTCCTCTACTGCAGAGGAAAGCCCAAATAGTTGAAAATAATTCTTGCAGCACAGATTATTGCAGGCCGCAGTAGCATTAAAGGCCAAAATTGTTAAGCTTTAGCATTTTAAGAAATTCTAAACATTAATCCAACATGCAATATTTTATAAAAGGGGATTTTTTTTTGTTCAAGAGGTTACTTGCAAAAGACCAAGTTTAAAGAAAACAGGAGAAAGAAGCACAATCTAGCTCAGTATAGTGCAGTGACAATAGCCTCCTTCAACCAGAATAACCATCAGAAAGGGCTTCATGCAGAAAATGGCTAGAGTTTAATCATCATTTAAAGGCTACATGAGATTAGACTCACGTACAATGAGCAACTATATTTGGATAAAGAGACACGGATATCCTTTACGATGATCCACACTCCACATTTAGGGCCAAGGAAATGATAAGTATCATCTTTTAAATATTCTCAAACACCATTCAAGTTTGGAACCAAAAAAATTAGATGGGTTACAAAACCAAAAGTAGATTTGCAACAGTACTAATCTTGATGCATTTTTGATCTCAGGTTATTCAAACTAGGAGATGTTGATAGGAGGGGAAAAAAATTAATAATATGGACAAATTATCCCAGGTTACACTCAGCCATGGACAAGAGGGCACACAGTTGAGGAGGAGAATAAACAATAATAGCAGCTTTACATGCATATAGTCAGGGCTGTTTTTTCCTGAGCATTTCTAAGTCACTTTCAGCATTATCACCTGATGCAAGGACATTTTACCTCAGTTGCTATTAATTACCTTTTTTTTTTTTTAAAAAAAGTACATCTTGCCACAGCCAGTTCCATAAAATAGATTTAAGTGACAGCAACCACAATCCACACTCATATTAATTACTGGCAATATCCACAACAATGTGGCACCCTAGTTACAAGCATCTCCAGTGGACAGCATTCTCCAGTCTTGCCTCTGGCAGGACTAATTGCGAATGAGAATAGAAAATGTGGTCAAACTGAAACTCCATTCGCTCTCAGTGCGCTGGAAATCCCAGCCGTGAATGAGGATGGCCTTTGTCTGTGCGTTATTGGCCTATGTTTAAAATTATGGCAATGTTTCATCATCTAAAATGACTCTCAAAATCAAAGGAAACATCCTTGTTACTGAGGTATACAAACATGGGTATGGATTTTACACCAAATGAATTGTCAGGGAATAAAGATGGAGACATCATGAAAATGTTGGAAATCAGAAATATGAAACAGAAAATGCAGAGGAGTGCTTGATGGAGAAAGGTTGGTTAATTGCTCGGGTGGATTCTAAGTATTCAAAGCATTCCCTGCACTCTTCTTTTTCAGGGACCAGCTGATGTATTTTAACTTTTTAATTTTATCTTCAGTTTTTAAGAGGTGCTTTTAGAAAACTAAAAGTAAATTCTTTGGTCTAAACTTCCTTACTGAATTTAGGGGAAGCTAAAGGTGCTTGCTGCTATTTATTTCTGAATGGCACTGCCACTTCAGATGGGAGGCAGACATATGATTAAACTCAAGAATCCAAAGGTTTCTGCTGGAGTCACCCTGGTCCACTTTTAGTTTTTGTGGAAACAGCATTTTGATGTCTATTTTATCACTGAATAGTTTAGCTCTTCTCCATTCCAGTCTAAATATCTATTAATGATAAATATTAATTACTTCGAAACTTCCTCCCTGGCATTGCAAACAATTTTACAATCATGGAGGAGGAGATGTTAAAATTTCTAAATTTTTTTTAAAAAATTTACATTAATTTTCCTGGTATAACATGAACGTACACTTTTGCAATACAGGTATTCCTCAGATTTAGAGCACAAATGGTTCCTGCAAACAGCTTTAAGCTGAAATGTTGCAAGTTGGAACCAATTTCACCATAGGTACAATATTAAAAATGAGTGAATGATTCATGACCACATTAATGTCCAGTCCTTCAGGATTGTGGTCTCTGGTAAGCTACTGGTCTAAAGCCATTTGTCAGCCAACAAGTTACTGTAGAAGATTAAACCACATGGATACACGAGATGAGCCCAGTTCGATGCTGGCATATTTACTATGTTCTCATGCTGTGCAAGTGCCTGTCTAAACTAGGCGCATAGAGCCAAGACAGATAGCATTTCCTCTCCCACTCCACTGCTCCCAAGCCATCTATTATCTTGTCTGTCCCCATACCTCTGTACTGCAAGGCCACATTTTTACCAGAAAATCAGAGGGAGGTTTCTTCAGTTGAATGGATTCATTTGGAGTCATTGATTCAGAAATACGAAAGACGGGTGGTGCAGAATGTCATAACGTCAAAACTGATGTAGAGCCAAAACAGTGTGCAAATTTATTTAAAATGCTGCTCATTGTAACTTGATCAAAGAGCTGCCTGTACTGTGGTCAAATTGATCATGTATTGACGAAAGTGCTGAGCAAACCTGACTAAGCCAAAAGGTCCATTCCCACCTTATCTTCCAGAGCAGCTAGCTGCCACACTTATGCAAAATGAGAGACATTCAGATGAAATGCGGCTTTTGGCACATATATTTCTCAGGACAGCAATAATACCTGTATTGCAAGTCCTTCAGGGCTTGTTGATAGGTAAATTATTTGCACAGGCTAAGTCAGAGTCATGAAATACATATGCAAGGCAATCATAAACCTCCCATTCACGTTGGCTTGAAATTGAAGTTGATCAGTTTCTTTCCAAGAACAGACGTGGTAACCTGCAAAGTGTGGTGTCTATCAAACCAACTGGTCCAGCTCAGTTGCTCTCTAATTGGTTATTTTTTATCACCAGAGCAATTCCCTATGATGGGTCACTTTGTACAAGGTAAGGTTTTTCATACTAACTTTGGGAGTTAAAACATTTAACCGTTAACATGGCAGAGGAAGAGCACATTACATGGCAGCGCCATGTCAGACTTGAGAAACCCAAAGACAAGCTACAGTCACAAGGCAAGCAAGCATAAGCTCCTGGACATGGAACAAATCTTAGCACCACAGATTAAAAAAATACTGATTAGTTACCAAATAATTTTTGTTTTTATTCCAATCAAGTCCAATTCAGAGTCTCAACAATTTGAGACATTCTCAATCCAAGCTGACAAGTCCGGGCTCTCACCGCTTGTCTTGGGCTTGATCTACATGAGCCAAGCTGATTGGAGTAGGCATGGCACCTCCAAGGCTTGATCTCATTTGCATCTTAGCCAAAAGGCTGAGATGGCACGTTTAAAAATTACCTCAAATAAAGCTAAAATGTAACCTAATGACTTCAACCAAACACAGCAGGTCAATACTACCGTTGATCTTAACCAAAAGGCCATGAAGCAATAGCAAAATAAATAAATACCAACTTTCAGATACACCAAGAGGCAAAATACATATTCTGAAAATTACAGAATTTCTCTGTCTCTCTTCTTCTCACTCTGAATTCAATCGGACAGCACGGTGGCACAGTGGTTAGCCCTGATGCCTCAAATCACCAGGGATCCAGATTCAATTCCCTGCTTGGGTCACTGCATGAAGTTTGCACGTTCTCCGTGTCTGCATGGGTTTGCTCTGGATGTTCCAGTTTCCTCCCACAGTCCAAAGATGTGTGGGTTACATAGATTGGCCATGCTAAGTTGCTCCTTAGTGTCAGGGGTCTCGCTAGAATAAATGCATGAGGTTATGGGATAGGGCCTGTGCAGACTTCATGGGCCAAATGGCTTCCTGCTGCACTGCAGGATTCAATAATCTCTTTCTATACCTAATTTGACCTCACTTTCATCCAATATAATTTAACAGTTTCTTCCCTGCTGCCAGACTTTTGAATGGACTTCTCATTAAGCTAATCTTTATGTCCTAGTTATGACTGTAACTCTCATTCTGCACTGCTCTCCTCAATGCATGGTATGTTTTGTTTGTATAGCGCGCAAGAAACAATACTTTTCGCAGTCTATTAATACATGTGACAATAATAAATCAAACATTTCCCTCCCGCTGCTTTGACTGTTAAATTTCGATTTAAAAATCAGATTGATCAGGGAAATGCATTTCATTTCAGAGCTGGGCTATTCTTAATTTGCACTGCATGATCTGCTGTGCAAAATAATCTTAGAATGCAACTGACAGCAGATGTCATTAGATTGCTTCCTACATTATAATACGGCCCATTCCTTTGTAAGAAAAATAATCGACCAACGGCACTTTTTTCTTCCAGGTTGGGAAAACAGCTGGTGCAAAATGTCACACGAAATTGAAATACAAGCAAAACACATTAGAAACAACAAAAGGGTCAATTAACATCTTCAAAACCACATTTGAACTCATTTTTCTTTAAACAGGCTATTACATTAAACCTTTTGTAACATTTTTGCAAACAATTGCCACAATTTCAAAAGAAACAAAGCACAGGACACCTGATAGCAACACAAAGGCATTCTGTGCTGCAGCCAATGACTCAGGCAGTTGGCTATTATTTGAATTATTCGGAGGGCTGTGAAAGCAACTAAATCAGAAAGACCAGAATATATTCAGAAAAAAATGAGTCAGAGGTTTAGTATTATCAAAATGTCAATCTGCGCTGTTTAAATTTCTATTTGACAGTATGAAGACGGATTACAGGCACTGACCTCCTTGAGATTGTTAACTTGCTGAATGTAACCTGTCTGAGCCACCTCGAGTTGGCTGATGTACCAATTTTGGTCACGACACTTCTGGAAGAACGTAGGAGCACGTACCTGATACCTGTGGGGCATTGAAATGGATAACAATGATTGACATGGGGAATCTAGCATTATTTTGAAAATAAAATATTGATCAATACAATTTTAGATAGCTAGAGAAATCAAAAAATAAAAAAATCCAAATGCTCAATATTAACAATGCAAATTGACCTTCAGTGCTGGCAAAACTACTGAAACTGAGGCACAAATATTCATGGTTAGCTCAAAAACGAGCGATGAGGTAATAAGGCCAAATTAATGGGAAATTGATGGAAATTTTGAATTACTTCAAAGATTCAATGACACTTGCGGGCAATTTTACCAGAGGATCAAATAAATTACATCTTACAATAATAAAAAGCATCCAAAAGAAAATAATTCAGTTATACGCACTACTTACATTAAGGTGTTCCAACATGATCCACACAATCATCAGTGGCTGTAATTTGAGATGGGCAAATACAATAACCAATTTGCACAAAGTAAACACCAGAAAAGGAAATCCGCGGCAGCTGGACCCTCCAGTGGCAACGTCTCCTCAGACGACAAAGTGGCAAGAGGCTCAAATTTTAAAGCGGCGCTGGAACCACAGCCGTCACAGACCACAAGTGCCACTGCAGCACCAGTGGACCATCCTGGCGGTGGAGGCAACAGTGCGGCCACAGCTATCCTGACCCCGCAGAGTGGAACAAGGACACTGACACCATCCATTGCGAAGACCGGCCAGCAACCGCAGCACCAACATGACACCGTCGATGTCACCCAATCGCCGTTGGGGATCTGAGGCAGGGTAAGACTGCTACCTCAGCCCTGCAGAATTTCGTCAGTGCCACAGGAATGCTGCGTCAGGAGCATGCTGGCTGAATGAGATGTAAGAACTGACAAATCTTTTCTACTTTAAAAACGTCTTTAAAGTTTGCCTCAGTTAACGTACACAGTGTCAAAGATGGGTTGAGATGTGTGGCCACATTATCCTATCTGGCCAACGTCAAGGCTGACCTGCTGTTCCTGCAGGAGTATGGGATACCTCACCACAGTAGCTATAGGCATTGGTCGAGTGTGTGGTCCCATCGACCGTCCATATGGTCAAGTGGGAACGACTGCCGTTCCTTGGGCCTAGGCATTCTGCTGCGGGGAGGTAGCTTTACCATCTGCGAAGTTAGGGAGGTGGCGGTGGGGGTCGTCGCTTCCTCGTAGCAGATGTCACGTACAAGAACTCTCCTCTCAGGTTGATTAACGTGTATACCCCTGCCATCAAGGCCGATCAGCTGGCAGTTTTTGAGCAGCTGCCAGTGCTGCTCACCACCTCCAGGCCGGTCATTCTGGATGAGGATTTCAATTGCAGCAGCTGACCAATCCAACAGATCTGAAAACAAAAACGTCCAGAGCCCTACTGGAGGGGGTCAAAGATGCCAAGCCGCTCGACATCTTCAGCAACCCAGCAGACGGAGGGCAACGCAGGTACACGTGGTTGCGGCCCGATGGGTCTGTCTGTTCCAGGATTGACTTTATATTTGTGTCCCGCGTGCTCACAGTCAGGCCACCAAGGTCAAGCCGGTGTTCTTTTCTGACCACTGCCTCCTGCTGGCTGACTGTTAGCTAGAGGGAACCAGAAAGTGCGCAGGGGATCCTGGAACCTGAACACAGAACTGTTAACTCCAGAGAACCTTGAGGAAGTCAGGAAGGTTTACCGCGGTTGGAGACTGTGAAATCCTTCTTTGAGTCTCCATCGCTCTGATGGGTAACTATCAAAGACGACATCATTTGCAAAGAGGTTCAGAAGGCCAGGGAGAGACGGAAAGGAAAATGTCCCGACTCCAGAAAAGTATGCAGGAAGTGAGTTGATGTCAGGGAGGATATCCAGGCGGTGAAGAGCCAGCAAGCCTCGCTCTTTGCCTCGGAGGCTGCCAAAGTCATCTTCCAGTCTAGGGTCTGCTCTGCGGAGCAGGACGAAAAGTGCTTGCGTTTATTCTTCCAGAAGGTACGCAGAGAAACCTCTGATCAGCAGCCTGAAGGAAAAAGGCGGCTCAGTAAGGTCATCGCAGTCTGACATTCTGAGGATCTGCAAATCCTTCTATGCCGGACTGTATGACCTGAAGCCGACAGACAGCATGGCCTCCCAATCATTCCTGTCGTCTATCACACAGGTCTTAGATGACAGACAGCAGGACAGCTTGGACAGACTAGTATCTCTGGATGAGCTGACAAAGGCCATCGAGTCCTTTCAGAAGGGTAAAGCTCCCGGAAGCGACGGCTTACCAGCGGAGTTTTACTCGGCATTGTGGGACTTGATGGGTCTGGACTCCTGGAAGTATGTGACAGTATGTTTCTGGAAAACAGGATGTCAGAATCCACGAGGAAAGGCCTCACTACCCTCATCTACAAACAGAAGGGTGAAGAATTGGCGATCCATTTCACCATTGAACATGGATTACAAAGTTCTGGCCACAGTCAGCGCCAACTAGGTCAAATCTGCTCTGGGATCAGTGATCCATCATGATCAAACTTGTGTTGTACCAGGCAGGAAGATCTCTGATAGCCTCACACTTCTCATGGATACAATTGCCTACGTGCCTCATCAGCCTAGACCAGGAGAAGACGTTTGACAGACAAAAAACTTCAAATACAAGCACCCAACGCTTGCCTTGAAGTATGGCAGCTCTGACCTTAATTAATAGGAGGAGCTTGTTACCAAGGCAATAACTTATCCATTAAGCTGCATCTTGCTTCTAGTTTCAATCCTTTAACGATGAGGCAGAGTGTGACAACAAAAAAAAAGAGAAAACCCAGCACTCCTGATCCCATGCCACAGCTGCCTAAGGTATGCAGATTGAAAAATTGGCCTGCTCAGACTCATGAAGGCAGAAACTCTCAACTCAGAGCAGATGTTATTCTTGAATCAAGAACATTGAATCAAAGGAAACCAATGACAAGTCCAACAGTAATGTACTGAAAGACTAAATTATTCACTTAAATCTAGGAATGAGGCACAATGGTTTTCTGACTCAGAAGCCAGTTTTTTAGCACCGAATAAGATGAACAATTTACCAGGACATGCAGGGAACACAGCTTTGCAGACCAACATCTTTATAGAAATTCATACTAGCACAAACTCCCGAAAGCAAGTCTCTCGTTTGATTGCACATCTTCGTAACAATTCCATGACATTGCAATGTTTCTGTTCAAAAATCAAACCTTACAAATAACTTGGAACATTTGAAGAGTAACCTTTCAAAATCTACTTTGATTTCAAACTTGGAGGTGTGGCTAATAGGAAGGATTATCTCCCCCCAAAGATCAAAACTATTGTGGCTGTTGAGTATACTTAATGCAGTGATATAGCAGCATTCTTGAAGGTCAACCCGTGAATAGCGACTGGCCCAGATGGGCACTCAGATCCTGTGCAGATCAGCTGGCAAGGGTATTCACAGACACCTTCAACTCTCTTTACAACGAGGTCCCTATTTGCTTCAAGATGACAACCATCATTCCAATACCAAAGAAAGGCCAAGCAGAGTGCTTTAATGACTATTCGGTTACAAGTGGTGTACCTCAGGGATCTGTTTTGGGGCCCCTGCTGTTTGTAATTTTTATAAATGATCTGGATGAGGGCATTGAAGGATGGATTAGTAAATTTGTGGATGACGCCAAAGTCGGAGGAGTGGTAGATAGTGAAGAGGGGTGTTATAGTTTGCAGAGAGACTTGCACAAGTTGCAGAGCTGGGCCGAGAGGTGGCAAATGGAGTTTAATGCGGACAAGTGTGAGGTAATTCACTTTGGCAGGAATAACAAATGTGTAGAGTATAGGGCTAATGGTAGGACTCTTAATAGTGTTGAAGAACAGAGGGATCTTGGTGTATATGTGCATAGATCCCTGAAAGTTGGCAATCAAGTCGATAAGGTTGTTAAGAAGGCATACGGAGTCTTAGCTTTTATTGTAGGGGGATTGAATTTCGGAGCCGCAACGTCATGTTGCAACTGTACAAAACTCTAGTGCGCCGCACTTGGAGTATTGTGTGCAGTTCTGGTCCCCGCATTATAAGAAAGATGTGGAGGCATTGGAGAGGGTACAGAGGAGGTTTACCAGGATGTTGCCTGGTATGGAGGGCAGGTCTTATGAGGAGAGGCTGAGGGATTTGAGGTTGTTTTCGTTAGAAGGAAGGCGGCTAAGAGGAGACCTTATTGAAACATATAAGATGATTAGAGGTTTAGATAGGGTGGACAGTGATAGCCTTTTTCCTAGGATGGAGAAAGCTAGCACGAGGGGAAGCTTTAAATTAAGGGGTGATAGTTATAGGACGGATATCAGAGGTAGGTTCTTTACCCAGAGGGTGGTAAGGGTATGGAATGCCCTGCCTGCTGCAGTTGTAGATGCGCCAAGTTTGGTGGCGTTTAAGAGGTTAGTAGATAAGTTTATGGATGAAAAGGGAATGGTTTAGGTTAGAGGGTCATTGCTTTTTCTTAATTGGTCGGTGCAACATCGAAGGCCGAAGGGCCTGTTCTGCGCTGTAATGTTCTATGTTCTTGTCTAATGCCTCTGACATTCATCATTATGGAATGCTTAGATTAGCCATGGCACAAATCAATTCCAGCCTTCTGAATCTGCTACAGTTCACCTACTGCCACAACAGGTCCACAGACATGCCATCTCTCTGGCCCTGCACTCACCCCTGGAACACCTAGATAACAAGGACATCTGTATCTGACTCCTATTTATTGACTAGAGCTCAGCCTTCAACACCATTATTCCTACAAAACTTACCTCCACACCGTGGGATGGGTTTCAGCTTTTCTCTGAGAACAATTCTTTTCACTTCTCCTGAATCCTGAATGTCCCAAGACCACAATCAGTAAACAGCAACACCTCCTCCACAATCATCCTCAATACAAGTGGCCCACAGGCTGTGTTCTCAGCCCCCTACCATACTCCTTTTGCTCCTATGACTGTTGCCAAATATCCCTCCAATTCAATTTTCAAGTTTGCTGACATCACCACTTTGGTGGATCAGATCGCAAGCAACGACGAGACAGAATACAGGAATGAGATAGGGGATTTGGTGAACTGATGTGGCAACAATAATCTCTCCCTCAACGTTAACAAAATGAAGGAAATTGTTATCGATTTCAAGAAGTGTAGTGGAGAACACACCCTTTTCTACAAGAACAGGGATGAAGCAGAAATGAAGAGCTTCAAATTTTTTAGGTGTCCAGACCACCAAATCACCTGTTCCAGTCCCCCATGCCAACACTATAGTTAAGAAAGCCTATCAACACTTCTACTTTCTAAGACGACTAAGGAAACTTGGCATGCCAACTATAATCCTCACCAACTTTTAAAGATGCACCATAGAAAGCATTCTTTCTGGTTGTATAATAGCTTGGTATGGCTCCTGCTCTGCCCAAGACCCCAAGAAACTACATAAGGTCATGAAACGTAGCCCAATCTATCACGCAAACCAGCCTCCCATCCATTGGCTACATTTCCCATCGCCTCGGCAAAACTGCCAACATAATTAAGGATCCCATGCACCCCAGACAGACATTCTTCCACCTTCTTCTGTCAGGAAGAAGATACAAAACTCTAAGATCACGTACCAGCCAACTCAATAGCAGCTTCTTCCCTGCTGCCATCAGACTTTTTAATGGATCTACCTCAAGTGAACTTGATCTTTCTCTACATCCTACTTACGACTGTAACACTACATTCTGCCCTCTCGTTTCCTTCTCTATGAATGGTATGTTTTGTTTGTATAACGCGCAAGAAATAATATTTTTCACTGCATACCAACACACGTGACAAAGTAAATCAAATCACTGGATGATCACAGTAGGAGGATGTTTTGTGAATTTAAGCAAGATGATTCCATGCTACTAGACATTTACCAGACGTCCATTTCTAATTTAGTTATATAGAAACTGGCAAAGTTTATCTAACTGAGCAGAATAATCTGGAGGCTTTACCCTTGTTCCTAATGGTCTCAAAATTGGAGACCGATCATTAATTAGGCACCAAGAGTCTAGATTGGGGCTGAGGCAAGTGCATCTCTCTAGGTCATGCCTGCCATTTTGGCAGAGCTTAAAATTGCAGATTGGTAAAGAGTTGGTGGTGGGGAAGGCCATCCAGATAATTACATAACTTCTGGTGGGGATCGTTTCAATTTGGCCCATGTCTCCATTTGATACTTCCTCCATGGAGACATGATAGTTGGTTTGCAATCAGGGAGAGGAAAATAAAATAGCAGACACTTTGCCAGCGAATTTGAACAACAATTTTGAACTCCAGAATTCTCACAGTGGCACAGTAGTTGGCACTGCAGCCAATAGCAAGGACCTGGGTTCAAGTCCAACATTGGGTCACTGTCTGTGCACATTCCCCATGTGTCTGCGTGGTTTCCTCCAGGTGATTTATTTTTCTCCCATTTTTCTTCTCAAAGCTGTATGAATTAGGTGGACTGGCCATGATAAATTGTCCTTTAGTGCCCCAAGATGAAAGGTTAGGGAAATTATCAGGGTAAATATATGCGGTTACAGGGATAAGGTCTGGCTAAGATGATCTGTTGAAGAGTCATTGCAGATTTGATAGGCCAAATAGCTTTCATGACCTTACAAATACTCTAGCAGCAGTTTAGAAGATTCTCCATCACCTTGTAAACCTATATCGCCACAAGATGATTTTGATTTACCATATTTATATCTTTGAGCAGAATTCAAGTGCCTTTTGCAAATACATGATGAAATTTTAAGTATACAAAGTTGTTGCAATAAGCTTTACTAAGGAGTCATTGAGGCTTTTCTTACGCACTTATTACCAGCATACAATCTGGATTTTTAATCTTTGTTCAACTTGTAACACAAGGAAATGGCAAAGTGAAGAACTGTTTTACACCCATCTCAATGGCAAAAGACTTTTGAAAATTTTACGAAGATATTTGAAAACAAAATAGCAAAAGTGGAAGCAATCAGCATCACGAGGGAATAGGTATTGGGAAACTATAATGACCAATCCCCAGGACTTGATACCCTCCATCCTAAAGTCTTAAAACTGATTGCAGAGACAGTAGAGGCATTAGTTAAAATCTTCTGAATTCCTAATACTCCCAGAAGATTCCAGCAGATTGGAAAATTTAAAATGTAGTATCTTTATTCAAGAAAAATAGGAGATGGGAAACAGGAAACAATTGGCCAGTTAGCCGACTGTCTGTCATTGGGAAAATGCTTGAATCCGTTATTAAGATGGTTACAGCTTAATACTTAAATCATAATGGGATCAGGTAGAAAAAAAGTATTTAATTAATTAGACCTTCAAGGAAGTAACAAACAAAATGGATGAAGAGGAAACCCACAGATGTGGTCTACTTGGATTTCCAAAATGCATTTGATAAGGTCACACATATGTGGGGAAAATAACATATTAGCATGGACAAAGAATTGGTTAGCTAATAGGAAGTAGAGAGAAAAAAGGGATAAATGGGCCATTTTCAAGTTGACAAGCTAACTAGTGAAGTGCCACAGGAATCAGCGTTGGGATCACAACAACTTTTATTAATGACTTGGGTCAGCATTCCCTAAACTGGATTATGCAATAGGTCCAACCATTTTCAATTTGAAAAATGCTATCCTTCCAGCTTGTCCAATCAAAGGCGGGTTTCACATTGTATTGGTTATTGATAGGGGCAATAGTCAGTCCATCAGCCAATGCAGTGAGAAACCAGCCTCTGATTGGATGAGCTGGAAATAGCAGCAGAGTCAATAGTGAAAGTCACAGACAAGGACAAAGTCAGCAGTGACTGGACAGCGTTGAGGAGAAGAGCGCAGCTTAGAATAGGTATGCGTGGCTTTGGGTTTGTGTGTGCATACCATGTGTTCATTATGAGAATCCAACTCTCCAGCACCAGTCCCAATACCAAATGAACATGTGCAAAAAATCCAGCATCATTCTCCCATTAAAGTGGCAAAGAAGTCCAAGTATTTGTTGAAGAGTTTTTAAAAATTATAGCAAATGCATACACAAACAGAAAATACTGTTCATTTTTTGTATATTTGTATTTATTGTGCAAAAACAATAATTTTGTGGTTTTAACTTCAATATAATAGAATTTTTTTTTTTTAGGGATTCAGTCAATGCTCTTGGAAGTCACAAGGGTTTTGTAGCTGGAAATGTTTGGGAAATCCTGATTTTGATGAAGGAACAGAACATACGGCAGCTAAATTTGCCAATGACAAAGTAGGAAATTAAGCTCTACAGAGGAAGTAAAGAGTCTACACATAGACTAAAATCAGTGGACAAATGTTTGGCAAATAGAGCACAATGTAAGAAATGTGAACTTGTCCATTTTGCCAAGAATAGAAACAGTATACTATTTAAAACGACTCCAGGTGTTACAGATGTTTCTGAATACTCTGATAGATAAAACAATGACCAAGGCAAATGAAATTTTGGCATTCACTGCATTCATTGCAATGGGAAGAGAATTTAAGAGTCAGGAAATTTTGATGCAGCTGTACAGGGCCTTAGCAGGACCACGTCTGAGCAGGGCACATAGTTCTGCTCTCTATTTGAAATGGTACATAATTGCTTTGTAAACATTTCAGAGAAGGTTCACTCTATTCTGAAGTGAAGTTGAGCAGTTTGGGTCAATATCCATGGAGTTTAGGAAAACGAGAGGTGATCTTATTAAACATAGAAGATTCTGACGGCTTCACAGGGTGGACGCTGGGCAGACATTTCTTTTTGTGGGAGGGGAAGATCAGGAACAAACTTCTCTTATGGCCATTGATCTGTAGAATTCTCTTCCATTGCAAGCGGGAGAGGCTGGGTCATTCCACCTATTTGAGGTTGAGTTAGATAGATGTTTGACAGACGTGGGCAGGCAGCAGACAGGACAGGGAATTCAGACCACAATCAACCAATCACGATCTTAAAACCAATGGTGTGGCAGGCACAATGGGCTTTTACTCCTGTCCCAAGCTGCATGTTCCTTGCACAATTAGTTTCTGCATCAACATTATGCTTCGACCTAGAATTTCAGTCAGTGTTCACGAAAAGCAAGATCTCCCTCTTGGCTCAAATCAGGTTATTACTGCCAAGAGAAACTGCTTTAAATAAAAAAATCAATTTTAAAAGATAAAATTGAACTAGGTATATGATGCCACCTTCTGCTGAAAACTGGCAATACAGAAAACAGCTAAAAAAGTAAAAAGAGAAATATTCAGATCCACATTTAGAAAGTGCTAGAAATTCTAGAAAAACATTAACCAAAATTTTCTCTTCGATATTGCTGGCAAATGTGTTGTGGTTGTGTTGACATTTTCTGTTCATTGTGTTCCAGGCAAAACCAGCTAGCTGGCTGGCTTACACCTTTTGCCTTGATCAGGGATGGCATGCAATCAAAAACGAATCCACACTGACAAAGATTGGATTTACTAGAGAATGCAATATTCCTCACCAGCTCAATTTGTAATAAGGTGGAATGTAGTGGCTGAGTGAAGGAAGAACACCACACATTGATTACCTGAGCACCAAGGTATCGCTCTGCATATTCAGGTAACCTTCACTGGCAAGAAGATCCAATCGGAAGAAACGATTGTAACCCCAGCATTCACCAACCTCAAAATCAGAGGCAAATTCCCGGATAATGTTCTTAGTTGGATCATTGGAGGCTTGATGAACCATCTCCACGCGGTACTCGTACCTGGAAATGCAGAGAACATGGAGCACTTAAACTCACAAAGATTTTGCAGGCTGATGGGAAAATTCTGACAAGGTTGAGGATTTCAAAAAAGACCGTAGAATTCCTATAACGTAAATGTGTTATGGTCGTGCAGACATCGATTCTGCACTAACTCTCATTAGAGCGAATACCCAGGCCCTCCCAACCCCCTGCAATCCACATCCCTTGCTAACTTAAAATTAAAACTAGATAAAGATTCTCATCTTCAGAATTTTACAAGCGTTTTCACAAACAGAAAACAAACTGCTAAACTTTAATCATCTTGACTTTGAAACATATCACCATTCCTTCAGTGTCGTGAGTCAAAACCCTGGAACTCACTCCCTAACTACTGCAGGTATGTACCTAAACCACTGCAGTTCGTGTAGTGTAAGGCAGCAGCACATCACCACCTTTTCAAAGGCAATTAGGGACAGGTAATATATGCTGACCCAGCCAGTGACACCCACATCCCATGAAGAGATAAACAAAACTTATTTCCTGTGCTCACCCAGAGAGAGCGAGTGTGTGGAATTCACTAGCACAAAGTAGTTGAGGCCAAAATATTGTGATTACACAAAATTAGCTATAACTCTTGGGGCTAAAGAGATCAAGGGATATGAGATGGAGGGTGGAGGGGATGGTGGCAGGATCAAGATATTGAATATAATCAGCCATGATCATAATGACTGGTGGAGCAGGCTCAAAAGGACCAAATGGCGTATCCCTGCTTCTAATTTCTATGTAGCAGGGATAAAAACTAATGCAAAGATTTTAAGAAATCATTTATATGGGGTTACATGAGGACATGAAGTCTCCTAGTTACTGGTGGTTATGGTAAATGATATTGGCTTCAAAAAGCTGATTTTAAAAGCAAACCAAATACTTTGCATTCTCCTTTTTCCTAATATTTTATTCTCATGCTTTGTGTCCTCGCAATACAACCTGTATTTACACTGTATCTTTAATGTAATTTAGAACCCTAAGGCACTCAGTGACATTACAAAGTAAAACATGCCATTGATTTGCATTGATATATTCTGGCAGATGATCAACAGTATGGTCAAAAAGATGGACTATAAGGAGTCTTAAAGGAAGAAACAATGTAGCAAGATGCAGGGAGCAGAGCTGAGGGCTTGGACATTCGAAGACACAGCTATCGACAGTGCAGCAATTAAAGCAGCATAGATATTTCAGATGGTTGGAGGAGATTACAAAGATTAGGAAGAGGGCAAAGACATTGAAGAATGAGACAATGAAAATCAAGGCAATGTTAACTGGATTTCAGTGTACACAGCAGAGTGAAGAGTAGTTGGTGCAAGCTAGGACATGGGCAAGAGTTTTAGATGACCTCAGGTTTACAATGAGTAGAATGTGGGAGGCCAGCCAGGAGTGCAGTGGAATAGTCGTCAGGAGGTCACCTAGACACAAATGAGAATTTCACCAGAAAAAGGGGAGGTGGGGCAACACATTTTATGTGATGCAGGTGCAATAGTTTTTCTGAATGCCTACTGCCACTCATCTGTGCACCAATTGGTGCACAAGGTGATAGTTTGGCTGATGTTTTTCATTCTCTTTCCAGCAACATTAATTTTCCAATGGAAATGGTGAACCATCATGTTACAGGCATATCATCTTGCATTACCAACATTAATGTTTAAAATCAATACTGTGATTCATTTATGGAGAAGAGTACATTTACTGTACATCCAAAGCAGAACAGAATCTAATCCAGGTTTGTATTAGAATAAGGGCTGGTGTAAGTCCAGTTCATAAGCAACAACATTGCAGACATTGTATTCAACTTAGGTAGAGTTTTGCCTGCAGTCAGTTCACATATGGACTTATAACTACCTGTATGCACATCAATGATTAAAACTACCCTGAAGTTGTTAATGCATTGTATACTGCTAACCTGGAGGTTCTCCTGCAAAGTCAAGTCTCCTTTAGTACTTGATTCTTTGGAAGAGGGCTAGAAGAACTGCAAAATCTAAAGCTGTAATTGTAACCTGCAAATGGATTGAAACAAGAGCTCTAAAAGAATATTGAGGCTCCTTCAACAAAACAGTTCACTTTTTGGAAAAATCACCTGAATAACTTTGATTGAGATTCTGAGGAGGAGTTCAGATATTTTTATTTAACGGATGACTGATTGCAGCCCAACAGGTCTGCAACGGAAAGAATAATCCACACAAAACGCTGAAAACTTACAGCCAGGTAGTCGGTGTCCAAGATCTGCTTCACTTTCAAGATTTTCAGCTTTTGGTCTTTTCTATTTATCTTAGACTGCAGTTATGTCCTGACAGCACTTGGAGTTAGCAGAGGGTAACATTCAATTTATAGCTAGCAGTATCTCAAACATGCTCCAAGCATTCCATGCTTGATAACATGACCTTGCCCCTTCAGTTAGTAGAGCAAAGGAAAGTTCATTTCTGGCTTTTGTAATCCCTTTCCTTGAACCTTGCAGGGGATGAGTCAAATTTCAAATATATCAAACATGGGGAGAGACATCAACCTTGCTGCAAGTTTGGGAATGAGAAACGATTAGATCAGTAAACAACACTCTGAATCCTGCTTGCAACGTTAACTCCCAGTGACTTGGGCAGCGTGATGTGATACTCAAATGGAATATCCCATGTTTGACGAGCACCATGACTAATTTACAACACAGGACGCCACCAAGTGGCACAATTGTGTTCATCAACTCGTTTCAGCAACAAAACAAACTCAACTCGGTATCTTCCTTCCCAATGAACATTACTTGTTTTAAATTTTGATGTCATCATTCGTAAACAGATGTAAGCGTCTCTCACTCAACCACTTAGTTTAAAATATTCCAAAAATCCTTTAGGAAATATAGATCAGCTGAGGTTTAACTACAAGAGGAGAAAGGAGAAAAACAGGCAGAACTGCAACACACACACACCTCTCCCCTCTCTACCCAAAGTTCACTCGGGCAATATCACACAGCAGCGAACACTCACTAAGCAGGCCTGGCAGGTTACGGGACTGCTTTAGAAAGATCAGAGGCTTCAAACACCTGTGGAACTGGACCACAGCAAGGAGCTTGAGGCACAAGAGCGCGCGATGAGAACACAATACATACAGAAATCACAACGTGCTGAAAAATCCACTGAGTTGAAGATGGAGTGGAAAGAAACAACTCACTAAAATCAGAAGGAAGCAATTGGACAGGGATTCACTTATTACACAAAACAACTTTAAATTCTGCGTACTTTGATGTTTCGGGGAGTCCTGCAGAGAGTTCCAGAAACACTGACAGGTAATTTCCTCGCACGACTCCATTCCCATCCTAGGATAGAACACACAACTTAATGTTTGCAGATTTTATTGCATCAACCAAGGTTTTTCGTATCTATCCAAAAATCAATTTAAGAAAAACACACCATGATTAAAATTAATCCATCCCTGTATTAGGATGAGAAACATATTATTTTTGAATTATTTCAAGTCTTCTTCCCTAGTTCAAGTTTTAACAAATTTATTTTTGATAGAATTAGTTGCAAAAGACCTTTTTATTGCTAGGGTCAGGTTACAACTGTTTCAGGCTCCTAATTTGTACATTTTTTGGAAGCTAGTCTGCTAATGGACCAACCATTGGGACTATTGTTTACTTTGCACCTCAACTTTCAATTCAGTGGGAGACTTAGCAATGTGGCTCACACACATAGTATAAATCACATAGCCAGGGGGAATAAGGGGAATCAGCCAAAAGGCCTCAAAAGTTTCAGTGCCAGAGGTGATAATTGTAGGTGTTGCTAATATTGCTGGAAGAGTAGTTGCTTTTGCATACCTGCTGGGGAAGGGGAGCAGAATGTAAGTGCCTGTGAGGAAAAAGATTTATTAACACCAGGTACATATGTGAAGAAAAGCACCCAGTTAGGCACTGGAGCAAACTCTGATACTCCATGATGCAGTACTGTTGCAAGAAGTCAAGTCTTCAGAACAGGAATGCAAACAATGAAAAGCATGCATGCAGTATTTCCAATATTTATTGGAGATCTTAGTATGTTGCATCATGGACCAAAATTTGATTCAGCTCCCAATTTTGTCTGCAAGCATAACTTGAGCATTGGCTTAAAGTTGCCAATATTTGTGAATTCTCCCTGTCCACAATTTTCAAATCATTGCAGGTTAAACTCAAGTACTATTCTGCACAATTCATTCCTCTCCTTAACATTCATTTCAACACATACATCTTGTGTAATGCAAAAAGATTCTGCACTGTCACTGCTCTACGTTGTACTTAAAAGTCATAAAACATGGCCTTAAATTCACAAGAACAAAGGCTCATGTTCCTGCCTTTTCTGATGACCACAAACCCAAGCTTTTGAACTCACCGGGTAAACTTTCAGTCTCCAGCAGAGGCCAGATACCTGCAGAGGGGGACTGTACACAGGGTCAGCACGCTGACGCAAGGTGCTATTGAAAAACAAACAAAAATAGGCGTTCACAATATAATCACTCCAAGACCAAGTTAAGTTGCTATAGACTCAAATGACTATAGGTTGTTCTTCCTTTTGAGGAAAACGGCATGGTGATGATTTGGGACTATGGCAAGTTTACCTTTATTTAGTTACTAGCACGTAAAATGTTCAAATTTCAGGAAACTTCAAAAAATACTTTGAAGTAATGACCATCTTCAAATAGAAAATGAAGTTTTAACACTGATTCAGCATGATCACTTATACAGTACATTCCCTCATTTAGCATTGCAAATGTTTTCCTGAAAACAGCAATAATTAAAACTGGTCTCAAAAATCATTTTCCCATAAGAATCCAAGTCATAAATGGGTGGATTTACTTTTCCAAAATACGATTTTTACATTACAACCTACTGACAACTTAACTGACCCACAAATCCTCGACTCCCTCACTCTTCCATGCTCCCCCTCAGCTCCTTCCTACTTGCCACTCCTGACCCATATTGTGATGTGGATATTGTGATTCTGCAATGGGATATAGATTGTGTGATTGGATGAAAATCTGACCGAATTTAATGTGGAGAAGTATGAGGTCATGCACTGTGGTAGAAGAAAACAAAGGGCAGATTATCTAAATGGAGAGAGACAGTGACACACAGAGGGATCTGTGTGTTGTAGAGCAAAAACTAACAAGCAGGTATAACAAGTAGTCACGAAGGCTGATACTATTGTGGCCTTTATTGCAAAGGGGTTGAAGCTCAAAAATAAAGATTTTTGCAATTGTACGGGGTGGTCAGACCTCATCTTGAATGGGCCTCTTTCCAAAGTAGGACATAGTAACAGTAGAGGTAGTCCAAAGGAGATTCACCAGGCTATTTTTTGGTATGACAGGGTCATCCTCTCACGAGAGGCTAAATATTCAGGATCTGTATTTGCTGGAGTTTAGCAGAGTGAGGGGTGACCTTATTCAAGCATACAAGATCCTGAAAAGATAGGGTAGATGGTGAAATGTTTTCACTCATAAGAAAGGGAACAGGGATAGTCCAGGAAATTACCGACCAGTGAGTTTGACTTCAGTGGTTGGTAAGCTGATGGAGAGGCTTCTGAGGGATAAGATATATGAACATTTGGAGAAGTTTGGACTGATTAGAAATAGTCAGCATGGTTTTGTCAAGGGCAGGTCATGCCTTACGAGCCTAGTTGAGTTCTTCGAAAATGTGACTGAACACATTGACGAAGGAAGGGCGGTGGACGTAGTGTACATCGACTTTAGTAAGGCGTTTGATAAGGTCCCACGTGCAAGGCTTCTGGAGAAGGTGAGAGGGCATGGGATCCGAAGGGCTTTGGCCTCATGGATCCAGAACTATCTTGCTGGCAGAAGGCAGAGAGTGGTTGTGGATGGGTCTTGTTCTGCATGGAGGTCGGTAACCAGTGGAGTGCCCCAGGGATCTGTTCTGGGACCCCTGCTGTTCGTCATTTTCATAAATGACCTGGATGAGGAAGTGGAGGGATGGGTTAGCAAGTTCGCTGACGATACAAAGATCGGTGGTGTTGTGGATGGTCTGGAGGGATGCCAAAAGTTGCAGCTGGACATAGACAGGATGCAAGACTGGACAGAGAAGTGACAGATGGACTTCAACGCAGATAAATGTGTAGTGGTCCATTTTGGCAGGAATAACGGGATGAAGGAGTACAATATAAGGGGTAGGAGTCTTAACTGTGTTGTAGAGCAGAAGAATCTCAGGGTCCGGGTCCATAGGACTCTTAAATCGGCCTCGCAGGTGGAGGAAGTGGTCAAGAAGGCGTACGGTATACTGGCTTTCATTAATCAAGGAAGAGAGTTTAGGAGTCAGGAGGTAATGAAGAAGCTCTATAAGACTTGTCAGACCCCAGTTGGAGTATTGTGCGCAGTTCTTGTCACCCCATTATAGGAAGGATGTAGAGGCTATTGACAGGGTTCAGAGGAGATTTACAAGGATGCTGCCTGGATTGGGAGGCAGGCCTTATGAAGACAGGTTGAGGGAGCTGGGACTCTTCTCACTGGAGAGACGTAGGTTGAGAGGCGACCTGATAGAGGTTTATAAAATGTTGAGAGGAATAGATAGGGTGGACTCTCAGAGACTATTTCCCTGAGTGGAAATGGTCACTACGAGAGGACACAGATTTAAGGTGCAGGGAAGCAAATACAAAGGAGATGTCAGGGGTAGGTTTTTCACTCAGAGGGTGGTGAGTGAATGGAACCGACTGCCGTCGGAGGTTGTTGAGGCAAACTCACTGGGGTCTTTTAAGAGACTTCTGGATGAGTATATGGAAAAGAATAGGATAGGGGGGGTTATAGATAGGTCTAGGGATTGGTAGACGTGATTGGCGCAACTCATGAGCCGAAGGGCCTGTTTGTGCTGTATTGTTCTATGCTCATCTCAAAAAGAGTGGCATTTAAAACTGAGGTGCATAGAAATCTCTTCTTGCAGAGGCTGGTGAATCTCTGGACTTTTCTGCCCTAAAGGTAGCAGAGGCTGGAACGTAAGTATTCTAAGTGACAACGGATAAATGTTTGATAGATTAAGGGCTGAGAGCTATAGGGAAATGGCACAGAAGGAGGGGAGGTCAGCAGAGATCAGCCATGATCACCTTGAATAGTGGGAATGGTTTGAAGGGTCTGGCGGCCGACTCCTGCTTTTGTGTTCTTGACCCCATCTGCTCAGCATTTTCCTCTCACCGCTTTTATCTTCTAGACACAACTTTGTTTATTGCAGTTGAGCAAATGAGATGGTAAGAGAGGCAGTGAGCATGAAGCAGTAGCAGCAAATGGGAGGCAGCAAGGAAGTGTTTGATAGAACAACAGATTGAACATGTGCAGTCACAATACAAGTGTGGCAGCAAGCACAGTAATCATGCTGAAATGAAAACGGCGATAGCACTATTTTTGGGCATGTTCTCTAATTTATAAATCTTGCTAAAATGAAAACGGACTTTCAGAACAGTGGAAAATACCTGTGTTCTCTACATAATACAGAATATAACAGCATCAGGGATCTGGGTCTGATTCCAGTCATGGGTGACTGCATTTCTCCCCACATCTGGGTGGTTTCCTCCAGGTGCTCTGGTTTCTTCCCACAGTCCAGAAATGTGTAGGTTAGGTTTCTTTAATTTGTCACATTTATTAGTATACAATGAAAAGTACTGTTTCTTGACTGCAGTACAAAGCATGCCATTCATAGAGAAGGAAAAAAAAGAGGGTGCTGAATGTAGTGTTATAGTTAAAGCTAGGGTGTAGAAAAAGATCAACTTAATGAGGTAGGTCCATTCAAAAATCTGATGGCAACAGGGAATAAACTGTTCTTGAGTCAGTTGTACATATTCTCAGATTTTGTATCTTTTTCCCAACAGAAGGCAGCAGAAGAGAGAATGTGAAGGGTCCTTGATTATGCTGGCTGAGGCAACTTCAAGTGTAGACAGAATCAGCAGATGCGAGACTGGTTTGCGTGTTGGATTGGCTACATTCACAACCCTTTGTATTTTTTTGAAGTCTTGGACATAGCAGAAAACATCAAGCTGTGACACAACCAGAAAGAATGCTTTCTATGGTGCATCTGTACAAGTTGGAGACAGTCATGGAGAACATGCCACTTTCTTAGCTTTGAGGGGCATTGGTGGGCTTTCTTAACTATAGCATCAGTGTGGAGGAACCAGGACAAGTTGATGATCTGGACATCTAGAAACCTGACGCTTTTGGCCATTTGCACTTCATTCCTGTTGACGTAGACAGGGATGTGTCCTTCCACCACACTTCCTGAAGAGATAATTGTCATCACATCAGTTCACCAGATTCTCTTTCCTGTACTCTGCCTCATTCTACAGTGGTGTCATCAGCAAACTTGAAAATCAAGTTGGAGGGGAATTTGGCCACACAATCAGAAGCTGAGGACACAACCTTGTGGGGCACTGGTGTTGAAAATGATTGTGGAAGAGGCGCTGTTGAAGATAGTGGATTGGCCACAGGGTTACGGGGATGGGGTGAGAGATTTGCCCCTGGTAGAGTGTTCTTTCCAGAGAGTCAGTGCAGACTTTATGGGCCACATTGCCTCTTCTGCACTGTAGGGATTCTATGAACTTTCAGCTCAAAAAAATTCTGGTAACCACAATTTCTAAACACTCAAGAACCAGAGAGGGAAAGTAGGACAGAATGTGATGAAGCTCACTCCCAAACTATAAATATGCCTCCTCTGTTTCCTTTTCATCTCTACATTGGCCACATTATGAATGCACCTTTAAAAGAAGGCAAACAGGTTAACCATCAGCCTGTAAATCCTTCCAACATGCCTATGGCAGGATGCAAGAGCAGGAGAATTTCTTGGTGAGGCACCTGCAGATAGCAATAGCCAAATACTGCCAACATAACCATGGAACCGGCACAGACGTCCATGGTGTCCAGAGCCACAGAAGCCAATTCAATCAATGATCGTAGGTCATGGGATGAGAGACAGGAAGCAGGCTGGAAGTGTCACAATTATAGGAAAGGTGAACAAATTAAGTGATCAACAGCAATTTAACATTTTTAAAAGGGAACGAGATGGCAGCACACAAAGACGGAGGGGGAGAAATACTCTGGGAACATTGTTCAAATCCCACCATAGCTCATACTTGAAATCTCAGTCTCAGTGATGGTGACCATAAAACCGATTGTCATAAAAAGCCATCAATCATCTTAGAATCCCACCTACTTCACTCATGTGCTCAGTGCGCTGTCTGGCCTAATATATTACTCCAGACCCCTAGCAATGTGGTTGACTCTTAACTGTCCTCTGAAATGGCCAAATGAGACACTCAGTTCAAAGGCAATAAGGAATGGGCGACAAATGCCGTGATTGCCAGTGACACACATTTCTTTTTTTTAAAAAGAAAGAAGTTTAATATCAATGGCTATTTTGCAATAAAATACATTTTTCTCATATTTGCTGCTGGTTCTAATCTGAAGCAATGACATTGTAAAGTGGTGTCAAGGTCTACAAAACTGCTCTCTGCATTACCCTGCGTCTCTTCTCAGAACTGCAAAATATTTACTTAGAAGTTTATTTTATAGATTAAAAGGAAATCAATTAGTGCTAGGATCAAGACAGGAGGGGGACTGGAATTACCAATTAAATATATCAAAATATAATCCAACTACTATCGGTTTTAAAAATACTGCAAGCACAGATGAACAAGCACAATAATCGAGTTACATCAGATCAGAGGTGCAGGCAGTGACATCTCTCAGTACTGTAGTTGAATGGAAAACCATTTAGGGTTTATATTTATATTATCTCCTTTGTGGTTGAGAATTAAGCAGCTTCTGCACAAACTCCTGAAATATTAAGTTAAACTGAACTTTGAGCATCAAAAGATTTTATCACTTCCATTTATGCTTTGTTGACAGAGCGCAGTTCAAGCCTGTACAGATAGAATTTCTTTAAAAAACAAAATCAGTTTTAATCACTAAACCAAAGACTGATTTTTCAGCCATCATTCAAATGAGTGTGACTAGGCCTGCAACAATATTTTCATCATTACCTCTCAACCACTTCTCCATGACAGTGCTAAAAAAATGATAATAATTGGAACTGGAGGCAGTTCATACCCTTCTCTCCATCACAATCACCAAAAACAATTTCAATCAAGTCATTATTTTGACTAGTTAACAATAATGGTTCAAATTTTACACCGAGCCCATCAGATTCACTAAATCAGACAGCAATTTCCGCCAATCACATGTTTAGTTCATTGCCAAAATCAGAAGTTGCTGTCCAAATTCCTCTACTCTAAGCTTTGCTATAACAGCATCCCTCCAAAAATCTCAGCATTAGAACATGCAAAAGTTGCAATATATGAATAACAGAAATTCAAGAAAAAAAGTATCCAGGCTTATTCATTCCAGTAAAGTTAATGTTTTAAGCAGCATGATGCATGTTAATTAATGCCACACCTCTTCAGCACTGAAGCTTTCACAAACATGGAGATTGTGGAGCCAGGGCAGGTGGTTGATGTTGTAGTAGGAGAACATGTGGCTAACAGTGAGCACAATTCTGTCTACTTTAGGATACAGGTAGAAAAGGATGCTTGTTCTACCTGCGGGAGGGTGCTGAATTGGGGGAAGGCTAATCACAGTTGGCTTAGGCAGGAACTTATGGAAACTGATTGGTTGTTCGAGGGTAAGTCCATGCTAGGCATGTGGGAGTCTTTTAAGGGAACACTGAAATTGTTGCAAGAAAGATATGTGCTGGCTAAGAGGAAGGATGAGAAAGGTAGGATTAGAGCACCATGGATTAATAGGGGTATTGAGGACTTGGTTAGGAAGAAGAGAGAGGCGTATGTCAATGCAGCTGGGAACGGAGAGAGCATTGGAGGAATAGAGAGAGTAGGAGGGAGCTCAAACGGGGAGTTAGAAGGGCAAAAAGGGGGCATGAAATTGTTTTGGCGGATAGGATTAAGGAAAATATAAAGGCTTTTTATTCCTATGTTAGGAATAAAAGGGTGGTTAGAGGAAAAATTGGACCTCTTGGGGACAGAGAAGGGGAACCGTGCTTAGAGCCCGAGGGAATGGGAGAGATCTTGAATGAATACTTTGCATCAGTATTCACAAAGGAGGGGCTTGTTGACCCTGTCTCTGAGGGAGTTGAGACCAATTGAGGGAAATATCCATACCGAGCGAGGAATTTTTGGAGCTCCTAGGTAGCATTAAAACTGATAAATCTCCAGGGCCTGATGGCATTTATCCCAGGCTGCTTAGGGAGGCACGAAGTGAAATTGCTGGGCTTCGGACGCAAATCTTTGCCTCTTCTTTGGACACAGGTGAGATCCCAGAGGACTGGAAAACAGCTAATGTTGTACCGTTATTTAAAAAGGGTAGTGGGGATAACCCTGGAAATTATAGGGCAGTGAGTTTGAGATCAGTGGTAGGGAAGCTGTTGGAGGGGATTCTTAGAGATAGAATGTATAGGCACTTAGAGCATTGCAATCTGATTAGGGATATGCAGCATGGCTTTGTTAAAGGGAGGTCGTGCCTTACAAATCTGGTAGAATTTTTTTTGAGGAGGTGAGGAAAACAGTCGACGAAGGGCAAGCCATTGATGTCAACTATATGGATTTCAGTAAGGCGTCTGAAAGTCCCTCACGGGAGGTTAGCTGAAAAGGTCAAGACTAATGGGATACAAAGACAGGTAGCTAGATGGACAAGTAACTGGCTTTGTAATAGGAGACAGAGTAATAATGGAAGGATGTTTTGTAGTTGGAGGTCAGTCACTAGTGGTGTGCCACAGGGCTCAGTACTGGGACCTCTTCTATTTGTCATATGTATAAATGACTTGGAAGAGGGAGTAAGTGGAGTGATCAGAAAGTTTGCAGACAATATAAAGATGGCTGGACTTGTGGATAGTGAGGAGCATTATCAGGCAATGCAGCAGGACATAGATAGGGTGGTAGCTTGGGCAGATAGATGGCAGATGGAATTCAATCCTGATAAATGTGAGGTGATGCATTTCGGGAGAAAGAATGTAGCGGGGAGGTATATGATAAAGGGTAGACCTATTAAGAGTATAGAAACGCAGAGGGACCTGGGGGTGCAGGTGCACAAGTCTCTGAAGGTGGCAGAGCAAGTGGAGAAGGTTGTGAAGAAAGCATATGGTATGTTAGCCTTTATAGGAAGGGGTATAGAGTACAAGAGCTAGCCTTTAATGTTGCAGTTGTATAAAACGTTGGTTAGACCTCATTCGGAATACTGTGTCCAGTTCTGGTTGCCTTACTACTGGAAGGACGTGGAGACTCTGGAGAGCGCGCAGAGGAGGTTTACCAGGATGCTGCCTGTTACGGAAGGTCTGAGTTACGAGAAGAGGTTAGGCAAATTGGGGTTGTTTTCCTTAGAAAGACGTAGACTTAGAGGAAATTAATAGAGGTATACAAGATTATGAGGAGTATAGATAGAGTAAACAGGGTTAAGCTTTTTCCTAGGATGGGCTCAAATAGATGAGGGGTCATAGGCTTAGGGTGAGGAGGGTAAGGTATAATTTGGATGCTAGAGGGAGTTTTTTCACGCAGAGGGCGGTGGGGGGTATGGAACGTGCTGCCAAGCGAAGTGGTGGAGGCAGGCACTCTGGAGTTATTTAAGAGATACTTAGATGGGCACATGAACAGAATGAGAATGGAGGGGTATAGAAAACTGATTTAAAACAGGCATCATGAGTCTTGGGAGTTCCCTGGGAAGTGTGTAAATAGTCAATGATATTGATGTATTTCTTTTTAATCGAACAGGTACTTTGGTCTGCCTTATTGTCTAACACGCGATGGATCGTGACAGGGCTGCTCTTGGATTTTGAGAGTAGCCTAGTGCTTCACGTCGTTAGTGTACAAAGAACAAAACAGCACGGGAAACAGGCCCTTCGGCCCAACGAGCTCACGCCGCCACCTCGATGTTCCCACGATCCCCATCTATGTTTATAGATCTATGCATTAGAACCAAAATTTGAGATAATTTAGAGAGAATTTGTTCTGCCAGTCAGCTTAAGAGCACATCTTTGGGATGTGGGAGGAATACTTGACCTGGACCAGTTGATGGGCAACACGACAGGTCAGTGACTATCGCTGTGCTGTGCAGATACATGGATTTGGGCCTGTGTCTGTGGGAATTTGCGCATTCTCCCCGTGCTTTCCCTGGATGTTCCGGTTTCCTCCCACATCCCAAAGATGTGCTTCTTAGGCTGATTGGCAGAACAAATTCTCCCTAAATTGTCTCAAATTTGGCTGTAATGCATAGATCTATAAACATAGACAGGGATCATGGATAGAAGTGGGAACATCGAGGTGGCGGCGTGGGCTGGCTTGGCCGAAGGACCTGTTTCCCGTGCTGTTTTGTTCTTTGTTAAGAATCCCACCCGATTCCTGTGAGGAGAGGCCAGGAACTACAAGTGCCCAGCATGCTCTGCAAGTTTCCACACTGACATGAATCAAGGAGTGGATGGTGCATGGGAAATCCAGGGACAAGTGCCAAAGGCACCTGTGTGATAAGGGGAGTGCAAAAACACCAGTCAAGGGACCCAGAAGTAGGGCACCATAACACAGGGGGCAGAGGGAATCCCCAAAAGGGAATCCAGGTGAAAGGAGCAACTAGGAGGTGACTAACAGCAAGAAAAGCAAACAAAGAAAAAGGCTCCAAGCAGTGCAAGTATGAACAACCTAGTGAGGTCTTACTGCAAGAGCTGAAAAGACAGTGGAAAATTGGTGACTCCATGCTGTGAGCTGTTGGGAACATTCCAGCTTAGAATGGCTGAAGAGCTGAAGTTGTCCCTGCAAGTTAGTACTGGAATGCAGATTTGGGAATCAAGAAGTCGTCATCTCTTGGAAAAGGAGGGCAGTGACTGAACCAGACCAAGTCACAGTGACTTTGAGGGAATTCAGAGGTCATAGCCTTGGAAGGTAGTGTAAAGTCTTGCGATCTCTCATGAGGGAAGCAAGAGTTTTAATGAGATTCGTTGACTCTCAATATCTACCGATATCTGGGAAGGTCACAGAAAACATGGGATTTGGTCACATCAGCCAATTGTGCACTTTGGGGTGTTCAACCACAGTTTGCTTGCTAATTTAAATTTACTGCATATTAATCTTGGAAGTTAAGAGTAAAAGGCAGATATTGTAATTTGTTTTATCTTTCTTACTTTGTGAAGTGAAGTTTATTTAAAAAATGGGAATCTTGTGACATCTTTTTCTTAGCAATGCCTTAGGTCTCAAATGTCTGCTTTAAACAAAAAGTTAATGAATCCCAACTGGATCAATACCTGGGATAACAAGCTTTATTCCTTCAGATTTTAATAGTGAACATTTAAAGTGTACATTTTCACCTTTGCTTTGTCTCCTTACCCTTAATTAATCTTCATTTCACACTTTGTTTTCTGCATGATTTCATATTAAATATTCTAATTTACCCATTCTGCTACAGACTACGGGCCTCAGGAAGGATTCTTCACTGATTGGTTAAGGAGACATGCATTTGCATTCCCTTGTTAGTGGTCTCTAATCCCCTGCAGAAGATGTTCTGTTTGCCAAATGGCTTCTAATCATGGCAGGTTCCAACACAAATGTCCACAGGGAGTCTCTGAGCAGGAATAAGTGTGTTCACTGGTCGCTGTCTGCAAAATCTTGCTCACTTGAAAAATAAGCTAGTGGTGTCAAGCTGTTGCAAGCTATTCTTAAAAAGAAATAAATCATTACCTGAAATTTGACAGGACAAACGTACTGAAATCATAAGCAGGAACCAGCTCACTAGAAGGAAAGGAACAATGAAATTTAAAAATAGCATTACTGTTATCCAGTTTGTTGAATTGACAGCAAGTGTACACATTTCGCCTGCACTTAGTTTGTATAGAGGCAGAACCCAAAAATAGTATTCTCACATATTCCAATAGGCATTGATATATACTTCAAATAATTACTTCACTTGACCCTCAGATATTCTGGATTATTAATTTTGTGCCTCAGATCCTGACCAAAAAAAGAGTTGATATTACATGCTGAGAGAAATTCTTGAGCTCTTGGGACTACCAAGATGAGATGGAAACTAATACTTGAGACAATGTACATTTTAAATTAGGCTTAATACATCAAGAATGTAATTCTTTTTAAAATCATTTATTCAGTAGCACTGCATTTGTGCTTGTTTGAAACATCTGCTGTCGAACAAAAAGCTGGAGAAACACAACCCATCTTTCCAATACAAGCATGGTTTAGTCCCAAATGGTTGGGAGCTGTTGTATACAATCTCAAATTAAAATGTGCTGTCTGCAGGCAGAATGGCCCCCTGCACCAAGATTAGTTTATGAGCATAACTCCAAATGCAAATTTGGATTTGGACTGGGAGTGGACCATGGGCAAAAGCACTTGCAAGGCTGAAGGAGGCATGCAGGGCATTGCAGACCTCAACTAAAATTTCTAATAAATTATTTAATATTTAGATGCTGCTCTTGTCTGTTTCAGTCAGATGTTTCATTCATCAGCTACAGGAAATTGCAGCACGATGGAAAGGGAATACCGATCTCTCTGCCTGTTTTTCGAAATAGGATTATCTCATCTGCACTTGTAAATATCAACAATCCTGGTTGTTTTTGTGCTTGTACCACTTGAAGTAGTCACTAGATGGGGCACTTGACCATTGCAGATTCTCAGTCAAGAAAGAATAGTAACCACTCTCCACTTTACATTTGACAGCAGAGATCAAGGAGCTCACGCATGGTGCATCACCCTGGTAAGCTGTGTATTGCATCTCCAACAGAATCCCACAGTTAGCATAGCAGAAAGCATAATACGGGCCAGAACAAATAGCTATTTCTCAAAGTTGTAGAACAACTTCATTAACAGCACTATAGTCCCAGCTATAAATGAGGAAACGATCTAACGCAACATGTTAATAGCGTTTCAGCAATGGCATTTTCTTTCTCCTCAATTCCTCTATAACAGCCTCAAATACCAAACCCCAACTATGCTACAGACCAAAATTATGAAATCGTGTGAATTAAAAACACAAAAAACTGCTGAAAATACACACTAGGATCCATGTTCCCAGTGTTAGAACTGAAGACAGACAGGAATTTGAATAAGATCGAGAAGGGGAATCAAATTATACACCAATTGTGTTGAGGGAACAGATTAAGTTGCCTGCAAACTGCGTAATAGAAAAAATATACCTGCTGTGTATTGTCAGCATTTCGTTCACACCCAAAGTATCATCTGTCTTTTCTTGCTCGAGATGGCTATTGACCAGTTATGTATTGTCAGCATTTTCTGTTTGTTGTCAACTTTTCAGCTTTCCTGTTTTTGTTTAATAATACCTGGTGAAGTCTGGTGGGACAGGTGTTGTGACAAATGAAGCCATGGGTTTACGATGTACTTGTTGGAACATTAGCAGGATTTCTTGACTTTTCAGAATTAACTCACTTTTACTACAGGATCGCAGCTGCAGGGAAACAAAAACATCTGCCAGACTTCATTTCAAAAATAGATTTATAAATACCAATTTAAACTAAAGGAATGTACTGTTTAGAATCTATTTTGCTCGGTGAGCTTTGCCCTCTCCAAGATGTAGGAAATCATACCCATTTGGTACTAGCTGTCCCATTGATACCGCAGGCATCCATTTATTTTTTAAAGGTGAGAATCAGCAGCCTAAGCCATCATAGTGGCAGTTGCAGCTGAACACAATGCTATCTTTAAGCAATATATTCTCTGTTAACTTAATTGCAATTTGGAGGGAGGGGGAATTGGCTGATTTTTCATCTCCATTGCCAAAACCAACTGTAGCACCACTAATACTACCCAAGATAATTTGAGATGGACCAAGATCAGAATCTCAAGTATTAATAATCTGCATGGTTCGGTACTGAATTTCTCAATGCCTAGCCATCGCAGGAAGTTATAATTTCATTAGATCTGACTGAGGGAGTTCAATCTAGCATAGGTTATTGAGGAAATAAAGCTAGCAACTTCACTAATTGTGAATCCAAGCAGCTCATTTTTCCATTTTGGTTACCTGATGTTCAACTTCCTGTAACAGCGACTCGAGCAGTTCTGTTTCTTGAGTCAGTGATGTCTTCTGACCTAGAGAGACAAAATGTTTTGAAGCACTATTATTGAATGCAATATAATTACATAAAGTACTAAATTATGAGGATATGTACACTCTCTCCCAGAGTATAGTTTTCAGTGTGCTCATACTACAATTCACGTGCTTATTCTTTTACCAAACTTGGATGTCACTGGCTAGTCAGTAGTTAATGGCTCACCCTTGATTGAAACGCTGCAGAACACATGATGTGGGTACACTCACAGCACAATTAGGAAGGTAGGGTTTTTAACCCAGAAATAGTGAAGAAATGGTAATATCCCTCTGAGTTAGGCTGGTGTAAGGTTTGGAGGGAATTTGCAGATTGTGGTGCTCTCATACATCTGCTCCCTTTGTCCTTCTTGGTGGTAGAGATTGCAGGTTAGAAGTACTGCTGTGAGTTTAGTACATTTTTGTAGATGCGCATCAGTGGTGGAGGGAGTGGATGTTGAAGTTAGTAAATTGGGTGCCAATCAAGTGGGCTGCTTTGTCTTGGGTGGGTGTTGAGCTTCTTGAGGAGCTGCACTCATTCAGGCAAGTGGGGTATTCTGGCATACACCAGACTTGTGCCTTGTGAACAGGTTTTGGGGTACAACAACATGAACTACTTGCCACAGAATTCCTAGTTTCTGACTTGCTCTTGTAACCACAGTATTAATGTGGCTGTCCAGTTCAGTTTCTGGTCAGTTGTAACCTCCATGACAATACCATGTTTGGGGGAGTCCAGTGACAGGGCCTGGATTATCTCTATCTAATCAGTGGATAGTATAAAGAAATCTCAGTTGTCTCCAGCTGCAAGGGCTTGCTACTGCCCATGTTCAGACAGCCAAGGGTTGCCTCATGTGGTGCAATAAGTGGGTCTGGAGTTAACTCATTGGAAGGTATATAAATACCTTATGGTGTTCTGTCTGCTTCATGTACAACTCTTATTTGTTCCTCAGAGTTGAAGGGAGTTGCACCAAATCAAGGGAATGTATTTCAAAAAATTAAATCTCAAATTCCTGGTATATCACAAAGATGTATACTGTACCCATTAAAGTTATAAGCTTGTTTTTCAGATGTGTGTCTAGTCTTGCAATCATCATTTCCACAGCATTCCTAATCTCTCTGACACGCTCGTCCTTCGCGCTACGTACTGCTTCCACGTTTCTTTCCTGGATACAAAAAACATTTCTGTATGATCATAAGCTAAATTTTTAAGAAACTTTGGAAAAACAGTGATAATTATCACTTACTGTGCAAAAGATATCTGCAAAACGCCTGACCTCATTTTTAAAAATGAGCTTGAATAATTAATTATATTCTTCTCACTGTACAATAACTAGAAAAGCTAGCAATTAATTATGTGCTTAACTTTAAATCAAATTTAAGTGAAAGCTAAATTTTACAAAGAATTTATGATGTCCTGTACTAGATGTGTCTCTAACTGTGCATAGTATCTAGATATTTTGCTTGGTCTACAAGCTCTAGCCAAGACAGAATCCTTAATGAAAAATGCCAGAATAAAAATCAACACTATCCTGAGATTTTTTCTTTAAAAACCATTAAAATCATTATCAATTCTTTCAGACCATTAAGAATCAAAAGATTTGAATACAGCCTGTATTGACAGCACAAAAAGTTATCGGCAAAAAAAACTTTTTGTCGTTCTCAGCATTCTCTTAGTAGCAACACTCCAAATGAAGCTTTTTGGAGCAATTTCCACTTGAGACTTAAGCACAAGTTGTCCAGGATCTGAGGTTAAATTGGAGCTGCCTGCCCCAACGATTTCACAACTCTATTCAAAAGTAGCAGAGATTTTCGGGTGCCATGATCAACATTTCTCCCTCAATTGAGAACCAAATACAGCTTAACTGATGATTTATCAGAATGTGGTTTTGGAACCTTGTCTGCAAAATGTAGACAAGACTGCATTTGTCTACAAAACAGTGAACACTGAAAGTTTGTTTGGTCATCAAGTCCAAGGACATGAAAGACACTGTAAATAAGTTATTTTGGTTTCCTTTTTAGCCTTTGAGCTATTATGAGATTGTATACAATCATTCAAACTATATCCAAGTTTCATTGATAGACGTGTTGAACCGTTTCATCTTGCATTCAGAACATTTGCAAGTATACCAAATGTAAACGACACAACTAAAATATACTTAATGAGAAGAGTACTGATTGATTGAAGGAAGTGTTGCCATGGAGAATGCACTGGTTAACACGACTACAGTTAAATGCTAAGCAAAGTTTTATACATCCTAGCATGTTGTACACAAGGTTGGCAGTCTCCAATCACAAAAACAATGCCTCTGTCCCCTCATACACAGAGTAAGAACTTGCTATGTTGTGTGGAAGCTTTACTCAACTACTGAAACCTCAGCAGCCTGGAGAACTATAAAATGCAGATTCCGTATGTTAAATAAATCTATAGCAGCCAGTTATGGACTTCATTATAGCCTGTAACAAGCCGATTTCATAGAAATCCAAAAGAGCATGATTTGGTATATTGTCCCATGTATTAGCATGTAGTGAAAAATATTGTTTCTTAATAATGAAAATGAACTTGCGTTTATATAGCTTCTGTAAGTCCCAAGGTACTTCAGAGGCAAGAAAGGAAAACAGATTCTAAGCCAAAAACAAAAGATGATTAAAAGGGACATGCAAAACCACTTTAAAGAGAGTTATAAAAGGAAAAAGTAAAATCAAGATACAAGGGGTTGAAAAGAGGGAATTTCAGATTGGAACTTTGCAATTGTTGGACAAAAGGATTCAAGAGAAGCTGGGGGATTTGCTGTGTGGTGGGATAAGGTGGAGAGGAAACAGAGCTTCACAGGTCACAAAGAGGGGCTGAAGACAAGGTTGCAAGTTACGTTGCATCTCAGATTTGAGAGAAAGGCTAATAAAATAAATTTAATCCAATGACGTAATTTTAGAAATACATGCTTCTGAACGGTTCCAATAGGTTGCACCTTGCAATTTAAAAAGACTGAAATTACTCATTTAAAAATCAATTGGATAGAAATCTAGAAAGAAAGGGACCAAAAAGACCACTGTAGGTTATATGGTCAATCCCACCATCACCTTACCACTTCCTGCACCAAGCTGATCAGTTCCATCAGTCGGCGACGCAGCTTTGCCACCTCATCATTCACTTTGGTAACGTGTTGTTCATAAATCTCAGCTAATGGTTTGAATGTGTGGCCCCCATGCTGCAATGCAAACAATATCTCAGTGTAAAACTTTCAAATGCTACCCACCAGTGAACTAATGACTTCAGTTACGCAATGGCTGAAGCAACAAGCAAAAAGGTGGAGGATAAAATAGAGTCTCAATAGCACCAGTCTTGCAGGCTGAGCAAAAATAAATTAAATGGTTAAATTGTTAGTTGCTGCCTTGCCACAGAGCACAAAAACTGGCGCATCTGCCCTCAAAGATACAATACATAAAATTAAAGTTTATTTATTAGTCACAAGTAAGGCTTAAATTAACACTGCAATGACGTTACTGTGAAACTCCCCTAGAATATTATACATTTTCAAGCCTATTGGTATATTTGTGGCGAATACCAAAACGCAGAATCATTTTACAAAAACATTCAAGGTTGATGTTCCAGTAGACATCCCGCACCAAAAACTGTTCTACTGGAAGATATTGGTACGTATAATGTACAATTCACTGAAAGTTTTTAAATCAGATTTTTACAATTTAATGCTGCACATTAATGAAAACAATAATCCTACTTTCCCATGATCTTTGAATATAGCTCCATTGGAATTTATGAAGAGGATTCTAAGGAATTATTTGTGGCAGGTTCCCATGTATAAAAAAAGATTTTGACAGCTCAGTTCTTTATAATTTCATGCCAGGTTACAGGTGTATTGCCTGTCCTTTAAAGGCTTTTAGATCAAACAGATTCATCAATGAAGAATCTTGGTTCTTACCATTCCCCCCCAAAGTGCACATTGGTGGCAGATACACTTTTTGCAGGTCCAACAGAATACGCTCAGTTTTTCATGGTGACTGTCACACCTGAAATAAAATGTTAAATTATTGAAAACATTTTTAAACCTTTAGAATTAAATTTCAAAATAATCTTCTTGCTTTAATGTTACAACTTGCAAACTGAATTACATTTTTTCTTTAATTTGCTTCTACATTAACAAGAGCGCCTAGGGAAGAATGGAACGATGGGATTAAAAGTTCTGTCTCTCACTACAGTGCTACACTTGCTTATTAACACAAATTGGCAACTTCAGACTTCCCATAATTCAGCATAATTGCTAATTCTCTTTCTGAGATGCTTCAAAAATGACTGTTGTGGGAAATTTGGAAAATAACTCAATAGTATGGAATTCACATTATCAAACACAAAGAGCTTAAGAATGGATTCACAGTCTAATTATAGCTCTTCACAGACACTACAGATATAATGCTGCAGATCTGAAGTCAGGACCTGGTTGGCTCCAGATTTCAAAGTGGTTTAGCATTCTGGTTAGTCTCTGTTTATTGCTCATCTGGGGTGAAGTCTCTCTCAATCATCTTCAGCAGCATCAATAGGTCTTACTTTAATGGCTGTTCAGCCATCAGAAGCTGAGTACGAGAACCTTTAGCTTCATAAAAATAACAAAGCATGTTTGATAGCAGTGGATTTCCTGCCTATATCCCTTCCTGAAGGAACAGTCACAAGACTCAAGTTGTTAGAAATAAGGTAACTTGTTTCTGAATAATCCTAATTGACTGCATGGATGCAATCATGAATTAGACCGAAACTGCAGCGAATGCATTTCTGCTTATTTCAAGACCAAAAGTTACTTCAGTACCCTAAATAAGGCAGACCATACTACAGCGACGTACTTACTTGTCTTTGTCATTCTCCTCATGCTTACTGAGATTACACAGCTGAAGTGTATCCAGTTGTTGTGTGACTTCCTCTGCCCAGCGACAGTTCACAAGCTCTCGCAGCTGAAGAGGTGCCCTACAACAAGTCAGTTGCTGGTGTCAGAATTGTGTGTATCAAACAGTCCAGATAATTAAGGAAGAGCGTGATATATTTTCATTCAAACAACGTTTGTAACAGGGGACAGACTGTTTCAAGTCACGTTGGCACTAAGTACTCCCAGGGCAGATACCAAATAGCCAGACAGAACTCTCATTTACTCAGATTCAAAAGCTCTGGAATCATTTAGCGCATTACCTCAAAAACTAGGGAGTTGCCCAAGCTATATTCAAAGATCAGATTGGAGCAATCAGTTAATTAATTAAACCTTTTTTCTCCAAATCAACCAGAGATCGATATTAGGATGCCAATTGCAAGGACTCTGCCAATAGTGGAGAATTGCCTGCTGATTACCTTTCCTCCCAACAGTAAAATCCCTCTACTGCATATTTACCCTGAAAACCAAATTGAGAGACTCTAGAGCAGCAATTCACAGCACAAATCACCTTGTACCCTTGTAGAACAAGGCATCAATGGCTCCCATGCTGCATTAGTACACTATAGGTAACTTCTGTGCATTGAATAACAGAACAGGATGAAAGAGAAGCAGACAACAGGATAAAAATGTCAGGATTTTTGCTTCACCTCTAGCTCTTCCCCTGTTCTGTATCTGAATTCTTATTACATCAGATGTTTTCAGCTTCTGTGCTTAGCTATCTCATAGATGAGCCTAAAAAAGATTTCTCTCAATATCTTTGAGAATGTTTTCATATGCCCATACAAATCTAGGTAGAACCTGCAGCATGCCTGGGTTAATGAACAAAAACCACATCTTTTAATATAGATTTCTTCAGTTACTGCTTATATCCTGTACCCACACAGGATCCTCCATCTGCCTAAGATTAGATCTTGTTACAGGCTATAATTGCCACCAATTTCAAACATTGACAGAACAAATGAATAACAAATAGAATGTTTCCAGTGATTGTTACACCCCCCTCAAATTGTAGAAGATAAAAATGACTCCCCCTAGTCACAAATAGTTTTTTTTTTTAAATTCCTTTCCTTATTAATTAAAGATGCTGTCCTGAGGTTTCTGCTAAACAATGTCTCTTTAAGGTTGCAAATCAAATTCATTCACTTCAAAAATGCAACCCAATAAAAACTGCCTCAAGATTATAATGAAGTCTCGAAGCTACTTAAATAATTACTAAATTTAAAAATGTTCAGGACACTTCTCTGACCAAATGAGACAGCACATGTACTCAATGATTTGTTTCTGCTCTGGAGCAAACTCCCAGGCAAACTGTAACTCTTAATATTATGTCAAATTAATTTAGGACATAAAATTAGCTTTGCTCTTCCATTGAGTTCACAACAAAAAAAGTTAAGGAATAAAAAAAGTACTGTTTTTCTGTATATAAGTAAAACTTCTGCATCTTAATGTTCAAAATAGCTTATTTCAGCTCTAGATAAACAATGTAATTTAATAGGTAGAATTTTGCTTTTTATACTTTTTTTAAATAATAAAATAGAATTTGGAAATTAGGAGTATTACTAGTACAATGCTTTGTTGTGAAAGCAAAAGCATTTCTAATTCAAAGCTACACAGATAACTTTCAACATCGAGAATACTCGAGCATTGCTAATTAAGCTCACAATTTCACTTTCCACATTAGTCAAACACTACTGACTCTTGATTGGTGCCAGATAGTTGCCTGACGATGTGAAACTATTTCATAAAAATTGCAAATTAGGTGAAAAGTTAAAATAATTTCCAGATTTGTGTAAAGCCTGGCTCTAATTAAGAGTAAGTGTGCCCTTACCTGCAATGTGGGCACTGGGCTCTCTGCTCTGTTAACCAGCGCTGTGGAAACAAGAAGCACTTGTTTTTAAAAAGGCTATGCTAATAGTTCTTAGGTTCTGATTCTTCCTTTGTTAATGAAAACTCAGCAAAATTCTGACTATTGCCAGGGCTCCATTTTACATTAAGAAATTTCCCAATAATGTGAAACCCAACAAGCAGTAACCCAATTACACAGGAATTCAATGTCTTGACAGATGAAACTCCAAACATTGAATAGATTGATGAGTTTAAAAGGGGAGGGGAGAGGAGGAAAGATGACAAACAAATGAACCTCCTAGTAACTGGTGAACCCTGAGAAAAGATTACACATCCTCAGAGCTGGCAATGACCTATTTACTGACCTGGGCAATGACACATTAAGTGTGCAAAAAAGGCAATGAGGCCCACCCTTGCCAAATCAAACACACTGAAGCAAAACATTAAAGTCTTTACAAATTGCACAGTTACATGAAATGTCCAAAATATTCATGTGAAGAGCAGGCAAACACATCTTAATAACAAGATAATGTTTGTGTGACCGTACAGTTAGACTAATCACGATGGGTTTGCTGAGCGTAGATTACAGCACCACAGCTGAACACAAACAGGATATTATTTTAACAAATAAAATCAGCCAAAGCATTCACATCAGATACGAATGCTCTTGAATTTAATCATGTCAGACAGATTAGATCTTTCCGCACATCCCCATACGCTTGGAATTAGAACAATTGTTCTAAAAACAGCACTGCTTTCATGGTATTGTAACACTGAGCTATAGAAAATGCACATAGAATATCAACAACCTTGTGACACTGGAAGATTTCCAGTACCATTCAGGACAGCAGCTGCCTTTCACTCAATAACTTTTATTCTAATCCTTCTTTTCCCAATAACAGTTCTCTAATCTTTCACCACACAGGTCAAGACTTGAGAGGACTCCACTGCATGATAAAGCAGGTCCTATATCTGGCTGCACGTAGCATAGAAATGAAAGTGACTGTTTGAATTAAAGGTTGCAATGTAGCAAGCTCCAATTTGCACACAGCAAATGGGGCAAGGTAAAGTCACTTCACCTTATCTTCCTCTTGCACAATTCATGTTCTCTCCCTGACTATTAGGGCTTTTGCCTTATTTGCAACTGAAAAGATAGAGAAGGCAGGAGGTTTTCCCTAGTCTTTGCCAAAAACATGCGAGCTGGTCACTCAGGACTATCAAATCATTTCGTAGTTGCTTGCTCAATTCAGGACTAGATTTTCCCCTAGAAATCTGTTTAATGCAAATCTGGTTGGGAGAGGTGGGAGGGGAAATAGGTATGCTGAATGTTGTATTTATAAATTGAGGCCCATCCAGACACATTGCCTCAATCATTCATTTTCTTTTCTGCATATATATAAAAGATGACAGCAACTCCCAACTCAGAATACAACAGGTACTTACCCTTATGCAACTGAAGCAACAAAGCTTTGAGCAGTGTGGACAGAGCCGGGCATCACGCAACTTCTCCATACAAATGAAACACCTGAACACCTCAGCAATGCTCTGGTGAAAAAAAAATAGGAAAAAAGATTATTTAAATAGCTTGCAGTAATTGTATCAGCTACTGCTCAAATTAAAATTCTTTGTTTGCGATAATTATTTCTGAACTTCCACATCATGTGCATTAAAGCAGCATTTTGGAGGGATGTCCTCAGCAACTGTACAATATGCTGGCAGCAATAAAAAGGAGCTGGGCAAAGGAAAATAATGACTGTTAGCATGGAATTAAACGTTTGTAAGCTGAAAGTTTCCACTGGACAAACCAAACAACCAAAGCTTGAAAAATTACAATGTTGCATTGATGTTTTAGTCTCCAAATTGACAATGAATGAGCCTTTTACTTTTTAAAAGTGTCCCATTATTGAAACATTCAAAACGCCTGCCATTTTAGCCTGGAAAGGGACCAACACTAGGTCATTCTTTTAAATGAACAATGAATTTCTGCCAACACAGCAGAATTATTTAAATGCCTGAATGACGAGTAACTACTGCTTACCATGTCTAAACTGCTAGATTCAGCAGCACAGAGTACAGTGTAACGTAAGCTAAGTTGCATGTCTAATTCAGGCCTTTTAATGTGACTGCTCTTTCCGACACAGGACATTTCCCAGGATAAAGATCCAATGTAATCTGATGCATATCACCTTCACTACTTATTGACAGCATGAAGATTTATGAAAAGTTTGAAGGTTAAAAAACACTATTTATGGTTTCTTCAAACTGCTTGAAATATCAATCTCTGATGGGCACACGGGTGATGTATGATACGGAAAACCACATTTGCATTGTCTGTTTCCCCATGTCATTTTGTTAACAACCAGTTTAGATGCAGCAGAAATTGGTGTTTCAGTGTCACTTCTCATTTCCCCACAAACATCTTTTAATAAGTTTTCAGTCACCTGAATATAAATTTCTCTTCAGCAGAATCCAGAAACGCAAGGAAAAATACATCTCAATAGTGCTTGGCAATTCTACCAATGATTTGCCAATGTGAATTTAGAGCCGAATATTGGTAGGCTGGTGTACCTGATAGGATGTCAATCAAATGATGTGCATTTTTATTCATTTGTTAGTATTGCAGGTTTTACATAGAACTGTAGATGTCGTCTATATGGATTTCAGTAGGGCATTTGACAAAGTCCCTTATGGGAGGTTAGTTGAGAAGGTCAAGGCTAATGGGATACAAGGACAGGTAGTTAGATGGTAAGTAACTGGCTTAGTAATAGGAGACAATAATAGTGGAAGGGTGTTTTTCTAGCTGGAGGTCAGTCACAAGTGGTGTGCCAAGGGCTCGGTACTGGGACCTCTTCTATTTGTAATACATAGAAATGACTTAGAAAAGGGAGTAAGTGGAGTGATCAGCAAGTTTGCAGATAATACAAAGATGGCTGGACTTGCGGATAGTGAGTATTATCAGGCGATGCAGCAGAACATAGATAGGCTGGTAGCTTGGGCAGATAGATGGCAGATGGAATTCAATCCTGATAAATGCGAGGTGATGTATTTTGGGAGAAAGAATGTAGCGGGGAGGTATATGATAGAAGGGTAGCCTTATTAAGAGTATAGAAATACAGAGGGACTTGGGGGTGCAGGTGCACAAATCACTGAAAGTGGCAGAGCAGGTGGAGAAGGTTGTGAAGAAAGCATATGGTATGCTAGCCTTTACAGGAAGGGGTATAGAGTACAACAGCTGGCCTTTAATGTTGCAGTTGTATACAACGTTGGTTAGACCTCATTTCGAATACTGCGTCCAGTTCTGGTTGCCTTACTACCGGAAGGACGTGGAGACTCTGGAGAGAGTGCAGAGGAGGTTTACCAGGATGCTGCCTGGTATGAAAGGTGTGAGTTACAAGGAGAAGTTAGGCAAATTGGGACTGTTTTCCTTAGATCTCCTCTAAGTCTACATCTTTCTAATAGAGGTGTACAAGATTATAAGGACTATAGGTAGAGCAAACAGGGTTAGGCTTTTTCCTAGGATGGACTCTAATAGCACGAGGGGTCACAGGCTTAGGGTGAGGGGGATAAGGTATAATTTGGATGCTAGAGGGAGTTTTTTCACACAGAGGGTGGTGGGGGTATGGAATGCGCTGCCAAGTAAAGTGGTGGAGGCAGGTACTCTGGAGTTATTTAAGAAATACTTAGATGGGCACATGAACAGAATGGGAATGGAGGGGTATAGAAAACTGATTTAAAATAGGGATCATGAGCCTTGGCAGTCCCTGGGACATGTGTAAATAGATGATGATATTGATATACTTGTTTTTATCCTACAGGTGCTTTGGTCCACCTTCTTGTCTAACAAGGGGCATACACACAATGGATCGTGAGAGGGCTGCTCTTGGATTTTTTTCCAGAGTATCCTAGTGCTTCACATCATTAGCGTACGCTTGACCTGGACCATTTGATGGGCAACACGACAGATCAGTGACTATCGCTGTGCTGTGCAGATACATGGATTTGGGCCTGTGTCTGTGGGAGTTTGCGCATTCTCCCCTTGCTTGCGTGTGTTTTCTCAGGGTGCTCCGGTTTCCTCCCACATCCCAAAGATGTGCTCTTAGGCTAATTGGCAAAACAAATTCTCCCTAAATTGTCTCAAATTTGGTTTTTAACGCATAGATCTATAAACATAGACAGAGATCACGGGTAGAGGTGGGAACATCGGGGTGGCGGCACGGGCTCGTTGGGCTGAAGGGCCTGTTTCCCGTGCTGTTTTGTTCTTGACACTACAGCACAAACAGGCCTTCGGCTCAAGTTGCACGGATCATATCCCGACCTACCAGGCCTACCTATAACCCTCAATCCCATTAAATCCCACATACTCATCCAGAAGTCTCTTAAAAGACCCCAACGAGTTCACCTCCACCACCATCGATAGCAGCCGATTCCATTCACTCACCATCTTTGAGCGAAAAACTTACTCCCGACATCTCCTCTGTACCTACTCCCCAGCACCTTAAACTTGTGTCCTCTCGTAGCAACCATTTCAGCCCTGGGAAATAGCCTCCAAGAATCCATCCTACCTACACTTCTCAACATCTTATAAACCTCTATCAGGTCGCCTCTTAACCTTTGTCTCTCCAGAAAGATAAGACCTAGCTCCCTCAACCTATCCTCCTAAGGGCATGCCACCCAATCCAGGCAACATCCTTGTAAATCTCCTCTGCAACCTCTCAATAGCTTCCACATCCTTCTTGTAGTGAGGCAACCTGAACTGCACATGGTACTCCAAGTGAGGTCTGACAAGGGTCTTATAAAGTTGCAGCATTATCTCCCAACCCCTAAACTCAATCCCTCGATTAATGAAGGCTAGTACACCATACCTCCTTGAGCACATCCTCCACCTGCGAGGCCGATTTAAGAGTACTTTGGATCCAGACCCCAAGGTCCTTCTGCTCCTCTATACTGCTAAGAGTCCCACCCTTGATATTATACTCCTTCATCCCACTGGACCTGCCAAAATGGATCACTATACACTTATCTGCATTGAAGTCCATCCTGCCACTTCTCTGCCCAGTCTTGCATCCTATGCCTTGCTACAACTTCTGACATCCCTCCAGACTATCCATAACACCAACTTTTGTGTCCACTCCACTTCTTCATCCAGATCATTTGTGAAAAATGACAAACAGCAAGGGTCCCAGAACAGATCCCTGGGGCATTCCACTGGTGATCAACCTCCATGCAGAAAAAGACCCACCCACGACCACTTGCTGCCTTCTGCGGGCAAGCCAGTTCTGATCCACAAAGCAACAATGTCTTGGATCCATGCCCTCTCACTTTTTCAAAGAAGTCTTGCATGGGGAACCTTATCAAACGCCTTGCTGAAGTCCACGTAAACCACATCCACCGCTCTTCCTTATTCAACGTATTCAGTCACATTTTCAAATAACTCAACTACGCTCGCAAGGCATGACCTGCCCTTGACAAAGCCACGCTGACTATTCTGATCATTCTAAACTTCTTAGATGTTCATAAATCCTGTCCCTCAGTACTTTTTCCATCAACTTACCAACCACTGAGGTCAGACTCACTGGTTAGCAATTTCCCAGGCTATTCCTGTTCCCTTTCTTGAAAGTAGCAACCACAAAGCATACAAAAAGTATACAGAAGCATGTTACTGTTCATGGAAATACAGGCTCATCTACACACACACGGCCAAGCTTAAACTTGTCCACGCTTCATTTGTATGTATACAACTTCCCACAAGCACAAGAAATATTGATCATAAATTGACATATTTAAGACTAATTGCAGCATCTCAAACAGTTGCCCTTGAGGTTGGCTAACTTAGCATTGACTAGGATTTGAATCAGAAATATTCTCACCTTCATGACTTAAGACCACACTATGAGCTATGAAAAATGTTATCAATGAGTTTCCATCAATCAATCAATACAGCATTACACTGTGTGAGGTACCACAGTAAGCACAGGCAACTGATATCTGACAGTTGCTAGGTCAGCCTTCCTCAGAACAAGTACAGGCAGCTAATCAAACAGCAATGGAAAAGTTCCACAGTGCAAAAACCCACTGTTACTGTTCATCTCCAACACAAAGTTGCTAAAGAAACAGGAACCATTTACAACTACAGATATATAAATAGCACCTTTAATGCAATAAAATGTCCCAGCTGCTAAGAGACCATTATAAAGTAAAATTATACACTGAAGGAGGAGAGTGTGGCTGATAGCGAAGACCTTAGGACTTTGACAGCAGAAAGGTGGAGCAATTAAAATTAGGATGCTCAAGAGCCAGAATTAGAAGGGCACAATTATCTTGGAGGGCTGTGGGGCTGGATTATACCAAGACAAAGGAGGGATCTGAAAACAAAGGCTGAGAATTTTAAAACTTGAGTTTGTTGCTTAATTGGGAGCCAGTGTAGCTTAGTGCGCACAAGGCTGAAGGGTGAACAGAACTCAGTGGGAGTAAGGCAGCTGAGTTTTCTATGTCCTCCAGCTTATCTAAGGTAGACTAGGAGATGGTACTCAGGTGGTCATCAGAATAGTAAAACTGAAAAGATAACAAAAAGCATGGATGAAGAGTCTCTTGCAACAATTGAGTGGAGGCTGGGGTCAAATGGATACGTGTCTCAGAGATGGAAAAAGGCTGCATGCTTTTAAGTAAAGACAGGAGCTTTAATGTCACAGTACACAACGATTTCGAATCACAAATAATTACAAATAGTTTCCTTACTTCGACACTTTGCTCATCCATTTTTGTTCTATGCAGTAGGCTGCAGGCCTTACAGGAATGCTGTGGGACTGAAGAAGGAATCTGTTATCCCTGCACAATTGAAAAATGACAATGTCAGTTCTCTAGAGAGATTTTACAAGACAAACATTATTCTAAGCATCATGATTCCACTGCTTATTAGTCAAAAATTTCTATTTTAACATATACTTTATGAAATCAGTATTGGAGCTGCACAGTTGCTATGTGGCTAGAAAAACTGTTTCACATGCTGGGTTCAAGCTACAGGACTTCCCTATCTGCAAGTCGAACCCATTTTTCCAGACAACATAGAAAAAATAAGGCCAAATAAATGAGGAAACAGATAATCTAATACTCCAAATTTGAGAATTTATTTCTTAAAAATGCTTTCACTTATGCCGTAGCACCTTCTGCACTTTAAACTAAAACTTGCATTTTAGATTTCCAGCACTCAGTTAAAATAGCCAGGATGCTCTTTACAGTATTGTGACAGATAGCTTGAGAAACGCACTCGTTTGCAATTTTGTAATAAACCCCCTCACAGCCATTGCAAGTGTCCACATTGTAAAGTCCTGCATTTTAAGTAACTGCACACAATACTCTCTTTGATCACACTACAGCTACTTTTCGTCATTTATTAAATACTAGTGTGAACTTACAACCTTCAGCTATGGTAATGTACTGCACTGTTGAGACAATCGTTGTTTCACACAGTCCAAAATACTAAAGATTATAGAAAGGAACAACAATTGGCACTGAGAATTAAAAGATGCATTATGAATTTCAATGAAGGCTGCTTAGTTAAATGCAAATGCTTACAACGGGTTTATCCATGAATCTTTTGCAGAATAGATGAGGAGGCATCTGAGTCAAGTGGGACTGCATAGTTAGCAAGATACAAACTAAGAAGTGGCTTTTCCCAAAGAAATAACATAAGGATTCACTATTTATAATCAGAGGGCATCACAGCAATAGTTCAAAGGTTACAATGCAATGGTGACAAAAGCAGGGAGTTTCGCCCTGAGACACGCACATGCTGGATTCCACTGCCTAACTGTAAAAACTGAGACAGTTCAAAAGGTGCTGTGCCTGTTAAGAGAAGTAAGAAGTCACACTACACCAGGTTAAAGCTCAACAGGCTTATTTGGCAGCACCAGCTTTCAGACTCAAGCTCCTTCATGAGGTCTTAGGAGCACACAGAGCTTTATTTGAGCAAAGAAATTATAAGTTAACTCAAAAGTTTGATTGTTGTGGCTTAGTAAAAATGCTGTTTGTAACTAATTTGTCAAATCAGACCAGAGTTGGGTGTGATAAAGTCTGAATTAACTGCTAGCTGAAGATAATCTTTCTCAAAGTTCATTCCCGAGATACAGACATACATAACTTGTCATTTATTGCCCAACCCTAATTGTGTTCGAGAAGCCTGCCTTCAGGAACTGCCGCAATCCATGTGATATAGGTACATACAATGCTGTTAGGCTGGGAGTTCCAGGATTTTGACTGAGCAATAGTAAGGACTGACAATATAGTTCCAATTCACGCTGATGTGTGGCTTAGAGTGGAATTCCCAGGTGGTGGTGCTCTTCTGTGTCTGTTGCCTCTGCCCTTTTAGATGGTTTTGGAAGGTGCTGTCTAAGAAACCTTGACAAGTTCCTCCAGCGTATCTTGCAGATGGTACATTCTGATGCCAGTGTGTTGATGTAGGAAGTGAATGAGCTGCCAAGTGAATGAGCTGGATTGCTGTGCTCTGGATGGTGTTGAGTTTTAAGTGTTGTTAGAGCTGCACTCATACAGACAAGTGGAGAGTATTCCATTGCACTCTTGACTTGTGTTTAGTAGATGGTTGCTAAGCAAATAGAGATCCAGTTTAATTGTTGGCAGCATTAGAGTAGAAGGGCATTGTTCCTTTGATGTCTATGAAATCCAAACCAAACAACAAAATTAACTTTATTTCTCAAAGTAAAAAAAATAGTATTAGCCAGGTAATTTCTCCAAGTCCTGTTGACACTAAATGGGAAAAGCACAGTACTACTCCTGTAGTAACTTGACCATAAGAAGACAGTCAAATGCATTGTGATGTGTGCCAAAGATATTGAAATACAATACAGCATGGACTCAGAACTGGAGGCAGCTAGTTATACAGATCCTCGTAGCAAGACTAAACCCGCTAAGGCCCACGCTACCGATGATACCACATGCACATACCTATAAATACAGTATATGCAATCAATAGGAATATGCTTACAATAACACTCCTCAGCCCTCAAGGACAGGAACCTAGATAAAACTTATGTTTCAACCATACTAAAAGGTGTCACGAAAAAGCACTGGCCAGCAGGATAAAGAAAAATCCCAAGGCTTTTTATAGGTAGCCAAGGGGAGGGTTGGCCCACTCAAGGACAAGAGAGGGAGTCTGTGTGGAGCCAGAGGAAATGGGCAAGGCATTAAATGAGTACTTTACATCAGTATTCACCAAAAAGAGGACTTGGTGAATGAAGAATCTGAGAAAGGGTGCGTAGATTGAGTCACGTTGAGATCAAAATGGTGGTAGTATTGGGGTTTTTGGGAAACATTAAAGGTAGACAAGTTCCCAGGACCTGATGGGATAGATCCCAAATACTGAGAGGGGCAAGGGAGGAAATTGCTCAGGCTTTGAGAAATCTTTGTATCCTTACTGGCTACAGGGGAGGTCGCAGAGGATTAGGGAATAGCCAATGTTGTTCTTTTTTTAAGGAGGGTAGCAAGAATAATCCAGGTAATTACAGACTGGTGAGCCTCAGTGGTAGGGAAATTATTAGAGAGCATTCTTCGAGACAGGATTTATACATCCACTTATTTCTAAGTGGGAATTAATGAGAGACAACATGGTTTCAAGAAGGGGAGGTCGTAGCTCATTTAACTTGATTGAATTTTTCAAGGAAGTGATAAAGGTGGTTGATGAGGATAGAGCTGTAGATGTTGTCTACATGGACTTCAGTAAGGCCTTTGGCAGACTGGTGCAGAAGGTGAAGTCGCATGGGATCAGAGGTGAGTTTGCAAGGTGGATACAAAACTGGCTCGGTCAAAGAAGACAGAGGGTAACAACAGGAGAGTGCATTTCTAAATGGAGAGCTGTGACAAACGGTGTTCCTCAGAGATCAGTGCTGGGACCTTTGCTATGATTTGGAGAAAATGTAATTGGTTTGATTGGTATGTTTGCAGATTACACAAAAGTTGGTGGATTTGCAGATAGTGATGAGGACCATCAGAAGATATACAACAGGATACCGATGAGTTGGAGACTTGGGCAGAGAAATGGCAGATAGAGCTTAATCTGGACAAATGTGAGGTAACGCATTTTGGAAGGTCTAACACATAAGAAATATACAGTAAATGGCAGAACCCTTAACAGTATTGATAAGCAAAGGGATTTGGGTGTACAGGTCACTGAAAGTGGCAATGCAGGTAGTGAAGGTAGTCAAGAAGGCATACAGCATGCTTGCCTTTATCAGCCAGGGCATTGAGTTTAAAAATTGGCAAGTCACACTGCAGCTTTATAGAACCTTAGTTAGGCTGCACTTGGAATACAGTATTCAATTCTGGTCACCGCACTACGTGGAGGCTTTGAAGAGGGTACAGAAAAGATTTACCAGGATGTTGCCTGTTTTGGAGGGCATTAGCTATGAGGAGAGATTGGAGAAACTTGGTTTGTTCTCACTGGAATGACAGAGGTTGAGGAGACAACTGATAGAAGTCTATAAGATTGTGAGGCATGGACAGAGCGGATAGTCAGAAGCCCCCCCCCCCCAAGGGTGGAAGAGTCAATTACTAGAGACACATGTTTAAGGTGTGAGGGGCAAGGTTTAAAAGGAGATGAACAAGGCAGTTTTTTTTTTAAAAAACAGTAGATGCTGGAACTCGTTGCCAGGGGAGGTAGTGGAAGCAGATACGGTACATGACTAGGACAGGAATGCAGAGATACGATCCCCAGAAGGGTAGGGTTTTAATTTAGTTGGGCAGCATAATCGGTGCAGGCTTGGAGGGCTGAAGAGCCTGTTGCTGTGCTGTAATTTTTTTCGTTCTTACACATCCATCTTTCAAGAGCTTTGCATGACCATTGACCAGAAACTCAACTGGATTCACAGCATAAACACAGTGCCAGATGAGAGGCTAGGAATACTGTGAAGAGTAACTTACCTTCTACTCCCCACAGCCTACCTACCATGTACAAGGCACAAGTCAGGAGTGTGATGGAATACTCTCTCCTTGCTGGATGGGTGCAGCTCTAACAACACTCAAGAAGCTTGACAGTCTGCTTGATTGGCATCACATCTACAAATATTCAATCCTTCCACCACCAACACTCAGTATACACTGCTGCTACTATCTACAAGATGCACTGCAGCAATTCAAAGATCCTTAGAGAGTACCTTCCAAACCTATGACCACTTTCATCCAGAAAGACAATGGCAGCAGAAAGTTGGGAACATCATCACCTGCAAGTTCCCCTCCAAGCCACTCTCCATGCTGACTTGGAAATATATCACCATTCCTCCAGTTGTTGGGTCAAAATCTTGGAATTCCCATCCAAACAGTATTGTGGGTCAACCCACAGAACATGGACTGCAGCAATTCAAGGCAACCCAGCACCACCTTCTCAAGGGCAACTACAAATGGGCAAATGCTGGCCAGCTAGCGATGCCCATGTCCCTCAAATGAATTTTAAAAAACCAGCACAGATGCTTTATCGACACTGATGAGGCTTGTCACAGTTAAACTGGACTAGTTGGCCTCTCCTGGAACAGAGCACACTGGAATTCCTCATACAAAAGGAACCACTTCCTGGGGAATGTCCAAAGCAACATTTACTTCTGCCACGTTATCTAGAACTTTTGCTGTCTTGAGTCACGGCGCAGACAAAAGTGATCCTGATTCCCAGCACATTTTCCCAATGTCTGAGGGGGTCTTCCTACAGGTGTTCCAATTTCCTCCCACTGTCTGAAAGACATGCTTGTTAGGTGTATCGGCACACTAAATTCTCCCTCAATGTATTTAAACAGTTGACAGAGTGTGGCAACTAGGGAATTTTCAGTAACTTCACTGCAGTATTAAATGCAACCTGTGACACTAATAAATAAATACAAGAAACTAGCCCCCCCCCTCACACCTCTACTTCTTCAGGAAAGTGAGGACGCCCAGCGCGCCTGCTGCTACAACTCCCGGACGCCCAGCGCGCCTGCTGCTACAACTCCCGGACGCCCAGCGCGCCTGCTGCTACAACTCCCGGACGCCCAGCGCGCCTGCTGCTACAACTCCCGGACGCCCAGCGCGCCTGCTGCTACAACGCCCGGACGCCCAGCGCGCCTGCTGCTACAACTCCCGGACGCCCAGCGCGCCTGCTGCTACAACTCCCGGACGCCCAGCGCGCCTGCTGCTACAACTCCCGGACGCCCAGCGCGCCTGCTGCTACAACTCCCGGACGCCCAGCGCGCCTGCTGCTACAACTCCTAATTTTTTGCAGCATAGAAAACAGATATATCACAGCTTGGTATAGCTGCTGCTCTGACCAAGATGTAAAACCTACAAAGGTAGCCCAGTCCATCACGCAAATCAGCCTCCCATCCATTGATTCTTTACACTTTCCATTGGTGCAGAAAAGCAGCTGGCATAATCAAAGACCCCACGCATTCCAGACATACTGCCTTCTGCCTTCCTCCATCAGGAAAAAGATACAAAAGACTGAGGTTACAGACCAACTGACTTCTTTGCTGCCAGACTTTTGAATGGACCTACTTTAAGGTGTCAGATCTTTCTCTACACCCTAGCTGTAACACCATATTCTGCATCTCTCCTTTCTTTCTCTCCCATGTACTCTGTGAACTGTACGCTTTCCATTATATACTAATATGTACAATAATCAATCAAAACAATTTTCCACATATTTAGTTGAGTGCCTGTTCTCTTCCACAAACTCAATCCCGAACACAATCACGAGTTGGTAACCTGTTTTTCATCAGTAAACTCTCAAACTCGGTGATTGGAGTCCTTGACTGCCACTCACGTTGCAAACTATGAACGCACTTTGCACATCTTCGGAACACCACTCTGAACCCTGAATTTTTATTTTCTTATCGTTTTGCTGTTTCCTCCTTGTTGTCAAAAAGATGGCCACAAAAGGTAGTCAAACATGTTGTGATATTCACTTCTTTTTAATGAACTAGAGGCAGCTAGTTGCACAGGTCCCTCATGGTAAGGCTAAACCTGCAAAAGCCTGTGCTACTAATAATGCCATTTGCTCATGCTTATGTCCACTAAAGATAGGAGTATATATATTTAAATAGAAAAATGCTTACTAACAGTCTATGGCAGTCAGAGGGAAGTAAAGTGGAAACAGAAACAACAGGCAGTGAGTGAAAAAGTGGAAGGCAAAGAAACTAAGGACTTTGCATAATGCTCAGAAGGCAATAAATGTCAATAAAACAAACCTGAAGGCTTTATATCTCAATGTAAGGAGAATTTGTAATAAGGTGCTTGAAATAACTGTGCAGACAGTCATTAAATGACACAATGTAATTGGGATCACAGAATCCTGGCTTCAAGGTGACTGAGGATGGGAACTCAATATTCAGGAAAGATAGATGGAAAGGAAAAGTGGGTGGGATAGCACTGCTGGTTAGAGGACAGTAATGCTATAGTAAGGAAGGACATTGCCTGGACAATGTGGAATCTGTTTACGTGGAACTGCAGGACACAAAAGGACAAAAAAAAAACTTAGTGGGAGTTGCGTGCAGGCCACCAAACATTACTAATGAGATTGGGGATGGCATCAAGCAGGAAATTAGAGATTCATGCAGTAAGGATACAACAGTTATTATGGGCGACTTCAATCTGCATATTAGTTGGGCTCACCAAACCTGCAGCAATATGATGGGAAAAGGATTTCCTGTAACGTATAAGGGATAGTTTTCTCAACCAATATGTCGACGAACTAATTTGAGAGGTGATCCTAGACTGGGTACTGCGTATGAGGATTAATTAGCAACCTTGTGGTGCAACATCTTTTGGGGAAGAGTGACCATAATATGGCAGAATTCTTCATTAAAATGGAGACTGACAGAGTTAAGTCCGAGACTAGAGTCCTGAACTTAAGAAAAGCTAACTTTGATGGTATGAGACGTGCATTGGCTGAGACAAGCTGACAAAGGACACCCAAAGGGTTGACAATGGATAGGAATGGCAAACATTTAAAGATCACATGGATGAACTTCAACAACTGTACATCCGCCTGGTGTCGAATCCCTAGTGTAGAAGGAAGCTATTTGGTCCATTGAGCCTCCACTGGCCACAATTCTAGCCAGGGCCTATTCCTGTAATCCCACAATTACTTTGCTAATCTCCTTAACACTAAGGTCAATTTAGAATGACCAATCAACCTAGCCCACACAAACATAGGGAGAACGTGCAAACTCCACACAGACAGTGACCCGAGACTGGAACTGAACCCGAATCCCTTGCGCTGTGAGACAGAAGTGCTAATCACTGTGCCATGTAAGTGTAAGAGCAAAATTGGGAAGGTGGTTCAACCATGGCAACAAGGGAAATCTGGGATAGTGTGAAAACCAGAGGAAATATGTAAATTGAACAGAAAAAGCAGCAAACCAAGGACTGAAAGAAATTTAAAACTCAGTAGAGGAAGACAAAGGGCTTAATTCAGAAGGGGAAAATAAAATCAGTAAGCTCGTAGAAAACAAAAATTGACTGCAGAACTTTCTACAGTTACGTGGAGAGAAAAAGACTGGTGAAGATAAATGTAGATCCCTTATTGTCAGAATCAAGAGTATTCAGAATGGGCAAAGATATGGCAGACCAGCTAAGCAAATACTTTGGATTTGTGTTCACTAAGGAGGGCACAAATAAGCCTCTAGAAATACTAGGGCACAGTTTTTAGCATGAAGGAGGAACTGAAGGAAATCTTATTAGTCAGGAAATTGTATTGGGGAAATTGCTGGGATTAAAACCCAGTAACTCTCCAGGGTCTGATGCTCTGCACCCCAGGATACATAAGGAAATGGCCCTAGAAATAGCGAACTCATTGGTGATCATTTTCCAGCATTCTACGTATATTGGAAGAGCTCCAATTGATTGAACGGTAGCTAACATGACCCTACCTTTTGGGGAAAAAAAAAGAGAAAATAGGGAATTATAGACTATTTGGCCAGATATCGGTGCTGGGGAAAATGCTGAAGTCAATTATTAGGGATGGAATAATTGAGCATTTGGACAGCGTTGGTCCGAGTCAATGTGGATTCACTAAAGGGAAATGGTGCTTGACAAATCTTCCAGGATATGACTGGAGTGGACAAGGGTGAACCAGTGGATGTTGTGTATCTGGACTTTTAAAAGACCTTTGACAAGATGCCATATAAAAGAGATTAGTGAGCAAAATTAAAACTCACGTATTGGGGGTAATGTAGTATCATGGATAGAAAACTGGGTAGCAGAGAGTGGAAATAAACGGGTCCTTTTCAGAGTGGCAGACAATGACTAGTGGGGCATCACAGGGCTTAGTACTGGGACCCCAGTTATTCACAATATACATTAATAATTTGGAAGAAACAATTGAATGCCATCTCTCCAAATTTGTAGATGACACGAAGCTGAGTGGCAGTGTGCTGTGAGGACGATGCTAAGAGGCTACAGAATAACAGTGCACAAATACAATATAATGCAGACAAGCATGATATTATCCACTTTGATGGCAAGAACAGGAAGGAAGATCTGAATGGAAGCAGTTTAGGAAAAGGGGAAATGCAACGTGACCTGATGTCATATGAAACAGTAGCTCACGCAGCTACAGCATCTGTTTAGGAAAGTGATGATATGCTCGCCTTCATAGCAAGAGAATGAGTATAGGAGTAGGAATGTCTTGCTGCAATTACACAGGACCTTGAGTATCACGTGCAGTTTTGATCTCCTAGCTCAAGGAAGGACATTCTTGCTACTGAGGGAGTCCAGCAAATGCTCACCAGACTGATTCCCAGAATGGCAGAACTGACAAGAAGAAAGAACTAGATCAACTGGACTTGTACTCACTGGCATTTAGAAGAATGAGGGGGATTCTCAGAAACAAAATCCTGATGGGACAGGACAGGCTAGACGCGGGAAGAATGTTTCTGATGTTGAGGAAGTCCAGAGCCCGGGGTCATAGTCTAAGAATAAAGTGGTAAGCCATTCAGGACTGAGGAAGAACTTCTTCATTCAGTTGTGAACCTGTGAAATACTCAACCACAGAAAGCTGTTGGGGCCAGTTAGTATGTTCAAAAGAGAGCTGCACATGGCCCTTGTGGCTGAAGAGATTAAGGAGTATGGAGAGAAAGCGTGAGTGGAATACTGGAAGTGCATGATCATGCTGAATGGTGGTGCAGACTTGAAGTGCTGAATGGCCTATTCCTGCACCTATTTTCTATGCTTCTATAGCAGCTTTATCAGAAGAACACAAGTTATTTACCAGCAATCCTTGAAGAACTTCAGACTTTTTTTTAAACCAATCAAGCTTGTAGCACAAGTTCAACTAATGCAACATGTGGTGGCTAGCTAACATTGTTCTCTCAATAAATAAACCAGCTTAAACTAAACTTCAATTTTGTAGTGAACAGAAACATGGCAAAAATTACAGTTCTGAACAAGGTCAACCAGCAAGGTCTTAAAATTAAGTAATTAACCAGGCAATTCTGCACTGGTATGACTGAAATGGAAACAATGAACTTCAGGACTTGGGAAGAGATTGCAAAAGTTTAAGCATGTACTATAGCACAGAGCCTGGGTAGGAGCATTGGTCAAAATAACGCTATAATTAATTGTACATTAACAGTCAAATCTCTTGCAGACTAGATAGCTAGAAACAAATTTTCTTTGAATGATGACAGGCAGCAACATAGTCCACACTCCTTGCACAAGGATTAGGACATAGGCTTTGGAACCTCTGAACATGAATTACTGACCTGCCCACAAATGCCAAGTAGAATCCAGGCACTATCCCACAAGAAAAAGAAAATGCTCAAGTCCAGGCAACTCAGGCCATTACTGGTCACTTCACAGTTGCACTACAAGAAACGTTTTGGCCCTGATGCAAAAAACAAGGCAACTACTATCGGAAAATGTCAAAGTTAGAGTCACAGAAGTTTACAGCATGGAAAAAGGCCCTTCGGCCCAACTTGCTCACACCATTCTGTTTTTAACCACTAAGCTAGTCCCAACTGCCTACATCTGGCCCAAATCCCTCTATACCAATCTTATCCATGTAACTGTCTAGATAATTAAGTTACAGGGACAAAAAAATAAAACTTTGTGCAGGTAAAGTACAGAAGTGTTATATTACTATAAGAGATTCAGGCTGCCATGTATTTGAATCGTGCTGTAAGCGATTGAAAAGCAGAAATTGAAGAAGTTATAACACATTTAGCACCTTCAGTTGAAACCAGTGAAGCTACATTCTCATGGTTATTTCTAGCTTTGTGCGTGCTTTTTTTTTATATATAAATGCTGCAGTATGCTTCAAATCTCAATTTTAATTGAGTTTTGGCCAATAATTGTTCATGACAGATGGACAGCCTTTCTAAAGTTTGATAGCAAGTCCTTGGAAGGAGATTTAATATAATAGCACAAAGAAAGTGGAATTTTTTCTTACGGAAAGAGACTAAAGAGGTTGGATAAAGAATGCTCAAATAGAAGGGTAATTACAGATAAAAATCAGAGGACACAGATTTAAGATTATTGGCAAAAGAGCGAGAAGGAATTTCTTTAAAATACAGCAAGTTTCATTTTATTCACTAATGGATTCTGGATGTTGCTCATTCCTGTCTATCGTTGAGAAAGTGGTGAGACATCGTTTGGAACCACTACCGTCACTGCAATGTAGGTACACCAATAGTAATTAGACATACCTGAGACTGTGGGCCATTAAGTCAACCACATTGCTGTGGGCGTGGAGTCACATGCAGAATCTTGGAAAAGTCTACAAAAGGAGGCTATTAAGTCCATTGTGTCTGTGCTATGCCAAACCAGGTAACAATGCAGATTTCCCTTTAAAAGGACAGATAAACCTAGAATAATGATGATCAAATTACGTAATTAATAATTAAATTCCCTGGCTGCCATGATGGAATTTGAACTTGTATCTCTGGATAATTAGTCCTGGCCTCAGCATTATTACTCCAATAACATAACTACATGCTGCTATAATGTCTCGAAGACTGATGGAAAGGGATATAAAAGCAACCTCAAATAAAATTGGTTATATACTTGAAAAGAAAACGGTTAGCATTAGAGCATGGGTGTGCAATAACAGTATCTTCATCTGAAATCCTTAGAGCCAATTGCACTTCATTTTTCAGACAATTTTGGTATTTGTAAACCAAATATTGGTCAACTTGCATTACAATGACTGAAGCCTGTACTACCTATTGTCTAAAGTGAAGTAAATGGCTAGAAAAGGAAAATGCACATTGAGTAATAAAGAATGTGATCAGGTCACAGGCATTCTACATTAAAAGGTGATGAGATTTTTGATTAAAAAAGCTGTTTTTGGAAGTGCAGTTTTTGGATTTAGAATACTCAATCTGTAATAAGATCTCTTTCAAATAAAGCTACATAGGCATAACGGATTGAATGGCCTGTGTGGGGGTAATTCTATAATCACAATCTTCATTTCCACGTGGATGTATGATGACACCCATATTGAAAGTTGCAATCAACCAACTATAATTCTGAGTAATAACCATCTATAAACAATATATTCATTTGGATTTTACAATTAACTACACAGAGGGAGTGGATTCTTGGAAATTATGGCAAAGTCGATATCTTGAAATGTTTAATAAGTTGTAAATCCAAGACAAAATTTAGCAAAATATTAGCCATCTGCAATATAAACACAAGATGCTAAAAACACTCAGTAAGACAGACAATGTCTGAGTGCAACAAAGAGCGAATGTTTCAGATCAATGATCTTTCCTGTCACCATCTGAAACCTGCAACTGGATTATAGTCTTCTTGAATCCACCAACTGCTCAAGAGGCCAATGAATTTCCTGTTGTTGAAGATAGTCTTTTGATTCCTGAATCATATCAAGTTAGCTAATCTTTATCGACATGGCAGGGTTAACTACAGCATCACTTGGCTAAGTAGTGAGAAGTTCCTACTGACTATCTCGTAACCACTGCAAGAGTGTGGCCATTGAACAAGGATAAGATCAGGTTCAGCTCTGAATCCTCAAGCCCTTGCCTACAGGCTGGCTGTGATGCTCCTTAGAGTGAAGTAGTTTGTTAACAATAATCTGAACTATCATTGAGAATGACCACCTAACCTGCCAGCATCCATTAAATTGTCTACCATGATTTGCAATCTTCAGGACAGGAAAAGAAAAACTCAGTTTCAGATTCATTCAAAGGTACTGCTGATTTTCAGAAAGTACACAGCATTATAACTGGACAATGCAGTGATTTAACTAACGTACAACACTAAAGGCTGGGATAGGCAAATTTTTGGTCTGAGAATTATGGAATACGGGGAGCAAGTCGACCTTACTGAGTGGTGGAGAAATTCAATGGTTTACTCCTATTCCTACTTCATGCGTTTTACAAAATGATGAAATATTACCCTGCTCCTGCTATATGCCAAATTCCGATCTCAGCTGAACCTTTCAATGGATGACAGAAGAGAAATCCTAACAGCAGAGGCAGAACATTGAAGAGAAAAGCCCGGACATGATTGAAATAAGTCAGTCCGCCTACAGGGTATTGCAATGTGAAAATTTGGTAAGGTACCTAGTTAAAGGAAACTCCTCTGCACGTGTCAAGATTGCTTGCACCTTTCTAAGGTTGACAGCCAGTATAATCCAAGTTGTTGTTATGCAGAACATTTATTGTGATGGACTAAAATATAGAAAAATAGTTTCATTAATCCAAAAATCAATAAGTCCAATATGAATGATGCAGCTGAGCTAAATTCACTCAGCAAAGTCTGCCGATTGAACATGCAATATTTCTGGGTTGTTTGGCTCAACGTCTTCACTAACTAAGCTATCTAGTGTTATTTTGAAACACTTATGGTCACACTCAAACCCTGATAGTGTCTGCCATATTGCAAAATTGCAGGCAGACCACTGATTAGCAAAATAGAGTCAAAGGAATAAAAGGAATGCAGTAGCAATAATACAAAGTTGATTTAAAGATACAGTAATGGCAGTTGTTTTTCAGATTGAACACAGTAAGAAATCTTGCAACACCAGGTTAAAGTCAAGCAGGTTTACTTGAAATCATGAGCTTTCAAACTCACCTGAAGGAGCAGCATTCCAAAACCTTGTGATTCCAAATGAACCTGGTGTTGAGAGACTTCTTACTGTGCCCCTCCAGTCAAATGCCAGCATGTCCACACCATTAGTCCCATAGTTCTTTTTGATAAATATAAATGGCACGGACTTGAGTTTTGGAAACAAAACTTTGAAGTTTATAGATGACAAGAACTCGGAAATACAGTAAATAATGAAGAAAAAGCAGACTTCAGGAAAGTGCAGACTCACCGGCAAAATGAGCAGATGAAATTTAATACAGGATAGCGTGAAGTGATGTATTTTGAAAGGATGAATGAGGTGATGCAATGTAAACAAAATTATATATTTTTATAAAGGGGTTCAAGAACAGAAAATTGGTTTGTTCACAGACTTCTGTAGAGATGCAGGACAAGCAGCTAACGCTGTTAAGTTCATACAGGGTTCTTGGCTTTAGAAAAAGGCACAGCATATAAAGATATAGATGGTTATGCTAACATAAATCACCAGTTAAGCCTCAGCTGAATTATACTGCATCACCACAGGACGTAGGACATCAAGTACTTGGGAGGATACAGGTTAGATTTGAATACAATAATATCAACAATAATAGATTTCAATTATGCAGAGACACCAGAAAAGCTGGTTTGTTCACATTAGAGCAGAAGGGTTGAGGAGCGATTTGATGGAAATTTTCAAAATTGAGAACTTTTAACAGTTTCATCTCATTTACTCATCCAGCAAATTGGTTACTGAGGAGAGAACACATGGTTAAGATAATTGGCAAAAGAACCAAAGGAGAGGTAAGAAACATTTACTCAGCAGTTATATAAATCTGGAATATAATGCCAGGGCTATGCGCAGAAACAGCAACAGCTTTCAAAAATAAATGGTTTACATACTTAAAAAAAATGAGAAAATTGCAGAGCTCCAAGGGGTGGATCAGACTGGGACGATTGCAGCGCCTTCAGAGTGGCACATTTTGACAATTCCATGCTTACCCAAGTATCTACAACTAATCCACATCATAGAATCCTTACAGTATAGGAGGCTGCAAACTGCCGATCCAGTTTGTATCGACCTCAATCCTACCCAGGCCCTATTCCCCTTATTCTACATATTTACCTCTAATCCCCCTGACACTAGGGTCAATTTAGCATGATCAAGTAACCTAACCCGCACACTTTGGATATCCTTGGCACATCACACCATACTGGCTCCACCAGTGAGATTATTGATCCCTGAAACCTGATGCAGGCAGTCTGGATTAACTGGGTGGGCAAAGCAGGAAGTTTATTCCTTAATGTGACATGTAGGCTCACATTAACACAGCAATGAACTTACTGTGAAAATTCCCTCGTTGCCATACCCAGGTCCTATTCCCCTTACTCCATATATTTACCCTGTCAATCCCTCTGATACCAAAGAACAATTTAGCACAACCAATTCACCTACTTTACACATCTTTGGACTATGGGGGGAAACCAGTGCACCCTGAGGAAACCCATGCAGACACAGGGAGAATGTACAAACACCACACAGACAGTGACCCAAGCTGGGAAAGGGTCTCTGGCACTGAGAGGCAGCAGTGCTAACCATTGTGCCACATCAAATGCACTTAACCAGCACATCTTTCGGACTATGAAAGGAAACAGGAGCAAACCCATGCACAGTGATCCAAACTAGAATCAAATCCAAGTCCCTAGCACTGAGGCACAACAGTACTAACCACTGATTTATTAACGTCACAGGTTGGCTTACACTAACACTGCAATGAAGTTAGTGAAAATCCCCTAGAATGTGGATCGACTAATTGGGCAAAGCACAGTTGGAAAAGTGTGTGGGCCCACCAGTGGAATTATTGATCGCTGAATTAAATGAAAACCCTGATACAGAACTGGGTGGCAAAGTACAATACGCAGCTTAACAAAATATTTATTGTTTTCTTGGCAGTACACAATCCTTCCTGAACATGAATGTAAAATCCTAGTACAAACATTCAAAACTAAACGCAATGACCTTACATTAAAATCCAAAGCTTTAAAACATGAGAGTTCTCTAATCTCAGTCAGTTTATATAAAAAAAGTATATAAATTACAAAAAGCAATGAGATAAAACATCCTGAACTCACAAGCTTGTCGCCCAGGCCAAGATAAAGCTCAGTAATGATGCTGCTGCAGCACCACACGCAGAGTCACTGCGGCTTATTATTGCCCGTGGCCTCCTCAGCAGCAGCTCCCACCCCAGAGTCAGCTGTAAAGGAGAGGGACGCCTGCGGCCTACAGCGGCTGCAGAGGGAAGCCGGCCTACAGCGGCCGGCGGATCCGACCGATCCCCGAAACCCACGTCACATAGGAAAGCGGATTATTTTCCCGCTCCCCTCACATTATTCTCCAGGCCCAGGGATGGGGCTCACTCACCGAGCGGAGCCGCTCTGAGGGGGGTGGGTAGGGAAATGGAGCTCATTCACCGAACGGAGCCGCTGTGAGGGGGTGTGGGGGGCAATGGGGCTCAGTCACTCACCCAGCGGAGCCGCTGTGAGGGGGCAATGGGGCTCAGTCACTCACCCAGCGGAGCCGCTGTGAGGGGGCAATGGGGCTCAGTCACTCACCCAGCGGAGCCGCTGTGAGGGGGCAATGGGGCTCAGTCACTCACCCAGCGGAGCCGCTCTGAGCGGATTTCTCACTTCGGGGGAAAAAAACTCCCCGGGCTTCAAACCGGCAGCGACCGTTTGTTACCCGGGGAGACAGCCAATCAGAAAGCTCCGCCCCTCCCGCCGACACCCACGTGGGGGCGGAGAGTCATAACCAATCAGATACGGGCTGCGCTTTTCCGATTGACCAATAGCGATGAGGGTGCGCGCACAGATTATCCTTTTCCCTGCCCTCCCGTCCTGGAGCAGGCGCTTTGACAGATGAGTTATCGCGATAACTGGCGGCTAGCATGCCCCTTTCCTGATCCTAGCAACCGTCTCCAGGTGGAGGATATCAGTTAACCTTGGACGACCTATCCATGGACAACCCAGCCAACCTTGGACAACTCAACCATGGACAACCCAGTCAACCTTGGACAACCTACCCATGGATAACCCCAGCCAACCTTGGACAACCTACCCATGGATAACCCAGCCAATCTTGGACAACCTACCCATCGACAACCCAGCTAACCTTGGACAACCCACCCAGCAGCCAGGATGGCAGAACATACCAATTAGCATGGAAAAGAGCCAAACTGACTGAAACTTTGATTGATTTGAACGTAGAACATAAAACACTATAGCACAAACAGGTCCTTTGGCCCACAAGTTGTGCCAACCATATCCATACCTGAATAGAACTATCTGTAACTCCCAATCCCATTAAATCCCATGTATTCATCCAGAAGTCTTTCAAAAGACCCCAGCGAGTTTGCCTCTACAACCACTGACGGCAGCCGATTCCACTCACTCACCACCCTCTGAGTGAAAAACTTACCCCTAACATCTTCTCTGTACTTGCTCCCCTGCACCTTAAATTCTGTCTTCCCTCATAGCGACCATTTCAGCCCTGGAAAATTGCCTTTGAGAATCCACCCTATATATGCCTCTCAACATTTTATAAACATCTATCAAGTCACCTCTCAACCTTTGTCTCTTCAGGGAGAAGAGATCTAGCTCCCTCAACCTATCTTCAGAAGGCATGCCTCCCAATCCAGGCAACATGCTTGTAAATCTCCTCTGCACCCTCTCAATAGCTTCCACATCCTTCCTGTAATGAGGTGACCAGAACAGTACTCCAAGTGGGGTCTGACAAGATCTTATAATCTTATTATTGATTATTATTGTCACATGTATTAGAATCATGGAAACAGGCCCTTCGGCCTGATTCATCCATGCCAGCCAGGTTTCCTAAATTTAGTTCTATTTGCCTGCGTTTGGCCAATATCCCTCTAAATCTTTCCCATCCATGTAGTTGTAACTGTTTGTAACTGAACCTGCCTCTACCACCTGCTGTGGCAACTCATTCCATATACACACCACCCTGTGTGTGGAAAAGCTGTCCCTCAGGTTCCTTTTGAATCTTGCCCTTCTGACTGTATTGGGATACAGTGAAAAGCATTGTTTTTATACAGACAAAACATACCTTTCATAGAGTACATAGAAGAGAAGGAAAGGAGAGGATGCAGAATGTACTATTACCATCATAGCTAGGGTGTACAGAAAGATCTCTATTTCCTTCACCCTGCAGATACTATCTGAGCTGCTGAACTTTTCCAGCATTCTCTGCTCTTGTAAAGAATTATCAGTAGGCCACTCAGCTCCTCAAGCCTGCTCCACCATTCAATAAGATCAGAGTCACAGAGGCAAAGAATTTAACAGCATATAAAGAGCCCCTTCAGTCCATCTGTGCCAGCTATCAAATACCTATCTAATCCAACAGTTGGTCCGTAGCCTTGCATGCTATGGTGTTTCAATTGCTCATCTAAATACTTCCAAGTGCTCATCTAAATACTACCCAATTCTTCACTCACCTGATGAAGGAGCAGCATTCTGAAAGTTTGCGATACCAAATAAACCTATTGGACTTTAACTGGTGTTGTGAGACTTCTTAATGTGCTCACCCCAGTTCAACACGGACATCTCCACGTCATTCTTAAATGTGAAGGTTCCCACCTCTATCACCTTTTCAGGCAGTGAGTTCCAGATTCTCACCACCCTCTGGATGAAAAAGTTGTTTCTCTAATCTCTAAATTGCCTGCTCCTTACCTTAAATCTATGCCCCTTTTTTATTGAGCCTTTTACTAAGGGGAAAAGTTTCTTCTTATTTACCCTATGTTCCTCATAATTTTGTATATCTCAATAAAGACCCCCCATCATCCTTTTGTACTCTAAAGAAAACAATCCCAGTATATCCAGCCTCTCTTCATAACTGAAACATACCAGCCCAGGCAACGTCCTGATGAACTTCCTCTGCATCCTTTCTTGTGTAATCCCATATTTCTTATAGTGTGGCAGCCAGAGCTGTACACAGTACTCTAGGTGTGACCTTATCTACCTGTTCTGACCCAAGGTCCCTCGAGTCCACTGTACTTCCTCGCATCATTGTACATTCCCTTGCACAATTCCAAACACATTCCCTTGCCATGTTAGTCTTCCCAAAATGCATTACCTTGCACACTTCAGAATTAAATTCTATTTGCCACTGTTCTGCCTATCTGTATCATCCTGTAATCTAACGCTTTTCTCCTCGCTATTTACCACACCACCAATTTTTTTTTGTGACCTGATTGTAACCTTAACAACACATTTCTGTCTATCAAAGATAACTCTTCATCCCCCCCTTGCTAATCAAGAATCTATCTAGCTCTGCATTAAGAATATTGCTTCCACTGCTTCTTTAGTTTCTAAGACTCACAACCTCCGAGAGAAAAAAAATTCTCCTCATCTCCTTCTTAAATGGATGATTCCATATTTTTTAATAGGGACCTTAGTTCTAGATTCTCTCAACAGTTGAAACATCCTCTCCACATCTAGACCCCTCAGGATCTTAAAGGTGTCAATCAAGTCGCTTCTTACTCTTAAAAATTGCAGTGGATTCAAGCCGAGCCTGTCCAACCTTAACTCAGGAGACAATCCTCTATCTCCTGAACTGCTTCAACAAATTAACATCTTTCCTTAAAAAAGACAGTACGCCAGATGTGATCTCACCAGTGCGCTGTTCGGTTGAAGTTTAATCTCCCTACTTTTGTAATCAATTCCTCTCACAATAACCAATAACATTCTATCAGCTTTTCTAATTACTTGCTGCATCTGCATATGAGCCCACTATGATTCATGTAAGAGGACATACAGATCCCTCAATCTCAGAGATCTGCTGTCTCTCACTATTTAAATAATGGGCGCAATTGCACCACCTCACTGCACTCGGCAATTAGCTTGGCAAACTGTGAAAATAGCACGTGATTTGCACTCGGCATGAAATGGTTTGTTACTTCCCGGCCCCCTTTTTAATGACATAAAATGCTTTGTGCCCAGAAAGGGTGTGAAGCTTATTAGCGTGAGATGGACTCGATTTCAGTGTCATTCAGGAGTTTGGCACGCAGGCTCCCCCCCCCCCCCCCATCCCCTCCTGGATGCTCCCATGTCTCCATCGAGAGATCACGCTTTTCAAATTTTTCTGAGTTCTAAAACGCTCTCAATTCTCCGGCTTGCTGCTTTTTCTGGCAATTTTACATATTTCCTCTTTGGATTTAATAATATCCTTCATTTCCTTTGTAAGCCTTGGTTAAGGCAACTTTCCTCTTTTTATTTTTGTGCCAGACGGGAATGAAAAATTGTTGTAATTCATGCATATGTTCTTTAAAAATGAACCATTTCCTATCCAGTGTCAACCTCTTTAGTAAGCTTCCCCAATCTATCCTTGCCAATTCACGTCTTTCCCTCACAGTTCCCTTTATTTAGATTCAAGACCCTTATTTCAGATTTGACTACTTCACTGTCCATCTTAATGAAGAATTCTACCATATTATGGTCACTCCTCTCCAAGGGACCCCACTCAATAAGATTATTAATTAATCCTCTTTCCTAGCATAGCACCCAGCCTAGAATAGCTTGTTCTCTGGTTAGTTCCTCAAAGTATTGGTCTATAAAACCATCACGTACACACTCCAAGAACTCCTTCTCCACTATAGTGGTTAGCACTGTTCACTCACTATGCCAGGGGCCTTGGGTGACTGTGTGGAGTTTGCACATTCTCCCTGTATCTGCATGGGTTTCCTCCAGATGCTCCGGTTTCCTGCCTTAGTCCAAAGATGTGCAGGTTAGGTGGAATTGCCAAGCCAAATTATTCCTTAGTGTTTCAGGATGTGTGTGGGGGGGGTGTGGTTAGTGGGGTAAATTTGTAGGATTATGGAATAGGGCAGGGGTATGGGGGCAAGATGCTCTTTCAGAGAATCTTCACTGTAGGGATTCTATAATACCATTGCTGATTTGGTTTGTTCAATCCATGTGTAAAGTCATCCATGATCTCAGTTGCACGTCAGCAAGCATCTCTGATTTCCTGTTTAATACCTTATACTTTCACTATTATTTGGGGGCCTATATACAACTCTCAACAATGTTTCCAGCCCCTTGGTGTTTCTTATCTCCACATTCCACATTATGATTTTCTGAGTCAATACCCTTTCTCATAATAGCATTGATTTCTTCCTTTATTAAGAATATTACCCTGCCTCCTTTCCCTTTGTGCCTGTCCTTCCTAAATAATAAATACTCCTGGATATTCCATTCCCATCTTTGGAAACCCTGTAGTTATATCTCTATAATTACAACTATATCATAAACTGTTTATATCTATTTATGCTGGTAATTCATCTACCTTATTATGGTTTCTACCTGCTTCAAGTAAAATTTATTTATTGGTGTCATAACTAGGCTTACATTCACACTGCAATGAAGTTACTATGAAAATCCACCCCCGTCCCCACACTCTAGTGCCTGTTCGGGTACACTGAGGGAAAATTTAGTACGGCCAATGCACCTAACCAGCATGCCTTTGGACTGTGGGAGGGAACCCACACAGACACGAGCAGTGACCCAAGCTGGGAATTGAACCCAAGTTCCTGGTGCTGTGAGGCAGCAATGCTAATCACTGTACCACCATACCACCCACAAAGAAGATGACCATCGTCCCTGTACCAAAGGAAAGCCAGACAGTGTGCCTTAATGATTATTGTCTGGTGGCTGTGATATCCATCATTGTGAAGTGTTTTGAAAGTCATGGCACAAATCAATTCCAGCCTCCCAGAATGGCTGGATCTATTATAGTTCACCTTTTGCCGCAACAGGTCCACAGCAAATGCCATACCTCTGGCCCTACACTCAGCCTGGATGACAAGGACACTTATGTCACACTCCTTTTTGTTGACTACAGCTCAGTCTTTAACACCATTATTTCCACAAACTCATCTCCAAACTTCGTGGCCTATGAGCTCAACTCTTCCTTCTGCAACTGAATCCTAGACTTCCTATCCCACAGACTGCAATCAGCAAAGATAGGTAATGAAACCTCCTCCATGATTATCTTCAATACTGGTGCTCCATAAGGCTGTGCCCTCAGTCCCTTACTAAACACTTATTACTGTGTGGCCAAATTCCACTCCAATTTAATTTTCATGTTTGCTGATGATACCACCATAATGGGTTGGATCTCAAACAATGATGACACAGAATACAAAAAAAGAGAGAATCTGGTAAACTGGTATGACGATAATAATGTCTCCCTCAATGTCAGCAAAACGGAAGAGATAGTCATCAACTTCAGGAAATGTAATGGAGGGCATACCCCTGTCTACATCAATCGTGATGAAGTGGACATGGTTGAGGGTTTCAAGTTTCTATGTGTTTAGATCACCAATAACTTGTCCTGGTCTCTCTATGGTGATGCTATAGTTAAGAAAGCCCACCAATGGCACTACTTTCTCAGGAAATTAAGGAAATTCAGTATGTCTGCTATGACTCTCACCAATTTTTACAAATGTATCATAAAAAGCTTGGAATGGCTCCTACTCTGACCAAGACTGCAAGAAACTACAAACGGTTGTGAATGTAGACCAGTCCATCATGCAAATCAACCTCTCATCTACTGTCTAAACCTCCCACCACCTCAGAAAAGCAGCCAGCATAATTAAGGACCCTATACACTCTGGTCATACTCTTCTCCAGCTTCTTCCATCAGGAAAAAGATATAAAAGTCTGAGGTCACATACCAACTGAGTCAAGAACTTCTTCCCTGCTGCCAACAGACTTTTGAATGGACTTATACCTTAAGCTGAATTTTTTCTACACCCCAGTTATGACTGTAATACTACATTCTGCACCCTCTTCTTTCCTTCTCCTCTATGTAACCTCTGAATGGTATGCTTTGTCTGTATAACATGCAAGAAACAATACTTTTCACTGTAAGCATACATAGAACCATAGAAACCCTACAGTGCAGAAAGAGGCCATTTGGCCCATCAAGTCTGCACTGACCACAATCCTATCCAGGCCCTACTCTCATATTCCTACATGTTTATCTGCTAATCCCTCTAACCTATGCATCTCAGGACATAAGGGGCAATTTTAGCATGGCCAATCAACCTAACCCACACATCGATATATGACAATAATAAATCAAATCAAAAATGCTCCACACGATTAGTCTTGAATTTTTAACCTTGTTAAAAAGGAATAGAATATAAAGATAAGGAAGTATTGTTGCAACTATACAAGGCATTGGTGAGGCCACACCTGAAGTATTGTGCACAGTTTGGTCCCCTTACTTGAGGAAAGATGTAGTAGCACTGAAGGCAGTTTACTAGATGTTTACAGAGATGAGGAGTTTGTCGTATGAAGGGGAATTGAATAGTTTAGGCCTATGCATTCTGGAATTTAGAGGAATGAGGGAAGATCAAATTGAGGTATTCAAGATAATAAAAGGTATGGATAGACATGGAGCGGATGATTCCGCTGGTGGGGCATTCTAGGACAAGAGGTCATAGTCTTACGATAAAGGGTCGCAAACTTAAAACAGATTTGAAGATTCACAAAGAGTTGTAAATCTTGGAATTTACTACCCTGAAGTGTGTGGATATTGGGCCACTGAGCAAATTTAAGGAGGAGTTAGACAGATTTTTAATTGGTAATGGGTTGAAGGGTTACAGGGAGAAGGTAGGAAAATGGGGATCAGAAGCATATCAGCCATGATTGAATGGCAGAATGGACTTGATGGGCCAAATGGCCTAATTTTGCTCCTATATTTTATGAACTTATGTTAATAGAACATAGAACACTACAGCACAAACAGGCCCTTCGGTCCACAAGTTGCGCCGATCATACCCATACCTACTAGGCCATAGAACTATCTGTAACTCCCAATCCCATTTGATCCTATGTACTCATCCAGAAGTCTTTAAAAATACCCCAGCGAGTTCGCCTCCACCACTGCTGACGGCAGCCAATTCCATTCACTCACCACCCTCTGACTGAAAAACTTAATCCCTAACATCTCCTCTGTACTTGCTGCCCAGCACTTTAAACCTATATCCTCTCGTAGCAATCTTAGTTAAATCATCTTCGTTATATTTTGTGTTCTTGTCCATTTGTTTTTTGCCCTTGTTTCTTCTGTCTTTTGTTTCTATCCTTGTTTATCCTTTCCCTGTCTATTTAGGACTGAGATGAGAAGGAATTTCTTGAGAGGAGGATGAATCTTTAGAATTTTTGACTTCAATGGGCTATGCAAGCTCAGATATTGTATATATTTAAGACAAAGATTGATAGATTTCTAGGTATTCTAGGTAATAAAGATATCAAGAGAGAGTGCAGATAAATGGTGTTGAGGTAGCCATGATCTACTCAAGTGGTGGAATAATCTCAAGGGGCTGAATGGCCTACTGTTGCTCCTACTTCCTATGATCTATGTTCCCTATTATGGAACTACACCATGCAAAACAGGAAGGTCACAAGTTCTACAGAACTAAGTATTCTCAGCTGCAGCAGAAATGTCCTTTATATGGAGGCGTGTGGTGTCAGGGGGAATTAACATCAATGTTCCCCAGCACTTACTTTAACTAAAGTAAAAGCAAAAATGCTGCACTCTTCTCCAGTTCTGACGAAAGGTCACAGCCCTGAAACGTTAACTTTGTTTCTCTCTCCATAGATGCTGCTTAGTATTTCCAGGATTTTATTATAATTATTTCAGATTTAATTGTTATTTTTTTCACAGCAACTTTGAATTACAGCTGTATGAGGTAGAAGCACAGTTGGCAAATTACTGTGCATCTGCCTCACAAAAAGTCCAAAATATGTTGATGAATCCAGGCGACAGAGGTTTTTAGAGGTAAGCTCCTAAGCAGGATTGATGCAGTGTATTTCTGAATCATAGAGACTGGGTCAGTCGATTCAAGGTCTGTGCAGCGTTAGCTGTTCTCTGCTATGGAAACAGGCCTTACAATTGTCCTTGACAATTATTACACACAAAGGATGGCCTCTCGGGTGAGCTACCAGAAATCTGCAGGTGCCTGTGTTTCTCAGCATGAGTCAGCACCTCCAGAAGAAAACTGCAGACGAGAAAGAATATGTTAAAAACTAAAAAAAGATTTGCTTGGCTCAATCAACTGTTTCTTAAAATATTCACAACCTTTTATGGAGGGCGAGATATTTATAATAACACTTTTTGCTCTACAATCCAGTTAATAATACGCAGATAATGGGGATAAATAACTCAAATAATTGACTCACATTAGCCTTTGACCTATAGCACAGCCTCAGCTTAGTGTTACTTGTAATTCAGAGAGACTTTTGCGAGTTCAAAGCCCCACTGCAGGCCATTGAGTGCATAACCCAGGCTGATACTCTGGTGCAAGACTGAAGGAATGCTGCACTGCAAGACGTGTGTTCTGTTGCCCAAGTTATTAAACGAAAGCTCCATTTGCTCTGTCAGATTTAAAACGAGCAAGTGAGTTCTCTGACCAACATTTACTCTTCAACCAATATTGCTAAAGTCAGTTTATCTGGTCATTTGGTCTCACTGCTGTTTGTGGAATCTTGCTGTGCATTAATTAGCTGCAGCAATTTCATAGATTGTAACAGTGACCATATTTCAATTATGTCCTTGGCTGTGAAATGCAGTGGAATGTTCTGAATTCATGGACATTCTCTAGAGCATTCACACACCTATCCCTGACCCCAACATCCGTCACGTCTTTCTCCTTGGTGAATATTGATACAAAGTACTCATTAAGGATCTCACCCACCTCCAGTGGCTCTATGCATAACTTGCCTTCATTCACCTTACGTGGGCCTCCTCTTTCTTTTGCTAACCTCTTGCTTCTAATATATGCACAGAAAGCTTTGGGATTCTCCTTGACCCTACTTGTTAAAGATATTTCATGTCTCCTTTTAGCCCTCCTAATTCCACGTTTAAGTTCCTTCCTATTTTCACTATACTCCTCAAAGGCTTTGTCAGTTTTTAGATGCCTAGGCCTAAGGTGCTTCCTTTTTCCTTACAATTTCCCTTCAAATCCATGGTTCATGAATCCTGCCATTTCTACCCTTCATTTTTGCAGGGATGTGCCTGTCCTGCACTTCAATCAACCTTTAAAAGCCTTCCACATTCCAGACATGGATTTGTCCTCAAATAGCCACTCTCAATCCACATTCGCCAGTGCCTGTCTAATTTGGATGTAATTGACCCTTGTCCAATTAAACACCCTCATTCGAGAGCCACTCTTTCCCTTATCCATGACTACCCAAAGTCTTATGGAGTTACGGGTTGCTAAGCCCAAAACGTTCACCCACTGAAACATCAACGACCTGGTCCGGCTCCTTGAAAATGGAGTCATAGGTGGACACAGTGGTGAAGAAGGCATTCAGCATGCTTGGTTTCATTGGTCAGAACACTGAATACAGGAGTTGGGATGTTTTATTGAAGTTGTACAAGATGTTGGTAAGGCCACACTTGGAGTAATGTGTACAATTCTGATCATCCTATTATAGAAAGGATATTATTAAATTAGAAATAGTGTTGAAAAGATCTACTAGGATGCTACCGAGACTTGATGAATTGAGTTATAAGGAGAGGTTGGATAGATTGGGACTTTTTTCTCTGGAGTATGGAAGGCTGAGGGGTGATCTTATAGATGTCTATAAAATAATGAAGGGCACGGATCAGCTAGATTGTCAATATCTTTTCCCAAAGGTACTCTCAATGAGTAATGGCAGACTTGATGATTTGAATTATAAGGAGAGGCTGGGTAGACTGAGACTTTTTTCCCTGGAAGTTTGAAGGGTTAGGAGTGATCTTGTAGAGGGCAATAAAATAATGAGGGGCACAGATCAGCTAGATAGTCAATATCTTTTCCCAAATGTAGGGGAGTCTAAAACTAGAAAGCATAGGTTTAAGGTTAGAGGAGAGAGATACAAAAAAGTCCAGAGGGGCAATTTTTTCACATATTTGATGGTGAATGTTTGGAACAAGCTGCCAGAAGCAGTAGTAGTGGCGGGTACAATTTTGTCTTTTAAAAAGCATTTAGACAGTTACGTGGATAAGATGGATATAGAGTGATGTGGGCCAAATGCAAGCAATTGGGATTAGCTTAGGGACTTTAAAAGAAAGTGGCATGGACCAGTTGAGCCAAAGGGCATGTTTCCATACTGTAAACCTCTATAAGTCTACAGCTTCACCCTTGCTGGTTATGTATCTTAAAATGAATGTTAATTGGCCCATGTGACTCACATCTGGCATCAAATTAACTATTATGGAATAGTTTTTGGCATCTTTTACTTAATTAGTGAATTGGTTTCTGAGCCGCTCTGCCATTACAGTGATGAAGTCATCGTAGGTTCTGTGCATTAAAATGCACAGAACCTACAGAATGCACAGAAGGTTCATGCCTTCCATGAACCACAATATTGATAACTTTTCAAATACTCTTTGAGAAGCTCGTCAAAGTCGCTGAGATTTCAAGAGAGGCTAAAAAATTACCTTTTTGAGTTGACAATGATGATTTATCAAGTCCTCTTAGAGGTAGTCCCAAGGAAAAAAGCATTTTGATGTCTAACTAAGCACTTTCCTCCAATATGAACACTCCTTTTCAAACTGAGCCAATAATGCGGAATCAATTCTTCTAGATAATTTACACCTCTGAATGAACATGTACATAGCTTTAATGTGAGCTTTGGAAGTTGTACGATCAGCAAGATCTTTTCCAACATTTCTTCAGTTAAACTACCTGTCATTGAATGCTTGTTTCCTTTTGCTGGCATCAGGGAATAGTTTACAAATGTAACCATAGATTGCGTTAGAGGTTTCTGAAAAAATATCAACCAAATTCTCATTTCTGTTATCCCATTTCTCTTCACTGTCAGAAAATGGGATTTATGAAGACTTCTAACTTGCTTTCGACCTCCAATCTCAAACTCCTTTCTTAAATTTTCCATATTATCTGTTTTCTGGTTTATTTAGTATGAAATATTCTATCATACACTGTGGAACAGATTTTGGCTATAGGACAATGTCTTCAGGTTAAGCTTCTTCAACAGAACAAGTACCTTGTACTTCCACTATCATTTCAGGTATAACTTCTTGTTCAACTTTTTTAGGCAATGTGATTTCTCTGGAAATCAGCAAATCTATGTCTTCAGATGAGAGGAGAGGTGATGGCCTGATGGTATTATCGCTATCTCATGGCAGATGGTGGAGTTTGAATTCAATAAAAAAATTTGGAATTAAAACTCTACTGATGATTGTGGAACCATTATCGCTTGTCGGAAAAATCCATCTGGTTTATTAATGTCATGCAGGGAAGGAAATCTGTGTCCTTACCTGGTCTGGCCTACGTGTGATTCTAGAGTCTTGGCAATGAGGTTTTCTCTGAACTGCCCTCAGGCAACCAGGTATGGGCAATAAATGCTGGCCAGCCAGTGATGCCCATGTCCCACGAATGACTAAAAAAATCTTTCCTGTATGTTTGGTGGAAGAAGATGAATGTGTAGTTGATGTTCAATACTTCAAACTTTTCAAATAACATGACAAACTGTCTTTTTGCCTAGCTTTCTTCTCTCACTTCACCTTCAATTTTCTGCGTTTTTGACTGCTAGGTTCACTGTCAATTCATATCAACTGATGTTTCTTGATCTTAATGATGATGAATATTCTGAAACAGCATACTTTTTTTGCCTTTCTCAGCCTCGTTGGTCCAGTCACCCCTGCTTCCCTTGCTGCTCGATGATGGCTACCCTGAGTCCTGACTGGTTGGCTGTCTCACTCACTACTTCTTTCCCTTGTGGCTTTTTCAATGATTTGCCCAGCCTATGTCGCACTTGACCTCGCCTTAATAATCACGGCTCACCTCATTGCTGGCTGCCTGGTTATGGCCTGCTCAACCTTCCTCAGTGCTGACTGGAGGCAGGAGGATCGAGTCATCTCTGCTCCTCATGATGACAGCTTGCTTCCAAATCTTGACTGGCTGGCTGTTTCCAACTCCCTCCCTTGTGACTTTATTCACCAATTCACAAAAACAGTTAAGTGAACACAAGAGATTGTCAGTGTAACGGCTGCCTCCCTCCCTCCTCATCACTTCAACATTCACCAGTGTTTTCCCATTCTAGGGAAACTTGACCAACCAGAGTCAGATGTTGCTCAGCATTGCGTCTGACAGGCCCATTGATATTTGTTGAGCTTATCAGCAGGCAATAAAGGAGCTATCAGGCTCTAACGGGTGCCCATAGATGCCGGCAGGCAGGGAGTCCTTCCCATTGCTTTCTCCCTGTGCCTCGGCACAGTATGTTTCATTTGAAGTCCACCTCTGTTCAGGTTGATGACTTTACATCAGAATTTTTGATCAGGACTTTATTGTCCTCCCAAACTCCCCCCTCCGAGGCAATGCAAGGTAAGTCCATTCAAAAGTCTGACAGCAGCAGGGAAGAAGCTGTTCTTGAGTGGCTGGTGTGTGACCTCAGACTGTTGTGTCTTTTTCCTAATGGAAGAAAGTGGAAGAGAGAACATCCAGAGTGTGTGGGGTCCTTAATTATACTGGCTGCTTTTCCGAGGCAGCAGGAAGTATAGACGGAGTCAGTGGATGGCAGTCTGGTTTGCATGATGGATTGGGCTACATTCATGACCTTTTATAGTTCCTTGTAGTCTTGGGCCGAGCAGAAGCCATACCAAGCTGTGATACAACCAGAAAGAATGCTTTCTATAGTGCATCTGTAAAAGTTCGTAAGAATTGTACCTGACATACCAAATTTCCTTCGTCTCCCTTAGTTGCCGTTTACGTTAGTGGGACTGTAATATCCCACTGTGCTAGAGGGTTTGTAAGTTCCTGGCCCCTGTTTCTCTTCCACAGATGCTGCCAGACCTGCTGAGTATTTCCAATATTTTCTGTTTTTATTTCAGATTTGCAGCATCCACAGCTATTGTTTCAGAATTTTGACAATGTGGCATCTGCTATATTTCTCAAATGAATGAGGACGTGCACTACACTAGCACATAGCATCTTTTGGTTAAAGGGTAATTGTAGGTTCTTCAGCAAGACACTCAATCATACCACACATTTCAACTTGCAGAAGATCAACTCTGTCTCCAAAAACAGCCTTTCTACTGTCTGGGAGAAACGCGTGACTGTTGATGTTCCAATAAAACAACTGAAAGATAAAGAGACTGAACCTCAGTTCAAAAAAGCAGAGATTTCACTCCAAATAACTCAACAAGGAATCAGTTTTTTTCTTTAAGTCCTTAAGTTCTTCTGAGTCTCAGCATGGCCCAGTCAGTAGAATTCCTACCCCAGAATGTGAAGTCGATTTATTCAGGTCAGAAACGTGTAACTGAGCCTGAGTCCAGAATGAGGTAAAAATATATATTACTTTTCACAACCTCAAATCGCTTTTTGAAGCGCAGCCACTGTTGTAATGTAAAGAATATGAAGCAATGTTTAGTAACCAGAGAATCTGTTTTATTGATGTTGTTGAGAGATACAGACTGGCTCAGCACTACATGGGTACCTTCCTTGCTCTTTTTTGGAAATATATTGGGAGATCTTTTACATCCAGGTGATGGCTTAGTGGTATTATCACTAGACTATTAATCCAAAAACTGAAATATACCTTGGACCTGGGTTCAAATCATGCATGGCAGCTGATGGAACTTGATTTCAATTTAAAAAGTCTGGAATTAAGAATCTACTGATGATGATGAAACTATTGTTGATTGTTGGAAAAACCGATTTGATTCAGTAATATCCTTTAGAGAAGGAAATCTGCCATCCTTACCCAGTCTGGCCTACACGTGACTCCAGAGTCACAGCAATGTGGTTGTCTCTCAACTGCTCCCTGAAATGGCTGAGCAACACACTCAGTTGTACTAGTGTTTTAACAAGCAGTTCACCAGCACCTTCTAAGAGCAAGTAGGGATGGGCAATAAATGCTGGCCAGCCAGTGACACCCATGACTACGAATGAATTAAAAAAGACTGAAAGGGGCAAACAGGACCTGGGGCTAACATCTCATCTGAAAGGCAGCACCCTTGACAGTGCAGCACTCCGTCAGGACTGGAGTGTCAGCTTTGTGATCAACTCTCTGGATTAGAAAATTCACCTGGAACATTCCAATTTGGAGATAATAGCGGTACTGACAGAGCCACTGTTGAAGCAGTGGGCAATCAGGATTCTGTGGCACTAATTAAAGGACTGTTTTCTAGCAAACTTTCCCCTCTAAACTTTCCTCAGTAAATAGGACCAGAAACCATTTAACCAATCATTCGTCTCACAGTTGTTTACATCAATCAAACTCTACAACAATGGCTGCTACATTTGCTTACATCAGCATTTGCTGACAAACGTGATTAAGGATTCTATAAAATTACTTCTTTCCTGATTTGAGAATCAGTGCATGTACCGTTTTAATTCAAATTATCTTCGTTGCTGATGGTATCCAGAATAGATAAATAGAAACCCAATTTCCAACTTTGCACAGAACTTGGGGTTTTACACTTCTATGTTGAGTATAAAAGAATAAAAGTGTTGCAGTTACACTGCAGATAGCTCTCTTTATGATTCAAAAAAATCCCCAACAACTTATATCTATATGGTGCCTTTAAAATAGCAAATAGCAAGAAAGCACTTAACAAGGGTGCTATCAAACACAATTTGATGCAACCACTGAAAGAGATATGAGGGCAGATGGGCAAAAGCTTGACATGAAGTAGGTTTTATGGAACATTTTAAAGGAAGAAAGATATATGGAGAAGCGAAAAGATTTAAGGAGGATATTCCACAACATAAGGCCCAGGGCAACAAAAGAAACAACAGTCAATGGTGGAGCAATTGGATGCTCAAAGGGAAAGAATGGAAACAGCACATTTATCTGTAAAAGTTGTGGAGTTGTGTGAGATAGAGTTAGGGAGGAGTGGGGATATGGGAGGATTTGGAAACGAATATGATCATGTTAACATTAAGATGTTACTGGGAACCAATACAATAGTGATTACAGAGATGAGGGGTGAATGGGACTTGATGTGATAAGGGCAGTGGATTTTTGGAAGACCTCATGTTTATTGATGGTGGGAGATGGGAGGCCAGCCAGGATTGTGTTGGAAGAGTCAAGTATGGAAGTAAAGGCATGGATGAAGATTTCAGCAGCTGAGAAGCGGAGGCAGGGTGGAAACAGATGATGTTATAGGAGTATAAAGAGGTAGTCTTAATGATGGCATTGATAACAGTCACAAGATCATTTCAAAGTCAAATTTGACAACAAGTTAGTGAACAGTCTAGTTCAATATCAGGCAGTTGCCAGGGAGAGGAATGGGTCCGGTGATTAGGAAATGAATTTTGTTGCAGACATGGAAGAGTCTTTGATCTTTCTAATCTTTAAAACCTGTCCATGAGATGTGAGTATTGCTGGGTGGACTGGCATAAATGCCCATCCCAAGCTTCAGCTGACTGGCTTGCTAGGCCTTTTCAGGTGGCAGTTAAGAATCAACCATATTGCTATAGCTCTGGAGTCACATGTAGGCCAGACTGAGTGAGGACAGCAGATTTCCTTCCCTAAATTACATTAGTGAAGCAGATGGGACTTTATGACATGGTGACATAGTGGTTAGGACTGCTGCCTCACAGCGCCAGGTATCAGGGTTCAATTCTAACCTTGGATGACTGACTGACTGTGTGAAGTTTGCATGTTCTCCCTGTGTCTGCCTGGATTTCCTTTGGGTGCTGCAGTGTCTTCCCACATTCCAAAGACATGCAGGTTAGATGGATTGGCCATGCTTTAGCATCAGGGAGATTAGCAGGGTAAATACATGGGAAATAACCTGGGTGGAATTGTTGTCAGTACAGGTTCAATGGGCTGAATGACCTCCTGCACTATAGGGATTCTATGACAATAGTTTCATGGTCATCAGTAGACTGTTAATTTTACTGATGGGGCTTTTAAGTCCCATTCACCCATCACCCCTGTGGTCACTATTGTATAGGGTTCCTAGTTAAGTAACACCCTGATTTTAACATTATCATCAATAGACTAATAACTTATTAAATTTGAATTTTACCACCAGCTATGATGGGATTTGAACCCAGATTCCCAGAGTGTTATGCTGGGTGTCTGGTTTACTAGTCCAGTGGCAATACCACTGCACTACTGCCTCCCCAAGGAAGAAATAAAAAGAAATTCTGCTCATCCAGTATTGGATGTTGGACAAGCTGTCAGACAATTTAGAAATGTGAGTATGGAAGGCAATTTCCATATTCAGGCTAATTAGCTTAATTTATTTCATATCATCTTTATTCGTATATATTACCATTTGTGTATTGAAACAGATCATTTGAATTATAGTTTTAGAGAAAGTCCATTTTTTAATTAACTTAACTGCAATGTTGAGGTTAATTAGTATAATATATTGCACATTATTACAGTGTAGTAGGGCCTATGGAATTATTAATGAAATGTAATAAAGTTATGATATAACTGCACATCTAAGACATCAATTCCATTTCTCTCCCTGCTCCCCAGCTGCTTGTTCAGACTGAATACAAAGGTTTACAAGTATTACAAACTCCTTGACTGGCTTCAGACCTCAAATGAGAAAAAGACCGACTTATATTCATATAGTGCCTTTTACAGGGTCATGACCGTTCCAAAACCCTTTCAGCCAAGTAAATATTTTTAAAGTGTCCCCACCCTTGTAACATAGGGAACCGCAAAAGAAACTACAAAGAATCATGAACGAAGCCCAATCCATCACACAAATCAGCCTCCCATTCATTGACTCTGTCTACACTTCCTATTGCCTCGAAAAAGCAGCCACATAATTAAGAATCCCACATACCCTGAATGTTCTCTTCCACTTTCTTCTACCAGGAAAAAGATACAAAAGTCTGAGGTCAGGTACCAACTGACTCAAGAACAGCTTTTTCCCTGCTGCCATCAGACTTTTGAATGAACCTACCTTGCACTAGGTTAATCTTTCTCTACACTCTTAATTATAACTGTAATACTACATTCTGCACTCTCTCCTTCTATATGAATGGTATGCTTTGTCTGTATAGTGCATAAGAAACAATACTTCTCACTATATATTAATACATGTGACAATAATAAATCAAACCTAATCAAATCAGATTAAAAGATCCTACAAACAGCAATGAAATAAATGACTAAATAACCTAATTAAGTGAAACTGGTTGAGCGATAAATATTGATGTGGAGATGCCAGCATTGGACAGGGGTAAGTGGCCAGGATTCCAGGGATAACTCCCCTACTGTTCTCCAAATTTCATTCTTACAGGGGTTAACAGGGCAATGCAGAAAGGGATTTCCCCAGTTGACTGGTGTGTCTTGAACAAGGAAACACAGTCTCAGAATAAGAGGTGGGCCATTTTGGACTGAGTTAAGGAGCAATTTTTTCACTTAGAGAGAGGTGAATTTTTGGAATTCTCTACCTCACAGGCCTGTGGAGGAACAGTCATTGAATAAGTTCAAGATGAAGGTCAACAGATTTATCAGCATTTAAGATCTCAAGGGATATGTTGAGGTAAATCAGCCATGATCTCGTTGAATGATAGAATAGGCCTGAGGGGCCAAATGGTCTACTCCAGCTCCCATGTTCCTATGAAATGAGTAACACTCACCTGCAAATGCAGATGGGGTCTCGGTTTAATGTTTTATTGTAAAGCCAGTACCTTTGATAATGTAACACTCTCAGTATTAAACTGACATGAGCCCAGATTATCTGCTGAAGTGTCTGAAGTTGGACTAGAATCCGCAACCTTCTGACTCCGGGGTGAGCATGTTAACACTGACCTTACATTACCAACTATCACTTATTCAGTTGCTGACCTCATCCCCTCTACCACTGAATAGTATGTCAATGTCTTCGGCACATTTCACACATGCATGGCACAGTGGCATAATGGTTAGCCTTTCTGTCTCACAGTGTTAGGGATCTGGGTTCGATTCCTGGCTTGGACCATTGTGTGCAGAATATGCACATTCTTCCTGTGTCTGCATAGGTTTCCTCCAGTGCGCTGGTTTCCTACCACAGTCCTGTAGACGGGCTGGTTAGGTGCATTGGCCATGCTGAACTTCCCTCAGTTTATCTGAACAGATGCTGGAATGTGGTGATTTGAGGATTTTCACAGTAACTTCATTGCAGTATTAATGTAAGCCTACTTGTAACATTTTGCTTTTCAGCTTTGAAATCCTGATCTTCAAATTCTTCCATGATATGTTCCATCCTTTCCCTTCAATGTCCTTCAGCCCAGCAGCCCAGTATCTATATTCCTGGGCTGTTGTACTCTCAATGAGTAATGGCAGGCTTGAAGGTTTGATTTATGAGAAGAGGCTGGATTGACTGGGACTTTTTCCCCTGGAGGGTAGGAGGCTTTAAGCAGTGATCTTTCAGCAGGGCAATAAAATAATGAGAGGCATAGATCAGCTAGATAGTCAACATCTTTTCCCAAAGGTAGGGGGGCGTAAAACTAGAGGGCATAAGTTCAAGGTGAGAGGGGGGAAAGATACAGAGGGGCAATTTTTTCACACAGAGGGTAGTGAGTGTCTGGAATGAGCTGCCAGAGATAGAGGTGGTGCAATTTTGCCTTTTAAAAAGCATTTAGATAGTTACATGGCTAAGACGTGTATAGAAGGACACGGGTCCAACACGGACAATTGGGACTAGCTTACTGGTAGTAAAAAGGCCTGCATGGACAAGTTAGGCTTAAGGGCCTGTTTCCATGTTGTAAACCTCTATGACAGGTCACTCAATCACCCTGTTTTCTACCTCTCTTCCTGCTTTCAAAATTCTCCTCAAACTCCTTTTTTCAAAATAACTGGATGGTACTTTTGGAAACCAACCTACTTCCTGAGACCAGGGTTCAAAAACACACTTTAAATTGTTGGGATAGAAGTCTTATCTGTCTCCTGGTTGGTGGGGTCCTATGTGAAATGGGTTTGTTTTTTCAGATTCCAGTTCCTATTGAACATGAGCCTATGATACAAATCTAACATCAATTTTTTTATTCATTGATGGGACATAGGTGTTTTGGCTGGCCAGCATTTATTGCCCATCCTTAGTAGATAGAGAGTTGCCTTCTTGAATTTTAGTGATTGATACAAATGAGTGGCTTGTTAGGCCATTTCAGAGGGCAGTCGAGAGTCAACCACACTGTTGTACGTCTGGAGTCGCATATAGGCCAGGCCAGCTAAGGTCAGCAGATTTCCTTCTCTAAAGGGCATTAGTGAACCAGCTTTCATGATCATTACTAGAATCTTAATTCCAGATTTTTAAAACTGAATTCAATTCCATCATTTGCCTTGGCAGGATACGAACCTAGGTCTCCCAAACATCAGCTAAGTTTCTGGATTAATAGTCTAGTGATAATATCACTAAGCCATCATCTCCTCTTGCAGAGTCACTCAGACAGACTGAGGGTGGTTGATATCAGAAATGGAAATAATTTATGCTTTGGTGCAGCAGTACGTACTCTCTAAGGCTGGACCCAGTGTGCACAGTCAGAATGGCATTGGGTATATTGTGTTCCCAACCTAACTTGGTGAGGTTAATGGTGTTTTAATGTGGAAATTGCTTCCTTCCCCAGCACTCAATCCTTCGCTCTATTGAGCAGAAACATAGAAGATAAGAGCAGAAGGCCATTTGGCCCTTTGAGCCTGCTTCTATCCATTATGATCATGGCTGATCATCCAATTCAATAGCATAATCCTACTTTCTCCCCATAACCTTTGATCCAGTTTGCCCCAAATGTTATATCTAGCCACCTCTTGAATACATTCAATGTTTTGGCATTAACTACTTCTTGTGGTAATGAATTCCACAAGCTCAATAATCTTTAGGTGAAGAAATGTCTCTTCTTCTCTGTCCTAAATGGTCTATCCTGAATTCTCAGACTGTGACCGCTGGTTCTGGACACTCCCACCATCAGGAATATCCTCCTTATGTCTACTCAGTCTAATCCTGTTAGAATTTTATAAGTCTTTATGATATCCTCCCTCATGCTTCTGAACTCCAAAGAAAACAATCCTAACATGTCAATTTCTCCTCATTCATCAATCCCACCATCTCCAGAATCAGCCGGCTAAATCTTTGCTGCAATCCATCGAGAACAAGAACATCCTTCCTCTGAAAAGGAGACCAAATCTGCACACAATATTCTAGGTGTGGCCTCACCAAGGCCCTATATAATTGCAACAACATCCCTAAGGGTAGTTGATATCAGAAGTGGAAATAATTGCTACTTGAAACCTCTTGCAATGAAGGCCATTTGCCTTCTTTAACATTTGCTGCACCTACATACTTATCTTCAGTGACTGGTGCACAAGGACACCTAGGTCCCACTGCATTCCCCTCTCTCAATTTACAAATTTTTCAGTGCAGGGAGAAGGGTAATCTGTGAGGATGGTGGGAAGGTGAAATAATTTTTCAACAGGACAGCAGAAGTTAATGATTTGACTGAAATAAGCTTCAATCACCAGATCACTGATTTCACTAGGAAGGAAAACAATCAGCGATATAAACAGTAAAGTAGCATCAACATCAACTTCCAAACTCATGACTACTTCCACCTAGAAGGATAAGGGCAGCAGATACATGGGAACACACCACCTGCAAATTTCCCTCCAAGCCACTCACCATCCTGACTTGGAAATATATTACCATTTCTTCGGAAGCACTGGACCAAAATCCTGGAATTCCATCCCTAATGGCATTGTGGATCAACCACAGCATGCAGACTGTAGTGATTCAAGAAGGCAATTCACTATCACCTTTTCAAGGGCAACTAGGGATGGGCAATAAATGCTGGCCAGCCAGTGATGCCCATGTCCTCCCACAAGTGAATAAATTCACATGGGATTCATGGTAATTTGATAAGGTGGATTCAAAATTGGCTCAGTTGTTGGAGACAGAGAGTGATGACAGAAGTCTGCTTTGATGACTGGAAGCTAGTGTCCAGGGCTATAGGCCAAATGCTGGCAGATGGGATTAGGTTGGAGTTCAGGTGTTTCTAATAAATCAATGCAGACTCCGATCGGCCCAAGTGTCTCTTCTGCACTATATGATTCTTTAAAATAAAGCTGGCTTTCAGTTAGCACCTTTGACGTAGTAAATTGTCTCAAGGCACTTTACATAACTATCAGACAAGATTTAATGCGGAGCCACATAAGGAGATGTAATTACAAAGATTGTAGGAGATTATAGGAGGGGTACAGAGATTTAGATTGTATTTCTAGAGTCAGCTGAAGGCACAAATGTTTGTGTGGGAATGATGAAAGTCAGCAATACACAAGCGGTGAGTGTTGGATATGCTCCAGAGATTCTGGAGGCTGTTAAGTATGGAGGGGTTACCAAGATAAGGAGGGAATAAGGCCATGGAGGGATTCGATCGCGAGCATGGGGAGAATTTTAAAATTGAGGCATTGCTGGAATTGGAGTCAGTGCAGGTTAGTGAAGACAGCAGCTGATAGGTGAACTGGACGAGGTGCGAGTTAGGATATGGACAACAGAACTTGTGGATGAGTTGGAAAGATCATAGAATTCTGCAAGTACTTTTTCTATTCATTTGTAGGCCATGGACATCACTGGCTGGCAAGCATTTATTGCCCATCCCTAGTTCCCTGAGGGCAGTTGAGAGTCAAACATATTGCTGTGGCTCCAGAGTCACATATAGGCCAGACCGGGTAAGGATGGCAGATTTCCTTCCCTAAAAGATATTAGTGAACCAGATGAGTTTTTTTTTCCAACAATCGACAATGGTTTCGTGGTCATCAGTAGATTCTTAATTCCAGATTTTTTTTATTGAATTTAAATTCCACCATCTGCCGGGGCGGGATTCGAACCCAGGTCCCCAGAACAATAGCTGAGTTTCTGGATTAATATTCTAGCAATAATAGCACTAAGCCGTCACCTTCCAAGACCATTTTATTCCTCTTAAAAGAGCAGAAACACATGAGGGCAAACCTCATCCCCACCATCCTGCCTCTCTCCCCCCTTTTTTCTCCTGTCCCCTCACCGCCCCTTTCCCCAAGCAGAAGGCAAGTAAATTATTCAGACTTTGCTTTTATTACAGAAATTCATTCAGCTGAACGGCTTTGAAGAGGTTGCCTGGCAACAGACAGTGTGTTGAGCGGAACAGGATGAAGTCCTGCTCCACTAGCACCAATGATAAGAGGCAGGCTGCACGCTGTCCTAATGTCATCCCTGAATGACACAATATCCCAGCTCTTGATCACGGGAGAGAACAGGCCACACAGAACATCTGTTAGCTGGTCAGTAGGTGACTAATGAATAAAGTGTGAAACAGAGGACAAGAGAAACACCGGTCAGTGTACACATATCTTCTTTTATGCTCAAATAACTTGCCAGTACCTGAGCTCTTTTGTTGTGTTAAGAAGTGATTACATTTGCAAGTGTCATCAATTACCAATGCACAGCACCAAAACACTAATTGGAGATTTTGGCAAAGTCAATATTTATTTATTTTTAGCAACAGAAAACAACAAAAGCAGCCACATTGTGATGAGATCTCTCAGATAATCAGTCACTCCACAGGACTTTCAGATCATTTGCCAGCTTTCTCATTCTATTCCAGGTTAGTTGGGCTCAACAGCAGCTCACGGGGATACAGAGCAAGAGGGGAGAACAATAAACCCTGGGATGCTGCAGCAATGAATCATTTTTAGTACGGAATAAGAGTTAATCTAAAAGTCTGTGCAAGAAAAGCTTGCGCTCAAGATTAGATTATGCTTTTCACAGCCTCACGATGTCCCAACGCTGGTCAACTGAAATGTAATCATTGTTGTAAAGGCAGCAGGAAACTCTCGCACAGCAAGTTCACATAAACAGAAATGTGCTATCGACCAGACAATCTGTTTTCCATGACATAGGGGCACAGTGGCACAGTGGTTTGCATTGCTGCCTCACAGCAACAGCAACCCAATTCTGGCCTCGAATCACTGTATGTGTGAAGTCTGCACATTCCCTCCATGTCTGGGCAGGTTTCTTCCGAGTGCTCCAATTTCCTCCCACATTCCAAAGATTGTGGGTTAGGTTGATTGGCCATGCTAAATTGCCCCTTAGTGCAAGGGGGACAAACAGGGTAAATATTTGGGGTTATGGGGATACAGCCTGGATGGGATTGTTGACGATGCAGGCTCTATGGGCTGAATGGCCTCCTTCTGTACTATAGGAATTCTATGACATTGATCAAGGCTGAAATATTAGTCAGAACTTCCCTCCTCTTTCTGTTTTTCATAGTGACACCAAGACTTCTGTACCCACCTGAGAGAGAGCAGACAAGTCCTATTTTTCAACATCTCATTTGAAAGATAATACCTGCCTCCATAGCAGAAAGTCTGCTGAGGTTTTCTCCAGAGTAAGATTCAAACCTACAATCTCCTGACTCAACTGGCTGAACAAGATGACTCAGGCGCTGTGTGACCAGAAGGAAAATTGCAGATGGAACACTGAGTCCAGGAAAAGTAAGGAATGCTGGAGTTTCAGGAAAGAAGGGTAAACAATTTCAAAACATCAACAGAGCAGGTTCAAATCCTGTTTTGGCTGAAGTTAGTCTTAGGGCCCATCTCCTTGTCCTAATGCAATCAGTATGATCAGCAATCCTTTGGCAGCAAGGGGGAAGGGGAGAAGAGTCAGGATTTTAGAATAGGGTGGCATGGTGGTACAGTGGTCACAGTGCCAGCGACCTGAGTTTGATTCTCAGCTTGGGTCACTGTCTGTGTAAAGTTTCATAGAAATCATAGAAACCCTACTATAGAAAGAGACCATTTGGCCCATCGAGTCTGCACTGACCACAATCCCAGCTAGGCCCTATCCCCATATCCCTGTATATTTACCCACTAACCCTCTAACCTACACATCTCAGGACACTAAGGGCAATTTTAGTATGGCTAATCAATCTAACCTGCACATCTTTGGACTTTGGAGTTTGCATGATCTCCTTGTGTCTGCGTGGGTTTCCCCCATATGCTCCAATTTTCCCCTAAAATCCGAAAATGTGCAGATTAGATGGATTGGCCATGCCTAATTGTCAGACGGATTAGCAGGGTAAATACATGGGGTTACAGGAATAGGGCCTGCGTGGGATTATTGCCCGTGTAGGCTTGATGGGCTGAACGGCCTCCTTCTGCACTGTAGCAATGATATGATTCTAATATTTTGAAATAATTTAAAACTTGCTCAGCAATACATCTACCATTAATTCTTATTGCTTAATTAAAATGATCTAATAAAAGTCTTCAAGCTGGCATGCCTCAGGTCAGCGCAGAAATGAACAATTGGAGTAATTTATTTCTATGTTCTGTAAGCAATGAGAATCATCCTAAGTGGGGAAAGAGTGAATCCTGCATCAGTGCACCCAGTTCTGCCATCCAAGCTCCGGTCGAGTGATACTTGCAAAATCTATCACAATTCCATCTGAGCAAAATATCCCCCAAACAGGCGAGACATGCTCATTCTGTGACAGGATTTAATTTAGAATGAATTACATCTCAAACCCAGCCAAAGTTAACAGCTCAGGTTCTGCATCAATTTACTTTACATCCGGATTCACAGGATGATTATTTTAACATTCAGCGATGAATGTTCAGCTGTTGATCTCACACAAAAAGCAACTGCTTGATAGCAATAAGCAGCAGATGACAGGTGCCAATGGCGGATGAAGATGACTAACAGTAGGGGTAGTTTTTTTTTTATAGAAGTTGCCTTTTGCCTACAACTCCTGAGGATTTACCATGCTTTTCACAGCACAGCACTGTTTGGAACATGGGAATTTTTAAGTTTGCTGATGACACCACTGTAGTGGGTCAGATCTCAAATAATGACGAGACCGAGCACAAGAGTGAGACCAAAAATCTGGTGAACTGGTGCAACAACAATAATCTCTCTCTCAATGTCAGTAAAACAAAGAGATAGTCATCGATTTCAGAAAGCGTAGTGGAGGACAAGCCCGTTTACATTAACAGGGATAAAGGGGAAATGGTCTGTAGTTTCAGGTTTCTAGGTGTCCAGGTCACCAATAACCTGTCCTGGTCAAGAAAAAGATACAAAAGTCTGAAGTCAAGTACCAAACGACTCAAGAACAGCTTCCCTGCTACCATTAGATTTTTGAATGGACCTACCTCACATTAAGTTGATCCTTCTCTACACCTTAGCTTTGACTGCAACACTATATTCTGCACCCCGTCCTTTCCTTCTCCATGAACTCATCCAAAAACTGAATCTCTGACTGTACAGTTAGTATGGCATTGGAACTGGATGGTTCAAAACCCTGGGGTTCTGACTCAGAAGAGAGTGACAATTGTGATAAGAGGTTTGTACTGCTCCAGAGTATGGAACTGTCTTTGGTCTTGTAGCTCAGTGGGCAGCATACCTGCCTCTGAGCCAGAAGCTCCAGGTACAAATGCCACCCCATGACTTGATGGCCAAGGCATAAATAATGCAGCCAAACAGGTTGAGTGTCAACTTGTAAAATTCTTCCAAACATGCCAATGCTTGATGTGCAGCAGTGCTCTTCAAGCTATAAACCTCTGGCAACAGACTAGTGACCTGTTCCAGGAATAACTAGCTATGGAAACAGATGAAAGTCTGCCTTAGTGTACCACTAGGTATGGGAAGAGAATTGGAATGAGGCTACTGTGCAGAAAGAGATGGGCACTAACCAACCAGTCAAAAAACATCTGGAGTATCTAACCTTGGCCAAAGTATCAGAAGCAGAGGCGATGGAGTAGCTTATCCATTTATAGTCTTGTAGTTGACAGGAGGGTGGAGAAGGATGCGGAAGGATTCCAAAGAGAATATGTTACTGCAGTCAAACAGCAATCTAACAATAAAAGGAGCATGAGCAAGCCATTCAGCCTATTGAGCCTGCTTCATCATTCAATACGATCATGGCTAATCATCCAATTCGATAGTTTTTTTCTCCACGCTATTCCCATATCCCACGTCATTGGTATATAGATATGTCAATCTCTGCTTGAAACATTCTCAATGACTGAGCTTCCACAGCCCTCTGGGGTAGAGAATTCCAAAGATTCATAACCCTCTGAGTGAAGAAATTTCTCCTCATCTTAGCCAAAAGTAACTTCCCTCTTATTGTGAAATTATCTCACCTGGTTCCTGACTCCCCAACCAGGGGAAATTTCTTGCATATATCAATCCTGTCTATTGCTTAAAGTATTTTAATTCTTTTAATTCTTCAAAACTCCAGCAAATAAAGACCCAATTTCCCCAATCTTTTTTGATAGAACAGTCCCACCATCTCAGCAACAAGTCTAGTGAACTTTTGTTGCACTCCTTCTACAGCATCAATATTCTTCCTAAGAAAAGGGAACTAAAACTGCACACAGCATTTCAGGTGCAGTCTAACCAAGCTTCATACATATCAAAGCAAAATGTTGCTATTTCTGTACTCAAATCCTCTTGTGATAAAAACTTTCCTAATCACCTGTTGTACCCGCATGTTAGTGCTCAGTGACTTATTGACCAGTGACTTGGCCCTTTTATAAGACCATAAGACATAGCAGCAGAATTAGACCACTCAGCCCATCAAATCTGCTCCACCTTTCAACCATGGCTGATCCATACATCTACATTTATACATCTAAACTTTATAATTTCACACCATTTAAGAACTACTCTGCACATCCATTCCTCCTATCACATTGGATAACCTCACATTTTTCCACATCACATTCCATCTGTCATGTTCTTGCCCACTTGCTAAGTCTGTCCAAATCCTTTGAAGCTACTTTACATCCTTCTCACAACATACATTCCCACCTAGTTTTGTGTCATCTGCAATCCTGAAGTATCAGCGATTCCCCCACATCGATATATTTTGTGAGCAGTTGAGCCTGCCCAAGCACTGATCCTTGTGGTATTCCACTAACCACAGTCTGCCAACCTGAGAATGACCTGTTTATTCCCACTTGCTGTTTTCTGTTTGTTAACTAAACCTTAATTCATGCCAGCGTATTGCCTCCAACCCCACGTGCATTAAGTTTGCTAACCAACCTCTTGTGGTCTCATGGTGCTTTGCTTGTGCAATAGGTATCGAGAGAATGAGAGGAAACAATGAATTAAGATTTATTTTCCCTTTTAGTAAATACTTCTCAAATCCCATTGCAAGACATACTACTGTCAAGAATTGTCGGCCAAACAGAAGTGTTCTGGCTCAGCGAACGTTCGCCCTGCATGTTTTTAAATGATGTGAGAAAAGTCACCAGCTCCTGGTCACAGTTTCCCTCTCCCATTCCCTCATTTGAGTGCAGCTGAGTATAGGGGGATCTCCAAAGCTGCAAAAACACAAAACAGGCAGACAACTCTTCAAGCAGATCAAAAGCCTCAAAAGTCCAAGTCACTGCCATTTATTCCCTTGACTCCCCTTTTAGCTTTCCCTCTCTGTAACCTTGCAGCCTCAGTAAGAAGCCTGGCAACACCAATTTTAAATCCAGCCGATTTATTTGATAGTAAATCTGCTAGCTTTCGGGGACAAATGCCAAAAGCTAGCAGATTTACTATCAAATAAATCGGTTTGATTTAAAATTGGTGTTGCCGGACCTCTTACTGAGTTTACCCCAGTCCAACGCTGGCATCTCTACATCATGACCTTGCAGCCTCCCATTTGGTTCTCTTTAGAAGACTACTTCCTGAAAGAAGCTTTTGGTTAAATATCTCCTCCTTTCACATTCTTGTCTGATGATGCCTCTGTGAAGCATCCTAGGATGTTTTATTACATTTAGAGGTGCTTTATCAATGAAAGATCTGCATTTATATCACCTCTTTCACAACTTCACGCCTTCACAGCCAATTAAGTGATGGATGTCCAAAATCAGACAGGGTAAAGAACAAACAAATACCAAAACCTTCTCCCTCAACCTCTTACCCAGGAAAAGAGAATATTAACGGATGAACCGGTGGAGGGCTTTAAACTGGTGAATGAGTCTGAACAGATAGACATAGAGGAGATGGCTGGGATTTTATGACTTTGCTCAAGTGAAGCTCGTAAAATCCTGCCCGAGGCCAAGAGAGAATTCCATTCTGCGAAGTGGGTCAGGCATCAAATTTCCACCTGATGTCTCCAATTGTGACTTAGATCAGAAGTAGGGACCATAAATATAAGATAGTCACAAAGAGAGAATTCAGAAGAAATGTCTTTAGACATAAAGTAGTTTGAACGTTCCTCATGTTTAGCTGAGGCGAGTATCACAAATGTATTTCTGGGAAAATTGAGAAAGCAGATGTGGCACCGGTGGTACAATGGTTAGTATTGCTGCCTCATAGCACCAGGGACCTGAGTTCAATTCTGGTTTGGGTCACTTTGTGTGTAGTTCTCCTTGTGTCTACATGGATTTCCCCCAGGTACTATAGTTTCCTCCCACAGTCCAAAGATGTGCAGATTTGATGGGTTGGCCATGCTAAATTGCCCTTAGCGTCGGGAAGACTAGCAAGATAGACATATGAGGTTACAGGGATAGGCTCTGGGTGGGATTGTTGTTGGTGCAATCTTGATGGATTGAATGGCCTCATTCTGCACTGACACTGTAGGGATTCTGTGGTTTCTATCCTATGAAAGAAGGGAATAGAAGTTGTTGATGTACATTTTATGAAACAGGGAGAAGGAGGCTTGTTTGAAGCACTAATTTAGGATGGACCTGTTTGGTTGACTGCTCTGTTGCTGTGAATATCTATGAACCAGAGGTTTGCCCTCAGCCCGTTCTGTTCCTGTTCTTTGCTCAATTGGAACTTGAGCAAAAGCAAAGAAAACAAAAGCCCAAAACCTCAAATGACCAGAAAAGTTTGTGTTTTACAAGCAGAGTTTCTGCTTCTGCCATGATTGATCATTTGACCTCGTTGAGTGGCTGCCGTTCTAATAGGAATCATTGAATTTTATATCAAATTATTGTTCAATACATCAAGCCATCTGCTGTGAGGCTGCTAGCAGGCTGCTCTCTGGGGGTCCCTGTTTATTTCCTGTCATCTTCCATTGCCAAATAAATCCATCACATTGGAGCCAAAGACAATCAAGATGATTTATAAGCTTGGAAAGTAGAGTCTATGCCTGCTATTGGGCTGCAGCGCAAGAAGCTGCCTGGATTATACATCCTGGCGTCATTGTGAGGGCTGCTTGCGTGAGTGCTGACTGTTAATGGGGAAGGGTGCCCACATGAGCGAGACGGCTGCTGCAACCTGCCACCCCAATGAGATAATCCCATCGACCAACAGTTTATAAAAGTATCATAGCTAACAGGAGTAGGTTCCGCCAGCCTATCCCATCATTCAGTCAGGTAATTTTAACTTATTTGTTCACAGGGCTTGGGCATCATTGGCCAGACCAGCATTTATTTCCCATCCCTAAGTGGGCTTGAGAAGGTGGTGGTGAGCTGCCTTCTTGAAACATTGCAGTCCATGTGGTATAAGTGCACCCACAGTGCTGGTAGGGAGTTCCAAGATTTTGATCCAGCAATAGCATATTTCCAAGTCAGGATGGGGGGGAGCTTGCAGCTGGTAATGTCTCCGGGTTTCTGTTACCCTTATCCTTTTAGATGGTAGAGGCTGCAAGTCTGGAAGGTGTTGGCTTTTTGATATCTACACTGCATCTTGAGGATTGTATGCACTGCTGCCACTGTGTGGGGTGATGAAGGGAATGAATGTTTAAGGTGATAGATAGGCTGCTTTGTCCTCTGGATGGTGTTGAGCTTCTTGAGTGTTGTTGAAGCCACACCCATCCAGTTGAGAGTATTCCATCATACCCTGACTTGTACCTCATAGATGATGGACAGGCTTTGAGGAATTAGATGAATTATTCACTGCAGAATTCCCAGCCTCTGACCTACACTTGTAGTCACAGTATTTAAGTGGTTGGGCCAGTTCAGTTTCTGTTCAATGGTAACCCTCCAAGACGTTGACAGCAGGAATTCAGCAATTATAATTCCACTGAATGTCATGGGGTGATGGCTAGACTCTCTTTTGTTGGAGAGTGTCATAGCCTGGCACTTGTACACTGCAAACATTACTTGTCACTTGTCAGCCCAAATCTGGAATCTTGTCGGGGTTTTGCTGCATTTGAACATGAAATGCTTCAGCATCTGACAAGTCATGAATGCTGAACATTCGAACATCCTCACTTCTGACCTTATGATTGAGGGAAGGTCATTGGTGAAGCAGCTAAAAGATGATTGGGTCTAGGATACTACTTGAGGGACTCATGCAGTGATGTCTTGGAGTGACTTTCAATCACCACAATCCTCTTCCATTAGTGCCAGATATGACTCCAAACAATGGAGAGTTTTGCTTCTCTTTCCTCATTGATCCCAGTTTTGCTAAGTTCCTTGATGCCACAATATGTTGAATACTGCCTTAATGTCAAGGGCTGTCCCTCCCTCCTTACCTCTCAAGTTCAACAGTTTCATACACATTTGGACCAAGGTCAGGAGCTGAATGACCCTGATGGAAGCCAAACTTGGCAAAGAGCAGCCTTATCTTTTGTACTGATGTGCTGGGCTTCTCCAACATTGGGTATGGGGATATTTGTGGAGTTTTCTCCTCCAATGGGTTGTTTAATTGTCCACCACCATTCACAGTGGGATGTGGCAAGACTGCAGAGCTTTGATTTGATCTGTTGCTCGTGAGGTCGTTTAGCTGTCATTTGCTACTTCTGCTGTTTGGCAACGCAAATAGTCATGTTTGGTAGCTTCATTAGGTTGACACTTTCGGAATGTACGGTGCTATTCTGCATTTTTCACTGAAACAGAGTTAATTGCCAGTTATTACCGAGTGGTAATAGAAAGGGGTAGGTATGCTGGGCCATGAGGTTGCAGATTGTGCTGGAGTACAATTCTGCTGCTATTGATGGCCCACAGTGCCTCATGGATGCCTAGTCTCAAGCTGCTAGATCTGTTTGAAGTCTGTCCCATTTAGCACGATGATACTGCCAAACAACACGATAGAGGGTGTCCTCAACATGAAGATGAAACTTTGTCTCCACAGATGGTCACTCCTACTGATAGATTCTGCCATGGACTGCAGCAGGCAGGTTGGTGAGTATGAGGTCAAGTATGTTCTTCCCTCTTGTTGGTTTCTTTATTACATGCCACAGACCCAATCTACATACTTTAGGACTCAACCAGCTCAGTCTGTAGAGGTGCTACTGAGCCACTCTTAGTGAAGTCCCCCACCCAGAAGACATTTACATCCTTGTCATCCAAAGTGCTTCCTCCAAGTGGTGTTTAACATGGAATACGATTCTGCAATTGAGGATGGATGGAGTGTGGCATTCAGCAGTTTTCCTTGCCCATGCTTGAACTGGTGCCAAGAGTTCCTGGGATCCAGAGTCTATTTTGAGGACTCCCAAGGCAGTTTTCCCAACAGTTTATCACTACTTTGCCACTTCTGCTGGGTCTGCCCTGCCAGTGAGACTGGACATACCCAGGGATGGTGATGATGGTGTTTGAGACGTTATCAGTAAGGTATAAATCCATAAGAATGAATACGTCAGGCTGCTGCTTAACTCGTCTCTGAGACACCTCTCCCAATTTTGGCATCAACTGCTAGATGTTATTCAGGAGGACTTGGCGTGGTTGAGAGGGCTGGGTTTGCCACTGTTGTTTCCAACAGCTGAGGAAATGTTGGGTGGTCTATCCAAACAGGTTTGATTCTTTTTATAGACTTTGTAATGTTTTGATAGGAATGAGTAGCTTGCTCACTTGAGAGGGTGATTAAGGGTCAGTTACATTGTTGTGGATCTAGAATCACAACCTGGGCAAATGGTCAATCTTTCTCAATGCCTTTCTGTGGGAGGGTCCAATCAGAATTTCAGTGACTGGTTTATGAATTCGCTACACTCTCAGGACAGAGGATAAGAGGAGATTTGTTAGAGGTGTTTAAAACCATGAGGGGTTTTGATAGAATAAATAAGGAGTTGTTTTCAGTTGGTTAAGTGGTAACCAGAGAATACTGGCATAAGCTGATTGGTAAAGGGGTTACAGGCAACATTGTGACACTACTGTGCCTTTAAGGAATGTATTTTAAGCATGTTTTCTGCAGTTACAAGCAGTCACTCAGCAGTCCGTCTTTTATTGTTAGATCATATAACAAGTCCTTTGTTTACTTTTAATCTGGGCCTAATGCAACGTCCTGGAGTTTTAGACCCTTTTGAACTCTTGGGGATAAGAATGATGACAGGTCAGGTGGGACTTTTTTTCTTACTTTCAATTTTGGCTGCTAGCTAGTTAGACCAGAAAGTTGTACTGTGTGGCTCTCCCTGGTATTAGAAATTGTGCTGGCTAGTTGGAAGCAATCTTTCTTGCCTTCCTGGAGTGAAAATTTTGCTGTTGGTGGTTTGCCAGCTAGAGGCCAGCAGTGGCTCTATCTCAACCTCAGAGGATACTGGGAGCTACAGGACAGAGAAGTTAGTTTCAATTCTCTATCCAAAGGATTAATTCACAGCAGGTGTTGCAGATGAGGTGCTGCAGCTTCAGCAAAAGAACGGCTTTCCAACCTCCACACTCAGCTCCTCTTGCTGCCGACATCCTCCTGCTGAGTAAAGGAATGGGGAGGGGGCCTGGCTGCTTGGCCAGGGTGCCAGTCTTAGGATTACACTCAACACTCTGCCCCTCTTTCTGGGTGCAAGGTCTTGCCAGACAACTGGAGGTCGATGACATTGGACATCAAAATGGAGGGAGACCTCAGTGAACACAGAGCACCATGGAAACCCAGTTTGGGCAGGGGATGATTTTAACTTTTAGCAGTGTTGGAAATAAAATCAACCATCAACTTTAATGGAAACAAAACAGAGTCAGGGTGTAAGACACAGCAGCCGATTCACTCGATTCTGCTTTCCACTATCATCAATGGTTAAAATCAGCCCCATGTTACACATGTCTGGGCATGTGCAGCATCAGGAGAATCTGCCCTCTTTTATACATTACAACTGAAACTACAATTCAAAACTACTTCATTGGACAGGTGGCCCAAGCTTTCCGGCCAATGGTGAATGTCAGGATCGACAGCAAAATGCAGGGCTTGCCAGAAACACACACATCCCAGATAACCAAATAAGTGCAAGGTGGTTGTTTTTTTCATAAAGATGCCATGGTTTATTTATACATGTGACACAAGTGCCGTATTCTCTCAGTGCGGTCTACAGCAAAGGGGACAGCGGAGTCACTCATGGTTTGCCCTGGACTAAGGAAAAGAAGATTCAGCCATTGCTTCCAGATCCATGTCCAGTGGCTCTTCAGGAAAGCCTACAAGTGTTGGGTATAGACAGGATTAACCAATGATGAGAGTGGAGGATTTGATCTGGTATACAAGGCATCTTCTGGCGATCCCAACAGGCAGTACTAAGTTGGATATGTTTCCCTGCCCACCAATTCCATTCCCAATGGAACAATTCTGGATTGTTTCTTTAATGTTAACACAAATCCATTCTATCTGGTCCAGATCAGAAATACACTGTCAGAGAGTATGGTGGAGGTAGATTCATTCATGGCTTTCAAAACAGTATTGGATAATAATCTGGACAGAAAACATTGACAGGGTCTCAGAAAAAAGTGTGGAGCGAGTGAATCATTCAAGTTGACTTGATCTTGTAGAGAGCAAGCATGGTCATAATGGGCCAAATGGCCTCCTTTGCATTATAACCATTCTCTCTCCAAGGAGTTCTCTAACAGAAACCTTTTAATGATACAACTTGAGTTATTTCTTCTGAAACCTTTCCAGGAACTCCAGGTAAACTGGCTTCTGAGGTGCAGAGACAGGAATAAAATGTCCTCCTGGATGAGTGAGAATCACAGGATCCACAAAGGACGCAGACAGCTCCTGGCTCATTTCTCCGGGAATGACCTGGTCAGTGTCACCAAATACATGTAGCGATGGAACAACGATGGATTCCTGATAGAAATGCTCGTGCAGCTTGCACTTGCTTCGAAAGCCCGCAACAAGGATAGCAAAATCGAACTTGAATCTGGGATCTCCCTGCTGCTTGAGAGCACAAATCATAGATACAAAAGCTGCTCCTTGGCTAAAGCCCAGGATACCATCAAATGGGCCCAATTCAACCATGGCTTTGGAGATGGTCTCCAGCGATTCTTCCAGCCCTTTGGAAGTCTCCACGTGGTCCAGAGCATTGAAACTGTTCTCATCTGGGTTTGAGAACCACCAGCCTCGGACGTCTTCCTCGCTTCCCCCTGCCGGAGTCCCTGGATCAATGAAACATACCGGAATCATCTCATTCTCAGTGAGAATTGTTGGGCCAGAATTACAAAACCTGTGTGTTCTTAGGATGTGGGTGGGTGATGCTGGAAAGGAAATTTGTACTGCCTAAATTTTAAAAAAAATTTGTTTATGGGGTGTGGGTGGCACTGGCTGGGCCAGCATTTATTGTTCTTTCCTGAGGGTATTTAAGAATCAGTCATATTGCTGTGGCTCTGGAGTCGCATGTAGGCCAGACCGGCTAAGGGATGGCAGATTTCTTCCCCTAAAGGACATAAGTGAAAAACCAAATGGGTTTTTCCGACAATTAATCATCAGTAGAATCTTAATTCCAGATATTTTTTATTGAATTCAAATTTCACCATCTGCTGTGGCGGAATTCAAACCTGGGTCCCCTGAATATTACCCTGGTTCTTTAGATTACTTGTCCAGTGATAATGCAATACCACTATGCCACTGTCCACCCATATCATCTGGGAAAGATATACTGACCCGAAGATGTTGGGGGGTGGAGGGGGACATCCAATCTCTGCCCAGGTCTCAACTTGTAGCAAATCCCACTCCCCTATCACTCCTGCGCTCAGTGACCTATATAGGCTGCTGGTTATACAACAACTTGATTTTAAAACTCTCATCCTCTCACCCCTCCCAATCTCTGTAACCCCCTCCAACCCCACAACCCTGAGATATCTGCCCTTCTCTAATTCTGACCTCTTGAGAACCCCAGAGTTTAATCGTTCCATCAATAGTGCCTGTGCCTCAGCTACCTTGATCTACAATTCCCGTGTGATACCTCTCTGCCTTCCTTTCTTCCTTGTAGGAGGAATCAAAAGGCAGCGTATTATCTAAATGGAGAGACTACAAATGAATAAGGTGCGGAGGGATCTCAGTGTTCTAGCGCATGAATTATAAAAAGCTAGCAAGAAGATCTAACAAGTACCTAAGAAAGCAAATGGTACTTTGGTCTTTATTGCAAAAAAGTCTGGAGTTTAAAACTAGGGAGGTTTGTTGCAATTGTACAGGGTGTTCATGAAGTCTCACTTGGAATACTGCATACAACTTTGGTTCCCTTACCTAAAAAATGATGTAGTAACAATGGAAGAAGTCCAAAGGAGATTCACCAGGCTAATTTCTGGAATCAGAGGGTTGTTCTCATTCAAGATAGATTAAATAGACTGAGTCTGTATGCCTTGGAGTTTAGAAGAGTGACCTTACTCAAACACAAGATTCTGAGGGGGGTTGACAGGATAAAGATGAGATGTTTACACTACTGGCAGAGTCTCGAACAAGGGGACACAGGTACAAGATAAAGGTCCAATCATTTCAAACTGATGTGTGTAGAAATTTCTTCTTGCAGAAGGTGGTGAAGCTCTGGACTCTGCTCCAAAAAAAGCTGGATTATTAAAAACATTCAAATGAAAATGGATAAATACTTGACAGATTGATGAACGGAGGATTGTGGGGACACCAAAGTGGAGTCGAGGCCTGCATAGATCAGCCATGATCTTATTGAATAGCAGGGCAGGCTTGAAGGACGTGATGGCCAACTCCTACTTTTAATTACCTTTCTTGAAAGTGCTCTTTAAAACCCTCCTCTTTGACCAAATCTTTGTTCCTCTGTCTGAATTACAGAATCCCTACAGTGCAGAAGGAAGCCATTCAGCCCATCGAGTCTACACTGAGCAAAATCCCACCCAGACCCTATCCCCATGTATTTACCCTGCTAACCGTCCCCCCACCATCCTCACTTAGGGGCAATTCAAATGGCCAATCCCTCCTGAGACTCAGTTTCAGACTGGGTTTGGTTACTTCATTCTGTGTTAAAGGCGCTATACAAATGCAGTAGTTGCTGAACTCGCTCTCCAGCTGCCCCTGAGGATAACCAGAGTGAAGCACCGGCCCTGTGAGGCCCCGAGGCGGAGCCGGGCCTCTCTCCCCCCCGCCCCGGGCTGCAGACTCACCGTCCCCGGCGGGAGGCTGAGGCGGGGCACCCGGGGGAGGAGGCACTCTGAGCGGCGACGACACGAACAGCAGCTCGGCATGTTTCCGCAGTGCTTTCCGCAGGGCGCCGCTCCGCTCCCGGAAAATCCTCTCGTTCTGCCGGTAACCGTGAACGCAAAGAAGCCGCAGCGGCGCCGGAGCCATTACACCGACGGCAACTCTCACCTGCGGGGTGCCACCCGCCAAAGCGGTCCGGCTGGACAACCCGGAACCCAGTTCAGAGTTCCGTGGGGACACGCTCCCACCACCCACCCCCCACCCCAACACACTGATCCCACTATCAGTCTGTGTTTCAGCTCCTTGCTGAACTAAAGCTGAAAGGGAAAAAAATTCTGTGGCATAAACAGAAACGTTTAAAACAACACCTCAATGTATTATACAATAAAACAGCAAGATCTTCAGTGAGTCAGTGTAATGGAATTCCTCAGAGGCCATTCAGCCCATTCAGTCTGAATCAACTCTCTTTAAACCTAAAATTTAAAGCATATTTATTAGTGTTACAAGTAGGCTTACACTGCAGTGAAGTTACTGTGAATATACTCTAGTAGTTACACTCCGGCACTTATTCAGATACACTAAGGGAGAATTTAACATGGCCAATGCCCCCTAGTCAGCACATCTTCCGGACTGTGGAAGGAAACCAGAGCACCCAGAGGAAACCCATACACACTCCACACAGACAGTGACCCAAAATGGGAATCGAACCCCAGGTCCTTGGCACAGTGAGGCAGCACTGCTACTGTGTCACCCTGGGTATCTTACCAGGCCCTTCCCCGCTCCCATCCATTCCTGTACCCCACACATCTACCACAGTTAATCCATATAACCTAGACATCTTTGGACACATCCTGACACCTGTCCCTCGGCAATCGGTGCCTCACATTGCTGTGGGACTTTTGCTGACTTTCCTAATGCCTCACCCCTAACTGTTGCATTGTGCCAGTCATTCCAAACCCCCTCCCCCAACACCTTCTACTCACAGTTATCAACCGATTTGCCAGAATATTGCCAAGGGTGAAGGGGATTTGCAGAATCTCTCTCAGGCCCTCTGCGTATTATTCCGAGCAAACTATTTCCGAATTGTTGACAAGTCTTAATTTTTCCACCAAGTTCGGTCATCAGAAAAATCAATCATTCTTCTCTTGAGCCACATAATGAAAGGCAGAAGTCCAAGGATTGATCCCTGTGGGACTCCATTAATCACAGCTCCCCACTCAAGTAATTCCCATTAATGGATACCTTCTGCTTCTTGTCGTCAGGCCAATTTTCAATTCAATTAGCAATTATACTCTTGATTCCATAAGGGCTGCGTTTATTTTTCTCCCTGCTTCAGGTTTTGCGAGAGATTTAAGTGAGATACTTCCTGAAGGTCACAGCTAATCTTCCTCATTCACCGACATGGTTATACCATCAGAAAATTGAAATTGTTCTGTGATGGAGGCTGAGTGGCACTTATTGTCTTCTCGGCTGCTTTGTTGCTTCAATTGTGAAGTTACTTTAAAATGGAATTGAGTCCTGGAGGCTCTCCCTCTCGCAGTTCATTTAGGAATGTTCAGGCTAACTCGAGCACCACTTACATTGGCCAAGTACGACACAGCTCACGTACGCACTGAACCTGCAGGGAAATTGTTGCACAATACAATAACATGATGATATATCTACGTAATAATATATACATATTACGTTTATACTGCATTATTACTTGTAATAATATAAAAATGTCCAATGGGCTTATCCTGATTAGTGACAATCTCATTTTGTGAGTTTACCCAGGAGTTTCGCTGACTTTCATCAATATTATGATGGCCTATCAGGAGAAATATTGAGGGAATTCCCAGCAGGACAGCCCAGTGGGATTTCCTCTCTGTCACACTCAACCTCCAGCAACAACCTCTGCCTCCCTTTCACTCTCCGCCTCGCCCTCCGTCTCTAGCCTTGGCCTCCGACCCCCTTCGCCCTCCACCTCCCACCTCGGCCTCTGACCCTCCCTCACCCTCCACCTCCCGCCTCATCCTCCACATCTCATCTCACCCTCCAACTCCTGCCTTGCCCTCTGACCCTCCCATCTCACCCTCTACCTCACCCTCCGCCTCCCTCCTCACCCTCCACATTCTGCCTCTGCCTCTCTGTTCACAGTCCGCCTCCCTCCTCGCCCTGTGCCTCCCTCCTTGCCCTCCACCTCTCTCCTCACTCTCCACCTGCCTCCTCGTCCTCCACCTCCTGAGGACGGGGCCTAAGCACGCCAACAATGCCTGGCTGCACTGGGATCAGGGTGCCATGTTTAAAGGATGCACCAATCAGACCAAAATGTAACCCTGTGCCCCCATCCCACCACAGAGGTCTCAGAGGCCTCTGACATGGAGGCAATTTAGCACAACTAATCAACCTAACCCGCACATCTTTGGACTGTGGGAGGAAACCGGAGCACCCAGAGGAAGCTCATGTAGACACGGGGAGAATATGCAAACTTCACATAGACAGTGACCCAAAGCTGGAATTGAACCCAGGACTCTGGCACTGTGAATCAGCAGTGCTAACCATTGTGCCACCGTGTAGCTAGGAACCAAGTTAGTTACCCGTGATGTACAGAGTTCCTGTCCAGGAACCAAAACTAGCTCAGTCAGTGTAGTGACAGAACGTCCATCCTGTCCTCATCTCTGATACTTCAAGGACAGTAAAAAGTCTCACAACACCAAATTAAAGTCCAACAGATTTATTTGGGCGAACAAGCCACAAGCTTTCGGTGCACTACCCTTCATCAGGTTGTGTTCAAACAGGGTATTTATAGACACAAAATCAATTTACAAGAATGCGAATCTTTACTGATAATCAAGTCTTAAAGATATAGACAATGTGAGTGGCAAGAGGATTAAGCACAGGTTAAAGAGATGCGCATTGTCTCCAGCCAGGACAGTTAGTGAGATTTTACAAGCTCAGGTAAGTCATGGGGATTACAGATGGCGTGACATGACTCTAAGACCCTGGTTGAGGCTGACCTTATGTGGGCAGAACTTGACTATCAGTTTCTGCTCAGCGCTTCTGCATTGTTGTGTGTCATGAGACCGTTTTGGAGAACGCTTACCCGAAGATCAGAAGCTGAATGTCCGTGACTGCTGAAATGTTCCCCAACTGGAAGAGAACAGTCTTGCCTGATGATTGTCAAGCTGTGTTCATTTATCCATTGTCGTAGTGTCTGCATGGTCTCCCCAATGTACCATGCCTCAGGACATCCTTTCCTACAGCAAGGACAGATAGAGCTGCGTTTCGAACCCAAATGGAAATCAATTGCTGAATAAATTGACATGATGCTTACATAAAATTGCAATGCAACTTTGTAGCCTTAAAGGGACACAATACCTTATCAATAATGCTAACTGTGTGTTAGTGCAGCATAACACCGGTGTCTTCACCAAACAACACATCCTCTAACTTACACTTAACCACACGATGGGACTTCAGTGTGTGTCGCTATGGTGATATCTATATCACACACAGCTCAAGTTACATCCTGCTTCTATCGGGTTCTTCCAGATCTCATTTTGATTCATCAAAACCACACACTGGATTTTCTTGATTAGGCCCTGGATTCTTTCCCACAACATCTCCATCCTAACCACTAACTAACAGTAAGTGTGAGCAGCCTGTGGCCTTTATCAAAATACACATTTCCCATTCACTCAGTCTTGATGCTACTGCCTTTGTCTCTCATCCATCAGGCCTGATGTCCTCCTACTTCCCCGGTCCTGAACCCCTTCTCTCTCCAGTTTCTCTCCTCAGACCCTCTTTGAGGTCAACAGATCTCTAAGTCACACTCCCTGCCAACCTCGTTCCCACTCAGCTTCCCCCTCTGCTACCATTAAACAGTCACCTCTCCTCAGGTGCTGCCCCACTCGCTTTCAAAACAAATTCACTCATGTCTTTTAGGGAAGGAAATCTGCCATCCTTACCTGTTCTGGCCCACATGTGACTCCAGAGCCACAGCAATGTGGCTGACTCTTAACTGCCCCCTGAAATGGAGACACCCAGTTCAAAGGCAAGTAGGGATGGGCAATAAATGCTGACCCAGCCAGCTATGCCCATGTCCCACCATTGAATTAAAAAACCTGCCATCCTCTATGAACCATCCAAAACGATATTGCTGTCTGTTTGCTCTCTCGATCATCCTCACTTTTATTCACACCGGTTCAAAGCCCCCTCCTCAAAACCCAAGGTGACAATTGAAAAGGCTTCATGACCTCACCCTTCATTAATTCTGAAACAGTCCACAACACCCGCCACCTCCACCTCTCACACCCTACTCACAGCATCTCTCCAATCCCACCCACCCACAGCACCCCGCCAACTGCCTCTCCTCCCCTGCCAGTCACCCCCAAAACCCTGTGCTTCTGATGTTCATCCTCTTTTTGTCCCACCTTCGGTGACTATTCTTCCAGCTGTCCCGGCTCCACGCTCTGGAATCAGCTCCCCACTCTATGCCTCTTCCTCTCCCCACCCCCACCCTCCACCTTCTGCTCCACCGCCTATACAGTTGCGCAGTGGTTAGCACCGCTGCCCCACAGCGCCAGGGACCTGGGTCCAATTCTGGTCTTGGGTCAATGTCTACGTGGAGTTTGCACGTTCTTCCCTTATCTGTGTGGGCTTCTTCGAGTGCTGCAGTTTCCTCCCACAGCCCGAAGATGTGCGGGTTAGGCACACTGGTCATGTAAACTTGCCCCTTAGTGTGAGGGGAATTAGCGGGGTAAATATTTGGGGTCACAGGGCCTGGGTGGGACTGTTGTCAGTGCAGGGTTGATGGGCTGAATGACCTCCTTCTGCACTGTCGGGATTCTGCAAGGATTCCATTCCTTTTGACTATTTGATCGTCTCTCCTCACTGCTTTCTTTGTCCGGGGGTCCTTCTTTCATTGTCACACCATGGAAACAGTGTTTTACACAGGAAAGGATGCTACAGAAATGTAGGTTGTTACTCCTAATAAAATACTTGCAAATTTAACAGATTCTTTGGGAAGTCTGTGTGAACCTGGCTTGTTGTGACTGTTTGTTGGAATGTGTGAATGGCTGATGAGGATCCTTTAATTATCCTGTGGTGATAGCTTCACTTACAGAATTAGGCTGAGTGTTGGTGCTTAGCACTAGAAAAATATTGCTTTCATAGTTTAAAAATAAAAATGATGTAACTTCCAGCACCCGGAGCCAAGTGTTGGTGACTATGGAGCTGATTTTAACCATCTTCATATCCCTACTTAATCACATTGTCAGTGCATTTATCTCCTTCAATATTGACTTGTCTCTGTAATGAATATTCTCTGGTTACACCCCTTTCCCTAACTATCAGAGCTCCCAATTCAATCTCCTCATTTTTTTCGCTAATTGATTTATTGAAAATAAAGGTTTTTTAATATATATATGTTATTATGTACATGATTAAATATGTACACCATTTAAACGGAGAAAGATTGCAGAGTTCTGAAGTACAGAGGGATCTAGGTATCCTGATATGTGAGTCACAAAGAACTAGTGTGCAGGTAACAGCAAATGATCAGAAAAGTACATGAATTGTTAGCTTTTATCACAAGAATATAACATGGAGTAAAGGATCCTGCAGTGCAGAACAATCTGAACCGATTCTTTAATATAGAACATAGAACATTACAGCGCAGTACAGGCCCTTCGGCCCTCGATGTTGCACCGGCCAGTGGACCCTCTAACCTAAACTGTTCCAATATCATCCATATGCCTATCCACTGAACATTTGAATGCCCCCAAAGTAGGCGAGTCCACAACTGCTGCAGGCAGGGCATTCCACGCCCTCACCACCCTCTGTGTAAAGAACCTGCCTCTGACATCCGTCCTATAACTACCACCTCTTAATTTAAAGTTATGTCCCCTCGTGTTGGTCATCACCATCCGAGGAAAAAGGCTCTCACTATCCACCCTATCCAATCCTTTGATCATCTTATACGCCTCAATTAGGTCACCGCGTAACCTTCTTCTCTCTAATGAAAATAACCTCAGGTCCCTCAGCCTTTCCTCATAAGGCCTTCCCACCATACCAGGCAACATCCTGGTAAACCTCCTCTGCACCCTTTCCAATGCTTCCACATCTTTCTTATAATGCGGCGACCAGAACTGTACGCAATACTCCAAGTGCGGCTGCATCAGAGTTTTGTACAGTTGTAACATAACCTCACGGCTCCTAAATTCAATCCCTCTACCAATAAAAGCTAACACACCATACGCCTTCTTAACAACTTTATCAACCTGGGTGCCAACTTTCAAAGAGCTATGTACTTGTACCCCAAGATCCCTCTGCTCAACAACACTATTAAGGGTCCTTCCATTAGCCCTATATTTCATATGCCTGTTATTCCTACCAAAGTGAATCACCTCACACTTATCCGTATTGAATTCCATTTGCCACCTGACGGCCCAGCTCTGCAACCTATCTATGTCCCTCTGCAAACTGTAACATCCATCCTCGCTGTCTACAACTCCCCCCACTTTGGTATCGTCAGCAAATTTACTAATCCAACCCTCTACACCCTCATCTAGGTCATTTATAAAAATGACAAACAGCAGTGGCCCTAAAACAGATCCTTGAGGTACACCACTTATAACTGCACTCCAGGTATAGCTTCTGACCCAAGTCCTATCTCTGTAACTCCATGTATTTATCCTGCTAATGTACACATCTTTAGATACCATGGGGCAATTTTAGTGTGGCCAATCCACCTAACCTACACAATTTTGGATTGTGGGAGGAAACTGGAGTACCCGGAGGAAACCCACACAAAGACAGGGAGAATGTGCAAACTCCACGCAGACAGTCACCCAAGACCAGAATTGAACCTGGGTCCCTGGCACAGTGAGGCAGCGGTGCTAACCACTGTGCCACCGTGCCACCCCACATGTCCAGGCCCTTGGTGAGACCACATCTGGAATACCGTGTACAGTTTTGGTGACCTTATTTGAAGAAAGATACAATTGTGTTGGAAGCAGCTCAGAGAAGGTTCTTCCTGGAATGAGGGGCTTATCCTAGGAGGAAAAGTAGAACAGGTTGGAGTTGAACCCATTGGAGTTGAGAAGAATAAGAGGCGGCACGGTGGCACAATTGTTAGCACTGCTGCCTCACAGTGCCAGAGAACCAGGTTTGATTCCAGCCTCGAGTAACTGTTTGTGAGAAGTCTGCACATTCTCCCCGTTGTCTGCGTGGGTTTCCTTTGGCTGCTCCCGTTTCCTCCCACAGTCCAAAGATGTGTGGGTTAGGTTGATTAGCTGTGCTATATTGACTGTAGTGTCAGGGCGACTGGCGAGGTAATTATGTGGGGTTATGGGAATAGGGCCTGGATAGAATTGTGGTCAGTGAAAATTAGATAGGCTGAATGGCCTCTTTCTGCACTATCAGGATTCTATGACCTTATTCAAATATACTAGATACCACGATGTTTCTTCTTTTTGGAGAGACTAGAAGCAGGGGACACAGTTTAAAAATAAAAAATCTACCTATTTTGACTCCTGTTTCTCAGGGAGTAGTGGAGGCTGGGTCATTGAATTTACTTCAGGCACAGTTTCGATAGACAAGAGGGTCAAGTTCAGAGAGAGGAGTTGGGGAGAGTTCAGTCAGTAAAATGGAGTAAAGTTCACGCTCAGATTAGCCATGATTTTATCGAATGGTGTAGCAGGTTTGATGGGCTGAATGGCCTCCTGAATTTTATGTTCCTAAATAAAACCTGGCCTTGTTTTAACCTAACAGACTTCCCGTGGTCCAGCTTACGGTATATTGTAGGTCACGACCTCTGTTCAATATACATTATAGATAGAAGCAGTGAGAGATGGGAGCTATCCGCTGTGCCTATGAGAGATGCGCTCACACACACAGTGAGGTAAGTGTTAAAAGTGTTTTATTTAACCACTCAATGTGAAGCCAGATAGATTTTTTTTGTACAATGGACACATTTAAAATGTAACATGCTTTCAAGCAAGATTGTTTAATATTTAATAAGATAATAGATTGTGAATTTCATCCACGCTCCCAGTCCTCAGCTTTCCCCCCACATTGAAAGGATTTGCTCAGGCTGAAGTGTGTTCCTATCAATGCTGCAGTAAAGAGAGGCTGGAATCTGCCAGTATCACAGCCCAGATAGAATCCCGACAGTGCAAAAGGAGGCCATTTGGCCCGTCCAGCCTGCACCAACAACAATTCCACCCAGGCCCTATTCCCATAACTCCATGTATCTACCCTGCTAAACCCCCTGACACTCAGGGAGAATTTAGCATTCCCAATCAACCAAACCTGCACATCTTTATACTGTGGGAGAAAAACTGGAACACCAGGAGAAAACCCACGCAGACATGGGGAGAACATGCAGACTCACCGGAGTCACCATACACTATTGGAGTGTGGAATGCACTGCCTGCTGTGATAGTGGAGTCGGACACTTTAGGAAATTTCAAGTGGTTATTGGATAGACATATGGAGCACACCAGAATTTCAAGGAGTGGGATAGCTTGATTTTGGGATTGGACATAGCTCGGCACAACATTGAGGGCTGAAGGGCCTGTACTGTGCTGTAATGTTCTATGTTCTAAGACTGGAATTGAACCTGGGTCCCACATGCTGTGAGGCTGCAGTGCTAACCACTGTGCCACTGTCCCTTCTGATCACAGGGCAAAATATTTCCAATTCCAGTAGTGCTCCTCCTCCCCTTAAGTGTCTTTGCCATCTTATTGGGACAGCAGTTCCACAATTGCCTCTTCCATGGCTAACTTCGCTCCTGTATCCCTGTGGGCAGAATTCTCAGTTCCTGTCCAGCTGAGCCCAGGATCAAACTGCCAACTGCAGCGAAAGTTGTGGGTAGAAATCCCAAGACTTGAATAGCAAATCCAGGGCAACACTGTTGTGCGGTATTGAGGGAGTGCTGCATTGCCAGAGGTGCCAGGCTTCTGGATGAGATGTTGAATTGATGTCAAATGTCTGTCCACTCAGGTGGATGTAAAGATATTCTGACATTTTTTTCAAGCAAGAGTAGTGTGGTCATCCCTAATGTCCTGGTCAACATTCATCCTTCACTAACACCATGACTCATCTGAATTCTGGGAGCTTGCTGTGCACATTGGAGTTTTTGGAATATTGTGAGCAGTTTTGAGCCCCATATTTAAGGAAGGATGTGCTGGCCTTGGAAAGGGTCCAGAGGAATGATCCCTGGAATGAAGAGCTTGTCATCTGAGGAATGGTTGCAGGCTCTGGGTCTGTACTGGTTGGAGTTTGGAAGGATAAGGGGGGATCTTACTGAAACTTACAGGATACTGCGAGGCCTGGAAAGAGTGGACGTGGGGAGGATGTTTCCACTAGTAGGAAAAACTAGAACCAGAGGGCACAACCTCAGGCTAAGGGGACAATTCTTTAAAACAGAGATGAGGAGGAATTTCTTCTGATTCAGAAGTGAATCTGTGAAACTCTTTGTCACAGAAGACTGTGGAATCCAGGTCATTGAGTGTCTTTAAGACAGAGATTGGTAAGTTCTTGGTTAATAAGGGGAGCAGGGGTTATGGGGAAAAGGCAGGAGAATGGGGATGAGAGAAAAAATCAGCCGTGATTGAATGGCAAAGCAGACTCGATGGGCCGAGTGGCCTAATTCTGCTCCTATGTTTTATGGTCTTATAACTGCCAGGTTTCCCTCATTATAACGGGCACCATATGAAGGATCCGCACAAAGTACAGAGGGAGAAATGGTCTCCATTGGCGGGAGGATCAGGCACAAGTTGAAGATGTACAGCAAAAGGACCCAAAATGACTTGAGAAAAAGACATTTTCACATTAACAAGTGGATAAGTCCTAGAATGGACTGCCTGAGAGTGTGGTGGAGAAATAATCAACCATGGCTCTCAAAAGGAAATTGAATAATTACCTGAAAAGTAAAAATAATTGCAGGGTAACGGAGGAAGGAGCGAGGCAGTGGGACTAGCTGAGCTGATCACAGACAGCTAGCATGAACACAGTGGACCCAACGGCCTCATTCTCTGCTGTAACTATTCAATGATTGTTTTATCCTTTTAATGATTCAGGAGAATGTTAAATAAGAGGCAGACTGGAATTACAATCTCTCCTCTACTGTAATAGTTTAATGAAAAGAGTAAATAATATGAAAGAAGAAGATAAATAAAAGCAAGCAAATAATTCATTGGCTTTGATTTTGATCTGTAAGTTGTAGGAGGAGAAGTAGGGCATTTGACCCACTGTGTCTACTCTGCCATTCAATGGGATAATCCTCAACTCCACTTTCCCCATAACCCCTTGGTTCCCTGACTGATTAAAAATCTATTCCAACTTTGAGATATTTTGAGTTTGTGAAAGTTGCCATAGAAACGCAGGCTCTTTCTTTCGTTTCTTCTTGTCGAGTACTTACTGGGGGAAGGGAGGGGTATCTCCATCACGATGGCCTAGTGCTTAGCACTGCTGCCTCACATTGCCAGGGACCGGGGTCCAATCCTGTCTTGGGTCACTGTCTGTGTGGAGTTTGCATGTTCTCCCCGTATCTGTGTGGGTTTTCTCCGGATGCTCTGGTTTCTTCCCACACTCCAAAGATTTGCGGGTTTGGTGGATTGGCCATAATCTGAGGAAAACCATGCAGACATGGGGAGAACATGCAGAGTCACCCAAAGCCGGAATCAAACCTGGGTCCCTGGCACTGTGAGGCAGCAGCGCTAACCACTGTGCCACCCATCCTCCACAGGAAGGATGTCTCATATTTCTTGGTTGGCAACGGTAGGGTGAGCTGAATGGCCTCTTTCTGTACCTTAAGTGCAGGATTTTCTGGCTATGTTCACCCTAAAGCTGGAAAATCCTGCTTGAGGTTAGTGAACCTTTGCACGGTCCGCCCCCTTCCTGCTACAATTCTAGTGGCGAGTGGGATGGGACAGCTTCCCTCGAAATTTCTATCAATCCACCACTGAACTTGTTGAGATCCACTGATGTCACACAGGCTGGGGAGTGGGCCCGAGGCCCTTCCTGACCCGGACTAGCTCACTGAGGCGCTGGGAGCTACCCTTACTCACTGAGTTATAAAGGGAATTTGATCTCATTACTCCCGTGAACTCCATTTGAATCTGTGCAATCACGCCTGTGGAAGTCTCTCTATTAATTAGTGCCTATTTCCAGTGACTTGACTTTTAGGCACTTGCAAATTTAACCAGGTGAGGAATGCATTTTATCGCAGCTGGCATGGGGCCCTTCTGGTAACCATGGGCAACGGGGGCATTACCTACCTCAGTTCCTTCCCAAATTGTCTCATTTAAAGTACATTTATAGTTATGATGCCAATGAGTCACAGGGAGAGAGATACTTATTCAAACGCAGTGAGAGGAACTATTCCTGGGACAGCCTGGAGCTGTAAGAACATCAGAAAATTAATCAAAGTCCACATACCTGAATAAATTATGCAAATGAAAATTTAACTTGTCTTTTTACCCCCTACAGGCATAAATACAGGACACCATATGGGCCCTGGTGCGTACAATATTTATATGCATGTTCCTGACCATATAACAGATGTGTTAACAGCTGTTCGGGTCTGTGGTTGCATGGATTCCTTGTCGCTGTGGTGCTTCTCATGTGACATTTTACTTTTCACTAGGTGTACATATCAGAAAAAACTGTGAGGGTCAGCTATCCCCGCCTGGGGACATTGGATTTCAGAAAACCTTGCATTTATGTAGAACCTTCCCCAGCCGAAGCGTGGTGATTTCTTGCGAGCTGCACCCAGCATATCCTCAAATTCTATCTCCTACTCTTGGTCTATGCTTTTAAAACTCTATTCTAACTCTTTAAACTCTCTAACAATGCTCCACCTCAACCTCTACACCCTAGCCATGACTGTAATACTATATTCTGCACTCTCTGCTTTCCTTCTCTGTGAATTGTGTTTTGTCTGTATACTGTGCAAGAAACAATACTTTTCACTGTATATTAATACATGTGGCAATAATAAATCAAATCAAATCAAACCTCAGACCTCTGCAGAGCTCTCTCGACAGTCAGCTTAGGGGAGACAGTGATTGAAATAACTCCCACAAGGCTGGTGTCTTTTCACCAAATACAGATTCATTTACAATAGTCAGTAATACTCAAACATGTACTTCCCAATACAGAATACGACCCAGACACTCCACATTATATATCTCTGCAGAGATCCCAGACTGGACAGCACTAACTATCTCAATCAAGGAGCTCATACTCTAACAGGTCAACATTGTGGACCTTATTAAAGTCACTACAGTGGCAACATCACCAGAAGGATGTAGAAGCTTTGGAGAGAGTGCAAAGAAGGATCACCCAGGCTGTTGCCTGGTCTCGAGGGTGTTGGCTATGAGGAGAGGTTGAATAAATTAGGATTGTTTTCACTGGAAAGATCGAACGGGAGGGGGAGACCTGATAATGGTCTGTTAACTTATGAGAAGCATGGACAGGGTGGATAGTCAAAGGCTTTTTCCCAGGGTGGAAGTGTCAATTACAAGGGAGCACAAGTCAAGGTGAGAGGGGGAAAGTTTTTCACACAGAGACTGGTGGGTGCCTGGAACATGCTGCCAGAGGAGATGGTGGAAACAGGTGCATTAGCAACATTTAAGAGGCACCTGGATGGGTGCATGAATAGGGAGAGAATTGAGGGATAGGGACTGAGTAAGGGCAGGAGGTTTTCTTGAATTTAGTTAGGGCATTATGATCGGCACGGGCTTGGAGGGCCGAAGGGCCTGTTCCTGCACTGCACTTTTCTTTGTTCTTTTCTTTATCACTGGATTAGCAATCCTGAGACCCAGGTTAGTACTCTGGGAACACAGGTTCAAACTCCACCACGACATCTGGTGCAATTTAAATTTGATTCTTCAAACAAAATTCAATGAAACTTATAATCAGTTTTTGTTAAATAACCATCAGGTTCACCAATGTCACTTAAGGAAGGAAATGTGCTGCCCTTAGCTGGTCTGGCCTACATGTGAATCCACAAAGAAGGTAGTTAACTCTCAGTTGCTTTGAAATGCATTTTGATAGATCGAACCAGGACAGGACAGTTAATGGTAGGTATTGGGAAGACTTATAGAACAAAGAGATCCAGGAGTGCAGGTTCACAGCTTCTTGAAAGTGGAGTCACAGGTAGATAGAATGGCGAAGAAGGCTTTAGGCAGGCTTGGTTTCATTGGTTAGAACATTGAATACAGGATTGGGACATCTTGTTGAAGTTGAACAAGATGTTGATAAGGCCATATTTGGAATACCGTGTACAACTCTGGTTACCCTATTATAGAAAGGATATTATTAAACTAGAAAGAGTATAGAAAAGATTTACTTTGGGCGCAACCAGGACTTGATGATTTGAGTTATAAGAAGAAGCTGGATAGACTGGGACTTTTTTCTCTGGAGGGTACGAGGCTTAGGGGCAGATCTTATAGAGGTCTACAAGATAATGAGGGGCATAGATCAGCTAGATATCCTTTCCCAAAGATAGGGAAGTCTAAAACTAGATGGCATAGGTTTAAGGCGAGAGGGGAGAGATACAAAAGGTTCCAGAGAAGCAATTTTTTCACACAGAGGGTGGTGAATGTCTGTAATGAGCTGCCAGAGGCAGAAGTAAAGGCAGCTACAATTTTGTCTTATAAAAAGCGTTTAGACAGTTACGTGGATAAGATGGGTATAGAGGGACTTGGGCCAAACACGAGGCAATTGGGACTAGCTTTGTCGGTAAAATCTGGAGAGCATGGGCAAGTTGGGCCGAAGGGCCTCTATTATTCTATGACTCAATGATTCCAACTGGTCCAGCAAAGCCACTCAGTTTAAGGCCAATTAGAGATGGGTAACAAATGTTGTCCCAGGCAGCGATGCTCACATAGAATCATAGAAATCCCATAGTGTAGAAGGAGGCCATTTGGCCCATCGAGTCTGCACTGAGCACAACTCCATTCAGGCCCTACCCCCATATTCCTACATATCTACCCGCTAATCCCTGTAACCTCCACATCTCAGAAGGAGCAATTTTAGTACATTTCATAAAAGAATAATTTTCAGTGTAGCCACAGTTCTAATGCAGGAGAAAAGGATTCAATTTGTGCACAGCAAGCTCCCACATTTCTATTGTGATGTTGGTTGAGGGAGAAATATTGATCAGGATACTTTATCCAGGAGGTTTAACTTCCCGACTCTTCAAAATAATGTCACGTGATCTTTCGTGCCCATCTATGAGAGCAGAGAGACACTCCTTCAACATTTAATCGGAGTAACAGCACCTCTGACAGTGCAGCACTCCCTCAGGACTGCACCAGTGTGCTGAAGTCTTGTTAGCTTGGCTGCAACTCATTACCTTCAGATTCTGAGGTGATGACACCATCGCTGAGCCCTGGCTACGACCAAATGCACATAAAAATGCATCAACAGGAAATTTTAAAGTAGTTTCTGCATTACTTTTTTTTTTATTAAGTTTATGTTTATTAAGCCTTCTTCTCCAGCCATATTAGTATCACTCATAGATTTCCCATTTGGAATTTTCACACATGGAAATGTCCGTGAGACAGAAGGAGAAGATTGATTGGGTGGGGACTGTGATGATATTGTCTGCACAGCTCTGTAATGTAAACGTAATGTAAAAGATTAGTGAGTGGCATTTCCTGTGGTATGATGCATAGAGTCACATGGTAAAAGACTCTAAGAAAACAGTCACGGAGACAGCACCAGGCATGACAATGACACCAATAGTAGGTCAGATCTCAAACAGAGTACAGGAATGAGATACAGAACTGGTATGATGACAGTAATCTGTCCCTCAATGTCAATAAAATGAAGAAATTGTCATCAACTTCAGGAAGTAGAGAACATGCCCCTGTCTACATCATGGGGATGAAGTAGAAAGGGTCGCGAGCTGCAGGTTTTTAGGTGTCCAAATTACCAACAATCTGTCCCGGTCCTCCTCATGCTGACACCATAGTTAAGAAAGCCCACCAATGCCTCCACTTTCTCAGAAAGCTAAGGAAATTTGCCATGTCCTCTACGATCTCACCAACTTCTACAGATGCACCATAGAAAGCATTCTTTTTGGTTATATCACAGCTTGGTATGGCTCCTGCTCTCCCCAAGACCTCAAGAAACTACTAAGGGTCGTAAATGTAGCCCAATCGATCACACAAACCAGCCTCCTATTGACTCTGTCCTCACCTCCTGTTGCCTCAGAAGAGGAGCCAGCATAATTAAGGATCCCACGTACTCTGGACATTCTCTCTTCCATCTTCTTCTGTCGGGAAAAAGATACAAAAGTCTGAGGTCACATACCATCCAACTCAAAACAGCTTCTTCTCTGCGCTGTCAGTTTTGAGTGGATCTGCCTTGCTTTAAGTTGATCTTTCTCTACATCCTAGCTGTGACTGTATTCTGCACTGTCCCCTTTCCTTCTCTATGAACAGTATGGCTCCGTCTGTATTGCGCATAAGAAACAATATGTTTCACTATATGTTAATAGATGTGACAATAATAAACCAAATCAAATCAAAGCAATATCTGGGATCTATGGGTAATTAAAGACTGAAGACACTCCATCAAACAAAAAACAAGTCACAAAGGAAGCTTAAAACATTGAAACAAATTGTGATTAAGGGTCGATAAAGCAGCCCAGCTCCTGTTGAACATGCCAGACATGGAAAGCCTCGATTGATGACAGTGGATTCCATTTGCTCCTTCTCTAGGGACAACTGGCCATGAACGTAGGCATGGTAGAGGGGCAGACGGTTGGGTTAGACAACTCTCTTTGTTAAGTGGGGCATTCTCCCTGATGTCCTGACTGTTATCACTTATTCAACACCTCCGGAACTGATATATCTGTCATGACCTCGTTGCTGTTTGTGGGATCTTGCTGACAGCTCCGTCCTCCTGCATCCCAACAATGGCAAGACTTCAAGGATGCCCTTCAGGATCTTGTGGAAGGTGCTATGTAAATGCAAATTAAGGCAGCAGGATGGCACAGTTGTAAGCAGTGTTGCCTCCCAGCGTTAGGGACCTGGGTTCAATTCTGGGCTTGGGTCACTGTCTGTGTGGAGTCTGCACATTCTCCCCATGTCTGTGTGGGTTTTCTCCAGGTGCTCCGGTTTTCTCCCACAGTCTGAAAGACGTGCTGGTTAGGTGCATTGGCCGTGCTAAATTCTCCGTCAGCATACCCGCACAGGTGCCGGGGTGTGGCGACAAGGAGCTTTTCACAGCAACTTCATTGCAGTGTTAATATGAGCCTACTTGCGACAATAATAAACAAACTCTAAAAAAGACTTTAAACTTTAAGTTTAGAGTTCTTCCCTCTGTTTGCATTTGATATATCTTAGACTCAAATGATCTAATCCGGAAAGTTGGTCAGCCCTGTGCAGAACAGCAAAGTTCTTAAGCTGTCAACATATTAAGGGGGGGGGAAGGGTGTTACTGAAGGTAGGTATTGTAATGATTGAGCCAGATCTGAACAGGGTCAGGGACCCCGAGTGTAATTAAAGCATTTAGCTCTCAGTCCTGTGTTCCAATTAACCACGGGTCTACACAGCAGAGCAGAATCTTCACCACATCTTCAGTGATTACCGAATGTAAAAGCCAGACTGCAGCATGTCTGCTTAAGCCAGTAAGTTGGCAGTATTTTTAAACCTGGTTAATAATGGGTGTGATTTGTCAGTGCTTCTGTTAGCGTCACATTGAAATGCCGGCGGCTGGTGTGCAATGTCAGTCGCAGTGGGCTGGTCTTATGAATCTTTGCCGGCCCTCTGGGATTACTCTGCCTGTACAGTCTGCTAATTGCTCTATTCTTGCTGTAATGCTTCAGACAACGGCACACGCAACCACCACAAAGAGCCTAATAGAGTTCTCACCTTCTGTCCAATTTACAAGTGGCAGCACTTGCCAATACTGGCGGTTACAAGCAGTGATTTATCTTCCTCTTTACTTTTCTTCAATCTTCCTGGAACATTTGAAATGGGCTCCCAGACCCCTGGCCCAGTTGATTGCCCTCTGACACAGAAAGCTGTGGCTTTATTTCATAGAATCCCTGCAAGTAGAGAAGGAGGCCATTTGGCCCATTGAGTCTGCACCAACTCTTACCCAGGCCCTATTCCTGTAACCCCACATATTTTACCCACTAATTCCCCCTAATCTATCTATCTATCTATCTATCTATATATATAAAGGAGCAATCCACCTAACTTGCACATGTTTGGAACGTGGAGGGAAACCGGAGGACCCCGGAGGAAACCCACACAGACATGTGGAGAATGTGCAAACTCCACACAGGCAGTGACCCAAGTTGGAATTGAACCTGGGTCCCTGGTGCTGTGAGGCAACAGTGTTAACCACTGTGCTGACCCATGCTCCATGTTAAGCCTCTCAGTTGCAGTTTAGTAATAAAGATGATGCAAGTCCAGCTTTTTCACAAAATGACTTTACTCTCTTTTACAACTCCATATACACATTCAGTGCCGTCTGTAACCCCTCTATATATCCCGGTGAGTGTTCTTAAACAAATAACATACAAATTTGGTCTAAAGTGGAAGGTTGCGGTTAACCCATTGTTAATATTTTAAACCTCAATCCAGAAACCTGAGTGTGAAATCTGGCAAGGCACTCCAGGACGGTACTGAGAGGATTTGGAGACTGGGATATGATGTTAAACTGAGACTCTGGGCGGGATTCTCCAGCTGGTTCATGCCAGCGGGATTCTCCCCTCCCACTGCAGTGAACGGAGATGTGGCTGAGCGCCAAATTCCCTGTTCTCGCTGGCAGTGGGGCGAGAACGGCTGGAGAATTCCGGCCTCGATCTGCTTGTTCCAGTGGGTGTGAAAATTCCCGTGGTCAGGATTTCCCTGCTGTCTTGGCCAACACTCATCCCTCAACCAACATCACTGAAATGGACCTTACATAAATGGCTGCCAACGAGATCTTCCTGAACACATAGTTAGCTGCTCCTTTTCCTAAATTACAATGATTAGATTTCAAAAATAGCATTTAATTGGCAGAAGGGCTGTTTGGACTCCTTGAGGTCATGAAAGGTGCTATATAAATGCAGATTGTTCCCTTACGGAAGATGAGACTCAGTGAAAGGGAAAAACGAGGTTTGAAATGAAAGAAGGAATACAAAAGTCTCTACAAAAAATTCTGGAAAAGCTCAGCAGATCTGGAAACAACTGAGAGAAGAAAAACAGAGTTAGCGTTCAGGGTCCCATATGATGGTTCTTTCAGAAGCAAGTTAATTCTGTTTCTATCTTTTTATTCATTCCTGGGACACGGGCATCGCTGGCTGGTCAGCATTTATTGCCATCCCTAGTTACCCGAGGGCAGTTGAGAGTCAACCATATTGCTGTGGCTCTGGAGACACACGTAGGCCAGACCAGATAAGGACGGCAGATTTCCTTCCTCAAAGAACATGAGTGAACCAGATGGGTTTTTCCGACAATCAGCAATGGTTTCATGGTCATCAGTAGATTCTTAATTTCAGATTTCTTTTATTGAATTCAAATTCCCACCATCTAATATGGCGGGATTTGAACCCAGGTCCACACAACATTAGTTAAATTTCTGGATTAATAATCTAGCGATAATATCACTAGGCCATTGCCTTCCCATAAAACTATCCACAGACACTGCCAGACCCACTGAGATTTTCCAGCACTTTCCATTTTTGTTTCAAATCTCCAATGTGCGCAGTATTTTGCTTTGACTATAACAATGGAAAAACTCAGAAAGCAAAATGGATTGTGTCTTTCTGGGCACAATGTCCATCTTGTCCTGTTGGAACCTGAGGACTGATGAGCAGGGATGAAGGAAGAGCTGCTGCTTTGTTGAAGAGTGAGAGACAATCCTGAGAACAGACTGAGAACATCCTTCCCAATGTGGACAACAAGTAGCAAATGGGTGCCATGGTGGCACAGTGGCTGCTGCCTCAAAGCGCCAGGGACGTGGATTTGATTCCCGGTTTGGATAACTGTTTGTGTGGAGTTTGCACATTCTCCCCGTGTCTGCATGGGTTTCCTCTGGGTGCTCCAGTTTCCACCCACAGTCCAAAAGGTATGTTAGTTAGATGAATTGACCATGCTGAATTCTCCCTCAAAGTACCCAAACAGGCGGCAGAGTGGCAACTAGGGGATTTTCACAGTAACTTTACCGCAGTGTTAATGTAAGTCTACTTGTGATGAATAAATAAACTTTATTTTTATTTTAAATCTAATCCATTGGGAATGGGGTTGCTTCATAAGATGAATTTCTATTGATGGTGAAAGGTCTCAATGCCTGAGTGGGAGGTTCAGCCACAAATGACACACAGAAGACAGAAGCAGGAGGAGGCCATTCGGCCCTCCGAACCTGCTCCACCATTCAATAGGATCATGGCTGATCCTCTGTCTCAAGGCCATGTTCCCACTTTCTCCCCAAGCCCCTTGATACCTTTAAAATCTAAACAAAAAAATCAATCTCATTCTTGAATATATTCAATGGCCTCCAGCTCAGCCTGTGGTGGAGAATTCCACAGAGCCACCATCCTTGGAAGAAATGTTTCCTCATTTTAGTCCTAAATGGTCTATCTTGTATCTTGAAGACTTTATATCCACTGGCTTTGGACTCCCCAACCAGGGAAGACGTCCTCCCTCCACCCAGTCTGCCCAGCCCTGTCAGAATTTTATATCTTTCAACCAGACCTCCTCTCATTTTCCAAATTCCAGAGAATACAGGCTTAGTAAACCCAATCTCTCAGAGGACAGCGCTGCCAACCCCGGTATCAGCCGAGTGAAACTCCACTGTACTCCCTCTATGGTAAGTAGCTTCTTTCTTAGGTAGGGAGGCCAAAACTGCACACAATACTTCAGGTGTGATCTCATCAAGCTGTAAAACTTCAGTAAGCTATCTCCACCTTTGAATTCAAAGTAAGTAGTCTCACAACACCAGGTTAAAGTTCAACAGATTTATTTGGTAGCACAAGCTTTTGAAGTGTTGTCTCTTCATCAGCTGGTTGTATCACAGCATGGGGTCCAAGCTGTGAGACCTCCAGAAAGAATGCTTTCTGTGATGCATCTGTAAAAGTTGGTGAGAGTCGTAGCTGACGTGCCAAAATTCCTTTGTCTTCTGAAAAAGTAGAGGTGTTGATGGGCTTTCTTAACTATTGTGTCGGCATGTGATGACTAGGACAGGTTGTTATCTGCTATATATGATGATACTGTACCTTTAAGAAATGTATTTATATCATGTTCTTGTGCAAGGGATGTTTAAAAGCCAGCTCTGTTTAATTGGTGCCGATCTGATTGCTGAGAATGCAGAATAATTGATCCTAATTAATGGAGTGTTGTTTTTTAACTGGAGCTAATGTGATTTTGTTTATTTTTTGGGTTGACCCTGGGGATTCAGAGTCCGGTTTGATTAGTTTGACTGACAGAGGCCAAGTCATCTACTAATGGGACAAGCTGTACTTACAGAGAAAAAGCAGACAGTCTTCTGTTTGGGTCTGCAAGGAGCAGGAGTTTTTATCGCTTTCTCTCTGGAGACTGCAATTTGGGATCCACTAGAAAATATGTGAACCTTTCCAGGGGGGTTTTGGGGTTTGAGAACTAGCTATCCATGTACCAGTATGTTAGCCTATTGCTTGCTAACTGGTTTTGAAGAGGAGTTTACGTCAAGAAGGAATATTGCATAAATTAGAACTAATAGAGGTAAACTAGCAGTTAAGAATGATATCTTGTGACATTAGTGCATTTATAAGAGATTTTTTTAAAATCATGCTCTCTGCAGCTGTCAGTGTTGCTGAGTCGCCTATAGCTCCTGCTCCTTCAGTGGTTAAAATGGAGTTTGTTTATTTTTACTCTGGGATCTTTTATGACCCTGCGTTGTTAGGAGGAAGGTCATGTGTTCTGGAGAGTCTCTTTTTTCTTCCGAGTGAATTTAAGGTTTTATTTTCTATTTGGTTGCAGTTGGGGTTTAGAAGGGAGTGTACATCAGGCTGAAAGCAATGTCTTTCTTTCTCTCTCTTAGGTTTTGGAAAATCTGCTGATTAGGTAAAAGCAAGGCTTCTTGCCTTCCTGCAGTTGGTGGCTTGACCAGTCTCTCCCTGGTGTTCTGGGAAGCTGTTCTGGCTTCAAACTGTTTTGGGTATATCCAGAAGCTGCTAGAAATTACACGCTGAGAAGTCAAAATTTCAATTCTCCAATAAAGGTCTCAGTTCCAGTATCATGTGAGCATTAATCTTTGATGTGTTAAACCTGTGGAAAGAGTTTTTTTGTTTCTGTGGAGTTTTGTTTGAGTAGAACATCTTAGATATATTTGTTAAGGTTATACATTTTGTTTTTGTTTGTAATTGATAAAAGTTCTTGCTAATTTGCTTACTATACATGTTAACTATATTCTTAAATAAACTTTGTTTGATAAAAGCTCCCTAGTGGATCATTTGAATCATACCTGAAATGAAACATATGCTTAATGTTTAATAGCTAAATTCAAGATGCAAAAAGCAGTATTTAGAAAGCACTGGCAGGATCAGACAAAGTCAGCATGGATTTGTGAAGGTGAAATCATGCTTGAAAAATCTGTTGCAATTCTTTGAAGATGTAACTAGAAGAGTTGATAAGGGGAAACTAGTAGATGTGATATATTTGGAATTTCAGAAAGTGTTTGACAAAGCCCTGCACAAGAGATTATTGTGAAAGCTTAAAGCCCATCGGATTGAGGGAAATGTATTGAGTTGGATAGAAAACTGGCTGGCAGAAAGGAAACAAAGAGTAGGAATTAAATTTCAAATTGGCAGGCAGTAACTAGTGGAGTGCCACAGGGACTGGTCCTGGGACCCCAACTATTCACATTATATATTAGTGATTTGGATGAGGGGACAAAATGCAACATCTCAAAGTTTGCAGATGATACCAAGTTGGGTAGGAGGATGAACTGTGATGAGGATGCAGAGATCCTTCAGAATGATCTGGACAGGTTGGGTGAGTGGGCAAATCAATGGCAGATGCAGTATAATTTGAATAAGTGGGAGGTTATTCATTTTGGAAGCAAAAACAAGAAGGCAGATTACTACCTGAAGGGCTGTAAATTGGGAGAAGGGAGCGTGCAGCAGGACCTGGGCGTCCTTGTGCACCAGTCACTGAAGGTAAGCATGAGGTGCAGCAGGCGGTAAAGAAGGCAAGTGATATGTTGGCGTTCACTGCGAGAGATTTCGAGTGCAGGAGCAGGGATGTATTGTTGCAATTATACAGGACCTTGGTGAGGCAACATCCGGAGTATTGTGTGCAGTTTTGGTTTCTTTTTCTGAGGAAGGATGATTTGCTCTGGAGAGAATGCAGTGAAGGTTTACCAGGCTGATTCCAGGGATGGCAGGACTGATGTCTGAGGAGAGATTGACTAGGTTAGGATTGTTTTCTCTGGAGTTCAGATGAATGTGGGGAAAGCTGACAGATACTTATAAAATTCTAATAGGACTAGAGGTTAGATACAGGGAGGATATTCCCAATGGTGGGGGAGTCCAGAACCGGGGGTATAGTCTGAGGATTCAGGGTAGACAATTTAGGACAGAGATGAGGAGACATTTCTTCACCCAAAGAGGAAGCAGTTGATGGCAAAACATTGAATTTATTCAAGAGGTGGCTGGATATCGCACTTGGTGTGAATGGGATCAAAGGTTCTGGGGAGAAAGCAGGATTAGGCTTTTGAGTTGAATGATCAGTCATGATCATAATGAAAGGCTGAAGGGCCAAATAACCTCCTCCTGCTTCTATCTTTTATGTTTCTATATGAAACGAATGAACAAGGCAGGCCCCATAAAACACACTGGAGTTTCTGACCTGAACAATAACAATCTTTCATGTTTAAATATTTCAATTGGTAAAGCTTACACAAACTCATTTGTTATAGTTAAACTGTATTGTTAAATAAAGTTTATTTTGTCAAAAGTTTCCTAACGTGTTAATAGAATCACACCTGGAGTAAAGCACCTTTTTCACACTAATGCCAAAATCTAAAAATAATTAGACTGAACTCAGCACAATCAAGAAGCCTTCGCACCGTGAATATTCTCTTTTCCACCTGCTTCCATCAGGAAAAAGATACAAAAGTCTGAGGTCATGTACCAACTGACTCAAGAACAGTTTCTTCCCTGCTGCCATCAGAATTTTGAATGGCCCTACCTTATATTAAACTGATTTTTCTCTACATCCTAGCTGTGCCTGTAATACTACATTCTGCACCCTCTGCTTTCCTCCCCCCACCCCTGTATTCTAGGAACGATACATTTTGTCTGTACAGCACGCAAGAAACAATACTTTTCACTGTGTCCCAATACATTGACAATAATAAATCAATCAGAGATAAGAAAATCGGTTGGAAAATTTGCTAGATTGACAAATCTTGCATTGAGGACCTGGAGAACATTAATGCTCTCAATGTACTCTGAGACGGTTCTGGAAAATTTCAGGAGTGCATTGTGAGAAATGAACCTGATACAGGAGCGGAAGTTTCTAATCAGCCCAGCCCACCATCATCCCTCTGATTGGAAGATGCACTCAATAGAAAGGCTATTTGAGATTAGCATTGTGCTGCGAAAGGACATGTAGCTCATTCAGCCACTGGAGGCTGCTCTGCCAGTTAGTCAGCCCTGGGTTAATCCTCTACATCGGCTACATCTACCTGCACTCTCCCCACGGACCTTAGCATCCAACATCCCTCCAACTCTCACTTGAACATCAGCAACAATTGAGCCTCCCAAGTTGGCTGGGCTGGAGAAATCTGAAGATTCATAACTCTGCGAGTGAAGAGATTTTTCCTCATCTCAAGGCCTAGCCAGCCAGGCCCTTATCCTGAGACTGTGTCCCCTCGGCCTGAATTTCCTGTCCATTGGGTGCGCACACATAGTTGCAATTGGCACCAAAACACTATTTCACACTGGCTGCTCAACTAGCCTGGGTGGCACGGCGAAGCAGTGGTTAACACTGCTGCCTCACAGCGCCAGGGACCCGGTTTCGATTCCCGGCTTGGCCCACAGTCTGTGTGGAGTCTGCACATTCTCCCCGTGTCTGTGTGAGTGCTCCGGTTTCCTTCCACACTTCAAAGGTGTGTAGGTTAGATGGATAGGACATGCTAAATGTGTGGAGGTTACAGGGATAGGGTGGAGGGAGAGGGCCTGGATAATATACTCTGTCAGAGAGTTGGTGCAGACTCGATGGGCTGAATGGCCTCTTCTGCATTATAGGGATTCAGTGACCACGATCTTAACTGCAATTCACGCCACGCGACCAGCCAAATCTCCGTTCACTGTGGCAGGCTGGGAGAATCCTGCCAGTGTGAATGGTGGTAAGATTCCAGCCTATGATTCGAAGTTTAAAGTTTATGTATTTGTGTCACAAATAGGCTAACATTAACACTGCAATGAAATCACTGTGAAAATCCCCTACACGCCACACTCCAGCCCCTGTTCGGGCACACTGAGAGAGAATTTAGCACGGCCAATGCACCCTAACCAGCACAACTTTCAGACTGTGGGATACACTGGTGCATCCAGAGGAAACCCACGCAGACACGGGGAGAATGTGTAGACTCCACCCAGACAGTGACCCAAACCGAGAATCGAACCTGGGTCCCTGGCGCTATGAGGCAGCAGTGCTAACCACTGTGCCGCCGTGCCACCCATTGTTAGGCTAGTCTAGAGTTTCCCCTTTTCTCTCTACCTCATTCCTTGAATTGTGGACTTTCATTTGCTACATCCCAATCCATGGAGACTGTTACAGAGCCTGGGAAACTCTCTATCTCTGTATCTATCTCCATCAAAATCCAGCTGGGCAATCCTGGAAGAGCTACCAAGCTCTGGTCAGTCAGTCTTTACCTGATGTCTGACTGCTGTAGTAACTCAGTATCTACACACTTTCTGATTCCTGTGTCAATCTGGTAGTTTCTTTAACTGCAGTAGGTCAGAAATACATAATACGTTTTCTTTCCTGTTTTAATTCTTTTCCTTAAACACGTGCCAAATCTGCCTGGTGGTGCAACACTGAGGCACTGCAGACATAACAGCCTTAGACACCGCGGAGCTTTCATATAGGCAGAAAAAACAAGCACATTTCGCACTTGTCTCCTCTCTATATTGTGTAGATATGAGAAGCAGCAGCGTCTCTTATTCCCATACGATGCAGACAAGTACAAAAGGTCTAGTTAATTGTGCTGTATGAATGATGCAACGTCAAGATGCACAGGTACAAAGTACCCCTGGAGATGAGTATTATTGCCTTGAAAGAAACAGGTTTAAAGTCTCCGCGATGCTTAAGTTCATAAAATGAAAGCATTGTTATAAATCAAACGTGAGTTTCTTTTTCTCGAATGCTGTGACAGCCTCACTAAAGCGTGACAGTAATGTCCCCACATATTCAACAGAAATAAAATGTCACAGCAGTTCACGTTTTTCAGTTGCCTCTGTCTGTTTACGATGCTCAGTCCAGCTTCTTAATTAAGTTAGTGTGGCCACAGAAGCGTGACAGACTATTCCCCACACGCCCACCTTCACAGGAATAAAGACTCCACTTAGCAGAAATTGCTGATTATATCTCGGTATGGAGGTGGAAGTTTAATTTGCTTCTCTTTGCTCCCGTTTTCTTGGCCCAGGTGTGGAAGCTCCTTCCTCCCTGTGCACCCCCCCCCCCCCCGTCCTTCCCCCCACAAACCTGGCACCCCTTCTGTGTGTAATTGGAAAATGCATCATTCGGTTTTGCCCCCTGAGGAAAACCATTAAGCAGTTGAAGCCAAAACATTGAATGTTTTCAACAAGGGGTTGGATATTACTCTTGGGGGCAAATCAAAGGATATGGATCATTGAATCATTCAGGGCAGAAGAGGCCCTTCAGCCCATTGAGTCCATACTGACACATTAGAAACATCTGAACTCTCACCCTATCCCATCTGCCAGTACTTGGCCCTGAATGTTAACGATGTGCCAAGTGCTCATCCAGATACTTTGTTAAGGATGTGAAGCATCCCGCCTCCACCACCCTCCCCAGGCAGCACATTCCAGACCCTCACCAGCCTCTGGGTAAAAAGTTTTTTCAATCCACTTTCTCAAATTATCCTGTGTCCCATGTGAATTTACTTCCTTTGTAAGTCTCCCATGTGGGACCTTGTCAAAGGCTTTGCTGAAATCCATATAAACTACATTGACTGCACCACCCTTGTTTACACACCTGGTCACCTCCTCAAAAAATTCATTCAAATTTGTTAGGCATGACCTCCCTCTGGCAAAGCCGTGCTGACTAGCCCTGATCAAAATTTGCCTCTCCAAGTGGAGACAGATGCACTCCTTCAGAAGTTTCTCCAGCAGTTTGTCGAACACTGATGTGATAGTCACTGGTCTGTAATTTCCTGGTTTATCTCTACAGCCTTTCTTCAACAGCGGAACTACATTAGCGGTTCTCCAGTTGTCTGGCAGCTCCTCCCCGTGGCCAGAGAGGAATTGAAACTCTGGCTCAGAGCCCTTGCAATCTCCTCCCTTGCCTCCCACAGCAGCTTAGCCCACAATTTACCTGGGCCTGGAGATTTATCCAGTTTTAAGGCTGCCAATGCCTTCAGTACCTTGCCCTTCCCTATGTCAATTTGCTCAAGAACCTCGCAGTCTCTCTCCCTGAATTCTATACCATCGTTCTCATTCTCTTGGTGGTGGGGGTAGTTGGGGGGGGGGGGTGGAAATGACATGGGGAAGTGGGCAAGGGGGAACAGATTACAGAGTTAGGTGATCAGCAATGCTCGTAATGACTAGCGGAGCAAGCTCAAAGGGCCGAAAGGCCTCCTCCTATCTTCACTGTTTCAGAGTTGTCCCTGACCACCCGATACCAAAGAGCCATATATTTTCCAAGAAGGGTCAATGGATCAGATGAAGAGCTTTTAACTGTTCATCTTCAGGACTGTTCAGATCATTATGATGTTAAACCTCTTATGGTCAAATGCGAAGGAGATTAGATTAATCTTTATTCAGTTTTGATGTATTCGGACAGTGGAGAAATTGGTTTAGAAGAATGAGAGGTGACCTTATTGAAATGTATAAGATCTGAGGGGTCTTGACAGGGTAGATACAGAGAGGAAGTTTGCACTTAGGGGGAACACTCGAACCAAGGGACACAGCTTAAGAATGAAAGGCCTACATTGGAGATAAGGAGAAATCTTTTCCTTCAGGGGGGTGAATAATCATTAAAATGGGTGGATTTGTGGGGATAGGGCCTGGGGTGGGATTATGGTTGGTGCAGGTTCGATGGGCGAAATGGCTTCTTTCTGAACTGTAGGGATTGTATGATTATTTGGTGGAATTCTCTGCTCCAGAAAACAGTGGAGGCTGGTTCATTGAATTATTTTAAGCCAGAGTTATAGGAGGGTCAAGCATGGTGGTGGGGAGGTGGGGCAGTGGGAAGAGAAGGTGAGCAGATGGCAAAGTGGAGTTGAGACCCTAACCTGAGCAGTCAGAATTGAATCTTATTGAATGGTGGAGTGGGTATGAGGGGCCGAATGGCCTACTCCAAATTCTCTATTGTTACATGCGTAACTCCTAACTCTACAGCCCACCCGTAGTGTCAATATTTGAGTCTTTATACCTCTTTCTGGCAAGTGTTCCTTCCATTCCATCAGTGCTCTGCCCAGAGGCAGTTCCCAGACTCACTGCTTCATCCTGGATGATGTTCTTGGCAGGTTTTTGTCAGTGATGGTTTATTATTACCTTCCAGGCTCACCGTGGTGAGGCAAGAAGACAGGCCCAAAGTTTGCCACAGCCCGAACGGCAATCAAACCCGCACTGTTGGCATCATTCTGAACCACACCTTGGTCATCTAACCAACCGGCCCCTGAAGTATATCTTTATACTCCTGTCAGTAAAGGAAGAACAAATGAACAACCCTCAAAGGGGAAATGCCTCTTTATATTCTTTTCGGCAAACAAACAATTAAATTATCAAACTGACAGGCAAATTAAGGGAGCAACTCCTTAAAGGGCCACTGTGACAAACAAAATCAAACCACAAAGGAAACTTAAAACGTGAAATCAAAATGTGACAAAAGAGATTAATAAAACAGTCCATTCTCCTGCGATGCCCACTGGGGATGGAAATGTCTGTTCAGAGGTGCACATCATAGGCAGCATGATGGCACAGTGGTCAGCACTGCTGCCTCACAACGCCAGGGTTCTGGGTTTGATTCCTGGCTTGGGTCTGTGCGGAGTCTGCACATTCTCCCCGTGTTTGCGTGGGTTTCCTCCGGGTGCCCCAGTTTCCATCCACAGTCTGAAAGATGTGCTGGTCAGATGCATTGATGCAAACAGGCACCGGAGTATGTCAATGGGATGATTTTCAGAGTAACTTCACTGCAGTGTTAATATAAGCTTACTTGTGCATTAGTAAATAAACTTTAAATGTTACTACCCCAATGAGTGTCCTGACACATACACAGTTAAGCTTAAATCTGTACAGTTAACATCCTAGAGAAACTCTAATCTTGGTGGTCCTTATTTAGGCTTGTCAGTATTCCAGGAACGTCCTGGAGTTTCCAAGAATTAAAGATTAATTTCAAAATCAAATGTAGAAAATGCTGGAAAATCTCACAGGTAGGACAGCATCTGTAGGGAGAGAATAGAGCCAATGTTTTGAGTCTGGATGACCCTTTGTCAGAGCTGAGAGCAAAGAGAAATAGAAAAGATTTATCCTGGGAAGGTGGAGGAGGCTGCAATTAGATAAAGGGAATGTTAATGAGAATGATAAAGACTGAGAAAGGTGCTAACAGTGTCCATTAAGTGATCAGAATGTGTGAATGGCAGAATGGGGGTACAGATGGTTAAGGGATTGGCTGGTGGTAGTTGCCCTGAAGAGAGGTGGGGTGAGGTGGGGGAGAGAGGGGCAGCAAGAAGAGGAGTGCGAATAGAGACGTGGAAAAATGGAAGAATGGAAGAATGAAAAGTGATAAAAAAAAGATTAATTTCTTGACTATGGCTGTGACCAATGCAGAAGGAAAGCCAGACAGGAGTATAGATATAAATAAAGACCTGTGTAGACGAGTTGGGCATTGTTTCATGGCCTTCGGGCGCTTTTATTTACTTTTCCTTATTAATTCACAGGATGTGGGTATTGCTGGCCAGGTGGATGGTGGTGAGCTACCTTCTTGAGCCACCGCAGTCCATGTGGGGTAGGTACACCCACAGTGCTGTTAGGGAAGGAGTTCCAAGATTTTGACCCAGTGACAGTGAAGCAACAGAGATGGATTTCCAAGTCAGAATGGTGAGTGGCTAGAAGGGGAACCTCCAGGTAGTGCTGTTCTCATGTCATCTAATTAAGGTCTGGAAGGTGCTTGAAGAAGCCTTGATGAGTTGCTTCCTTGTAGATGGTACACACGGCTGCCACTGTACACTGGTGATGGAAGGAGAGTTTAAGATGGTGGATTGGGTGCCAGTTGGGGGGTTGCTTTGTCTTAGATGGTGTTGAACCCTTTGAGTGATGTTGAAGCTGCTGCCAATTTGACCAAATTTAAGAGGTACCATGAACACTATTATCGATGAAGACCTAACCACTGTGCACTGAGGATAAGGTGATGTGGAGATGCTGGCATTGGACTGGGGTGGGCACAGTAAGAAGCCTCACAACACCAGGTTAAAGTCCAACAGGTTTATTTGGGATCATGAGCTTTCAGAGTGTTGCTCTTTCATCAGGTCCACTCACCTTAAAATTGGACTTTAACCTGACGTTGTGAGATTTCTTACTGAGGATAAGGTGACAGAAAAATGAATCATAGCAAAATTGCAACAGACACCAGCAGCAAAGAAATAAATAAAACCGGACATTTTATAGTGAATTGAAGGAGACAGAATTAGAAGCAGTTCACAGGAGACACCAACAAAGACATAAGTGAGTTGTACTACAGGAAATAGTTATAAGCAACCCATGTCTATAAACTATGTTGTCTTAATAAAGGAAGAACTTTTATTTATATAGCAACTTTCATGACTGTAGGATGTTCTGAAGTACTTTACAGCCAATAAAGCACTTCACAAAATGTAGTCATTACTACGAAGGAGAAAATGCAGCAGGCAATATGCACACAGCAAGATCCCACAGACAGCAGCGTGATCATTATTTTTGATGATGATGGTCGAGGGCTGAATGTTGGCCGGGACATAAGAACATAAGAACTAGGAGCAGGAGTAGGCTATCTGGCCCCTCCAGCCTGCTTCGTCATTCAATAAGATCATGGCTGATCTTTTTGTGGACTCAGCGCCACTCACCCGCCCACTCACTGTAATCCTTAATTCCTTTACTGTTCAAAAACGTATCTATCCTTCCCTTAAATACATTCAATGAGGTAACCTCAACTGCTTCACTGGACAGGGAATTCCACAGATTTACAACCCTTTGTGTGAAGAAGTTTCTCTTTAACTCAGTCCTAAATCTGCTTCCCCTTATTTTGAAGCTATGCCCCCAAGTTCTAGTTTCATCTGCAATCTCCCTGCTTCCATCTTATCGATTCCTGCACTATAATTTTCTTTGTTCTTACCCTGGAAGGATAAGGGGTTTTAGTTCGGTTGGGCAGCATGGTCGGTGTAGGCTCAGAGGGCCGAAGGGCCTGTGCCTGTGCTGTAATTTTCTTTGTTCTTTCTTTGTTCTTTTCCCCTTCAGAATCTTTTATGTTTTTATAAGATCTCCCCTTATTCTTCTGAATTCCACTGAGTACATACCCAGTCTGCTCAGACTCTCCTTATAAGCCAACCCTCTTAACCCTGGAATCAACCTGATGAATCTCCTCTGCACCCCCTCCAGTGTATCCTTTCTCTAGTAAGGAGACCAAAACTTTACACAGTACTTCAGGTGTGGCCTCACCAGCACCTTATAAAGCTGCAACATAACCTTGCTGTTTTTAAACTCCATCCCTCTGGCAATAAAGGACAAAATTTCATTTGCCTTCTTAATTACCTGCTGCACCTGCAAATCAATTCTTTGAGATTCCTGCACAAGAACACCCAGATCCCTCTGCATTCTGCAATTTTTTACCATTTAAATAATAGTCCATTTTCCTGTTATTCCTACCAAAATGGATGATCACACATTTACCAACATCAAACTCCATCTGCCAGACCCTTGCCCGCTCACTTAGACTATCTATATTCCTTTGCAGATTTTGTATCCTCTGCACACTTTGTCTGTCACTCACCTTACTGTCATTTGCAAGTTTTGACACACCATACTTGGTCTCCAACTCCAAATCATCTATGTGAATTGTAAACAATTGCGGTCCTAACACTGAATCCCTGAGGCATACCACTAGTCACAGATTGCCAACCAGAAAAACACCGATTTATCCCCATTCTTTGCTTTCTGTTAGTTAACCAATCCTCTCTCCATGCTAATACATTACCTGTAACACTGTGCACCTTTGGTGCGGCACCTTGTCAAATACCTTTTGGAAATCTAGATAAACCACATCCACAGGTTCCCCATTGTTCACAATGCTCATAATGTCATCAAAGAATTCCAGTAAATTAGTTAAACGTGGGCTGCCTTTCATGAAACCATGCTGTGTCTTCCCAATAGGACAATTTCTATCTGGATGTCTCGCTATTTCTTCCTTGATGATAGATTCAGGCATTTTCCCTACTACAGAAGTTAAGCTAACCGGCCTATAGTTACCCACCTTTTGTCTATCTCCTATTTTAAACAGTGTCGTCACATTTGCTGTTTTCCAATCTGCAGGAACCACCCCAATCTGTTGGGACCCTGGAGACAACTCCCCTGCTTTGTTTTGAAATGGTGCTCTGGTAGCTTTTAAAGTAAAGTTTTATTTATTAGTCACAAGTAAAGCTTACATTAACACTGCAATGAAGTTAGTGTGAAGTTCCCCTACTCTACACAGACTGGCACCTGTTCGGGTCAATGCATCCCAACCTGCATGTCTTTCAGAATGTGGGAGGAAACCAGAATACCCGGAGGAAACCCACACAGACACAGGGAGAATGTGCAGACTCTGCGCAATGACCCAAGCTGGGAATCAATTCCGGGACCCTGGTACTGTAAAGAAGCAGTGCTAAGCACTGTGCTCCTGTGGCACCATGATTTATAGACAGGGCTTCAATTTAAAGTTGGTTCTGAGAGACAACACCTCTGACAATATAGCCAGTGATGATACTGTGCTGTTTTTCTATATTTTATGTTTAAGGTGGGATTGCTTTAAGAGGCAGTATTTTGTTACAAGAGTTGATTTGTCTGGGAAACCGTGCAGCTCAAATGCTGAGAGCAGGATAATAACTGGTTTTAGCTCAGAATATATTATTTTTTAGAATTAATGAACCATTTGTTTAGTTATGTTCTCCTGAGATTTTAGACTGCATACGGTTAATGAGAAGATCTATGCTTGCATGAAAGAACAATTTCATTTTCATTTTAAATTGAAGAGCAGTTACTGCCTGGAACTGGTAGGGGGATTAAGGGTTATGGGGAGAAAGCGGGAAAGTGGTACTGAACCACTATAGATCAGCCATGATCTTATTGAATGGCGGGGCAGGCTCGAGGGGCTGGATGGCCTACACCTGCTCCTATTTCTTATGTTCTTATGAAAGAAATGTCTTTCTCTCTCCTCGGAGGCTTTCTGAAAGCTCCAAGACTGTTAACCTAAGTCAAAGCAAGTCTGCCTGTGTTTTGCTAATTAATTTTAAAGAGGGGTCAAAGTCTATAAGAGGAATATTGCTTGATCGGCACCTCTAGTGATAGGCTAGCAGTTAAGAATTGTATTTTGTCACATTTAAGATTTGTTAAAGATTAAGCTAATTCATTTGTTATAACTAAACTGTATTATTAAATAAAATTTGATTCAATAAGAACTTCCTAAAATCGGACCTGGAGTGAAGCACCTTCACACTAAGGCCAGAATAGAAAATTGTTGGTATTTGGTCCTGCTTCATAATATATCTTGAGGTTTCTGTTCTGACAGGCACTCCTTCAGTATTGTGCTGGGAGTGTTAGCCTGAATAATGTGCTCAAGGAGTGGGGTTTGAACTCATGACCTTCTAATTCAGAGACAAGACTGAGTTACAGTGACACAGGTAATGATTTAAATATTTACAAATGTCTTTTTTAGCCCCCTGATTCTCACTCTGGAACCATAAAGATCTGACCCTGCAAATGGAGGGCCCCAGCACAACCCCCAGCAGAAACGACAGCCACAGTTTGTCAGTCTGGGAGGATTTCAGAATCTTTGTGATGTTCGTGGTCAGAAAAGCTTCAGCAACTCTGGAATGTAACAGCTGTAAGATGCAGCAGATTTACAAAGACAGGAACTGGAGATGGAAAGCAATTGTTATTGGCTTCCTGCTGATGTGTTGACAGAAGCAGTCAGTGTCACTGTCAAACTGCTTGATATTAAGTGGCAACTCATCTGAATAATTTTCACAGACAGAACATGCAAAGGGAGGCTGATAAGGCAACACTGGTCATCTGTACATTCACTGACCAGCTGCAGTTTCTCAAACTCCACGCTTGAGTAATAAGTTAATTCATTTATTATTACTTGTTGATATGAAGGGATTTTACAGAGATCTTTCTCTATACAGGTGTGATTCCTGTCTCTGTACAGATCCACTGCACTTCTTAAGGTGTGCTCTTCCTCTAATGTTCAACTCTAATCCCCTCTCTATACAGAATATACCTCTGTGTACATCATTATATGTTCATAAGATATACAAACAGAATTAGACCATTCAGTCCACTGAATTTCTCTGCCATTCGATCATGGTTGATATGCTCCTCATTCCTATTTTCCTGCTTTCTCCCCATAACCCTTCAACCCATTACCAATTAAAATTGTCTAACTCCTCCTTAAATTTACTCACTGTCCCAACATCCTCTGCACTTTAGGATAGTGAATTCCTTAATTCCCCTCACCATATACCCGTGTGTACTTCCATAACACCCCTCTCCAGATACCTTTGTGTATATCCTCAACACCTCTGCATACAGTAAAGACCCTTGTGTTCAACCATAACCCCCACTGCATACAATAAAATCCCTCATGTTCAACTCTAACTCTGTCTGCATACAGTAAAGACCCTTGTGTACAACTCTATGTGGGGGGCACAATTGAAAAATTGTCAGATGACACCAAGATTGGCTAAATAGCGGATGATGTACAGAGGATAGCTATAATCTACAAAACAATATTGATGGGTTGGTGGAGCGTGCGATAAAGCGTCAGATAGATTTTAACATAGAGAAATGTGAGGTATTGCATTTAAGGAACTCAAACAGTTAGAAGGAACACACAATAAATTGGAATATACTTAGATGGGTAATAGATATATTATTGCCACATGTGCACTGGGATACAGTGAAAAGTATTGTTTCTTGCACGCTATAAAGACAAAACACATCATTCATAGAAAAGGAAAGAAAAGGATGCAGAATGTGGTATTACAGTTGTAGCTAGGGTGAGGAGAAAGATCATCTTAATGTGAGGTAGGTCCATTCAAAAGTCTAATGGCAGCAGGGAAGAAGCTGTTCTTCAGTCGGTTGGTTTGTGTCCTCAGACTTTTGTGCCTTTTTATCCATCTTGACATACAAATACACTGGTCCTTAAAGGCAGCAGTTCAAGTGCTCAAGGTTATAAAGAAGGCATAAGGAATGCTGTCCTTTTTCTTGGAAGTGGTATAGAATCCAGAAGTAAGGAAATAATGTTTGAATTGAATATAACACCGGTGAGGCCACAACTGGAATATTGTATGCAGTTTTAATCATCACATAGGGATGTTTTACTGCAAGGGGGCGTTGGTGAGGCCACTGCTGGAGTAGTGCAATTGTGATGTCCATATCTGAGGAAGGATGTTCTTGCTATAGAGGGAATACATCGAAGGTTTACCAGGCTGATTCCTGGGATGGCAGGTCTGTCATATAAGGACAGACTAAGTTGGTTAGGATTGTATTCACTGGAGTTTAGAAGAGTGAGAGGTGATCTCATAGAAACTTATAAAATTCTAATTGGGTTAGTCAGGGTAGATTCAGAAAGAATGTTCTCCATTGTGGGGGAGTCCAGAACTATGGTCACAGTTTGGGGATAAGGGGTGAAGCTTTTCGAACTGAGGGGAGGAGAAATTTCTTCACCCAGAGGGTGGCGAATGTGTGGAATTCACTCCCACAGAAAGTAGTTGAGGCCAAAACATTGTGTGATTTCAAGAAGAAATTAGATATAATTCTTGGGGCTAAAAGGATCAGGGATATAGGAGGAAGGGGAGGTCAGGATATTGAATTTGATGATCAGTTATGGTCAAAATGGATGATGAAGCAGGCATGAAGGGCTGAATGGCCTCCTCCTGCTTCTAGTTTCTATGTTATAGGAAGGACATAATTGCTCTGGAGAGAGTACACAGGAGGTTTACAAGAATGTTGCCAGGGCTAGAAAAGTGTAGCTATCAGAAGAGATTAGAGAGATTGGGGTTATTTTTCTTGGAAGAAAGAAGGCTGAGGTACACAAAATTGTGAGGGGAAGAGATAGAGCGGACCAAATAAAATTGTTTCCCTTGACAGAGAATTCTAGAACCAGATTCAAGATAATTGGCAGTAGGTGTGGAGGGGACATGTGGAGGAGCTTTTTAATGTGGAGGGTAGTGGGCGCCTGAAATTTGCTGCCTGAGTTGGTGGTGGAGGCAGGGACCCTAAATTCTTTTAAAAAGTACCTGGATCTGCACCTTAAATGCTGTAAGCTATAGGGCTATGGGCCGGATATAGGAAGATGGGATTCGAAGGGGCACCTTGAGCTGGCATGGACAAAATGGGCTGACTGGTCTTCTTCTGTGCTGTAACTTTTCTATGCTTCTAGTGTAGATCCCAATGTACATTTTTAACCCCTTCTTCATTCAGTACAAATCCCTGTAGATTTCCCTTATCTGTAAGTTCTATCCTGCAACGGGTAACTATGGCTCATTCAATGACTAATAGTAGGAAACGAGCAACGTGCATTTCTACAGCATCTTCATGGGTATAAAAGCAAGATAACTGTTCCAGAATGATTCATAGAGGAATAGAGTGTGTCCAAAAGCCACTGGGTGAGTGTGTAAAGGGTTTTAGCAGAGGGATTGAGGTAGGGTAAGGAAGTTGGTGAAATATTTCCAAATAGTAGGATCACGAGAGCTGACCAGAAGCTATAAATATCCGACAGTTCCCAATAAACCCAATGGAGAAACCTCTTTACCCTGAGATTGGTAAGAATGTGGAATTCACTAGTACAGGGAGTGGTTAAAACCAATAACATAGACCTGTCTTAGGGATACGTGAGATAAAGAGATGAGGGGGAAAGTTATAGAAAGAAATGCTAATAGGGTTAGAGGGAGTGGGTGCCGATTAAGCATAAATACTATCAGCTAGGCCGAATGGCCTATTTCTGTGCTGTACATGCTATGTATGATCAACAGGTTTTTTTTCATTCCTTTGAGTGACTTGGCGTCACTGGCTGGGCACATTTATTGCCCATCCCTTGTTGCCCTTGGAGGACACTTGAGAGTCAACCACATTGGTGTGTCTCTGGAGTCCCACGTAGGCCAGACCAGGTAAGGACAGCAGATTTCCTTCCCTAAAAGACATTACTGAACCAGATTGGTTATTCTGACAATTGACAATGGCTTCATGGTCATCAGTAGATTCCTAATTCCAGATATCTTTTATTGAATTCAAATTCCACCATCTCCCGTGATTGGATTCGAACACAGATCTCCAGAACATGAGCTGAGTTTAATAGTCTAGCGATAATATCACTAAGCCATTGCCTTTCCATGCCAGAGTTTGAAGTTTGGATATGTATTTGAACTGACAAAGTGGTTGATCGAGCGATGGCTACAGAACAATCTTGAGGCTCTGTTGTCCAACAAACTAAACGGTAATAAATGTCTAGACGTGTCTGATTTATTTCCATTTTATTGCAAGTTACAAACCCCTAAACCCCTCAAAAAGTACAGCTTTGGTTATATTCAGTTGTCACCTGACAGTGGGAATGTGGAGAGTCCTCAAAAAGTGAGACAGGTTCTTTCACCCTATGAGCTGTGCGTTCGTTGTTAAGCAGGGCTGAACAATACATTCAGTCAAATTGAACAGTCCCGGGGCCTCTGAGAGACACAGGATGGATGCCTGGGTTTATCTCAACTCCGTCCCTCCTGTTGCATTCGCCTCCCTCACTCTTTGAAACTCCCTCCGTTCTGAGCCACATACCCTTCCTGCTGGCCTCACTGCTTTGGGGAAGGAAGCTGTTCCTTGGGCGAATTCCTGTCCTCTTTCTCTTGCTGACAGCCACAATCTGTGCATGTTTCACTCACAGCTGACGGCCGTGTCTCTGCTGGCTTGCTCTGTGTGCAAAAACAAGCAAATCACATTTTGATTTTTGATTTCATTTATTATTGTCACAGGTATTAACATACAGTGAAAAGTATTGTTTCTTGCGCGCTATATAGACAAACATACCGTTCATAGAGAAGGAAATGAGAGAGTGCAGAATGTAGTGTTATATACAGCTAGGGTGTAGAGGAAGATCAACTTAATGCAAGGTAGTCCATTCAAAAGCCTGACAGTAGCAGGGAAGAAGCCGTTCTTGAGTGGGTTGGTACATGATGTCAGACTTTTGTATCTTTTTCCTGGCAGAAGAAGGTGGAAGAGAGAATGTCCGGGGTCGTGAGGTCCTTAATTATGCTGGCTGCTTTTCTGAGGCAGCGGGAAGTATAGACAGAGCCAATGGATGGGAGGTTGGTTTGCGTGATGGATTGGGCTATGACCTTTTGTAGTTCCTTGTGGTCTTGGGCAGAGCAGGAGCCATACCAAGCTGTAATACAACCAAAAAGAATGCTTTCTATGTGCATCTATAAACTTGCTGAGAACCGTAGCTGAAATGCTAAATTTTTTTAGTCTTTCGAGAAAGTAGATGCATTGATGGGCTTTCTTAACTATACTGTCAGCATGGCGGGGAGCAGGACAGGGCAGGGTCTCGACAGGGGCACAGTACCAAAGGTCAACCGAAACTCAACCATAGCTCAACAGTTGCCTTGGAGTCAGAAGATGGTGGATTAAGATCCTGAGGGATATTAACAGGATGGATGTGGAGAGAACGTTCCCTCTTGCAGGACTTTCCAGAGGTTTTTTCTCAGAGGATTGAGAGTGTCTGCAGTGGGAGCGGAATCTTCAATATTTTTAAGGCAGAGCTAGATAGATTCTCAATTAACAAAGGTGAAAGGTTATCTGGAATGCAGAAGGAGGCCATTCGGCCCGTTGAGCTGTACCTGCCCTTGAAAGAGCAACCTTTCCAGGCCCACACCACTGTTCCCTGCCTGCATTCATTCATTAATTTACCATGGGTAATCCCCCTAATCTAAACATCTTGGCACACTAAGGTGCAATTTAGCATTGTTAATCAACCTAACTCGCACATCTTTGGACTGTGAAAGGAAACTGGAACATCCAGAAGAAACCCACACAGACATGGGGAGAATGTGCAAACTCCACACAGTGACTCAAAGCCGGAATCAAACCCAGGTCCCTGGCGCTGTGCTAACCACTGTGCCACCCACTGTGCCAAACATAATCCAACATTTTTCATTTCATACATGTATTTTTCTTGTTGTTAAATCTAATTAGATGTCCTGTGACTGTTTCTTCACGTTTTAGGGTCAGAATTCTTTCCTGGGATTTTCTCATCTGGTTCTAACACACAAAAACAGCATATTTTTGCAACAAGAAGAATTCTTTACTTCCTCTCTCCTTAATCCTTCCTCATTCGCTTCACCTTCACCAGGGTAGCATGGTGGCACGGTACGTAGTAGGCACCGTACTGCCTACTACGGTGGCAGTAGTTAGCACTGCTGCCTCACAGTGCTGGGGACCTGGATTCAGTTTTGGCCTTGGGTAACTGTGTGGAGTTTATACATTCTCCGTGTGTCTGCATGGGTTTTCTCCAGGTTCTCCGGTTTCCAACTGCACTCCAAAGATATGCAGGTTAAGTTGATTGGATATTATAAATTGACCCATAGTGTCAAGAGACTAGCTAGGCTAAAAATGTGGCATAAGTAGTCTTACAATAACAGGTTAAAAGTCCAATAGGTTTATTTGGAGCACTCGAAAACTTGTGCTATCAAATAAACCTGTTGGACTTTAATCTGCTGTTGTGAGACTACTTACTGTGCCCACCCCAGTCCAATGCCAGCAACACCACATCGTAAATATGTGGGGTAGGGGGATAGGGCCTGGGTGGATTGTGGTCGGTTGCAGATTCGAAGGGCTGAATGGCCTCCTTCTGCACTGTAGGGATTCTATGATTTCTCTCCCAAATCCTCTCACGCTCTGTCTATCTCTATTCTAGTCCCTCTCCCACTCCCTCCATCTCTCCCCTAGCCACCCCCCTCCCCCGTCTCTCACAGTGAAATATCTGGGTTATTTGATGATGTTATTGATGCTCTGTTGAAGCAAGTTATTGTATTATTTTGTTGTGGCTGATGATTGTGTGAGGCTGGGGAGAACTGGGAGTCCCACAGCATCAAGAACTGAACTGGCCGCTGAACGCAACTGATCGGAATATTTACTGGAACTGATCTTCTTGCAAGCGAGAGTCTGGAAGGAGCTTTGTTCTATCTGAGTGGGTCAGGTAATTCCACAGGATGGGAGTGAACGGGAAAGGGATCAGACACAATGAAATCCTCCTCAGTCGGCTCTGCAATTTACCAGGAGTTGACAGTGTAGGCTCACACTGAAATGATTTGCTTGACATGAGTGAATCTCAGTGCGATGTGCCAGTGATAAGCACATCGCAGGAATTAAACCTCCTTCCAACAGTGCCGTCGACAGATAATCGAGAATATGACACACTGTGAGATTACACAGAGAGCTGGCTTCAGAGATGCTCGTTTCAGAATATTATCAGTTACAGTATTGCATGAAGAATTTAGATTGGGAATTCCACCATGGAGCAGAGTATAAAGAACCTCCAGCCAAAAAAGGAAGGGATCCTATTGCCAGAACATCAATATGTTTCGATGTTACTTCAATTTCTAACAAAGGCAAGGCAGTGATGTAGGCAGAATTGGTATAGATCTCGTTATTTCCCCTTCAGTGATGCTGATAGTACACCGTACGCTTTTAAAACACAAGATTTTCATCTCAGCTTTCAGTGGCGTTAGAAGGTGGATGGTCAACTTGCAATGAAAGAGCAACGACAGGACATACACATCCCTCTCATCTCCTGTTGTCAATGGTTCAAACAACTATGTGATTGCAAAACTATGGACTGATTGGAATGAAGGAGTTTGCACATTCTGTCTGTGTGTTTCCTCCGAGTGCTCCCGCACTTAAAGATGTGTAGGTTAGGGAGATTGACCATGCGTAAATTGCCCTGCAGTGTCCCAAGATTATCAGGTTAGGTGGACTGGCCATGTTAAATTGCCCCTTAGTGTCCAAAGATATGTAGTTAGGTGGATTGGTCATATTAAAATTGCCCTGTGGTGTCCCAAGATGTGTAGGTTAGGTGGATTGACCATGGTGGACTGCCCTTCAATGTCCCATGATATGTAGGTTAGGTGGATTGGCCATGCTGAATTACCCTTGAGTATCCCAAGATATGTGGGTTAGATGGATTGGTCATGTTAAATTGCCTCTTAGTGTCCCAAAATGTGTATGTTAGGTGGATTGGCCATGCTAAATTGTCCTGTAGTGAACCAAAATATGTAAGTTACATGGATTGGCCACATTAAATTGCCTCTCAATGTCCCAAGGTGTGTAGGTTAGAGGGATTGGCAGGGTAAATATGTGGGGCTTCGGGGATAATGCCTGGGTGAGATGAACTATCAGAGACTAAGTGCAGGCGCAATGGGCTGAATAGCCTCTTTCTATCCCTACATAGAATTCTGTAGGGATTCTATGATTTTATTCCAGGAGAAATTCTTGCTTTACCCAGTGCTTGGTAAGTTGACTGACAAAGAATAACATCTTTAGAGTCTTCGATAAAATCTACCGGCTATAAAGTTTGGAAGATTTACCTCATTGAAACATTGTCAGATTCTGAGGGAACTTGACAGCACGGACCCTGAAAGGATGTTTTCCTTTGTGAGTGAGACCAGGACCAGAGGACACAATTTAAAAATAAGGCCTCTCCCATTTAAGACGGACACGAGGAGAAATTATCTCTCTCAGAATATTGTGAGCCTGTGGAACTCTCCTTCTCAGACAGTGTTAGAGAAGAGGGCGACGGAAAATTTTTAAAGGTTGAGGTAGATTCTTGACTAATAAGAGAGTTAAAGGTTATCGAGAGTCAGTGGGAAGGTACCATTTATATTGCAGTCAGATTAGCCATGATCTTACTGAATGGCAGAGCAGGCTCGAGGGGCCGAATGGCCTATTCCTGCTCTTAATTTGTACGTCCTTATGTGAGGCTAATACTCATTATTCTGTAGAAATGCTTAAGATTTTACAATTAATCTTACTTCAATAATAAATTAAATGAATTATCCGACCTATTACTGTCTCCAGCTTTATGAGCTTGCTTAATGGATAAAGGACTCATCCGAACATCCACAACCCATTTAAAATAAAAGAATTGAGTGGGGATATGGAGTTGGACAGAAGGATATTGGAGGGATCAATGGGATGGGTATGGGTGGAGGCTTCAGTTGGGGGTTCGGGTGGGGATGGGGGGAAGGTGTGGGTTTTAGGACTGGTTTGGGAGGGGGGATTTGCAGCCACCCGTGAAAGCACACAGCATCTCATTGTAATGTCTCATTTGAAAGGCAGCACCTCTGACAGTGTGGCACTCCCTTTGTACTGGCAGTGTGCCAGCCTGTATATGTACTGGTGACTCTGAACCCACAACATTCGGAGAATCAGTCTGGTAATCCTTCTCTGCACTCCCACTAGAGCGAGAACATTCTTTCTCAGAATAGGAGACCAAAACTGCACACATTACTCCTCACCAAGGCCCTGTACAATTGCAGCAATTCATCCTTGTCCCTGTAATCGAAACCTCTCGCTGTGAAGCCCAACATTCCAGCTGCCTGAACAGAGAATGCTGGAAAATCTCAGCAGGTCTGACTACATTTGTGGAGAGAGAATAGAGCCAGCGTATTGAGTCAGACTCTACTCTCTCTTCACAGATGCTGACAGACCTGCTGAGATTTTCCAGCATTTTCTCTTTTTGTTTCAGATTCCAGCATATTTTGTCTTTATCATACCATTTGCTTTCTTTATCGCCCTGCTGCACCTGCATGCTTACCTTCAGCGACTGGTGCACGAGGACAGCCAGATCCATCTGCACATTCCCCTCTCCTAATTTATGGCCATTCCGTTGGCGACAGTCACTGTTTACCCAGAGAGTTTTTTTTTTAAGTTTTATTTATCAGTGTCACAAGTAAGGCTTGAAGTTACTGTGAAATTCCTCTAGACGCCACACTCTGGTATCTGTTCGAGTCAGTGCATCTAACAACACATCTTTCGGACTGTGGGAGGCAACCGGAACACCCGGAGGAAACCCATGCAGACATGGGGAGAATGTGCAGATTCCATGCAGACAGGGTCGGTGGCGTTGTGAGGCAGCAGTGCCAATCACTGGGTAATCACCGTGCCACCCACAGAGTGGTGAGAATGGGAGCAGCTGAGGTGAGTCGAGTCGATGCATTGGAAGGGTTAGAAGAGGAAAAGGGATAGAAGGACAGGCAGGTAGGGTGAGGTGGAGTGAGGTATGAGAGAGCTGAATAGCCAGTTTCCGAGGGGTATAGTCACTGTGGTTGAAATACACGGTGCTGCCTGCAGATGGCACTGCTTGCCTTGTAGTGAGCAGCTCCCAGGCAGGGCAGGACGGGAGAGAGTTATGGCAGCAATATAGAGAGAGGGGAGCCAATTTGGGATTTATTTCGTAGCAATTAACAATAAAGCAAACAGTACTCAAGACCCGAATAAATCATGAAATGCCAGCAAATCTCCCACTCAACAGCTGCGAAATAGGAAATATAAATAAAATCTCTCAAAGTATAGAGAGAGAGAGACAGAGAGAGAGAGAGGGAGGTCTGAGATAACAATACTGGGGCTTTACTGTCTCCTTTCTCCCGCCTGCTCAGGTATGTTGCGTGTGTGTGTTATGACGTGCTGTTCTCCCTTCCCCCAGCCTGATCCCATTGTCCTCGCACCATTCAGCTCAATGTCAAGCCCACTTTGCAGTTTTCAAAAATACACTTGTGTCTGTGCGGCTAGGGCTTATAAAAACGAAACAAAGCAAGCATTAACAAAGGAGAAACTCTATCTCCCTGCGTTCCCCCTATCCGTCCCAACTCACACATTTTCCAGCGGGAAGTAATCCCCCGAGCAGGATGGAAAGAGAAATGACGAATCGCTTCTGGGAAAGGGTGAATGAAGCGGGAGTGAGGGGGAGAGAGAGAGAGAGAGAGAGAGAGTCAGTGCCTTGGTGGAAAGAAGCAAAGGGGCAGAGAAGGGAGATTGAAGTAAGTGGGGGAGGGTGGAATAAAGAAGGGAGGAAGGTGCAGCCAGAGGAAGAGAAAGAGGGAGAAGGAAAGACAGAAGAGCAGCAGTGGGGAAATGAATGGCAAGAGGAAAGAGTGAGGCAGAGAAGAGAAAAGGCAGAGTGGAAGAAAAATGAGATGGAAGGATAGTGAAGACGGCGAATAGGATAGAGAATGAGTGCAGAGAAATAGAGAGCGTGTAAGAGTGTGAAAGAGAAAGTGGTATCTGAGAGAGAGTACAGTTGGTGAGACAGAAAGAAAGTGGGAGAGATGACAAGTTCTTTTGTTTTCATTTAAAGAATGTGAGTGTCATTGACCAGGCCAGCATTTATTGCCCATCCCTAATTGCCCTTGAGCTGCCGTCTTGAACTGCTCAGAAGTGTAGGTACACCAACAATGCTATTGGAGTTCTGGGATTTTGACCCAGCCACAGTGGGGGAATAGTGATATATTTCAAAGTCAGGACAATGTGTGTTGTCATTTTAAGGGAAGCTAATCCACCAGTCCCAAAACAAATCCAATCTTCCATCATTACTATCATGTGGAGTTGCTGGCATTGGACTGGGCTGGACACAGTAAATAGTCTAATAACACCAGGTTAAAGCCCAACAGGTTTATTTGGTAACACGAGCTTTCGGAGCATTGCCTATTCATTAGGTGAATGACTTAGCGTTCCGAAAGCTCGTGCTACCAAATAAACCTGTTGGACTTCAACTTGATGTTGTGAGAGTACTTATCGTTGCTATCTTAACAGAACCATCCAATAATCTGGAATTTTACTGAGAGAGGTTGAGTGAACACATGACAGGTCATTTCTGCAATATCCGATATATTATTTCAATGTTACTCCCTCAAACAGTCTCTGTTTTAGACGATTGGCCCTTACATAGTCCAATCAATGCACCCTGATCTGTCATCTTTGGGATATTAGCTTGGAGGGGGACCTCTGTGTGATGGATACCGCCAGGTATCTGCTGCTTTTGTCCTTCGAGATGGTAGTGATTGTGGGTTTGGAAGGTGCTGTCTAAGGAACTTTAGTGAGTTGCTGCAGTGCATCTTGTAGATGGTACACATTGCTGCCACTGTACGTCAGTGGTGGAGGGAGTGGATGTTTGTGGAAGGGGTGCCAATCAAGTGGACTGCTTTGTCCTGATGGTGCCGAGCATCTGGAGCTGCACCCATCCAGACAAGTGGAAAGTATTCCATCACACTCCTGACTTGTGCCTTGTAGGATTCTGTGAATTTCACAAAGAGATAGCTTGTGAGGGAAAAAGTGCGGGTTCAACTGTGATGCTGGCAAGGTCAAATAGCCTTGATTCAAACGTGAAGAATGTTCAGTTTGAGAGCTGATGCCCAGTAACAGGTCACCCTGTAGATTGTCAGCCGTGGCTCCGATGGTGACATCCTGACCTCCCAATCAGGAGGTCATGGGTGAACTGAGACCTGAGCACAAAAGCTAGACCAGCACTCCCAGGGGACGGGGGTATGCTGCAGTGTCAGTGAAACGGCTGTTTGTTACCTTGTGTTCATTTATTAGTGTCACAAGTAGGCTTACATTAACACTGCAATGAAGTTACTGTGAAAATCCTCTCATCGCCACGCTCCGGTGCCTGTTCGGGTACACTGAGAGAGAATTTAGCACGGCCAATGCACCTAACCAGCACATTTATTGGACTGTGGGAGGAAAACGGAGGAAACCCATGGGGACATGGGGGGAATATGCAGACATTGCGCACACAGTGACCTAAGCCAGGAATCGAGCCTGGGGCCCCAGCGCTGTGAGGCACAGTGCTAACCACTGTGCACCATGCTGTCTCTAGGCACTCTTGAGGGCTCCCGTCTGCCCTCTTGGTGGGTGCATAAGATCTCGCACCCACCAGAGAGGAAGAGCAGGGGGTGTCCTTCTCAGTGAGCTGGCCAATCTGGATCCCTCAATGCACATTACAGATGACAGGCGATTTGGCCATTGTCCCATTGCTGTTTTGTGGGACCTTGCTGTGCATTAATCGGCGGCAGAATTTCCTGCATCACACAGTGACTAGACTTCAGTAAGCCCTTCACTGGCTGCGGGGCACTCTGGGATGTTGTGTGACTGGGAAAGGTTACAGGAATGTGAAATCTTCTTTTCTTGCAGCGTACAAAGCACACTTTGATCAAGGTTCCTGAGGGAGAGGAAGCATTCATTAACAATTTTGCTGAGATCTTGCATCGTGACAGAGAAGCTGCGTTAGGAACCGTGTTTTTCTTGTTTTGAAACTGCAGCCATCTCAGGGGATCCCGATACCTGTAAGGTTAACTGTCTCTGCATTGGTAAAATTAGAGGCAGCATCAGGGTTCGAGTCCGGGACAGACACTGTCAGTAATCCGCTCATATCTTCGTTTTCCACGTAAGCTACTCTCTCACAACATAAACATAAGAAATAGTACTGGTCGGCTATTCGGCCCTTCAAGCCCACTCTGCCGTTCAATGGATGATTACTGATTTTATCCCTCGATTCTACCTACCTGGGGCAGAATGGTGGCACAACGGTTAGCGCTGCTGCCTCACAGTGCCAGGGACCCAAGTTCAATTTGGGCCTTGAGTCACTGTCTGCGCAGAGACTGCACATTCTCCCCATGTCTGTATGGGTTTCCTCCGACAGCTCCGGTTTCCTCCCACATTCCAAAGGTGTGCAGGTTAGGTGGATTAGCAGGTTAAATATAGGGGGTGATGGGGATAGGGCCTGGGTAGGATACTCTCTCGGAGAATCAGAATAGACCTGATGGGCCAAATGGCCTCCTTCTGTACTGTAGAGATATCCACAGTATTCTCATATCCCTCCGTACACAGCAATCTATCCACTTCTTGTGTGGACATACTGGACGATCGAGATCCCACCACTCTCTTGAGTTAGAAAATTCCAAAGATTCACAATCCTCTGAATGAAGAGGTTTCTTACCTCAGTCCTTATTTTGGGATTATTCTGCTTACATCCCAGATTCTTTGACTGGGGAAGACATTTTCTCAGCATTTAACTCCTCGAGCCCCTTACTCATTCTCTACATTTCAACGAGATCACCTCCAATTATCCCAAACCCCAAGGAACACATGCCTAATTTACTCAACCTTTCCTTAAAGGACAATTCTATCCTCACAGGAATCAGCCTCGCAAACCTTCACTGCATTCCCTCCAGAGCAGATATATCCTTCCTTAGGGAAGGTGAACTTCAAGTGTGACCTCAGTGACTATCCCTATAATAAGACTTTTGAAGTTCTATTTCGAGGGCCAAAGGCCCTATACTGCGCTGTAATATTGTAATCTGATGTTGCTACACCACGTGCCCCCATTTTGGTTAACCCATTGCAGAAAGCATCAGAGGACGAGCAAGGAAATTTACAGGGATGTTGCTAGGAATGGAAAATTGCAGCAATGAGAAAAGATTGGGATTGTTCTCCCCAGAACAGAGGGGGTCGAGGGGAGATGTACAAGATGGTGAAGGGCCTGGATTGTGAAAGACTTCAGATCAGTAACTAGGGAGGGTATAGATTCCAAGTGATCAGCAGAAAGATTAGAGGCAAGATGAGGATCACTTTGAAATAGGATCTTTTATTTCCACCTGAGAGGGGAGATGAGGCCTTTCTTTAAAACCTTATGTGACAGTGCAGCACCCCCTCAGTACTGTCCTAGAAATATCACACAATCACCGAACTGGTGCAAGAGGAGGCCACTTGGCCCATCGAGCCTGCACTGGCTGCAAACGAGCAACTCATCTCGTGCCATTCCCCCCACCTTCTCTCTGTAACGCTGTACATTCTTCCCATTCAGACAGCAGTCTAATTCCCTTTCAGACACTTTCATTGAAGCTAAGTCCACCCCACTCTCGGGCAATGCATTCCAGGCCCAAACCACTGGCTGTGTGGAAAATCTTTTCCTCCTATCATTTTTACTAATTACTAAGTACTCTCACATTCTCAATCTTTTCATGAATAGCTCCAGTTTCTCTGGAATTTTAGGCTCAACTCTCTGGAACCATAGAATCCTTTTGATTTAAAAAATTGATTTATTATTGTGTCATGTGTTGGGGTACAGTGAAAAGTATTGTTTCTTGCGCACTATACAGACAAAGCATACTGTTCATAGAGAAGGAAAGGAGAAAGTGCAGAATGTAGTGGGAAAGAGGTCATTCGGCCCATCAAGCCTGTACTGACTCTCTGAAAGAGCACTCTACCCAGACTCATTCCCCCACCTATCCCTGTAACTTGTCACATTTCCCATGGTCATTCCACCCAACCTGCACATCTTTGGAATGTGGGAGGAAACCCATGCAGAGACATTGAGGATGTGCGCAGACAGTGACCCAAGGAGGGAATTGAACCTGTGTCCCTGGCGCTGTGAGGCATCAGTGCTAACCACTGTGCCATTGTGCCACCCAAGTGGGATTATGGGAATAGAAAGCTGACAATCTTCCTATTCCTTCTTGCCCTCACAGTGCCAATTCTTTTGCCAGCCCTGCACCATTTTTCACAGGATCGCTGCCTTTAATTAAGTGACAAATAAAGCTGAACGATACCAAGTAGGCAAGGTGGCAGGAAGGCCGCCTGTGATTGGAGGGTATTGGACCAGAGGGGATGTCCAAAGAGCTACATGATGTTTGCTTGTGGTTGTGTTTAAAAGGCACAAGCATTCGCGGCAGAGCAATGAAGAATCTTTAATCGCTGAAGGATATTGATTGTTTTGAATATATGCCACTCGTTACATCAGCTGCTGTAAAAACTAAGAGATGCAGTTAAGAGGCACTCAATTCTGGCTAATCGAGAATGTGAAGCCCCAACAAAGACTTTATTGATGAGTGTGTTTTGAAACAATTCAGGAGCCGACATTCCTCAATCCGTCAATCACTGGGAAAATCGAGCACTTTTCACAGCAAATTAACACGACATCCATTACCCCCAACTCCCACCCCCACCAAGTATCTGCCTAGGTTTCAGTCAATACACCAGCGTTTGCATGTCAATTCACAGCTTGTTGGGGCGTGCTCAATACCAGAACAAGAATAGAATCACAGAATTGTTAGAATGCACAAGGAGGCCATTCGGCCCACTGCGGCTTTCCTGGCTCTCTGAATGAACAATTCACTTGATGCCATTCTCTCACCTTCTACCCCGTAACTTTGACATCCTTACATTTTCCCCAATCCCCATTGAAAGCCACAGTTCATTGAACCAGCCTCCATCACACTCTCAGGCAGAGTATTCCAAACCCAAACCACTCGTTGCATGGAAAAGCTTCTTCCTCATGTAATTATTAGACTAAGGAACTATTACACCAAGGAAATGTGGCATGTCAGCTATGACTCTCACCAGCTTTTACAGATGCACCATAGAAAGCATTCTTTCTGGTTGTATCACAGGTTGGTATGGGCTCCCGCTCTGACCAAGGACCGTGAATGTAGCCCAATCCATCACTCAAACGAGCCTCCCATCCACTGACTCTATCTGTACTTCCCGCTATCTCGGAAAAGCAGCCAACATAATTAAGGAGCCCACGTACCCCGGACATTCTCTTTCCCATCTTTTTCTGTCGGAAAGAAGATACAGAAGTCTGAGGTCAAGTACCAACTGACTCAGGAACAGCTTCTTCCCTGCTGCTGTTAGACTTTTGAATGGACTTACCTCACATTAAGTTGATCTTTCTGTACACCCTAGCTAGGACTGTAACACTACATTCTCCACTTTCTTGTTTCCTTCTCTATGAACGGTATACCCCATTTGTATACCGCACAAAAAACAATACTTTTCACTGTATGCTGATATATGCAACAATAATAAACAAATCAAATCAAAAACTATTGGTGTCATTATGAACTACTGTAAATCTGTGCCTCTCGGTCACAAGCCTTTCATGAGTGAACAGTTTCTCTCTGTCCAGACCACTCATGGTTTGAATATCTCTATCAGATCTCCTCTCAGCCTTCAAGAAAAAACAGTCTCAAATTCTCCAATGTCTCTTCACAGCTGAAATTTCCCATCCTGGAACCATCCTTGTCAATCTTCACCACACTCTTTCCAATGCCTTCACATCTTTCCAATAGTGTGGCACTCAGAACTATACGAAATACTCCAACTGAGGCCACACTGATGATAGAAGTTTACAATATCCGAAGAGGCACAGATAGGATGGATAGTTAGAGACCTTTTCCCAGGTATAAAGGTCAACCAGAAGAAGGCACAAGTTCAAGGTGAGAGGGGGTAAATTCAGGGCAGACATGCAGGGAAAGTTTTTCACACAGAGGGTGGCGAACACACTGTCAGTAGAGGTGGTAGAAGCAGACACAGTAGCAACGTTCAAGACTTTTCTTCATAGACACATGAATACATGTTGAACAGAGAGTTAGAAACTCTAATAAATAGTGGGTAATAAATAGTAGGTCTAAGTAAGGACTAGGAATCAAAATTTAAGTTTATTTATTAGTGTCACAACTAGGCTTATGCTAACACTCAATGAGGTTACTGTGAAAATACCCCAGTCACCATACTCCAGCACCTGTTTGAGAGAGAATTTAGCATAGCCAATCCACCTCAGCAGCATGTCTTTTAGACTGTGGGAGGAAACCCAAGCAGACTCGGGGAGAATGTGCAAACCCACACAGACAGAGACCCAAGCCGGGAATCGAACCAGGATTCCTGTCGCTATGAGGCAGCAGTGCTAACCACTGTGCCACTGTACTGCCCATCAGCATAGGCTTGGTGTGCTGAAGAGCCTGTTCGTGTGCTGGATTGTTCTTTGCTCTCTTGTATAAATTTAACATAATATTGTTGTTCCTGTACTATTAGTCTTATTAATAAAGCCCAGAATACTATGTGCTTTATTAACTGCTCCCTCCTGCCACCTTCAATGATTTATAAACATGTATATCCAGGTCTCTCTGCTCCTGCACCCCTTCAGAGTTATACACTTTGCTTGTATTATTTCTGCAAGATTTTCCAACCAAAATGAATCACTTTCACCTTTTTCCCATATTGAACTTCATCTGCCATCTGTCAGCTCACTCTACCAACTTATTTCTATTCTTTTAAAATTCTACACTATTCTCACGGTTTACAATACTTGCAAGATTCATATCACCTGCAAACTTTGAAATGGTCCCCAGAACACCAAGATTTAAATCATTAATACATATCAGGAAAAGCAAGAGTCCCAACACCGACCATTGGGGAACAACATCACAGACCTTCCTCCAATCCGGAAAATATCCATAGACCATTATTTCGCGTTTCCTCTCACTCAGTCAATTATTCAATCTAATATCACCATGCAAAATTCAATTACCCGCAGATAGTCACCAATAAATCAATAACAACTTCATTATTGAGAGAGTGCTGAGAATGTGGAACTCGTTACAGCAAAGCTGAAGTGAATAGAGATCATAGAATCTACAGTGCAGAAGGAGGCCATTCGGCCCATTGAGTTGCACCAACAACAATCCTACCCAGGCCCTGACCTATCTCTGTAATCCACATATCTGCTCTCCTAATCCTCCTGACATTAAGCGGCAACTTAGCATGGCTAATCAACGTAACCAGCATATATTTGGACTGTGGGATGAAACCCACACAGACACGGGGAGAATGTGCAAACTCTGCACAGACAGTGACCCGAGCTAGGAATTGAACCCAGGTCCCTGGTGCTGTGAGGCAGCAGTGCTAACCACTGTGCCACCGTGCTGCCCTCAAAGTTACATTGAGTTGTGGTAGAATAAAAAAGGAGAAACTATTTGTCTTGACAGAAACCAGTAATTATGACTCAGTGGACAGCACCTTTGCCCCTGACTCAAAATGTTCATGGAATCTAAGGACAGTACAGCACAGAAGGAAGCCATTCAGCCCATCATGTTTATCAGCTCTTTCAAGAAACAATCCAATCAGTCCCACTCTCCCCTCTCTTTCCTGTGTCCTCTGCAATCTTTTCTACTTCAAGTAATTCCCTTTTGAAGGTGACTTTTTTGGGCAATGCATTGCAAATTCTAACCACTCATTGTGTGACACAATTCCTCCTCATATTCCTCTGGCTCCTCTGCCAAGATCGCAGGTTCAGGATTAACTGTGGAGATTTGAGCGCATGATCTCGACTGATATGGTGGTGAAATACCGAGGAGGTGCTGCACTGCTATCTTTCAGATAAGACATAAAAGTTCAAGCTCAAATAAGGGGTAAAATTCTTACAGGGATGCAGGAGCACAGTGACCTGGGTGTATATACACATAGATCATCAAAGGTGGCAGGATAGGTGGGGAGAGCAGTTAATAAAGCATATAATATTCTTGGCTTTATTAATAGGGGCGTAGAGTACAAGAGCAAGGAGGTTATGATGAACTTATACAAGACATTAGTTAGACCTCAAATGGAATATTGTATACAGTTCTGGGTGATACACTATAGGAATGATGTGAACCTACAGGAGGAAATGCAAAATGGGTTTACAAGAATGATTCCAGGGATGAGGAGAAATTGGAGAGGCTGGAACTGTTCTCCCTGGAGAGAAGTAGGCTGAGAGGAGATTTGATGGAAATGTTCAAAATCATGAGGGGGCTGGATAGAGAAGAGAGGGAGATACTTATAAAAGGATCGAGAAGGAGAGGGCACAGATTGAAAGTGATTTACAAAAGAAGCAAATGCGATGTGAGAAAAATCTTTTTCATCCAGTGAGTGGTTGGGGTCTGGAACGCACTGCCTGGGAGTGCGGTGGAGGCAGGTTCAATTGGGGCATTCAAGAGGGCAGTAGGTGATTACTTGAATAGAAACAATGGGCAGGGGTTATGGGGAAAAAGGGGCAGGAGAATGACACTAAGTCCATGATGCTCGTTTGGAGAGCTGGTGTATACATGATGGGCCAAATGGCCTCCTCCTGTGATTCTGACAGGGCTATTTGTGGAAGAGCAGGCGGAGTCCCCCTATGTTTGGGACAATCTTTACCCTTCAACCAATATCCCTGAATTATCTGGTCATTATCAAGTTGTTGTTTGTGGGAGCTCGCTGTGGATAAACTGACTATAGCACTTCCTAAATTACAACAGATCGTACATTTCAAAAAATACTTCATTGGATGTGAATCACTTTGGGAAGTCCTGACGTTTGAAAGGCGCTATATAAATGCAAGTCCTTTCCTTCAAACAGCCCACAGATGAATCACTGGGACAGTTTGGAACTTTTCCATGGCTTATTGAACCAGTTACGCAATGGAAAGAGCTCACTGATACTCAGGCTCTGACAGACTGAGGGAGCACTGTGTTTCTGGGCCTGTTTTACGTCAACAGCTTTCAAGCCTGAGTCTGCGTCACGGACACCTGTCCCACCCCCACAGCAGATGGAGTGATGAGAGCCGTCCCAGTCAGAGTCAGCCTCTCTCACATGTGATGACATGGACAGAACGTGCGAGTGAAATCTAAAAGGCAGAGCCCACTGGAGGAGCCGGATGGCGGGGGTTAGTTCTGAGTCACGGCTAGACAGGGAGGCCTACACTTCAGGCTGTGGTCTGTACCTAAAGAGCGGATCTCAGTGAGCTCCGACAGCTACAACTCGCTTTGTACCACTGGGCGCTGCCGGGAGTGATGCAATCAGTTCGAGACTGCAATCCTGATAAATTGAAGCTTGGTGGAACTGCGATCATTGGGCTGTTGTGGAATGGATTTGATTTGATTTGACTTATTATTGTCGCATGTATTCACATACAGTGAAAAGTGTTGTTTCTTGCGCGCTGCACAGAGAAAGCATACCGTTCATAGAGAAGGAAAGGAGAGAGTGCGGAATGTAGTGTTACAGTCATAGCTAGGGTGTAGAGAAAGATGAACTTAGTATGAGGTAGGTCTGTTCAAAAGTCTGACACCAGCAGGAAAGAAGCTGTTCTTGAGTCGGTTGGTACGTGACCTCAGGCTTTTGTATCTTTTTCCCAATGGAAGAAAGTGGAAGAGAGAATATCTGGGGTGTGTGGGGTCCTTAATTATGCTGGCTGCTTTTCCAAGGTAGCAGGAAGTGTAGACAGAATCAATGGATGGGAGTCTGATTTGTATGTGGATTGGGCTACATTCACGACCTTTTGTAGTTTCTTACGGTCTTGAGCAGAGCAGGAGCCATACCAAGATGTGACACAACCAGAAAAAATGCTTTCTATGGTGCATTTGTAAAAGTTGATGAGGGTCGTAGCTGAGATGCCAAATTTCCTTAGTGTTCTGAGAAAGTAGAGGCGTTGGTGGGCTTTCGTAACTAATAATATTGGCATGGGGGGGACCAGGACAGATTGTTGGAGAGGAGAACCTGATGATTAAATAGTCTCAAACACACTCTGTACATGTGACTGAACATGGGAGCTTTTGCCAGTATCATGAATCACAGAAATCCCTCAGTGCAAAAAGATGCCATTTGTCCCAAGTGCCACGGCTGCTCTGGAACACTGCAGCAATCAAGGAAGCATTATAGAGTTATAGAGGTTTACAGCATGGAAAAAGGCTCTTTGGCCCAACTTGTCCATGCTGCCCTTTTTTTGGAAACATTAAGCTAGTCCCAATTGCCCGTATTTAGCCCATATCCCTTGATACACATTGTACCCATGTAACCGTCTAAATGCTTTTTAAAAGACAAAATTGTACCTGTCTCTAATACTCCCTCTGGCAGCTTGTTCCAGACACTCACCACCCACTGTGTGAAAGAACTATCTCTCTGTATACTTTTGTATCTCTCCCCCCTCACCTTAAACCTATGCCGTCTAGTTTTAGATTCCCCTAATTTTGGGAAAAGTTATTAACTATCTAGCTGCTCCGTGCCCCTCCATTATTTTATAAACCTCTATAAGATTACCCCTAAGCCTCCTACCCTCCAAGGAAAAAAGTCCCAGTCTATCCAGCCTGTCCTTATAACTCAAACCATCAAGTCCTGGTAGCATCCTTGTAAATCCTAGGTTTTATCCCTCGCTGAGATTCGGTGCGGAATTGCACAGCAAGTTTCCCTGTCCAGTTTCTGCTCTGGGTTACACTGGTGGATCTTTGCTGGAACAGGAGGTGAGGTCGGACAATCAGCCCTGGGTCCCCAAGTTCAAGCACTATCTCATGAACCACAAGTGTGGATGTTGAGTGGACTTTGGCTGAGGTGCTGGCTCCAAACACAGTAACCCCATAACTACCCAGCAGATAACTGTTGAGCCTTCACATGACAACTCCACGGGCAGGAAGGGAATGGGTGACCTGGCAGGCAGAGAGAGCTAGGCAGGCAGTGCAGGGATCTCCTGTGGCTATTTCTCTGCAAAACTGATATATTTTATATATAAATCTCCAGGTCCTAATAATCTTTATCCCAGAGTACTTAAGGAAGTGGCCCTTAAGAAATAGTAGATCCGTTGGTGGTTATTTTCCAAAATTCTTTGGACTCTGGACTGTTTCCCTACAGATTGGAGGCTAGCTAATATAAGCTCATGATTCAAAAGAGGAGGGATGGAGAAAACAAGGAGCTAGGGACCAGTGAATCTAATATCAGAATGGGGAAGTTGTTGGAGACCATTAGCAAGGATTTCATAACTGGGTATTTGGAAAGCAGTGGTATAATCAGACAAAATCAGCATGGATTTACAAAACAGATATCATGCTTGACGAATCTAATGGAATTCTTTGAGGACATAGAGTTGACTGAGAAGAACCAGTGGATGTGGTTTATTTAGACTTTCAGAAAGCTTTTGACAAGGTCTCGCACAACAGACTACTATGTAAAGTTTAAACACATGGGGTTGCAGATAATGTCTTGATATCTGTTAGCAGATTCGTAGCAAAGAGTTGGCATAAATGAGTCTTTTTCTGATTGGAAGTCAGTGACTTGTAAGGTTCCAGAGGGATCTGTGCTAGGACCCCAAATGTTCACATTATATATTAATATAGATTTGGACAGGGAATTGTATGTATCATCTCCAAACTTGCAGATGGTACAAAATTGGGTGGGAGGTGAGCTGTGAAGAAGATTCAGAGATGCTTCAGTGTGATTTGGACAGGCTGAGTGTGTGGGCATCTGCATGGCAGATGCAGTATAATGTGGATAAATATGAGGTTATCCACTTTGGTAGCAATAATAGGAAGACATTGTCATGTGAATGGCTGTAATTGAGAGAGGCGGATACTCAACGAGACCTTGGTGTCCTCGTGCATCAGTCGCCGAAAGGAAGCGTGCAGGTACAGCAGGCAGTCAAGAAGGAAAATGGTATAGAACATAGAACATAGAACAATACAGCACAGAACAGGCCCTTCGGCCTTCGATGTTGTGCCGACCAAAATAAAAAGCAATGCCCCTCCTAACTAAACCATTCCCTTCTCATCCATATACTTATCAACTAACCTCTTAAACGCCACCAAACTTGGCGCATCTACAACAGCTGCAGGCAGGGCATTCCACTCCCTAATCACTCTTTGAGTAAAGAACCTACCTCTGATATCCGTCCTATAACTCATACCCCTTAATTTAAAGTTGTGTCCCCTCGTGCTAGCTTTCTCCATCCTAGGAAAAAGGCTATCACTGTCCACCCTATCCAAACCTCTAATCATCTTATATGCTTCAATAAGATCCCCCCTTAGCCGCCTCCTTTCTAACGAAAACAACCTCAAATCCTTCAACCTCTCTTCATAGGACCTGCCCTCCATACCAGGCAACATCCTGGTAAACCTCCTCTGTACCCTCTCCAATGCCTCCACATCTTTCTTATAATGTGGGGACCAGAACTGCACACAATACTCCAAGTGCGGCCGCACTAGAGTTTTGTACAGTTGCAACATGATGCTGCGGCTCCGAAATTCAATCCCCAATGTTGGCCTTCATAGCGAGAGGATTTGAGTATAGGGATAAGGATGTTTTACTGCAGTTGTATAGGGTGTTGATGAGTCTACATCTGCAGTACCGTGTGCAGTTTTGGTGTCCATATCTGAGGAAGGATATCCTTGCTATAGCGAGAGTACAGTGAAGGTTAATCAGGCTGATTCCTAGAATGGGAGCTCTGTCAATGAGGGGAGATTAAGTCGGTTACAATAATGTTCACTGGAGTTTAGAAGCGTGAGAAGGAATCTCATAGAAATTTCTAAAACTCTAACAAGGTTAGATTCAGAAAGGATGTTCCTAATGTTAGGGGAGTCCAGGCTCATAGTTTGAAGATAAAGGGGTAAACATTTTTGAACTGAGGTGAAAAGAAATTTCTTCACTCAGAGAGTGGTAAATATATAGAATTCACTACCACAGAAAATAATTGAGGCCAAAATGTCTGATTTCAAGAAGAAATTTGATGTAGCTCATGGGACTAAAGGGATATGGGGGGAAGGGGATCAGGATACTGAATTTGGTATCAACCACAATTAAGATGAATGGTGGAGCAGGTTCGATGGGCCGAATGTCCTTTTTCTGTTTCTATGTAACTAAGCATTGGGTGGGGCACCGCAGGGTGTCTCTCTCTCTTGCTTACCATATATCCCAGGGCCGGGGGAGTGCTTCAGATGTTCCGAGGCTGCAAAAAGCGCTACACAAATACAGGGGTTTTTCCTTTTCATGAGGCACTGTGCTTCAAGAGGCACTCAGAAGAAAGGAGGCAACATGATGGTATCAACAAGAAAAGTTGAAGATTTTAACCTTAAAATTGGAGCTCGATTTGTGGGAATCATTTCGTCTCCCCAGTGTTGCTGGATGTCAAGTTAAAATTTATACGATCAGAGCTGTGAAGTCATTGTTGGGTATAGGGATTAAGGTTCTGATCCAACAGGATGACAGAACAAGCATGAGAGGTTGAATGGCCTGTTCAGCAGTGGAAACATGTTAACAATGTTGAGACGCTGAGGGATCTGGACAAGGCAGACATGGAGAAACTATTCCCAATCACGAGAGAATCGAGAATGGGAAGGCATGGATTTAAAGTAATTGGCAAAGGCGATATGAGGATAAACCTTTTCACACAGCCAGTGGTTTAGATCTGGAAAGCACAGCCCGAAAATGTGGCTAAACCAAAACAATTGAGAGGGAATCAGATTGTTAAAGACGCATAGAAACGAGAAGCAGGAGTAGGACATTCAGCCCTTCAAACCTGCGCTCCACCATTCATTATAATCATGGCTGATCATTGTATTCAATATCCTGATCCCACCTTCCTCCCATATCCCTTGATCTCTTTAGGCCCAAGAGCTAAATCGAATTCCTTCTTGAAATCACAGAGCCTTTTGGCACCAACTACTTTATGAGTTTGTGAATTCCACCACTCTCTGGGTGAAAAAATTTCTCCTCACCTCAGTTCGAAAAGGTTTAACCCTTATCCCCAAACTATGACCCCCTAGACTCTTTCTGAAGCTACCCTGTCCAACCCTGTTAGAATTTTATAAGTTTCCAAAAAGAAAGACTATGGCAGAGTGAAGACGGGAGAGAGGCACCAAGTGAAATGCTCATTCGGAGAGTTAGTGTATACACGATGGGCTGAATGGCCACCTTCCGCAATGTAACAATTCCTACGTGAATACAAACATCAGCCTAATCCTCCCTCTCTCTGGTTCCATCTGAAAATGAGCCTAAAGCCCTGATCTTACCAGATCATTAATAAACGGTACCAAGCACCAGAAATGTAATCAGAAAGCATCCGTGTCGCTTCATCGGTTTAAGCTTCCTGCTGAAACCAAATAAAATATTTGAAAATGATCTTTGTTTTGTTCATTTAATTCTGAGGGCTTTCTGTGACAATGAATAATGTTGCAGTGCAGTCGCTACAGAATACCACAATAGTGCAACGGATACCAAGCAAAACTCTGATGTTTTTTTCCGCCCATACCTGAACCTAATGGATGATAATTGCTTATTTATGGAAGTCCTCCTGATTGCAGACCTATTATCTGAGCTTGCTTTATGTGTTTCAATGCACAATTTCCCATAACGATGATTAAACAGCCTGATCAGTTGTAAATGTCACCACACATCATCCTTTCTGTTTACTAATTCTTCCTCCAACACCGCGGCATTTCGAGCAAACGGACAGCGATGTGTTGAGCACAGGGTTCAAAGGTTATAGATTCATTAGAGGTTTACAGCATGGAAATGCCCTTTCGGCCCAACTTAGAATCATAGAACCCTACAGTGCAGAAAGAGGCCCTTCGGCCCAACGAGTTTGCCCCGAATACAATCCCACCCAGGCCCTACTGCCATATCCCTGCATGTTATATCCACTAATCCCTCTAACCTACACATCTCTGGACACTAAGGGGCAATTTCTTAGCATGGCCAATCAACCTAACCTGCACATCTTTGGATTGTGGGAGGAAACCGGAGTACCCAGAGGAAACCCATGCAGACATGAGGAGAACATGCAAACTCCTCACAGGCAGTGACCTGAGCCGGGAATCGAACCCAGGACCCTTGAGCTGTGAAGCAGCAGTGCTAACCACTGTGCTACCGTGCCACCAAACATGTCCATGCTGCCTTATTTTTAACCATAATATGCTTTATATGTCCAAAGATATGCTTGGAGCAGCACAGTAGTAAGCACTGCTGCCTCACAGCACCAGGGACCCAGATTCAATTCCTGGCTTGGGTCACTGTCTGTGCAGAGTCTGCATGTTCTCCCCATGTCTGCATGGGTTCCTTCCAGATGCTCTGGGTTCCTCTCTCAGTCCAAAAGACCTGGTTAGATGCATTGGCCATGCTAAATTCTCCCTCAGTGTACCCAAAAGGTGCCGGGATGTGACAACGAGGGGATTTTCACAGTAACTTCATTGCAGTGTGAATGTAAGCCTACTTGTGACTAATAAATAAATCTTTTCTTTGGAGGGCCAGAAGATCGGTTCCTGTGCTATGCTTTCCATTGTTCTTTATTCTAATTGCCCCAGCCAAGGTGGTGGTCAGTTTCTTCTTGAACCGCTGCAGTCCCTGTAAGGTAGATGCACTCACAGTGCTGTTTGAGAGGGAATTTCAGGATTTTGACCCAGCAATAGTAAAGGAACGATGATATATTTGTAAGTCAGGATGGTGAGTGGCTTGGAGGGGAACCTCCAGGTGTTGGTGTTCCAATGTATCTGCTGCCCTTGTCCTTCTGCTGTGGGTTTGGAAGGTGCTGCTTAAGGAGCCTTGGTGAATTGTTACAGTTCAGCTAATGGTACACACTACTACCATCGTTCAGCAATACTGGAGGGATTGAATATTTGTGGAAGGGTTAGCAATCAAGTGGCCTGCTTTGTTCTGGATGGTGTTGAGCTTCTTGAGTGTTGCTGGAGTTGCAATCCAGGCAAGTGCAGAGTATTCCATCACACTCCTGACTTGTGCCTTGTGGATGTTGGACAGGCTTTGGGGAGTCAGCAGGTGAGTTACTTCTCTGCATTATTCCCAGCCTCTGACCTGCTCTTATAGCCACAGTATTTATATGGCCAGTCCAGTTCACTTTCTGGTCAATGGCAATCCCCCTCAGGATGTTGATAGTGAGGGATTCAGCAATGGTAATGCTATTGAATGTCAAGAGAGTATGGTTAGATCCTCTCCTGTTGGAGATGGACATTGCCTGACACTTGTGTGGCGTGAATGTTACTTGCCACTTGTCAGCAACAAGCCTTGATATGGTTTACGTCTGTCTGCCATTTACTATTTTCAGGTCTCCTCACGTTCCCTGTTATAGCTTGGTGTTAAATTTTCATAGAATCACAGAATCCCTGCAGTGCAGAAGGAGGCCATTGGCTCATCGAGTTTGTACCGACCAAAATCTCACCAGGCCTTATCCCCGTAACCTCACATATTTACCCTGTTAATCCCCCCTGACACTAAGGGACAATTTAGCATGGCCTATCCACCTAACCTGCACATCTTTGGACTGTGGGAGGAACTCAGTAAGAATTTAGCAACACCAATTATTAATCCAACCGATTTATTTGATAGTAAAAAAGCGAGCTTTCAACACTCTTGTGTCTTCATCAGGCAAGTGCAGTGTTCTGGTCTGCAATAGCACACATCAGCACAGACAGTCAGAGATTGCTGATTAGAATGCGAATCCTTACATCTAACCTGCTATTCAAGTGTTAAAGTGGCTAACAATGTGTGTGAAGGGGATCCTGAGCATTGTTAGAGAATTGTGTATTTTCTCCAGACAGCACAGTAAGTGAGGTTTTTTGCTAACCCAGGCAAGTTACGGGGGTTACAGATAGTGTGTCATGAAGCCAAGATCCCTGTTAAGACCGTCCTCATGTGTGCGGAGCTTGGCTATCAGTCTCTGTTCAGCGACTCTGCGCTGTCGTGTATCACGAAAGCCCCCTTGAAGGACATTTACCCGCAGGTCGGAGGCCGAATGCCCATGACTGCTGAAGTGTTCGCCCACAGGAAGGGAACTGTTTTGCCTGGTGATTGTTGAGCGATGCTCATTCATCCGCTGTCGTAGTGTCTGCATGGTCTCCCCAATATACCATGCTTCGGGACATCCTTTCTTGCAACGTATTAGGTAGACAACGTTGGCCGAGTTGCAAGAGTATGTACCGTGCACCTGGTGAATGGTATCCTCACGTTTGATGATGTCGTCCATGTCTATGATCTGGCATGTCTTGCAGAGGTTGCTGTGGCAGGGTTGTGTGGTATTGTGGTCACTGTTCTCCTGAAGGTTGGGTAGTTTGCTGCGAACAATGATCTGTTTGAGGTTGTGCGGTTGTCTGAAAGCAAGAAGTGGGGGGGTGGGGATGGCCCTAGCGAGATGTTCATCGTCATCAATGATATGTTGAAGACTCCGGAGAAGATGTCGTAGCTTCTCCGCTCCGGGGAAGTACTGGACAACAAAGGGTACTCTGTCCACCGTGTCCCGTGTTCGTCTTCTGAGGAGATCAGTGCGGTTTATCGTTGTGGCACGTTGGAACTGTCGATCGATGAGTCGAGCGCCATATCCTGTTCTCACGAGGGCATCCTTCAGTGTCTGGAGGTGTCTGTCACGATCCTCCTCATCTGAGCAAATTCTGTGTATACGGAGGGCTTGTCCATAGGGAATGGCTTCTTTAACGTGTCTAGGGTGGAAGCTGGAGAAGTGGAGCATTGTGAGGTTGTCTGTCGGTTTGCGGTACAGTGAGGTGCTGAGGTGACCGTCCTTGATGGAGATGCGTGTGTCCAAGAATGCAACTGATTCTGGAGAATAGTCCATGGTGAGTCTGATGGTGGGATGGAACTTGTTGATATCATCATACAGTTGTTTCAATGATTGTTCACCATGAGTCCAAAGGAAAAAGATGTCATCAATGTATCTAGTATATAACCTTGGTTGAAGATCTCGTGTGGTGAAGAAGTCTTGTTCGAACCTGTGCATGAAGATGTTGGCATACTGAGGTGCGAATTTGGTCCCCATGGCTGTTCCGTGTGTCTGGATGAAAAGCTGATTGTTGAAGGTGAAGACATTGTGGTCCAAGATGAAGCGGATGAGTTGTAAAATTGCATCTGGAAACTGGCAGTTGTTGGCATTGAGTACTGAGGCAGTTGCAGCAATACCATCGTCGTGGGGGATGTTGGTGTAGAGCGCCGAGACATCCATTGTGACAAGGAGTGTCCCTGGTTCTACTGCTCCATGTGTGCTGAGTTTCTGTAGGAAGTCCGTAGTGTCAAGACAAAAGCTGGGGGTTCTTTGTACAATGGGTTTCAGGATGCCCTCGATATAGCCGGAGAGGTCCTGAAACCTGAAACCCATTGTACATAGAACCCCCAGCTTTTGTCTTGACACTACGGACTTCCTACAGAAACTCAGCGCACATGGAGCAGTAGAACCAGGGACACTCCTTGTCACAATGGATGTCTCGGCGCTCTACACCAACATCCCCCACGACGATGGTATTGCTGCAACTGCCTCAGTACTCAATGCCAACAACTGCCAGTTTCAGATGCAATTTTACAACTCATCCGCTTCATCTTGGACCACAATGTCTTCACCTTCAACAATCAGCTTTTCATCCAGACACACGGAACAGCCATGGGGACCAAATTCGCACCTCAGTATGCCAACATCTTCATGCACAGGTTCGAACAAGACTTCTTCACCACACGAGATCTCCAACCAAGGTTATATACTAGATACATTGATGACATCTTTTTCCTTTGGACTCATGGTGAACAATCATTGAAACAACTGTATGATGATATCAACAAGTTCCATCCCACCATCAGACTCACCATGGACTATTCTCCAGAATCAGTTGCATTCTTGGACACACGCATCTCCATCAAGGACGGTCACCTCAGCACCTCACTGTACCGCAAACCGACAGACAACCTCACAATGCTCCACTTCTCCAGCTTCCACCCTAGACACGTTAAAGAAGCCATTCCCTATGGACAAGCCCTCCGTATACACAGAATTTGCTCAGATGAGGAGGATCGTGACAGACACCTCCAGACACTGAAGGATGCCCTCGTGAGAACAGGATATGGCGCTCGACTCATCGATCGACAGTTCCAACGTGCCACAACGATAAACCGCACTGATCTCCTCAGAAGACGAACACGGGACACGGTGGACAGAGTACCCTTTGTTGTCCAGTACTTCCCCGGAGCGGAGAAGCTACGACATCTTCTCCGGAGTCTTCAACATATCATTGATGACGATGAACATCTCGCTAGGGCCATCCCCACCCCCCCACTTCTTGCTTTCAGACAACCGCACAACCTCAAACAGATCATTGTTCGCAGCAAACTACCCAACCTTCAGGAGAACAGTGACCACAATACCACACAACCCTGCCACAGCAACCTCTGCAAGACATGCCAGATCATAGACATGGACGACATCATCAAACGTGAGGATACCATTCACCAGGTGCACGGTACATACTCTTGCAACTCGGCCAACGTTGTCTACCTAATACGTTGCAAGAAAGGATGTCCCGAAGCATGGTATATTGGGGAGACCATGCAGACACTACGACAGCGGATGAATGAGCATCGCTCAACAATCACCAGGCAAAACAGTTCCCTTCCTGTGGGCGAACACTTCAGCAGTCATGGGCATTCGGCCTCCGACCTGCGGGTAAATGTTCTTCAAGGGGGCTTTCGTGATACACGACAGCGCAGAGTCGCTGAGCAGAGACTGATAGCCAAGCTCCGCACACATGAGGACGGTCTTAACAGGGATCTTGGCTTCATGACACACTATCTGTAACCCCCGTAACTTGCCTGGGTTAGCAAAAAACCTCACTTACTGTGCTGTCTGGAGAAAATACACAATTCTCTAACAATTGCTCAGGATTCCCTTCACACACATTGTTAGCCACTTTAACACTTGAATAGCAGGTTAGATGTAAGGATTCGCATTCTAATCAGCAATCTCTGACTGTCTGTGCTGATGTGTGCTATTGCAGACCAGAACACTGCACTTGCCTGAGGAAGACACAGAGTGTTGAAAGCTCGCTTTTTTACTATCAAATAAATCGGTTGGATTAATAATTGGTGTTGCTAAATTCTTACTGAGTTCTTACCACCCCAATCCAACGCCGGCATCTTTACATCTGTGGGAGGAAACCAGAGCAGCCAGAGGAAACCCAGACATGGGGAGGGTGTGTGGAGTCCACATAGACAGCAAACCAAGGCTGGAATTGAAGCCGGGTCCCTGGCACTGTGAGGCAGCAGTGCTAACCACTGTACCGTGGTGCTCCCCTGGTGCTCCTTCGGCCCAATCACTATATTAAAGGTGTTACATAAATGCAAGTTGTTGTTGTAGCTCTTTTGTAATGAAGGGGATGTGAGCTGAAGTTTCACTGTTGAGGACTGAGGGATGCCAGGCAACTGGTGCCACCTTTTAACACAAGCCCTCAATCGTCGTGAGTTTACACATTAGCCTCCTCCTCCCAGCCAAAGAGTAAGAGCAGTTCAGAGACCCAGGAATTCTCACTCGGAGGGTGATGGAATCATGGAGGCAATTCAAAGGGAATAAAATCATTTAAAAAGGGAAAAGAAGGCAGGGATAATGTTTCAGAGCTGAAATATTTTCCACTCCCTGGAGACTGCAGGACCTGCTGAGTAATTCCAGCATTTTCTGTCAGAATTTCAGATGTGCAGCATCCGCAATATTTTGCTTTTGTTAAAAGAGAATCGTGTACAGGAATTCTACTGCCTCTGCTGACATGGGAATTGGAGCAGGCAAAGGACAGACAATGGAAATGTTCATTGACCTCGGGCAGGATTTTCCGCTCTCAGGTCGAGCGAGACCATAAAATCCCGCCCACAGAATCCCTACAATGCAGAAGGAGGCCATTCAGCCCATCAAGTCTGCACTGACAATAATCCCACCCATGCATTATCCCTGTGTCCTAATGATTTACCCTATTCATTCCCCTGATACTAGGGTCAATTTAATATGGCCAATTCATCTAAACCGCACATCTTTGGAATATGGAAGGAAACCGCAGAACCTAGAGGAAACCCACACAGATATGGGGAGAACGTGCAGACTCCACCCAGACAGTGACCTGAGGCCGGAATCGAACCAGGATTCCTGACACTGTGAGGCAGCAGTGCAAACCGCTGTGCCACCGTGCTGCCAATAGGATGAAATAGCTCATTTCCCAAAACAAACTCCTTGGCTCAAAGGCTAGGGGAGGCTGAGTCACTTTGATAGTTTATAGAATCATAGAATCCCTACAGTATAGAGGGAGGCCATTCGGACCATTGAGTTTGTACTGAGTCATTTAGATAGTTGTGGACATTGCTGTCTATTCTCGGGCTCGTGCGCTAAAAGGTGCAGTCGCCCCAATCAGTCCTTGCATTTTTGCTGCCTCTTTGATATATTCAGCAAAGTGCAATATTTGGGCAGCATCTTCTCTGGGACCTGATTAAACAGGCAGGGTAGAGTGTGTCATAAGGTTCAATGTACTTGATGGAATGGATCCAAGAGATTGGATGGCCTTTTAGAATCATAGAGTCTCTACAGCACAGAAGGAGGCCATTCGGCCCATTGAGTCTGCACTGACCACAAACCCACTCAGACCCTATTCGCCACATATTTACTCTGCTAATCTCTCTATACTAAGGGTCAATTTAGCATGGCCAATCCACCTAACCTACATATCTTTGGACTGAGGGAGGAAACCAGAACACCCAGAGGAAACCCCTCGCAGACAGAGGAAGGATGTGCAGATTCCAGTTTTCCTCCCTCCCCCGAGAATCAGAAAACTTTCCATTTCCTTTTTGAATGTTTGAATGGAATTGGGATTCCTGGCACCAGCCAGTGACTGAATGAACAATGCCCTAGGGGAGAGTGTACTTGATGCAGCGAAGCTGGAATATGTGATTTCTTCACAATAGGACAATTCCCAAACTCTACCTGCTCTCATTATCATGAACTCTTCACTATTTGCTGGAACCATCTTTTTGTTTTTCAGGAAGGTACACAAACCTTTCTTGTCCACTCATCCCTGCAGCCTGACCCATGGTGATAGTCCGGTTACACGTGAGAAGGCCCAAGGCTGATTTAGAGTGGGAAAGTTGAACCTAATATCCACAGGAAAGGCCATTTTTGCTTGGACTTGAACCCAGAGCACCTTCAAGGCTCACTTCTCCTTCAGCGTCAGAGACAAACCCAAATTTGGCTTGCAAATTGTATATTTTTGATTCTCCAGTCCTCATTTTCAGTCGGTTTGGGAAGAAATGTCATTTAGAGTCACAGAGCCATAGAAGTTTACAGCATGAAAAAAGGCCCTTCAGCCCAACTTGTCCATGCCACCCTTTTTCGTTAAACCCTTAAACTAATCCCAATTGCCCGCATTTGGCCCACATCCCTCTATATCCATTTTACCCATGTAACTGGCTAAAAGACAAGATTGTACCCGCCTCTATTACTACCTCTGGCAGCTCGTTCCAGACACTCACCACCCTCTGTGTGAAGAAATTGTCCCAACCAAAGAGCATTAACCAATAAAACAAGGACATTCAGTGTAAGTGTCTGCAATACTCAATACCATACCACTGATATAGAAGGCTGACAGATAGTTGCACATCTATACCTGTTCTCATACCAAGTGATCCTGGGGAACAGTCTAATCCACATCGACCATCATCAGCATCAAGAAATAATTATGACTCACTTTGAGTGTTGACTCACCTCTATGGTCTTCCTTGTCCTCTTTGCAGGTCGGTGGGTTACATGGTTAATGGTCCAGGGGCCGAGCGAAAGGTTGGCATAGAAGTCCATTGGGTATTGATGCTGCCACTCGATCTCCTTCAGAGCAACAGCTGCCTGAATACAGAGGGAGGAGACCAGAACATATTGAGACCATGGGATACTCTTGATCCTAACTCTGTCACAGAAATAAAACATACAAGCTTGACACTCACTTTACCTTAGCTAACTGAGCTAGCTCAATACTCACTCCCTTTCCCTTCAATTTACCCCCTATTGTTCTCCGATGAGAGGTTGATGGGGCAGATTTCCTGTTGCAAAACCAACAATGGCTATCTCCTCCCAGTACAATGGCTATCTCCTCCCAGTACAATGGCCACCTCCTCCCAGTACAATGGCTATCTCCTCCCAGTACAATGGCTACTTCCTCCCAGTACAATGGCTATCTCCTCCCAGTACAATGGCTACCTCCTCCCAGTACAATGGCTATCTCCTCCCAGTACAATGGCTATCTCCTCCCAGTACAATGGCTATCTCCTCCCAGTACAATGGCTACCTCCTCCCAGTACAATGGCTATCTCCTCCCAGTACAATGGCTACCTCCTCCCAGTACAATGGCTATCTCCTCCCAGTACAATGGCTATCTCCTCCCAGTACAATGGCTATCTCCTCCCAGTACAATGGCTACCCCCGTCCCTCCAGTACAATGGCTATCCCTCCCAGTACAATGGCTATTCCTCCAGTACAATGGCTATTCCTCCCAGTACAATGGCTATCCCCTCCCAGTACAATGACTATCCCTCCCAGTACAATGGCATCTCCTCCCAGTACAATGGCTATCCTCCCAGTACAATGCTATCCCCTCCAGTACAATGACTATCTCTCCAGTACAAGGCTATCTCCTCCCAGTACAATGGCTATCCCCTCCCAGTACAATGACTATCCCCTCCCAGTACAATGACTATCTCCTCCCAGTACAATGGCTTTCTCCTCCCAGTACAATGGCTATCTCCTCCCAGTACAATGGCTATCTCCTCCCAGTACAATGACTATCTCCTCCCAGTACAATGGCTACTCCTCCCAGTACAATGGCTATCTCTTCCCAGTACAATGGCTACTCCTCCCAGTACAATGGCTATCACCTCCCAGTACAATGGCTACTCCTCCCAGTACAATGGCTACTCCTCCCAGTACAATGGCTATCTCTTCCCAGTACAATGGCTACTCCTCCCAGTACAATGGCTATCTCCTCCAGTACAATGGCTATCTCCTCCCAGTACAATGGCTATCTCTTCCCAGTACAATGGTTACCTTCTCCCAGTACAAAGGCTACCTCCTCCCAGTACAATGGCTATCCCTCCCAGTACAATGGCTATCTCCTCCCAGTACAATGGCTAACTTCCTCCAGTACAATGGCTATCTCCTCCCAGTACAATGGCTACTTCCTCCCAGTACAATGGCTATCTCCTCCCAGTACAATGGCTACCTCTCCCAGTACAATGGCTATCTCCTCCAGTACAATGGCTATCTCCTCCCAGTACAATGGCTATCCCCTCCAGAAGCTATCCCTCCCAGTACAATGGCTATCTCCTCCCAGTACAATGGCTATCCCCTCCCAGTACAATGGCTATCCCCTCCCAGTACAATGACTATCTCCTCCCAGTACAATGGCTATCTCCTCCCAGTACAATGGCTATCCCTCCCAGTACAATGGCTATCTCCTCCCAGTACAATGACTATCTTCCTCCCAGTACAATGGCTATCTCCTCCCAGTACAGTGGCTATTCCTCCCAGTACAATGGCTATCTCCTCCCAGTACAATGGCTATCTCCTCCCAGTACAATGACTATCTCCTCCCAGTACAATGGCTATCTCCTCCCAGTACAATGGCTATCTTCTCCCAGTACAATGGCTATCTCCTCCCAGTACAATGGCTACCTTCTCCCAGTACAATGGCTAACTCCTCCCAGTACAATGGTTACCTCTTCCCAGTACAATGACTATCACCTCCCAGGATAACAATGGCTACTTTGTCCAAGACCAAAGGTTACCCTTTTCTTAATCTTTCATGGGATATGAGTGTTGTTGGGTAATTAGTTACTTGTCCCTAATTGCCCTCGAGAAGGTGACGGCACTGATCCACTGGCATTTGACAAGGTCCCTCATGGCAGGATGGTGCGAAAGATTAAATCTCATAGAATCAGGGGTGATCTAGCTGGATGGATTCAGAATTGGCTTGGCCACAGAAGATAGAGGATAGTAGTGGGATGGTGTTTTTCTGAATGGAAGTCTATCACAAGTTGTGTTCCACAGGGATCAGTGCTGGGACCTCTGCTGTTTGATATATATATATGAATGATTTGGTCTGATTAATAAATTTGCGGATGATACTAAGATTGGCGGAGTTGCAGATAGTGATGAAGATTGTCAGAGAATATGGCAGGATATAGATAGGCTGGGAAATTGAATGGCGAAATGACAGATGGAATTTAATCCGGACAAATGCGAGGTGATCATTTAGTTAGATCCAATTCAGGTGGGGGCTATAAAATAAATGGCAGAACCATCAGGAGCGCAGACACACAAAGATCTGGGAGTACAGGTCCAGAGATCCTTAAGGTGATGAGGAAAGCACATGGCATGCTTGCTGTCATCAGATGGGGCATCAAAAATAAAAGTTGGCAAATTATGTTGCAGTGATATAAAAACTTGGTTAGGCCATATTTGGAATACTGTGTCCAATTGTGGTCACCACACTACCAGAGGTTGTGGAAACTTTGGAGAGAGTGCAGAAAAGGTTCACCAGTGTGAACCTTTTTTTTCCCTAATTGGTCGGCGCAACATCGAAGGCCGAAGGGCCTGTTCTGCGCTGTAATGTTCTATGTTCTAGTGTGTTGCCTTCTGTGGAGGATATTAACTGTGAGGAGAGATTGAATAAACTGGGATCGTTCTTTCTGGAAAGACGGCCCCCAGGTGGGGACCTGGAACGCACTGCCAGGTGAGGTCGTTCAGGCATTACACTAGCTACATTTAAGACTTATCTGGATAGGAACATGAACAAATGGGGAAAAGAGGGATATTAGCAGTTGGTCTCGATAAGACAATATGATTGGTGCAGGCTTGAAGAGCTGAAGGGCCTGTTCCTGTGCTGTACTGTTCTTTGTCCAGGAGATAAAACCAGTCAAATGGACAAATGAGAATACTGATCACAGCTGTTTTTCCAACTTGGAACTTGGGAGTTCTGGGGACTCAATTATTGCTGTTCCCCATTTAACAGCGAGGAATCACCGGGATTTCGCAGGAGAGGAAAATACAGAAACTGAAAGCTCTGACCTCACTGTGACCAGAAGCAGGATCCTCACGGCCCTGTCTCGAGCCAGTTATACCCAGCGGGTAGCTGGACCACCCTGGGGATGGGGTGGGGGCATCTATTTTTGGGGCCTGCTGCTTTCTCGTACCAATTACCAGTTGAAGAATGGCTGCTTCTTTGTGCTGGAGACTGTGAGTCATGAGAGACGGTGAAAGTTTGGTGTCACAGTGGAGGATTTATCCAGTTTATCTGTGTAATCAGGACTCCCCGTGTGACCTTTATTCTTCAGCAGTGCAGGCAGTGCACATAATGAATGAACCTGGACTCCTGGATACTTTCTTTCTCTCACAGATAGCCTTATCCTGAATAATTGATATAATTAATCTTTTTATTTCATTTCCTCTCCGTGTGCGGTTAAAGCTTAATTATCAATTGTTTGCTGCAAATTACAATTGTGTTATTTCCCCCCATATCATTTGGCAATCGATGCTCTGTTTGCTGATTGATGTCCTGAGCTTGCGTTGCACTCAATCTTCCTTTTGCTTTTCTCTTGTTTCCCAGTGATTGCTCAAAAAATATATTTTTTTATTTATTCGTGGGACATGGGCATTGCTGGCTGGCCAGCATTTATTGCCCATCCCTGAGGACAGTTGAGAGTCAACCACATTGCTGTGGCTCTGGAGACACATTTAGACCAGAACAGGTAGAACATAGAACATTACAGCGCAGAACAGGCCCTTCGGTCTTCGATGTTGCGCCGACCAATTAGGAAAAAGCAATGACCCTCTAACCTAAACCATTCCCTTTTCGTCCATAAACTTATCTACTAACCTCTTAAACGCCACCAAACTTGGTGCATCTACAACTGCAGCAAGCAGGGCATTCCATACCCTTACCACCCTCTGGGGAAAGAACCTACCTCTGACATCCGTCCTATAACTACCACCCCTTAATTTAAAGCTATGTCCCCTCGTGCTAGCTTTCTCCATCCTAGGAAAAAGCTATCACTGTCCACCCTATCTAAACCTCTAATCATCTTATATGTTTCAATAAGGTCTCCTCTTAGCCGCCTTCTTTCTAACGAAAAAAACCTCAAATCCCTCAGCCTCTCTTCATAAGACCTGCCTTCCATACCAGGCAACATCCTGGTAAACCTCCTCTGTATCCTCTCCAATGCTTCCACATCTTTCTTATAAGGTGGGGACCAGAACTGCACACAATACTCCAAGTGCGGCCGCACTAGAGTTTTGTACAGTTGCAACATGACGTTGCGGCTCCGAAATTCAAGCCCCCTACCAATAAAAGCTAAGACTCCATATGCCTTCTTAACAACCTTATCGACTTGATTGCCAACTTTCAGGGATATATGCACATATACACCAAGATCCCTCTGTTCATCAACACTATTAGAGTCCTACCATTAGCCCTATACTCTACACATTTGTTATTCCTGCCAAAGTGAATTACCTCACACTTTTCCACATTAAACTCCATTTGCCACCTCTCAGCTCAGCTCTGCAACTTGTCGAAGTCTCTCTGCAAACTATAACACCCCTCTTCACTATCTACCACTCCTCCGACTTTGGTGTCATCCGCAAATTTACTAATCCATCCTTCAATACCCTCATCCAGATCATTTATAAAAATTACAAACAGCATGGGCCCCAAAACAGATCCCTGAGGTACACCACTTGTAACCGAACTCCATGATGAATAATTTCCATCAACCACCTCCCTCTGTCTTCTATCAGCTAGCCAATTCCTAATCCAATTAGCTAAATCACCCTCAATCCCATACATCTGCATTTTCTGCAGAAGCTTCCATGGGCCACCTTATCGAACGCCTTACTAAAGTCCATATATACCACATCAACTGCCTTACCCCCATCCACCTTTTTGGTCACTTTTTCAAAAAACTCAATAAGGTTAGTAAGGCACGACCTACCCTTCACAAAACCATGCTGACTATCCCCAATCAATTCATTTCTCTCTAAATAACTATAAATCCTATCCCTAATAATTCTCTCCAATACTTTGCCCACAACAGAAGTAAGACTTCTATAATTCCCTGGAAAGTCTCTATTCCCCTTCTTGAACAATGGGACCACATTCGCTATCCTCCAGCCTTCCGGCACTATACCCGTAACCAACGACGACCTGAAGATCAGAGCTAGAGGCTTTGCAATCGCCTCTCTCGCCTCCCAGAGAATCCTAGGGTAAATCCCATCCGGCCCAGGGGACTTATCTAACTTCAAACCCTCAAGAATATCTAGCACATCCTCCTTATCTACTTCAATACTTTCCAGTTTGCAACTCTGTATCCCAGTGTTCTCCACAACTACATTTACATCCCCCTGCGTGAATACCGAAGAGAAATATTTATTCAGTGCCTCTCCAATCTCTTCAGGCTCCACGCACAACTTTCCACTGCTGTCTATGACTGGCCCTAATCTTGCCCTAACCAATCTTCTATTCTTAACATATCTAAAGAAAGCTTTAGAATTCTCCTTGATCCCTTCAGCCAAAGTCTTCTCATGTCCCCTTTTAGCTCTCTTCAACTCACTCTTTAGCTCCCTCCTGGCTAATCTATAGCTATCCATTGCACTAACTGAGCCTTCAAGCCTCATCCTGACATAAGCCTCCTTTTTCCTTTTAACCAGCAAATTAACTTTTTTTAGTACACCATGGTTCCCTTACTCGACCATTTCCTCCTTGCCTGACAGGGACATACTTATCAAGGACTCGCAGTAGCTGCTCCTTGAATAAGCTCCACATTTCAGATGTTCCCAGTCCCTGTAGTTTCCTAGTCCAACTTATGCACCCTAATTCTCTCCTAATAGTCTCATAATTACCATTCCCCCAGCTATAACTACTGCCCCCAGCTTCATGCCTATCCCTATCCATCACTAAGGTGAACGTAACCGAATTGTGGTCACTATCACCCAAATGTTCACCAACCTCCAAGCCTAACACCTGGTCTGGCTCATTGCCCAGCACCAAATCCAATGTAGCCTCACCTCTAGTTGGCCTATCTACATACTGAGTCAAAAAACCTTCCTGCACACTTTGTACAAAAACTGACCCATCTAACGAGCTAGAGCTATAGCTATTCCAATCAATATTAGTAAAGTTAAAGTCCCCCATAACAATTACCCTATTACTTTCCCTCCTGTCCAGGATTGACTTTGCAATCCTTTCCTCTACCTCTCTAGAACTTTTAGGAGGTCTATAAAAGACTCCCAACCGGGTGACCTCTCCTCTCCTGTTTCTAACCTCAGCCCATACTACCTCAACAGACAAGTCCTCATCAAACTTCCTTTCTGTCACTGTGATACAGTCTTTGACTAATAATACCACTCCTCCCCCCATTCTACCTCCTTCTCTACTCTGACTGAAGCATTTGAACCCCGGAACCTGCAACAACCATTCCTGTCCCTGCTCTATCCATGTCTCTGAAATGGCCACAACATCAAAGTTCCAGGTACTGATCCAAGCTGCAAGTTCCTCCACCTTATTGCAAATACTTCTTGCATTAAAGTATACGCATTTCAAACCATGCCCTACTCCACTCGTGCGCTGCTGTGCTTTACAGTTCCCGTCTATGACCCCCCTATTCTCGTCCCTCTTAACATCCAAGCTACTCAGGATCCCACCCCGCCTCTGAATCAGTTTAAACCCCCCTGCATAGCCTTTGCAAATTTTCCCCCCAAGATATTGGTTCCCCTCTGGTTCAGGTGTAGACCATTTCTCTTGTAGAGTCCCACCTATCCCAGAATGAGTCCCAATTGTTCAGGAACCTGAACCCCTCCCTCCTGCACCATCCCCTCAGCCACGAGTTCAAACATTCCCTCTCTCTGTTCTTCTCTAAACTGTCCCGTGGCACAGGCAAGAGTCCAGAGATAACCACTCTGGCTGTTTTGGCCCTAAGCTTCAACCCCAACTCCATAAATTTCTGTTTAATATCCCCTTCCCTTGTCCTACCTACATCATGTGTCCCTACATGATGTAGGGACACATGATGTAGGGACACATGATGTAGGTAAGTGCGGTAAATTTCCTTCCCTAAAGTCCATTAGTGAACCAGATGGGTTTTTCCAACAATGGTTTCGTGGTCATCAGTAGATTCTTAATTCCACATTCTTGATTTTATTGAATTCAAATTCCACCATCTGCTGTGGCAGGATTTGAACTTGGGTCCCCAGGATGTTAACTGAGTTTCTGGATTAATAGTCTAACAACAATACCACATTGTCTCCCTCTCTCTCCTTCTCTTGGTGCCTCCATCGAATCTGCTACTACCCCGTTCACAGTGATATTTGACAGCATTGACAATGCGGGAGGTCACACAGATTGTATTGCAACGCATATGGAATGGTGGGGGGGAGGGTCACGTTCTACTGCCACTGCCAGCGAGAATGGAGAATTTGGCACTCAGCTAAAACTCCGTTCACAGCAATGGAACTGGAGAATCCCAGCCCCAGGCGAGTTTGGAAAATGCCAGCCGGGTGAGATCAGAGAAAATTCCTTTGCTTGTTAGTTCTAAAACTGTCAAATATATTGGGGGAGAGAGGGCGGAGAAGGTTTTTAGATTGACTGTCAAAAATTATTCATTCAGGTACTGAAGAATATTCGTCCTCCAATTGGAGAAGGAAGGCTGGACAACATGAGAATGGGTGACCAATGGTAGGAGTTTGGGGGTGGGGCATTGTGAGATCACCTCCAGGAAGATGTCCCACAGAGTTGGCAACCACAACTCAAACAGGCACCTCGGGTAACAGCGAGCTCTCCCCGTGATAGGCAGTCTCTAGTGCAAGAAGAATCTGGATCCTGCCTGCTGGCCTGGTCTAATTGACGCTGGGGCAAGGTGATGGGTAATGACAAGCAGCAGCAGCAGGTAGGCCATACGTTCCTTTTCATTGTGTTTGAGGCCATCAGCATAAACACAGTGAGATCAAAGGCCTTCCTCTGTGGTGTATATCACAATTCATTGATCTGTGACACCTGTGAGATAGTTCAGAAGGCTGATCCTGACAGGCGGTGGGATCTTAGCAAACTGCCTCCCCCATTCCTCCCTATCTTCTCCAGAACTTTTGCAGCATCGTACCCCATGGCCACCTTACCTCATATGGCGTGAGCAAGGGTTTGGAAAAAGCCTTTCCCCAGTCGATGGAAAGTCTTGGACAGGCAACTTGCACCCACCTAGAGACAAAACAAAGCAGCACACTGAGTAAGGGTGTCTTCTACAGAGCAATGGTGATATCACACACAGGCAACAAGAACAGCACAGAAACAGGCCATTCAGCCCCTCCAGCATGCTCCACCATTCAACATGACTATGACTGATCAGATATTTCAATACCTTTTACAATGACTATCCCATAACTCTTTACATTATTGATAATCAGAGATCTGTCAATCTCTGCTTTAAACGTTCCCTGGGTAGAGAATTCCAAGGATTCACACCTGGCTTATAAAAAAATTTTTCCCCATCTTGCCTTCCCTCTTATTTTGAAATTGTGCCTCTGGTTCTAAAGTCCCCAGCCAAGGAAAACACCTTACCTGCATCTACCTTGTCTATCCCTTTAAATATTTTGCAGATTTGTAGAAAAATATTGCCCCTCTGGACCCTTTTGTATCTCTCTTCTTTCACCTTAAACCTGTGCCCTCTAGTTTTAGACTCCCCTACCTTTGGGAAAATATAGTGACTATCTAGCTATTCTGTGCCCCTCATTATTTTGTAGACCTCTATAAGATCACTCCTAAGTCTCCTACTCTCCAGGGAAAAGAAGTCCCAGTCTATCCAGCCTCTCCTTATAATTCAAACCATCAAGTCCCGGTCACATGTATACAGCACCCTTCCTCTTGCAGGACTGTGAGTCTACCCTAGGCTGAGGTCAGCCCCCAGCATTCTGGTCCCCGCTCCCTCTGAAACAGCAGTGTCCCAGCCGTTACCCGGCTCTCTGTCCTAAACCTATCTGGCACTTTCACTGTGAGGTTTGATGGTGACTGAAGCTGCTCCCAACTTATTCTCCACCATGAGGGATTTCGGAGGGATTGGGGGGTGGGGGGGTGGGGGGGGGGTGGAGACAGGAAAACGTTCTGAGGAGGAACTTGGTCACTTAAAATGGAATCAACCAGATCCCTGCAGACACCAAATATTTCAGAGGCTAACTTGATGGTGCCAACTGTAATCAGGCAGTAAATCATTTTTAGTGCTACAACCTTGTGAGCAGGCAGCTCCTGAATATTTTATACAGACTGTCTACAAAGTTACCGGACATGGAACAAACACACAACATCTTACTGGTCTCCTCCAGAGGCCTTGGCTTGTTTGATCCTTGATTTCCCAGTATTGTCCCGGTCACCAGGACATTGTACTATTTATGGGAGCTGTTATGAGGTGACTATATGTATTTGAGTTACAGTCCTAATCCAGTCACTGGAGCTTCATTGAAGTGGCCAAATCTAATTCAATTATTCTTAAGATGTTTCAACATATGGTCTCCAAGCCCCAAACATTAATCAACCAATGCCTCCGCCCTTGTGATGTACAGCTTTCCATGCTATTTGGAAAGCAAAAAGGCTCATTACCACATTGGGTAATGCCTGATTGTTAACCAGACTCTTCTTCCTCATTCTCAGTATTTTTCTATCTGGTAGAGAAATGAAATTGACAATGAATCCCAATTTCTGACGAGTTTTCCTCGGGATTGTATACAGCAGTGTTCTGGAGAATGCCCTTCAAATCCCAGAGACTTCCATAATAATACATTGAATCAGAGTTGGCCACTCCAATGAAGCTTGGGCAAAGTGCTCGTGGAACCTTATCCCAGGCAGGAGGCAGGAGGGGATTTTCAAAAATAAAACATTGAAAGGGGGAACGGATCATGTCACTAACTGGCTGTGTCCGAGATGGATGGCCCTCTGCAAGATTACTGGATTAGGACTGTAACTCAGCCATGTATAATCATCTCTTAACAGCTCCCATAAATAGTACCAGGATCCTGATAAGCAGAACACACAATACCGGGAAATCAAGAATCAAACAAGCTAAGGCTCCAGTAACTGGAGGGTCGGTGACCCTAGACTGAATAGAGCTGTTGCTCGGGGCTACTCAGAGAGGGGATCTGCTCTCATGAGAGGCCATGCTTATCAACTCTGTGCCATCCTCACACACATCCACTGTTGCTGGTCAACAACTGCTCCGTGACTCCCATCATCTCACTATCTTGAGGGCCACCCATCTTTTTGCTGCCCCAAACTTTGCCCTTGAAATCAGACCGCTGGAGTTCTTTGGTCAAATGGCCAAAATAATTTCCCTATCTGGATGTCACTTTTTATACTGTTGCTGTTGTAATTTCAAGTATTTCTCTTATGGTCTTTGGAAGGATTTTTAAGCAAATTTCTTAACATCCACATTTCAAAGGCCTGTTTTCTTCTACAGATTTTCACTTACATACTAAGGGGCAAATTATTACGGCCAATCCACCTAATCTACACATCGTAGGACACTAAGGGGCAATCTGGCATGGCCAATCCACCTAATTTGCACATCTGTCTATCCTGGTCCTCCCCCATGCCGATGCTATGATTAAGAAAGCCCACTAACGCCTCTACTTTCTCAGAACGCTAAGGAAAATTTCATGTCTGCCACGACTGTCATCAATTTCTGAACGTACACCATAGAATGCATTCTTACTGGTTGTGTCAAGCTTGGTATGGCTCCTGCTCCACCCAAGACCACAAGAAACTACAAAAAGGTCATGAACGAAGCCCAGTCCATCATGCAAACCAGCCTCCCATCCACTGGCACTGGCTACACTTCCCACTGCCTCAGAAAAGCAGCCAGAATAATTAAGGATCCCACATACTCTCTTCCACTTTCTTCCGTTGGGAAGATATGTAAAAGTCTGAGATCACATACCGACCCATTCAAAAACAACTTCTTCCCTGCTGCAATCAGACTTTTGAATGATCTTATCTCATATTAAGTTGATCTTTCTCTACACCCGAGCTATGACTGTAACACTACATTCTGCACTCTTTCCTTTCCTTCTCTATGAATGGTATGCTTTGTCTGTATAGCACATGAGAAATAGTACTTTTCACTGTATACTAATACATGAGACAATAATAAATCAAATCAAATCAAATCTTGGGACATTAAGAGGCAATTTATCAGAGCCAATCCATTTAACCTGCACATCTTTGGAAGGTGGGAGGAAATTGGAGCACCCGGAGGAAACCCACGCAGACACAGGGAGAATGTGTAAACTCTACACAGACAGTAATCCGAGGCCAGAGTCGCACTCTGCTCCCTGGCACTGTGAGGCAGCAGGCTAACCACTGTGCTACCATGTCACCCTTGACTCGATTCTGCCTGGCTGTTTAACTGCAGAGGCATCACATCACAGCACATGCTTTTCAGTATGAGTGGTTGGGATTGTAATCAGATAACTTTCTGCTTCCTCCAGTCACCCCATCCTTCCCTCTGGAACGTAACGGGCAGAAACCTCAGTACAGGCCCGGTAATGCAAGCAGCTCCCTCTAATAAATCTGGCTTTCTGTGGTGTCCTCATCACCGGGGAAATCGATATCTGTAATCTCTTCTTTAAACACAACTGAATGAGGATAGTCCACGTGACAGCTCTTGATGGATCAGTGGCCTGTGTACCACACAGAGCTGCCACACAACAGTGACTTATATTTATATCATACCTTTAACGCAATGAAACGACCCTATGCGCATCACAGGAGCATTGTAAAACAGTGTGACACAGGGCCGCAAAAAAGATGTTTAGGTCTGATGACCAAAAAGTTGGTCAAAGAAGCAGGTTATAAGGAGTGTCTTGAAGAAGCAAAGAGAAGTGGAGAGGTGTACTGAGATAATTCCACCAGGGAAACCATCACGGTTCTTGCTCTGAATCCATGCCCAGCCACAGCTGTTGCGAGTGGGGGATGTGTGTCCAACGGCAGAGAGATGGCAAACCAGAGTGAGGAACCCAAGTTCCAGCAGAAGTCAAATTGGACTCAGAATGTTAACTCTGTTTCTCTCTCCCAATCGATGCTGCCAGACCCACAGAGCTTTTCCACCATTTTCAATTTTTATTGCAAATTGAAGGCTAATGGCAGAGAGAGTAAAATTGGGGACCTTCAGAGGCCAGTACTGGGGGAATGCAGATTTCTCCGAAGGTTGTGGAGAATGAGGAGATTAAAGAAATAGAGAGGGGAGTGAGGCCATGGAAGGATTCAAAGACAAGCCTGGAAATTTTAGGATCATACTGCCTCCCTATCTCTACCAATACTCCCAACCCTATAACCCTGAAGTAATTCACCTTTTCCTCCGAATCTGGCCTCTCACACAGCTCATTTCCAACATTAGCTGACTTGCCTTCAGCTGCCCAGGCCCTAAGCTCTGCAATTTTTATTCTAAACCTGATTCTCTTCTCCTTCAACCCACTCCTTAAACTTTCCTCTTTGTCCAAGCTTTTGGTCATCTGTAATCATAGAATCCCTATAGTGCAGAAGGAGGCCATTTGGCCCATGGAGTCTACACCAAAAACAATTCCATCCAGGACCTATTCTTGTTGCTCCACATATTAACTCTGCCAGACCCCTGACACTAAGGGTCAATTTAGCATGGCTAATGCACTTAATGTGCACATCTTTGGAGTCTGGGAGGAAACCGGAGCACCAGGAGGAAACCCACACGGGGAGAAAGGTGCAAATTCCAACCAGACAGTCACCTAAGCTGGAATCGAACCTGGGTCCCTGGCGCTGTGAAGCAGCAGTGCTAACCACTGTGCCACCATGCTGCCCCTGTTTTACTTATATCCTTATGTGAGCGGGTATCAGATTCTGCGAAATCACATTCTGCGGTGAAGGCCTTGGGTCATTTTACAATGCTAAAGGTGTTAAATCAATGCAAGTTGTTGTTGTATTCAGCAAGTTCCTTTGCTGACCTCTGATTGACCTTTCCCTGTCCTTTTGTTAAAGGAATTGCCTGCTTTCCTTTTATTCATTCGATGAGGCAGCTTGGAAGTGGACAATCCCCGGCCTCTTTCCCCCTTTAACAAGCTGAATAACCTGTTGCATTGTTTTCAGGATGTTCTATTTTTATCTCCATGCTATTTCCATGCCTGGCACATCAGATTGTATCTATGCAGTGTCACGCACACCAGGCTGGTATAGCTTCTGTGACAAGGGTCATCCAGAATAAATAAGTCAGCAGAGACGCTGCATTTCAGAAAGTATCCTCTGTGAAATTAGAAGGGCTTAACCTGGCATTAATCTGCACTCTAGAAACGCCAAATTCGCTGGGATCATATTCCTCCCTGGGATTGTGTAAATAGGACAATTCCCTTTTTGGACACAAACGTGAAAAGGCAAAGCTCTGGACCGTATGATGCGGTGTCACCTTGAAGGTTGCCCTTGGCAACCAAGCCTTTAAGTGGCTGAATGCTACTATTAATTTCTGCGTCCCTGAGCTGGACAGCGGGTGACCAGGGAAACTGTCACGGTTCCTGCTCTGAATCCATGCCCAGCCACAGCTGCTGCGAGTGGGGGATGTGTGTCCAGCAGCAGAGAGATGGCAAACCAGAGCGGGGAACCCAAATTTCAGCGGAGAGTCAAATTGGACTCAGAATGTTAACTCCGTTTCTCTCTTCCAATCGATGCTGCCTGACCCACAGAGTCATTTTCAATTTTTATTGCAAACTGAAGGAATATTTCAATGCAAAAAGTTTGATTTAATTTGATTTGATTTGATTTATTATTAGCATACAGTGAAAAGTATTGTTTCTTGCACACTGTACAGACAAAGCATACTGTTTGTAAAGAAGGAAAGTTAAATGTGTAGAATGTAGTGTTACAGTCATAGTAGAGAAAGTTCAACTTCATGTAAGGTAGGTCCATTCAAAAGTCTGACAGCAGCGGGGAAGAAGCTGTTCTTGAGTCGGTTGGTACGTGATCTCAGACTTCTGTATCTTTTTCCCGACGGAAGAAGGTGGAAGAGAGAATGTGGAATAGAGTGGTTCATACTGTGCTCGTGGAAGTACAAAGTCAGTGTTAGTGTGCATTTTGGATTGCTGTTGTTCTCAGGAGGGGACCATCATTTGAGGAATTTGAACATTTTTTACATATTGATGAAAAAATGCAATGTGCCAAAGCACTGAAATATTTTTCCTTGCACTGTAAATTGTTATGAGCCTTTGAAATTTGGCATTCCTGTGTTTGTTCTGCTGAGTGCAGGATGAAAAGCTTCGACAACATGTCTCTCTTTGCAGCAACATTCAGATTCTGTGCCACCAAGTGGCTATTTGAACATCAATAAGCTTGATGCCAAGCACAGGAAGTGAATTCTTCCTTCGAGCCTCTGTGAGAGACTACATGTTGACATTAAGATTATTGCAGGCTCTCTATGAGTTAGCACAGGTCGCCCAGCCACAAGGTTACAGAGCAAAAGCAAAAATGCTACAAATCTCAAACAAAAACAGAGAACATTCAGTGGGTCTTACAGATCCTGGCCCACAAACTCACATCAGAACCAGGCAAATCTAGAAACATTACTGGTGGAGGGTGAGTGAAACGAAAGGGAAGAGGCTGTAATAGATGGAGAGAAGGAGAGATTAAACGGCAAAAGATTTCACAATGTAAGGGCAAAGAGAATGTTAATGGGACAAGTAAAAGAAGAAAAGACGGATCTACAGGAGATGTGAATGATGGGATCATTGAATCCATAGAATCATAAAATCCCTACAATACAGAGGAGGCCATTCAGCCCATCAAGTCTGCACCAACCACAATCTCACCCTGGCCCTATTTCCATAACTCCACATGTTTACCCTGCTAATTCCCCTGACACTAAGTGGCAATTTAGTATGGCCAATCAACCTAACCTGGGCATCCTGGGACATTGGGAAGGATAACTTCCCAGGATACCTGCAAAGTAGGTGAAAGGAGTAAAACAACATTGAGCAAAATAGGGCCAAGATATATGATCTAAATTGTTGAACTTAACGCTGATTCCAGAAGGCGGTAAAGTATCCAGTCAAATGATGAGGGACAGTTCTTTCAGCTTGGGGTTAGCTTTGTTGGCACGCTGCAGCAGAGTGAGGACAGAAAGACCAGAATGGAGCAAGGTGAAGAACTGGGATGACAGGCGACTGGGAGATTAGCAACACAGTGTGGAATCAATCCCAATCCACACTTAGATTCCCAATAGCAAAGGAAAGGACAGAAGCAAGTACCCGACCAGACACTGGATTATAACACTAACCAGACACTGGATTATAACAGACACTGACCGGAGACTGGATTATAACACTGACCAGACACTGGTTTATAACAGACACTGGGTTATAACACTGACCGGACACTGGATTATAACAGACACTGGAGTATAACACTGACCGGACACTGGATTATAACACTGACCAGACACAGGTTTATAACAGATACTGGAGTATAACGCTGACCGGGCACTGGATTATAACAGACACTGACCAGACACTGGATTATAACACTGACCAAACAGTGGTTTATAAAAGACACTGGATTATAACACTGACCGGACACTGGATTATAACAGACACTGACCAGACACTGGGGTATAACACTGACCGGACACTGGATTATAACAGACACTGACTAGACACTGGAGTATAACACTGACCGGACACTGGATTATAACAGACACTGACCAGACACTGGAGTATAACACTGACTGGACACTGGATTATAACACTGACCAGACACAGGTTTATAACAGACACTGGAGTATAACACTGACCGGACACTGGATTATAACAGACGCTGACCAGACACTGGATTGTAACACTGACCAAACAGTGGTTTATAACAGACACTGGATTATAACACTGACCAGACACAGGTTTATAACAGACACTGGATTATAACACTGACCGGACACTGGATTATAACAGACACTGACTGGACATTCGATTATAACAGACACTGACTCGATACTGGATTATAACACCGACTGGGCACTGGATTATAACACTGACTGGACACTGGATTATAACGAACACTGGCTGTACACTGGATTATATGAGTGACTGAAAAGCAATTTTAAGCAACAAGAGAAGAAATAAGTGTTGAGATTTGCAGAGATCAATAAACATCGGAGAGATCTAGTTCATGTTCAGTTTAACTCAGCACTGTTAGGCGGCTGTACTTCTGTATCTCCTGAACAGGAAACAAACTGACACGAGACAAATGGATTGGAAGCATCTGAACTGTCTGCCGGTTAGAGTGGGCGGGTGTTGCTCAGCGGGTTGACAGAATATTGATTGACATTACGCTGTTAATTAACAGGAAACATGAGTTTCCTCTTCAGGTAACACTAAACAATTGACCAAAGGGAAAAATGACATGTGCCATGTCTGCTGTGTTGCTGTGTGATTTACCCACTGTCCCCATTAACAGACTGCAGCTTTGTTCCATCTGCACCCTGCCATTTTAAACAGCCTATCCACTTGGCCGTGTTACTGTTATCACAATAGATTTTGGGTTCACCTCTCCACCCCCCCATTCTACATTCAAGCAGTTAATCACGACAGGGCAGCACTGATATAGGTCCAGCATTGTTGGTACAGAAGCAATCTGCATTGATATTATTTTCTATTTATAATTGGCACAAGTGGGCTTACATTAACACTGCAATGAAGTTACTGTGAAAATCCCTGAGTCACCACATTCCGCTGCCTGTTCGGGTACGCTGAGAGAGAATTTAGCATGGCCAATGCACCTGACCAGCACGTCTTTCAGACTGTGGAAGAAAACCAGAGTACCCAGAAGAAACCCTTGCAGACATGGGGAGAATGTGCAGACTCCACACAGACAGTGACCCGAACTGGGAATTGAACCTGGGTCCCTGGTGCTGTGAGGCAGCAGTGCTAACCACTGTGCTGCTCTAGCACTTTTCACAAGCTTCAAACATCCCCCAGTGCTTTGCAGCCAATGAAGCACTTACTGTTTGAAGTGTTGTCACGATTGTTATGTGGGAAATAAACAACCAATTTGTGCCCATTAAGTTCCTGGAAACAATGCAGTAATGACCTGCTTTCTCTTCTTGATGTTGGCTGAGGGATGGACATTGCTGTACTCTCTCAGTGCCGGCCTATCTGTACAGGCTAATGTGTTGTGGGTTCAGGTCCTGCTCCAAGGCACTTGGGCACATAACCCAGGCTGAGCCTCCAGTGCAGTACCGAGGGAGTGCTGCACTGTTGCAAGCGCTATCTTTCAGATGAGATGATAAACCACCCTCTCTCAGGTAGGTGTAAAAGATCCCAGGGGATTTATCCCCGTGTTGTGATGACCATCTATCCCTCAACCAACATCATTTCAGAACAAAGCATTATCTGGTCATTATCATATTGTATCAGAATATTACTTATGGGAGCTTGCTGTGCACAAATTGGTTGCCACATTCCAATGGTAAGTGTGCTCCCATAAGTATAAGATGTAAGATTGGGATATCCTGACGCCAAGCAAAGTGCTTTATAAATTCAATTCCTTCTTTATTTGTACAAAAGTACTTTCCAATCCATGAGAAGCTGTGCCCACTTAAACACACAGTGCCTGGGGAACCATGTCCTCCGCTCACTGGCTTCGAGGGTTCACTAGTTGTTTAACAGTCTGACATGATGGAAATATCCAGAATCATGTCAGTGTTTTGACCAGAAAAAAAATGCAAGCATTGAAAATAGCCTGGGGATATTTCCTGACATGTTTGCAAGCTGCAACGAGCGAGTGGGCCGAACGATAATTAAATTGCCTTTCAGTAAGGCAGAATCACACAAAAAAAATCATGTTCAACTTTCTTTTTTAATAAAACGTGTGCTGAAGCAGTGAAGATGTTGGAGGCAGAGTGAGCCACTTTACTGAGAAACCGTGGAGGGATATCGCGTAGGACCAGGAGGAACTCAATGGGCTGAATGGCTTCTTTCTGTGCCATACCACAGTGACTTGATGATTCTGTAAGGGGGAAGGTTCTTTAGCCCAGTGGATCATTGCCAGAACAGTCCAAAACTGTCCCTGTTCTTGGCTGGTTACAATGTTCTCTTCCACAGCTCCAGGTCTCTATCTCCACTACTCCTGTGTCAAAGAATCCTATCCTCCTCCAATATCTTCCCACCTTCTCCCCATATCGCTCATTCCACCAGGGTCCAAATATCTGTTAATTCCTGCCTGACAGTGGAGTATTTCCAACCCGCGGAGAGGGAACCGGTGCTGAGGTTGGCATGGATCGCACTACTTGCCTCACGCCCGCCTTTACCAAGCTTTCATGCCCAGGTCAAATTGGGCTCTGAGTGTGGAAATGTATGTGTGCGTGTGAGAGAATGTGTGTGTGTATGTATGACTGTGAGTGTGTGTGGGAATGGTTGAGTAGGGGAATGTGGGTGTTTGTGTGTGTGTGTGGGGGGGGGAAATGTGTGTGTGTAAGGGGGAGTGGGGAAGTGTGTGTGTGAGTGTGTGTGTATGGGAGTGCATGTGTGCATGTGGGTGTGAGAGTGTGTTTGGGAATGTGTGTGGCTGTTTGTGTGGGTGTTGGCAGCAGTCATGCTGCTGATGAGATGATTACAGCAAGTGGACTGTTCCTTTAAGACTGATATGCAATACTGCAAACACTTCTACTGGAATAGGTCAAAGTTAATCGATCTGTAAGACAGCAAGGAAAGGTTACTGATGAGGACTGTAGAGCAGCGATCACTGGAGGGTCGGAAGTGTCTCTGGGGGTGAGTGGGAGAGGGAGTTCCCTCACTGGCACGAAGGTCAGGATGTGGAGTGCTGACCTTTGTGTGAAAGAGCAGCAAGTGGCTTTGACCCGTGATTGATAGTGTGTTACACAACCTGATAGCTTCATGTACATGAGTGTAAATTCACTCAGCCACAAATTTCCCCAAAGCAATTTTATTCATTACAAATACCTCTCAATGTATTGAATAAATATTGTTAAGTCTTCAAGTGCTGAACTAATCTTGACAACATTCATGATTTGATAATAACTGCCTGTATATTCTTGTTAAGTGGATCATTTTTTAAAGGGTCAAGCTGCTTCCATTATTCATTCACACAATTCCAAGTACATAAAGGAGATTTATCCCTATTTTCACTCAGATAATGTTAATTGTTCCGCTACATTTGCAACAAATGCAAATAATACACCATCAAACCTTTCAAGGCCCATTGATAGTGATGCCAGTGGCAAATCTACAATACTCCTGACACCAAGAACTATCAGAAGCACTAAAAAAACTTCCTGCTGCCAATCCTGACTCTTCAAGTGTTAGTGTGTTAGAAACGGGTGGCACAGTGGTTGGCATTGCTGCTTCACAGTGCCAGGGACCCAGGTTCAATTCTGGCCTTGGGTCACTGTCCGTATGGAATCTGCATGTTTTCTCCGACACTGCTCCAGTTTCCTCCCACACTCCAAACACGTGCTAGTTAGCTTGGTTGGCCATGCTAAATTGCCCCTTAGTGTCCCAAGTTGAGTAGGTTAGAGAGATTAGCCATGGTAAATGTATGGGGTAATGGGATAGGGTGGAGGAGAGGACCTGGATAAGTGATTCCAAAGATATGCAGGTTAGGTTTATTAGCCATGATAAACTGTCCCACAGTGTCAGGGAGACTAGCAGGGTAAATACATGGGGTTATGGGGATAGGGCAAGGGTAAAATACTCTGTCAGGGAGTTGGTGCAGGCTCGATGAGCCGAATGGCCTTCTTCTGGACTATAGGGATTCTATGACTCTATGATATGAGACGGGCTTTTTCCATTATTTCTAATGGAAGTATAACCCTATTTTGTCTGAAGGCAGAGTCTTGACTCTGGGACAGGTTTTGCCTTTGAGCGACAATGCACAATGTTTTCCAACTGGCCAATTATATTAACATCACAGAACCGCACAGTGCAGCAGGAAGCCATTCAGCCCATAGTATCTTATGCTGGCTCTTTGAAAGGAACCATCTAATTCGTCCCCACACTCCTGCTCTTTCCTATCGCCTTGCCAATATTTTAAGGCATTGTCCAGTTCCATTTTGAACAGAACGTTATGACTGAATCTAAAAGCAATGTGCTCCTGATCCGTGTCTCCTCACCACAACCACCGTTTTACTTCAGACCATGTTAGATTTTTGCCCTTTTGGTTATTGACCCCTCTGCCACTGGAAACAAAGTGTGTCTCCTCTTTGATTTGATTTAGTTTGATTTATTGTCACATGTATTAGTGTTCAATGATAAGCATTGTTTCTTGTGCGCTATACAGACAAGGCTTACCATTCATTGAGAAAGAAAGGAGAGAGAGTGCCGAATGTAACAGTCACGGCTAGGGTGCAGAGAAAGATCAACATTACACGAGGTAGGTCCATCCAAAAGCTTGATCTCACTGGCCATCGAAACATCCATCATAATTTTAAACTAAATTCCCTCTTAACCTTCTTTGCTCTCAGCTGAATAATTACACCTCCTCCGGTCTCCCTACATAAATAAAGCCCCACATCCCTGGAAACATTCCAGTCAATCTCTTCAGGGTCTCGACATCCTTTCCAAAATGTGCTGACCAGAACTGAATACAATTCAGTTGGGGTTTGGCAATAAGAATGTACAAATCAGGAGCAGGAATAGGTCACTCAGCTCCTTGGCTAATCTAACATCATCCCCACATTCCCGCCGACTGCCCAATAACCTCTCACCCCACCTCGTTAATCGAGAATCTATCTCGTTCTACTTTAAAAATATTCAAAGACTCTGCTCCTCCACCTTCTGAGGAAGAGAATTCCAAAGATTCACTATTGCCTGAGAGAAATAAATTTTCCGATTATCTGTCTTTAAAGGGCGACCCTTTATTTTTAAGCAGTGACCCTCAATTCTAGATTCTTCCACCAGAGCAAACATCTTTTCCACTCTATCAATATCCCTCAGGATCTTAAAGCTTTCAATCAAATCGCTTCTTACTCTTCTAAACTCCAGCAGATACCGGCATATTCTGTTCAATCTTCCTTCACAACTCTCCATTCCTGATATTCCACTGCCATGATGTGGAGATGTCGGCTTTGGACTAGGGTGGACACAGTAAGAAGAGTCACAAGAGGTTTTAAGGTTGAACAGGTTTATTTGGAACTGCGAGCTTTAGGAGTGCTGCTCCTTCCTCGGGTGAGTCTCAGAAGATGTCAGGTGGTTTAGCAGGGTGGGATTATGGGAATTGGGCCTGGGTGGGATGCAGTCAATACAGACTTGATGGGCCGAATCGCCTCCTTCTGCACTGAAGGGATTTTATGTGAGTCTCACTCATGCCTTGTGTAATTGAAGCATAACCTCCCCACTTTTGTAATGAAATCCCTTCACAATAAATGATAACAATCCGTTAGCTTTCCTAATTACTCACAATAGCTGTATACCACTCTTTTGTGATTCATGAACAAGGATACGCGGATCCCTCTGCATTTCTGATCTCTGTAATCGATAATGTGCTTCTTTTTTATTCTTCCTGCCAAAATGGACAATTTCACATTTTCTCACATTGTACTCCATTTGCCACATCTATCCATATCCCTTTGTAACCTCCTTACATCCTCTTCACAATTTATTTTCCATAGAAACCCTACAGTGCAGAAAGAAGCCATGTGGCCCATCGAGTCTGCACCGACCACAATCCCAAGCCCTATTCCATATCCCTACATATATTACCTGCTAATCTCTCTAATCTATGCATCTCAGGACAGTAAGAAGCAATTTTAGCATGGCCAATCAACCTAACCCACACATCTTTAAACTATGGGAAGAAATCGGAACACCCGGAAGAAAGCCACACAGACACGAGGAGAATGTGCAAACTCCACACAGACAATAACCCAAGCTGGGAATCAAACCCAGGTCCCTGAAGCTGTAAAACAGCAGTGCTAACCACTGTGCTTCCTATCTTTTGTGAAATCAGCAAATTTAACAACCATACCTTCAGTCCCTTCATTCACGCCATTTATATATGTTGCAAACAATTGAGGTCCCAGCACTGATCCCTGTGCAATACCACTTGTTACATCTTAACAACAAGAAAATGACCTATTTATGCCTACTCTCTGTTTACTGTTAGCTAGCCAATCTTTTATCCATGCCAATCTGTTACCCCCTATATCTTCTGGAAATCTCACTATAGTATATCCAGTGGTTCCCCTTTATCTACAGTACCTGTGACTTCTTCAAAACCTCCAATAAAATGGTTAAATGTGATTGTAACTTTCACAAAACCATGTTGACTTTGCCTGAATATCTTGGTTTTTTCCAAATGCCCGGTTATATTTAAAGGCAATTAGAATCATAGATTCTGTGTAACACATCACACGCACTGTGTAAAACCTCATACTCACTGTGTAACACCTCGCACTCACTGTGTAACATCTCACACTCACTGCGAAACATCTCCCACTCACTGCGCAATATTTCACACTCACTGAGTAACATCTCACATTCACTGCGCAACATCTCACTCACTGTGTAACACCTCACATTCACTGTGGTTTGTATCAGCTCTGAATCAAAGCACAGCATCTCACACCCTAACCCTTGAGTACACTAAGCACGGGACACAGCATGCTCAATGTTCGCAACAGGAAACCATTGTTTTTTAAATTTTCCTAAAGAGTTTCTCTTGTAATTTAGAGAACAGTGACTTTCCAAATCAGGCAAAGGATTCCAGTGGGGGGGCCCGCATGTTAAGTCTATTAATTTAAGGCTCTGGGGTAATAGGGCACTCCTTATCACAGACACAGTCTGCTTGGGAAAAGATGAATTGGAATGGGATTATCTGTGCCTGGTGCGTGTCACTTGAATTGGGATGGGGCTAATTTCAGCAGCTGTTAATTTGCTCTGTCCTTTGAGAAATGAGCCAGGTTTATAATTCCACATGCAGCTTACCCTCCCCCCGCTGGCATATCACCAGCCCCTAAAGCAACTTTCTCAACTCTGGGGTAATTCCAATCCATTTGCTGGACGTTAATGAGGAAGGAAGAAGATGGCCATCTTGGCTGTATTGTAATAAATCTACAACCCAAATGGCCAGACCCTAAACCCATTGACACTGACTTTAATATGATTGCCTCAAAGTTATTAAAAAAAAATCTACAGTATGCTCTCTTGATACAGCTTGCAATTAAATGACTGTGTTATAAATCATTTTAAAATTAACTTAATTATTGTCAGTTCAAAATTTCATGTACTTAAGACATAGCTTGGACATTACACGGCCACTTGGAATACCACGATGCTCTTAATTAGATCAAGTAAATATTTTTTAAAAGCCTCTAAGACACCACAGTTTCTGAATGCACGTAATTTGATTTTGTGCTGCTCTTAGAACCTCCCATCTTCCCTTTGTCAGTATGGATGCCATACGATGCCCTGTGCCCTGTACATGGGAAATCAAGACTTGGTGAACAAGGGTTGAGACCAGGGGTTAAGTAGACCAGGTGCCCAGATACCACTCAACCCATTTCAACTCATACTTTCTTCCATTGTTTCAAATGATAGTGGGTGGCTCGGTAGCTGGCATTTTAGCTGTCAGAAGAGGTTGGAGAAATTTGGTTTGTTCTCACTGGAATGACGGAGGTTGAGGGGCGACCTGATAGAAATCTACAAGATTATGTGGGGCATGGACAGAGTGGGTAGTCAGAAGCTTCTTCCCAGGATGGAAGAGTCAATTACTAGGGGACATAGGTTTAAGGTGCGAGGGGCAAGGTTTAAAAGAGATGTACAAGGCAAACTTTTACACAGAGGGTGGGTGCCTGGAGCTTGCTGCTGGGGGAGATAGTGGAAGATACGTTGGTGAGTTTTAAGAGGCGCCTGGACAAAGACATGAATAGGATGGGAATAGGGGGAGTTGGCCCTCGGAAAGGTTTCAGTTCAGACAGGCAGCACAGTCAGTGCAGGTTGGAGGGCCGAAGGGCCTGTTCCTGTGCTGTAATTTTCTTTGTTCTTTGTTCACTGCTGCCTCCCAGCGCTAGGGATCCAGGTTCAATTCCTGGCTCATTTCACTGTCTGTGCAGAATCTGTGTGTTCTCCCTGTCTCTGCTTGGGTTTCCTCCGGATGCTTCAATTTCCTCCCACATTTTGAAAGGCATGTGGGTTTGGTGCATTGGCAATTCTCTTTCACCATACCTGAGCAGGCACTGGAGTGTGGCTACTAGAAGATTTTCACAGTAATTTCATTGCAGTGTAAGGTAAGCCTACTTGTGACGCTAATAAATAAACTTTAAAAAAAAACTGATATTTTGAGAAACTAGTTCTGGAAGTTGGGGAGTAGGGATGATTGGAAGAAATGGGGAAATCCAAAAATTGTGGTGTTACATCGCCATCACTGGTGGGAAGCTACAAACATGCTGTGACGTGTTTACATAGCGAGTTTCTATTGTAAATGTGGGCACAGGGATTTATGACTAGAAGTTTGGTCATAAGTAAGACTGATGCCATTGTCAGCTGCTAAAAAAAAATCAATGGACGTGATCTTATCAAATAAATTTTAATTACCAGCTGAGCGTGAAAACGAGAAGTTTCGGATCCATTTTCTTGGCGAGAGCAAAATTAAAATCTTGCACCATTAGAGAAACAAATGAGGCAAAGTGTGATTCTCACCAGAAGGAGGAATGGACAGACTAGGAAGCCAGCTGCTGACAGGTAGAAGGCGCCATTGTGCACGCATCTGATCAACCAATGCAGTAACTGTTTAAATGTTAGTGCAGTGGGAGAGATTTCACTCACCCAGCCCTCGGACATCTCATCCCCAACCATCTAATAGCCCCTCAAATCACCCCCCACATCCATGGACCTCACATCGATTACTCCTCACCCTGTTCAATCCTCGGCAAATGCCTCCTCCCCACTCACCACAATCATCCCCTCATTCCCCCCGCCTTCGTTCAACACGTTCTCACCACCCCCCTCCACTGTTGCCTCACGCCCCCAATTGGTTACCCTGCTCTAGTTGATCGTTTCTGTTCAACATACCCCATCAGTCATTGCCATGGCAATTCCCCCATTACAGAGTGCACAGCTCCCATACATAGCCTCCCCTTAGCCCTCGCCCCTCCTGTTAGGCTCTTACCCCTTGGCACTGCCCACTGGACAGTGTCAGGGTATCAGGCTGGCAGTACCAGAGTGCCCAGTAGGCACTGCCAGAGTCCCAGGCTGGCACTGTCCAAGGGGCACTGTCCCTCTCCTTGTCTCTAACCACCTAGAGGAGCCTCAAAGGCCTCTGGTGCCGGGGTCCAGATTTGATTCTCACTGGCGAGGGCTTCCGCCTTCGAGCCTTTAAGGCAAGTAAGCCCGGATAATAGTGTCTTAGGCATGAGGCTGGTTATGCTGACAGACTGGGACTAGTAAGATTGCAAGAGGCGAGAAATTGGGCACAAACCCGGTTTCTGCATTTCTCACAATTTTACCAGCTTGCCACGTCGATCCCTCCCATGGGTTTAATTTCCTTCATCTGCTACAATTGGCTTATAGTTTTAAAACCAACCATCAGGCATTATCAGGAAAGATAATCAGAATATCAAAACAAACATGACAAAGGTAAGAAATAGCTTTCTGTATATTGTACAGAGCGTGTTCCAAATCACCAGAATGGCCCAGGGTTAAGGAGAATGATAAATCATTTAGGATTGAGAATATATCATTCCAATGTGTGTGAGACTTGCATAGTTGCTATAGTGAGGGTCACACAGAACGGTGGCAACATTGAATGTCTGCACACTGCCTCTTCTCTGTGTCAAACCCTGTCCCCAACATTACACCCTGTCCCGTATCTCACACTCTGCCATTGTGTATCTCACCCATACTGACCTGTATCTCACACACTGTCCAGTATCTCACACTCTGTCCCATTTCTTACATTCTGCCCCGTATCATACTCACTGTCCCATATATTACTCACTGTCTCATATCTCACATATTGTCCCACATTTCACTCACTGTCCCGTATCTCACATACTGTCCCGCATATCACTCATTGTCCCATATCTTACACACTATCCTGTATCTCACACTTTGCTATTGCGCACCTCACGCACACCGACCAGTATCTCACACACTGTCTCATACCTCAAATCCTATCCTGTATCTCATATATTGGTCCGTATCATATTCATTGTCTGTATTTCACATGTCTTGTATATCACTTATTATCCCGTATCTTACACATGATCTGTATCTCACACACTGTTCCATATATTACTTATTGTCCCATATCTCACACTGTTCTGCATCTCACATACTGTTCCGTATATCACTCACTGTCCCGTATCTCACATTCTGCCACTGTCGTGTGCCTCCCACCCTGTCCTGTATATTACACCCTGTCCCGTTTTCTCTCAGTCTGCCATTGTCACGTATCTCATACCCTATCCCACATCTCACACACTGTCCTGTATCATACTCACTTCCCGTATATCACTCACTGTTCCGTATCTTACATTCTGCCACTGTCGTGTACCTTACACACTGTTCCATATCTTACACACTCTCGTATCACACACAGTTCTCACTCATTGTCCCGTATCTCACACACTATTCTGTATCTCACACACTATCCCGTATATCATTCACTACCCGTATCTCACACTTTGTCACTGCTGTGTACATCACAGTCTGTCCCATATCTCACAAACTGTCCTGTATCACAACACTGTCCCCTATCTCACCGATTGTCCCATATTTCATACACTGTCCCATACCACACATACTGTCCCACATCTCATAGACTCTCATTGTTCCATACCTGACACGTTGTCCTCTATCTCACACACTGCGCCCCATATCTTCGTGCCCTGACCCATGTTGGTGTTATTTTAGATTTCTGACTCCTCTCTGAGGTTTGGGACCTCACGGGCGACAGGAGCTCAGTATTGGGGAAATTCAGAGCTTTAATGCCACATGAATCTCCCAGATATTAGTCTTCTAATGATACAGCTTTCACCTGATGGTGGCTCTTGCCTAATGGAGAGCTGCTTCTCTTTGTTTTAAAGATGTTAGGCATTTCAGGTTATGCCTTCAAAGCGTCTCTTGCAAGCACTGAGATCTCAAACAATCAGTAACATGTTCTCCATTACTGGGGAACAGCGGGGGGTTCCTCACTCTATTGGTTTGTTTCTAAATATAGTCTCTGCGCAGACTGTAACCTGAGCAAGCAGAGCCCAGGACCCCGACTGTTCGCTGATATTGAAGGCCTTACAGGTGATTGCTTCATATTCCAGTTTACAGCTGATAGACTGATGTCTCTTCATAAAATGCACAATCTCTTCGTAGTTCACTCGATGCCTATAAAACTTTAACTATCTGCTTGAATCTCCCACAGTGCAGTAAATCCTTCAGATGTAGTCTGCTACATTGCCTCGTAATATCTCCAGATCATCATTTATTGTAACTCTTTCTGTTTTTGTGTTTTTTTACTCAATGTATGTGAGGAAGACAGAAGGTTATTGTGAACATCAGGCAGCAAATAATCTCTCACTGCAACTCCCCAGGCTGAGCACAGCACCTCTTACTGAAATCACCAGCCTTCCTGTGTCCTCCCCGCAGGTCCCATCATGCATGTCCTAAAATGCACGTCCCACCATCTGGATCCCACATGCACGTACTATCATGCAGGTCCCAGTGTGTGGGTCCCATTGTGCAAGGCCCACTTGCGGGTCTTACCATGCAGGTCCCACTGTGTGGGTCCCACCATGCAGGTCCCACTGTGTGGGTCCCACCATGCAGGTCCCACTGTGTGGGTCCCACCATGCAGGTCCCACTGTGTGGGTCCCATTCCAGTTTGTAATGTGGAAGCTGGATGGTTGAATGTATTCAAGAGTTTTGATTGACAAGGGTGTCAAAGGTAATGGGGGGTGGGGACTAGAAAAGTTGAGTTGAGGCCAAAATCAGATCAGTTATGATCTCACTGAAAGGCAGAGCAAGCTCAAGGGGCCAAATGGCCTACTCCTGCTCTGAATCCAAATGATTTTAGGAAAGTGTTATCCACTCAGCCACACTTAGGCAGACATGCCTGTCTTTGTGGAGCTGTTACAAATTACTTACTACAAAGTGCAAGTTCTGCTCTTTTCAAGTATTTACGCCTTTCTTCTCTACTCCCTCAGAATAGAACAGAATTCCACAGTGCAGAAGGAGGCCATTTGGCCCGTTGAGTTTGCATCGATTCTTCAACGGAGCATCCCACCCAGGCTGTATCCCTGTAACCCCTTCTATTTACTTTGCTAATTCCATTAAACATATTCAACTTGGGAATCTAAGGGTCAATTTAGCATGGTCAATCCACCTAATCTGTACATCTTTGGACTGTGGGAGGAAACCGGAGCACCTGGAGGAAACCCATGCAGACACAGGGAGAATGTGCAGACTCTGCACAAACAGTGACCCAAGCTGAGGACTGAACCCAGCTCGCTGGTGCTGCGAGGTAGCAGCACTAACTATCACTGGGATTCTCACTGTGACCTATTCCTTACTGTGACATGCTGCAGGAGTGGCATTTTGCTGTCAGGGAGAATTTATTGTGAGACTATCAACTCACTTCCTCTAGTCTTCCATCTCACTCACTCGCGGGATCTTGCTGGGCATGAAACAGTTGCTGAGTCTGCACTTCTATTTGACCTGGAAGTGTCTGAGATGTGTACACAAAAGCCTTGACTGTTCCCTCTCTCACAGGGGCCCTGGACACAACTCTGTGAGAACCATAGCTGGACATCTGCTTAGTTACAGTGGGAACTGGGCCTGGCTTATTGCTAACCTCTCCCACCCCTTATTCCTCCTCAGGAGCCTCCAAATGCTGGCACTAAACCCCCTCCCCGGACCTGCTGCGCATATTGTGAACTCTACACATGACTAACAAAGAGGTTCTTTCTTCAGTTACAAGGAGGTTCCCACACAGAGATAATGCATCATCAACATAAAACTACCTCCTCACCCAGATGCAAAATTCTTTTGTCAGTTTAATTTACTTTATAAGAATATCTCCTTCTAGCTTTACATAGAATCGTACAACAGAGAAGCAGGCTCGAATATAAGAGCAGGCATGTATCTCTGAGGCTCTATAAGGCTCTGTCAGACCCCATTTGTAGTATTGTGAGCAGTTTTGGGCCCCGTATCTAAGGAAAGATGTGTTGGTCTTGGGAAGGGTCCAGAGGAGGTTCACAAAATGATCCCTGGAATAAAGATCTTGTTGTATGAGGAATGGTTGAGGGCTCTGGGTCTGTACTTGTTGGAGTTTAGAACGATGAGAGAGGAATCTTATTGAAACTTACAGGATACGGCGAGGCATGGATAGAATGGACATGGAGAGGATGTTTCCACTAGTAGGAAAAACTAGAACCAGAGGGACACAACCTCAGGCTAAAGGGACGATCCTTTAAAACAGAGATGACGAGGAGTTTCTCCAGCCAGAGAGTGGTGGATCTGTGGAACTCTGTCACAGAAGGCTGTGGAGATCAGGTCACTGAGTGTCTTTAAGACAAAGATAAAAAGGTTCTTGATTAATAAGGGGATCAGGGGTTATGGGGAAAAAGCAGGAGAATGGGGCTGAGAAAAATATTAGCCATGATTGAATGGTGGAGCAAACTCGATGGGCTGAGTGGCCTAATTCTGCTCCTAGAGTCTTATGGTCTTATATTTGGGCCTTTGCCTCTGTGCTGGCTCTTTAATAGAGATGGTTAACATCAGAATCTTTAGCTCAGGATACTCTAAGGCAGGAACTGTCCATTGCAGCCGCTCTCATTGTCACCTCCAACGCCACTTTATAACCAGTTGTCTCTGTCAAACAGATTGACAGTAATAGACACAAACTATCACCTTCTGTCACTGCTTGTCAGAACTATTTTTGACTTCAATATGGTTTTAAATATCCCCACAGCGAGAGTCATCCTCCCAAACCCCTGCTCATGCTGCCTTCTGCCTATTTTAAGTCTGTGCTTTCGGAGCATTTTCACATTTGCATCAAACTAGACTTGTAACTTGTTCTCACATCATAAAAACAAAATACTGCAGATGCTGGAAAGCCAAAACAACAGCAGAGAATGCTGGAGAGACTGAGCAGGTCTGGCAGCGTCTGTACTGAGAGAAACAGAGTTGGATTCTCCGACCTCCCTTGTGGCTGGGATTCCCCAGTCCCGCTGCAGAGAAGGGAAATCTGGCTGAGTGTTAAATTCTTCCCTCTTGTTGGCAGCGGGGCAAGAATGGTTAGAGAACTCCGGCCAACATTTCGAGTCTGTTTGACTCTTCTTCAGAGCTAAAGAAAGGAAGATTGTTTTTATGCCTTGAAAAGAGGGGGGAATTTGAAGTACTGTGAGCAGTTTTGGGCCCCGTATCTAAGGGAAGATGTGCTGGCCTTGGAAAGGGTCCACAGTAGGTTCACAAAAATGATCCCTGGAATGAAGGGCTTGTCATACAAAGAATAGTTGAGCACTCTGGGTCCGTACTGGTTGGAGTTTAAAAGGATGAGGGGGGATCTTACTGAAACTTACAGGATACTGTGAGACCTGCATAGAGTGGACATAGAGAGGATGTTTCCACTAATAGGAGAAACTAGAACCAGAGGGCACAACCTCAGGCTAAAGGGATGATCCTGTAAAACAGAGATGAGGAGGAATTTCTTCAGCCAGAGAGTGGGGAATCTGTGGAACTCTTTGCCGCAGAAGGCTGTGAGGGCCAGGTCATTGAGTGTCTTTATGACAGATATAGATAGGTTCTTGATTAATAAGGGGATCAAGAATTATGGGGAAAAGGCAGGAGAATGGGGATGAGAAAAATATCAGCCATGATTGAATGGTGGAGCAGATTTGATGGGGCTGAGTGGTCTAATTCTGCTCCTATGTCTTATGGTCTTAACTTCATCTTGATTCTACAGTCCAAAGTAATCTTTCCCAACATATCTCAGTCTGCAACTTTTCAAATGTCATCCATTCACTATATCCAACCACGTACAGGGGTAGATACGCACGGGAATCCTTCCAGAAACATCTCTCTGAGTTCCAGTGACCCAACATCACTCATAATATAAATTAACTACATAATGACTATTAGCCTTTATACTACATCTCCCCCAAAGTATTTCATTCTGCTTATTAAATATTTATACATCTTATGTCCCACTGCACTGACCCGCACCCTCACCAGAGATGTCAATCTCCAATTGTGTTCCCAGCTCTATGAAAGGATGTAGAACATAGAACATAGAATATTACAGCACAGAACAGGCCCTTCGGCCTTCGATGTTGCGCCGACCAATATAAAAAGCAATGCCCCTCCAAACTAAACCATTCCCTTCTCTTCCATATACTTATCAACTAACCTCTTAAACGCCACCAAACTTGGCGCATCTACAACTGCTGCAGGCAGGGCATTCCACTCCCGAACCACCCTTTGGGTAAAGAACCTACCTCTGATATCCGTCCTATAACTATCACCCCTTAATTTAAAGCTGTGTCCCCTCGTGCTAGCTTTCTCCATCCTAGGAAAAAGGCTATCACTGTCCACCCTATCTAAACCTCTAATCATCTTATATGTTTCAATAAGGTCCCCTCTTAGCCGCCTCCTTTCTAACGAAAACAACCTCAAATCCCTCAGCCTCTCTTCATAAGACCTGCCCTCCATACCAGGCAACATCCTGGTAAACCTCCTCTGTACCCTCTCCAATGCCTCCACATCTTTCTTATAATGTGGGGACCAGAACTGCACACAATACTCCAAGTGCGGCCGCACTAGAGTTTTGTACAGTTGCAACATGACGTTGCGGCTCCGAAATTCAATCCCCCTACCAATAAAAGCTAAGACTCCATATGCCTTCTTAACAACCTTATCGACTTGACTGCCTACTTTCAGGGATCTATGCACATATACACCAAGATCCCTCTGTTCATCAAGACTATTAAGAATCCTACCATTAGCCCTATACTCTACACATTTATTATTCCTGCCAAAGTGCATTACCTCACACTTTTCCACATTAAACTCCATTTGCCACCTCTCGGCCCAGCTCTGCAACTTGTCCAAGTCTCTCTGCAAACTATAACACCCCTCTTCACTATCTACCACTCCACCGACTTTAGTGTCATCTGCAAATTTACTAATCCATCCTTCAATACCCTCATCCAGATCATTTATAAAAATTACAAACAGCAGGGGCCCCAAAACAGACCCCTGAGGTACACCACTTGTCACCGAACTCCACGATGAATATCTCCCATCAACCACCACCCTCTGTCTTCTATCTGCTAGCCAATTCCTAACCCAATTAGCTAAATCACCCTCTATCCCATACATCTGCATTTTCTGCAGAAGTCTTCCATGGGCCACCTTATCAAACGCCTTACTAAAGTCCATATATACCACATCAACCGCCTTACCCCCATCCACCTCTTTAGTCACTTTTTCAAAAAACTCAATGAGGTTAGTAAGGCACGACCTACCCTTCACAAAACCATGCTGACTATCCCCAATCAATTCATTTCTCTCTAAATAACTATAAATCCTATCCCTAATAATTCTCTCCATGTGATGACCATGTGTAGACCATTTACCCATGTGTAGGGTAGATGCTCTCCAGATTCTTCCTGGACATAGGGTTGTGTTGCTGAAGTACTGTATAAAGGCAATGAACAGAATTCTTTTATTTTGTATCCTGGTTATAGGTTGTGCCACTCTTTCTCAAATGAATGTGAGTTGTCCTGCCTCTGTTAAGGTTTCAATAGCAGCAGTGGATCTGCAATCTTCTCATTCAGCTATTTCTCTGTCAAACAAAGGCATTTGTTGCTTATCAGAGAATCACAGAATCCCTACTGTGCAGAATGAGGCTATTTGGCCTATTGAGTCTTCAAACTGACAAAAATCCCACCCAGGGCAGCATAGTAGCATAATGATTAGCACTGTTGCCTCATAGCACCAGAGACCCTTACTGAGTCATTGTTGTAATGCAGAGGAACACATTAGTCAATTTGTGTGCAGCAAGACTCCACAATGTTGGTTTGATAGATTAGCTGTACAAAATGGGTGAAGGTTACGGCGACAGGGTGGGAGAGGGGGCCTGGGTAAGTAACTCCGTCAGAGAGTTGATGCAGATCTGATGGGCCGAATGGCCTCTTCTGCACTGTGGGGATTCCACGGGATGGTAATGACAGGATGAAGTGTTTATTCTGAGCGAAGATGATAAATCCTGGTCAGGACACTGGGGGCAAACACTCCGTCTCCTGCCCTGGTGGGTCCTTGGAATGCTGTTTGTCTGAGAGAGCAGACTGAGGGGCTAGGTTTAAAATCACTGCATCCCCCCACACACACAATACAACACCCCCTCAGGCACTGAGATCGGCAGCAACAGACAGAGGCACAGAGCAGAGCAGGGAGCTAGGGGCATGTTATTAAAACAAATCTGTACTCGGTACAGACGGATTGAAGTTGTCATTTGTTTTTTTTATATATCAGTCCCTTCCAAAGGCTTCAAGAGATAGATTATATATTTGACTCAGTCTGAATGGCTGGTTAGTGGCAACCAATCATTACGAGTCACACATTGTGAGAATGTGTTTGGAATCGGGATTTGCCGTTCTGTATGATACATCTCACTAATGTCTGCACAGTCGACTTTGACATGCTCCAGTCTGCAAGAGCAGTCCTTGAACACACTGAAGAGTGAGGCAGTTGGCTTGTTCCCTAATCAGCACTGTAGCTGTTGGAGGCTATTCCAGAACCTTCCTAAAGGAAAGGTCATGGCTCAAGGATAGTCACTTAGAAACACAGTAAGGAGTTCACGCTTTAGCCAGCAAGAGGTTAGAATGGGGATCTCGCCGTCACGGGGAAAGGGTGAGGTGATTGACAGTGATGCAGTTAAGGAGAAGCTGGATAAACATGTGAGGGAGAAAGGAATAGCAGCCATGTTTTGATTTATTTATTAGTGTCGCAAGTAGGCTTACATTAATGCTGCAATGAAGTAACTGTAAAAATCCCCTCGTCGCTACACTCCAGTGCCTGTTCGGGTACACTGAGGGAGAATTTAAGCACGGCCAATGCACCTAACCAGCACATCTTTCGGACTGTGGGAGGTTTAAGGTGTAAGGGATAAGGTTTAAAGGAGATGTACGAGGCAAGTTTTTTTACACAGACGGTGGTGGGTACCTGGAACTCACTGCCGGGGGAGGTAGTGGAAACGGATACAGATACGATAGTGATTTTTAAGGAGCGTCTTTTCAAATACATGAATAGGATGGGAATAAGAGATATGGTCTTTGGAAAGATAGAGGGTTTTAGTTCAAAGAGACAGCATGGTCGGTGCAGGCTTGGAGGGCCGAAAAGACTGCTCCTGTGCTGTAATTTACTCTGCTCTTTAATCCTCCTGGTACTTATGGCAATCTAGTCAGGAATTGCTTGCCAGTTAAAGTGCCAGGTCAAGTCAGTGAACTGACTAGCCATTGGTATCCATCTCCTCCCTCCACCACCCCAGCCACTCAAGGTTATCATGGGTCAGCAGCCCCTTCCCCCTTCACCAATGGACCAACGTCACCTTCGAGTGGACTTTACCCAACTCTACTGATATAACCTTCAACTCCTTTCTCTCTCACGCTCATCCTGCTTCCCCTCAACACCCCGGCATGTTCAATTCATAAAACATGGCCCTGGTGATTGGAGAGGCAGCAAAGATTTCTCTCTTTGCAGCGAAGCCTCTGATTTACTGCAGATAGTTACACTGATTTAGCTGTCTGTATTGTTCTTGTTCAACTTCATTCTACTGTGTGATACATCCATTTGCTTAATCACAGCATTAATTTAATTAAGTAAATGGATACATTACACACTAGATCGCACTCAAAAGGAAGAGAGGAAAGTTCGATTAGTGACATTTATCTAACTGAGCTCTGTCAGCTAGTAAAGTTGTTCAAAATATGAAAGAACAATCATTGCACTGTCTCCAAGTAAATCTCTCAGGTTCCCCCAGTTAAAGGCATTTTTATCAGTTGCTTGGTAACAAAGGGCATGGTGGCACAGTGGTTAGCACTGCTGCCTCTCAGTGCCAGGGATCCGGGCTCAGTAAAGTTCAAAGTTAAAGTTTATTTATTGGTCACAAGTAAGGCTGACATTAGCACTGCAATGAAGTTACTGTGAAATTCCCCTAGTCACCACACTCTGGCATCTGTTTGGGTCAATGCACCTAACCAGCACATCTTTCAGACATTCAATTCTGGCCTCAGGTGAATCGGCATGTTCTCCCCATGTCTGCACCTATACTTTATAAAGTTTATAAAGTATAAACTTTATACTTCACATAAAGTTTATTTATGTGAAGTAAATAAACTTCACATATTTACCCTGTTTATCCCTCTAACCTAAACATCTTTGGACATTTAGCATAAGCAATCAACCTAACCAGCACATCATTCGGAGTGTGGGAGGAAACTGGAGCACCCAGAGGAAATCCACGCAGACATGGGGAGAATGTGCAAACGCCACACAGACAGTGACCCAAGCCGGGAATCGAACCTGGGTCCCTGGCGCTGTGAGGCAGCAGTGCTAACCATTGTGCTACCGTGCTGCCCTGGGCTTGATCTGATGCTTCATCTTAGCCAAAAGGCCGAAACATCTTTGAAAAATTGCATCAGATAATACCTCGATCTAACCTCATAACCCCGAATATTGATTCCACCCTAGTCTGGGAGATCGTAGAATAAAATGGGGCGGCACGGTAGCACAGTGGTTAGCACTGCTGCTTCACAGTGCCAGGAACCCAAGTTCGATTCGCGGCTCGGGTCACTGTCTGTGTGGAGTTTGCACATTCTCCTCGTGTCCGCGTGGGTTTTCTCCAGGTGCTCCGATTTCCTCCCGCAGTCCAAAGATGTGCGGGTTAGGTTGATTGGCCATGCTAAGAAATTGCTTCCTAGTGTCCAGGAATGTGTAGGTTAGATGGGTTAGTGGGTATAATGTATAGGGATATGGGGGTAGGGCCTGGGTGACATTGTGTTTGATGCAGACTCCACGGGCTGAAAGGCCTCTTTCTGCACTGTAGGGTTCCATGATCTATAATTCCTACAGTGCAGAAGAAGGCTATTTGGCCCATTGAGCTTGCACTGACAATGATCCCACCCTATCCCCGTAACTCTACACATTTACCCTGCTAATCCCCCTGACAATAAGGGAAAAGTTAGCAAGGCCAAATCAACCTAACGCACTCATTTTTGCACTGTTGGGGGGAAACTGGAGCTCCTGGAGGAAACTCACGCAGACATGGGGAGAATGTGCAAACCGCACTTTTAAGGGGTGTCTGTAAAAATACATGAATAGAATGGGAATCGAGGGATATGGTCCCCAGAAGGATAGGTTTTAGTTCAGTGGTGGTCAGTACAGGCTTTGGGGGCCGAAGGGCCTGTTTCTGTGCTGTAATGTTCTTTGTTCTACACAGATAGTCTCCTGGTGCTGTGAGGCAGCAGTGCTAACCACTGTGCCACCATAATCCCAGCAGCAGGAGTAAAAGAGAAAAGAATGGAACCAATTCCTCAGGACGGGTCACACCGATCGATCAAATCTCAGGGCCTGTTTCACTTAACCCTGCCCTACACACACACACTATCTGCTGGCCAGTGAAAATCATTAAACACACTTAATCAAAGGCACATTACAGTGATTAAAACCCACAGAGATTGGAGAGGAGGACGTCTCGCCCTTGGCCTGCATCACAGAAAAGCTGGTTTCAGAACATAAGTCACTGTCACACAAAATCAATATGAATAGCAGATCAAATGAGACTGCCTGGATATTGATACACAGTGCGTGTGTAAATGATCATTGGATCATCTCTCTTGCAGGGTAGAATAACAGCTTCTACATCAATCCTCGGGTCAGTTTCCACCGTCTATTCTCAGAGCTGTGATTCACCTGTGGGCCCAGCCCCCCGGGAAATGGATATGTACCTCCTCACACCCAACCCCCCCCCCAAACACACACACACACACACACACACACACACACACAATTCCAGAGCAATCCCAGTCTGAGCTTTCAGTATTTCACTTCCTCTACTGTACACATAGCGTGGAGGTGAGGCAGTGTCAGCATGGCCACACAGCCAATTCCACACAGCCAAGGGGCAGCACGCAGGCTCCTGTTTATGGAGTTTCTGATTGTAGTTATACTTTTGTATGTGGGAACAGGGAGAGGAACATTGGCTAAACTCACCAACATCTTTTGAGAGAATGTAGCATTCCTTCTGTACTGCATTCACTAAGACAGTGTAGCACTTTATACTGCACTGAGACAGTGTAACACTCCCTTTGTATTCACTGAGACAGTGTAACACTCCCTTTGTATTCACTAAGACAGTGTAGCACTTTATACTGCACTGAGACAGTGTAACACTCCCTTTGTATTCACTGAGACAGTGTAACACTCCTTCTGTATTCACTGAGACAGTGTGACACATGCTCTGTATTCACTGAGACAGTGTAGCACTCTCTCTGTATTCACTGAGACCGTGTGACACATGCTCTGTATTCACTGAGACAGTGTGGCACACCCTCTGTATTCACTGAGACAGTGTAGCACTCTCTCTGTACTGCACACACTGAGACAGTGTAACATTCTGTATTGCACTGAGACAATGTAACACTCTGTCTGTACTGCACTGAAACAGTGTACCAAGATCACTATCAGGACTGGCTCCATGTGAGCCAGTTTTCTGGAATAGAACAAAGACATCCTTTAAAATCTGCATTTCCATTTGTCTTAATATCTCCTTCTGAAGTACAATGTTAGATATTTCTCTCTTTGTATTCCCCCATTCCAGTTTGCTTCACTGCATTGAAGTTGTTACATAAATGCAATAATGTTGTCCTCGACAACATTAGCCCTTCTTGCACGATTGCCAAATTGTTGGTTGCTTGGGAGTACACAACGTGAGTATTGTTGAAGGAAGAGACATGTTTTCACCTGCACTCATCAAGACAGATACAAGAATACCAAATTTCAAAGCAAACAACAATTTATACTGCAGGAGAAGAGAATGCTTAATGATTGGCAAGTCAATTCTGATTGGTCGAAGCATTGCCATGGAGAATGCACCAGGGAATTTGGACATGTTACTTTTGCTTGCAGACGGCAGGTCCTTGCATGTAAATATCTGTACACAGTGTTAACCAGCCAATTTACCAGCCTTACTAATGGAATTAATTTAGCCTTTTATTCATGTTTGTGATCTTTTAGCTCAAAATGGCTGCTGCCATGAGTGACCTAAGCAACAGCTATTGAGTTTCAAAAGCAAATCGTCAGGTGAGTGCTCAGAATCACAGTAAATACAAGTTTTATTTTGAATCACAAGAACCCTTCACCCTCTGCGTGTGTACCTCACACCTGTCAACAACTGGCATCTTCCAGCACCCCCCTCACTGACTGACTTCACTTTTCAATGGATCTGTCAATGGACTAAAGACCAGCATTTACCAAGGGTGCAGGAACAGAACAGGCTGCTAAGATGGGCAGCGGGCTGTGTGTGTGTGTGTGTGTGTGTGTGTGTGTATGGGCGTATGTGTGTCTGTGGGAATGTGTGTGTGTGTGTATTTGAGTGTGTATGTGTCTGTGTGTGTGTATATGGGTGTGTGTGTGCGTCAGTGTGTGTATGTGCCAGTATGTCAGTACGTGTGTGTGAGTGAGTGTGTGTGTGGGTGACTGTGAGTGTGTATGGGTGTGTGTGTGTGTGTCAGTGTGTGTCTGGGAGAGTTGTGTGTGTGTATTAGTGTGTGTGTGTATATGTATGTGTATGTGTGTGTGTGTGTATATGTGTGAGTGAATGTGTACCATTCTACAGAGCAGGAACATCAGTCACTCTGGGTGAATCTTACAGATTCAGTTCCAATCGGAGAATCCAGTGTAGCCGGCATTTTCCTCATTCAAGGCAAATTCAGATAAATGCTGTTGTCTGTGTAAGCTCTGTGCTCGGAATACGTTCCCCCTTCATTTTCCAGCATTCCCTCTCCCTTCAGATCTTTTAAAGTTCACAAAGAAATACTCCAGGGTTGTGCTGTCAAACAAGAGGCAGCAGCAGCTCTGTCTCCAGTTTATTCTTTTCCATAGATTTTTGTTTTCCCATTCATTCATGAGAACTTTGTGAAGATTCTTGTCCAAAGCAACATTGCCCAATTCCCTCAGTACTGATCCTCTGATAGTGCGGCACTCTCTCAGCACTGACCCTCTGACAGTGCAGCACTATCTCTGTACTGACCCTCTGACAGTGCGGCACTATCTCTGTACTGACCCTCTGACAGTGTGGCACTCCATCAGTACTGACCCTCTGACAGTGTGGCACTCCATCAGTACTGACTCTCTGACAGTGTGGCACTCCATCAGTACTGACTCTCTGACAGTGTGGCACTCCATCAGTACTGACCCTCTGACAGTGTGGCACTCCATCAGTACTGACTCTCTGATAGTTGCAGCACTCCCTCAGTACTGACCCTCTGACAGTGTGGCACTCCATCAGTACTGACTCTCTGATAGTGCAGCACTCCCTCAGTACTGACCCTCTGACAGTGTGGCACTCCATCAGTACTGACTCTCTGATAGTGCAGCACTCCCTCAGTACTGACTCTCTGACAGTGTGGCACTCCATCAGTACTGACCCTCTGACAGTGTGGCACTCCATCAGTACTGACTCTCTGACAGTGTGGCACTCCATCAGTACTGACCCTCTGACAGTGTGGCACTCCATCAGTACTGACTCTCTGACAGTGCAGCACTATCTCTGTACTGACCCTCTGACAGTGTGGCACTCCATCAGTACTGACTCTCTGATAGTGCAGCACTCCCTCAGTACTGACCCTCTGACAGTGTGGCACTCCATCAGTACTGACCCTCTGACAGTGTGGCACTCCATCAGTACTGACTCTCTGATAGTGCAGCACTCCATCAGTACTGACTCTCTGACAGTGTGGCACTCCATCAGTACTGACTCTCTGATAGTGCAGCACTCCCTCAGTACTGACTCTCTGACAGTGTGGCACTCCATCAGTACTGACCCTCTGACAGTGTGGCACTCCATCAGTACTGACTCTCTGATAGTGCAGCACTCCATCAGTACTGACTCTCTGACAGTGTGGCACTCCATCAGTACTGACTCTCTGACAGTGTGGCACTCCCTCAGTACTGACCCTTGACAGTGTGGCACTCATCAGTACTGACTCTCTGACAGTGTGGCACTCCCTCAGTACTGACCCTCTGACAGTGTGGCACTCCATCAGTACTGACTCTCTGACAGTGCAGCATTCCATCAGTACTGACTCTCTGACAGTGTGGCACTCCCTCAGTACTGACCCTCTGACAGTGTGGCACTCCATCAGTACTGACTCTCTGACAGTGCAGCATTCCATCAGTACTGACTCTCTGACAGTATGGCACTCCCTCAGTACTGACTCTCTGACAGTGCAGCACTCTCTCAACACTGACCCTCTGACAGTGCGGCACTCCCTCAGCACTGATCCTCAGACAGTGCAGCACTTCTCAGCACTGACCCTCTGACAGTGCGGCACTCTCTCAACACTGACCCTCTGACAATGCAGCACTCCCTCAACACTGACCTTCTGACAGTGCAGCACTCCCTCAGTACTGACCCTCTGACATCGCGGCACTCCCTTAACAATATTGGGTTTGATTCCCGTTCTGGATGGGATGGATTTGTCTCCTTGCCTGGCTCAAGGTGGAGTTTGTTTTGCAGACCTGCCTTCAGGCAGAGAACTGAAAATTATTACATTATTGTTTGTGGGAGCTTTCTGTGCACCAATTGGCTGTGCTGTGTCTCCTCCACTGGCTGACTATCCTTTAGGGAAGTATTTCAGTGGCTGTAAAGAAGTTTGGAATTGCCCGAGAATGTGAAAGGGACTATAGAAATGTAAAATAGAAATGTTCTTCCCTACAGACCAGAATCTCAGATGGAAAATGGCCTCTTGGCTCAGACTGTTCCCCAGCAACAGCCAATATCTCCAGGAATCACATCAGGCTCATGGCACGGTTCAAACAAACCAGCCTCCCATCCATTAACTCTATCTATAGTTCCTGCTATCTTGGCACAGCAGCCAGAATAATTAAGAACCCCACTCACCCCATTCATTCTCTCTTTTCCACTTTTTTCCTTTGGGAAAAAGATACAACAGTCTGAGGTTACATACCAACCAACTCAAGAACAGCTTCTTTTCTGCTGCCATCAGACTTTTGAATGGATCTATCTTGCATTAAATTGGTCTTTTGCTACACCCTAGGTATGACTGTAACACTACATTCTGCATTCTCTCCTTTCCTTCTCTGTGAATGGAATGTTTTGTCTGTATAATATGCAAGAAACAATACTTTTCACAGTGTGTTAATACTTGTGACAATAATAAATCAAATCAAATAACTCCTTGAATAGTTCATCTCCTGCTACCAACCCTCTACGATTGCCCGGGAGACTCCAGGAATTAAAGATTAATTGCCAGAACACTGCAGAGAAATCACACAGGATTTAAGAGACCGTGCAAGATTTTTTTCTCCGTTTTCTCTGGAAGCTTCTTTTTCATTTACTCTAAAGATAAAGTGGAGAAACTGACTGATTAACATTGCTGCCTCACAGCGCCAGGGACCCGAGTTCGATTCCCAGCTTGGGTCACTTCCTGTGTGGAGTTTGCATGTTCTTCCTGTGTCTGCATGGGTTTCCTCTGGGTACTCCAGTTTCTTCCCACAGTCCAAAGATGTGTGGGTTAGGTTGATTGGCCTTGCTAAGAAATTGCCTTTTAGTGTCCAGGGATGCATGGGTTAGACAGATTAGTGGATATAATGTGTAGGGATATGGGGGTAGGGCCTGGGTGGGATTGTGTTCAGTGCAGATTTGATGGGCCTCTTTCTGCACTGTAGGGTTCTATGATTCTGTGGAGAGTGTGACTTTTGATTCAGACCCAAGACAGGGCAGTCTGAGATGATGGATTTGAGTGCATAAATTATTTTTGTAAATTAATAATTTAGTCCAGACCCCAGAGAGCAGATGGTAAAGTTCTAGGTGTTGTGTGTAATAAATTGCTCTCATTAATTACCAGTGGCTGTGTGACTGGGACTCTTGTCTGGGTAACACTGTTGTCCACTGGGTATTGCCCTCCTGTATTGCCATGTTCCACCTGAAGCACTTCAGAGCAGCACAGAAACAAGCCACTCAGCTCCACGCCAGGGTTTATGCTCCCATTTCCTTCCCCTACTCTTCATCCCAATCCATCAGCATACTCAATTTCTTTCTTGCTCAAGTGATTCTCACCAATGAATTCTTTCACAGATGCACCATAGAAAGCATTCTTTCCGGTTGTATCACAGCTTGGTCTGGCTCCTGCTGTGCCCAAGACTACAAGAAACTACACAGAGTTGTGAATGTAACCCAGTCCATCACTCAAACCAGTCTCCCATCCATTGACTCTGTCTACACTTCTAGTTGCCTTGGCAAAGCAGCCAGCATCATTAAGGACACTAAGCAGCACGGACATTCTCTCTTCCACCTTCTTCCATCGGGAAAAAGATGCAAAAGTCTGAGGTCACGTAACAACTGACTCAGGAACAGCTTCTTCCCTGCTGCTGTCAGACTTCTGAATGGACCTACCTCACATTAAGTTGATCTTTCTCTACACTCTAGCTTTGACTGTAACACTACATTCTGCACTCTCTCCTTTCCTTCTCTATGAACAGTATGCTTTATCTGTATAGCGCGCAAGAAATAATACTTTTCAGTGTGAGTTAATACGTGTGACAATAATAAATCAAATCAAATCTAAAATCCAGTTTCCACTCAATGTATCCACACTGTTTGCCTTAACAACTCTCTGTAGTAGAGAGTTCCATGATCCCAACACTCTCTGAATAAAGATGTTTCGCCCAGATTTCTCACTGGATTTATTTGTGACTCTTTTGTATTTGTGGTGCAAGCTTTGACTGCCCCTTTACAAGAGGAAAGTCTACTCGATCTACCCTTAAAATGAGGTCCGCCCTCTGACTCTTCTATTTCAATTGAAAAGGGTTCCGATCTGTTCAACCTTTCTGGGTAGATATAGAACATAGAACATAGAACACTACAGCACAAACAGGCCCTTCGGCCCACAAGTTGTGCCGAACACATCAAAACCTACCCAGCCATAGACCTATCTATAACCCCCAATCCCATTGGATCCCATATACTCATCCAGAAGTCTTTTAAAAGACCCCAGCGAGTTCGCCTCGACCACCACCGACGGCAGCCGATTCCATTCACTCACCACCCTCTGAGTGAAAAACTTTCCCCTAGCATCCCCTCTGTACTTGCTTCCCTGCACCTTAAATCTGTGCCCTCTCGTCGCGACCATTTCAGCCCTGGGAAATAGTCTCTGAGAGTCCACCCTATCTATTCCTCTCAACATCTTGTAAACCTCTATCAGGTCGCCTCTCAACCTTCGTCTCTCCAGGGAGAACAGTCCCAGCTCCCTCAACCTGTCTTCATAAGGCATGCCTCCCAATCCAGGCAACATCCTTGTAAATCTCCTCTGCACCCTTTCAATAGCTTCCACGTCCTTCCTATAGTGAGGCGACCAGAACTGCGCACAGTACTCCAAGTGTGGTCTGACAAGGGTCCTATAAAGCTGCAGCATTACCTCCTGACTCCTGAACTCAATCCCTCGATGAATGAAGGCCAGTACACCGTAAGCTTTCTTAACCACATCCTCCACCTGGGAGGCCGATTTGAGAGTCTTATGGACCCGGACCCCAAGATCCCTCTGCTCTTCCACACAGCTAAGACTCCTACCTTTGATAGTGTACTCATTCATCCCGTTGGATCTGCCAAAATGGACCACAACACATTTATCCGCGTTGAAGTCCATCTGCCACTTCTCCGCCCAGTCTTGCATCCTGTCGATGTCATGCTGCAACTTCTGACATCCCTCCAGACCATCCACAACACCACCGACCTTCGTGTCATCGGCGAACTTACTCACCCATCCCTCCACTTCCTCATCCAGGTCATTTATGAAAATGACAAACAGCAAGGATCCTAGAACAGATCCCTGGGGCACTCCACTGGTGACCGACCTCCATGCAGAAAAAGAGCCATCCACAACCATCCTCTGCCTTCTGCAGGCAAGCCAGTTCTGGATCCACAAGGCCAAAGCCCCTTGGATCCCATGGCCTCTCACCTTCTCAAGAAGTCTTGCATGTGGGACCTTGTCAAATGCCTTGCTGAAGTCCATGTACACCACGTCCACTGCTCTTCCTTCGTCAATGTGTTCAGTCACATTTTCGAAGAACTCAATTAAGCTCGTAAGGCACGACCTGCCTTTTACAAAACCATGTTGACTATTTCTAATCAACCTAAACTTCTCCAAATGCTCGTAAATCTTGTCCCTCAGAAGCCTCTCCATCAACTTACATAGAACATAGAACATTACAGCACAGAACAGGCCCTTCGGCCTTCGATGTTGTGCCGACCAAAATAAAAAGCAATGCCCCTCCAAACTAAACCATTCCCTTCTCTTCCATATACTTATCAACTAACCTCTTAAACGCCACCAAACTTGGCGCATCTACAACAGCTGCAGGCAGGGCATTCCACTCCCTAATCACTCTTTGAGTAAAGAACCTACCTCTGATATCCGTCCTATAACTCATACCCCTTAATTTAAAGCTGTGTCCCCTCGTGCTAGCTTTCTCCATCCTAGGAAAAAGGCTATCACTGTCCACCCTATCTAAACCTCTAATCATCTTATATGCTTCGATAAGATCCCCTCTTAGCCGCCTCCTTTCTAACGAAAACAACCTCAAATCCTTCAACCTCTCTTCATAGGACCTGCCCTCCATACCAGGCAACATCCTGGTAAACCTCCTCTGTACCCTCTCCAATGCCTCCACATCTTTCTTATAATGTGGGGACCAGAACTGCACACAATACTCCAAGTGCGGCCGCACTAGAGTTTTGTACAGTTGCAACATGACGTTGCGGCTCCTAAATTCAATCCCCCTACCAATAAAAGCTAAGACTCCATATGCCTTCTTAACAACTTTATCCACTTGACTGCCTACTTTCAGGGATCTATGACACATACACCAAGATCCTTCTGTTCCTCAACACTATTAAGAGCCCTACCATTAGCCCTATACTCTACACATTTATTGTTCCTGCCAAAGTGCATTACCTCACACTTTTCCACATTAAACTCCATTTGCCACCTCTCGGCCCAGCTCTGCAACTTGTCCAAGTCTCTCTGCAAACTATAACACCCCTCTTCACTATCTACCACTCCACCGACTTTAGTGTCATCTGCAAATTTACTAATCCATCCTTCAATACCCTCATCCAGATCATTTATAAAAATTACAAACAGCAGGGGCCCAAAACAGACCCCTGAGGTACACCACTCGTCACCGAACTCCACGATGAATATCTCCCATCAACCACCACCCTCTGTCTTCTATCTGCTAGCCAATTCCTAATCCAATTAGCTAAATCACCCTCTATTCCACACATCTTCATTTTCTGTAGAAGTCTACCATGGGTCACCTTATCAAACGCCTTACTAAAGTCCATATATACTACATCAACCGCCTTACCCCCATCCACCTCTCTGGTCACTTTCTCAAAAAACTCAATGAGGTTAGTAAGGCATGACCTACCCTTCACGAAACCATGCTGACTATAAACCACTGGTTTATAGTGGTTTATCAGTGGTTACCAACCACTGAGGTCAGACTCACCTGTCGGTAATTTCCAGGACTATCCCTGTTCCCTTTCTTGAAAATAGGGACCACATCCGCAATCCTCCAATCCTCTGGAACCTCTGCGGTCTCCATCGACGACGCAAAGATCATCGCCAGGGGCTCTGCAATGACATCCCTCACCTCCCACAATAACCTGGGGTACATCCCATCTGGTCCCGGAGACTTGTCTATCTTGATAGCATTTAAAAGTTCTAACACATCCGCTTCCTTAATATCTACAATCTCAATCTTTTCAGTCTGCCGCAAATTTGTAGTGCATCCTCCCAGATCACTTTCCACCATGAATACTGAGGCAAAGTACTCATTAAGTACCTCTGCCATTTCTTCCGGTTCCATACAGACTTTTCCCCCTTCACCTTTTATAGGTCCTATCCCTTCTCTTCTCATCCTTTTACTTTTCACATATTTGTAGAAGGCCTTGGGACTCTCCTTAATCCTACCAGCCAAGGCCTTCTCATGACCCCTTCTGGCTCTCCTAATTTCCTTTTTAAGCTCTCTTCTATAAGCCTTATACTTCTCTAGATCCCCAACATCTCCTAGCTCTTTGAACCTTTTATACACCTTTCTTTTCTTCCTGACTATGTTCACCACAGCCTTCGTGCACCACGGTTCCCGCGTCCTACCAAAACCTCCTTGTCTCACCGGAACGTTGTCGTGCAAAGCTCCAGACAAGCATTCCTTGAATATCTGCCACCTTCCTTCTGTGCTTTTCCCCAAGAACACCTCCTTCCAGTTTATTCGCCCCAACATCTGCCTGATGTCTTCATATTTCCCCTTATTCCAGACAAACACCTTCCTAGCCTGCCTGATCCTATCCTTTTCCAATGCAAGGGTGAAGGAGATAGAATTATGATCTCCATCCCCAAGATGCTCTCCTACCGAGAGATCCATCACCTGTCCTGGTTCATTAGCTAGTACCAGGTCCAGTACAGCCTCTCCTCTCGTAGGCTTGTCCACGTGCTGTGTCAGGAAACCCTCCTGAACACACCTAACAAACTCCTCCCCATCCAAACCCCTTACCCTTGGGATATTCCAGTCGATGTTTGGGAAATTGAAGTCTCCCATCACAACAACTCTGTTATTTCTACATCTCTCCAGTATCTGTTTCCCTATCTGCACCTCAACTTCCCTGTCACTATTGGGCGGCCTATAGAATACACCCAGCAACGTCACCGACCCTTTGCTATTCCTAACTTCCACCCACAGAGACTCCGTAGACATTCCCTCCTCGGTATCCACCTTCTCTGCAGCCATGACACTGTCCCTGATCAACAGTGCCACTCCACCACCTCTTTTGCCTCCCTCCCTGTCCTTCCTGAAGGATCTGAATCCCGGGACCTGTAGTACCCAGTCCTGTCCCTGAGACATCCAAGTCTCTGTAATGGCCACCACATCACAATCCCAAGCAGCAATCCACGCCCTAAGTTCATCCACCTTATTTACTACACTCCTGGCATTAAAATAGACACAGCTCATTCCCTCAGACTGGACATTTCCCTTCTCCTCCACTCGTCTAACCTGCCTCTCATCCTGCCTAGAGTCCTTCCCTACCTGGGAGCTAACTTCCTTGCTCCCAGTCTCCACATCACTATTCTCTCCCCCTAACATTTCTAGTTTAAAGTCCCCCCAGTAGTCCTAGCCAGTCTTCCCGCCAAGATATTAGTCCCCCTGGGGACTAATATCATCTCGGAGTTTTGGGATCATCCCTGTAAATCCTTTTTGCACCTTCTCTAGTGTCTCCGTATGCTTTCTAAATTGTTCGTGGCACTCCAAGTGTGGTCTAGCCAGATTTCTATCAAAGTTGAAGATGACATCTTTGCTTTTTAATGCCAGCGCTCTAGAATTGCAGTCCTTATTTTTATGGCCTCGTTAACCTGCATCAATATTTTTCATGATTTGTGATCAGATCCCAGTTCCCGCTGCCCCTTTACCTCATTTAGCATCAGGGAGCAGGCAGCACAGTGGCACAGTGGTTAGCACTGCTGCCTCACACGTCAAGGACCCGGGTTCAATTCTGGCCTCGGGTCACTGTCCGTTTGCATGTTCTTCCCATGTCTGCATGGTTTTGCTTCGAGTGTTCCAATTTCCTCCCACAGTGTAAAGATGTTTAGCTTAGGTGTATTGGCTACGCCAAATTACTTCTTAGGGCTTGATTTTATCATTGCTTTGTGCCCATTTTTGGTCACAAAAACATGGTAAGGTCAGGCATCAGGCCATTAACACACAGATGGCCACTTCACCGAGCTTGGGAATAGCCACGGTCCAATTTGCACCCGAAACAGACACAACAGCGATTGTCATACACACCAATGGCTGGTGGTAAGAGTGGAATAGACTGCTGCCATATTACAGAAAGAATGTTGGAGCCTTGACTGTCCCTATTGAAAGCTCTAGACTACAACATGCACCCTGCAGAAACTCACCAAGGCTCTTAAAACACCAATTTCCAAACCCACAACCCCTACATCTAGAAGGACAAGGGCAGCAGACATACAGGAACACCACCATCTGTAAATTCCCCTCCAAGTTACTCACCATCCTGACTTGGAAATATATCACTGCCCCTTCACTGTCGCTGGGTCAAAATTCCTCTCTAACAGCACCGTGGGTGTGCCTACACCTCAGGCACTGCAGCTGCTCACTACCATCTTCTGAAGGGCAATCAGCGACGGGTAGTAAATGCTGGCCTGGCCAGCAATGCCTATATCCTATGAATGAATAAAAATATAAACATGCACGTTGCCATAGCAACTCAGATTGCAATTCCACCACAGATTAACAGGTTTTTTTGCATCTAAATCTGTGGCTGTTCTATAGGTTAATTGCTAATTCTATATATTGTCACAGTCCTCCTTTTAATTGACTGCATCCACCTCCCAGCCCCCAATTTGGCACCATTCACAAATTCCATTTCCAATTCCAGGATCTAAATCATTTATGTAACAGTGCCAATTCTTGTGGAGACTACTTCTCACCTTTCCGCAGACTGATAATTGTCCTTTAACCTTCACTCTCTTTTTTGTTTTGCTTGTTATCTATTATGCTACTTGCACCTTCCTGTTTCAGTCACAACCCTGCTATTCAGTAAGACATACAATGGCCTAGTGGTATTATCGCAAGGTTAATAATCCAGAAATTTAGCTACTATCTGGGAACCCGGGTTCAAATTCTGCCACAGCAGATGGTGACATTTGAATTCAATTAAAAATACCTGGAGTTAAAAATCTACTGATGACCATGAAACTATTGTCAATTGTCAGAAAAACCCATCTGGTTTACTAATGTCCTTTAGGGAAGGAAATCTGCCATCGTTACCTGGTAGGGCCTATACGTGACTCCAGGGCCACAGCAATGTGGTCGACCCTCAACTGCCCTCCAACAGCAACTAGGGATGGGCAATAAATGCTGGCCAGCCAGCGACACCCATGTTTCCATGAATGAATTTAAAAAAACCTTATCGAAGGGCCTTTGGAAAATCTGAATACAACATGTCTAGATGCAGATGCAGGAAGGATGGTGGGTGTGTCCAGAACCAGGGTCACAATCTGAGGATTCAGGGCCAACTATTTAGGACGAAGATGAGGAGACATTTCTTCACCTGAAGAGTGGTGAGCCTGTGGAATTCATTACCACAGGAAGTGGCTGATGCCAAAAACATTGAATGTATTCAAGAAGCGGCTGGATATAGCACTTGGGGTGAACGAGATCAAAGGTTATGGTCAGAAAGCAGGATTAGGCTATTGAGTTGGACCATTGTGATGAATGCTGGAGCAGGCTCAAAGAGCTGAATGGTTTCCTCCTACTCCTATCTTCTACGTTTCTATGTCTATGTTTCTATCTCTACTGTTACCTTTTCAGAGAATTCATTTCAAATTTGACAATCCATTCTCACTACTCATTATATATTTCTTATCTAGATACTTTTCTATTAAAATTGTAAGTAAAAATTCCATTATTCGTCCTACCAAAGGTCTTTAGCTGACTGTCTATACCTTTATTGTTCTAGCTCCCTTTTTAAAATATAGCTATCGTATTAGCTGTCCTCCCATTCTCTGGCACTATTCCCTTTTCTAATGAATTTAGATATATATGTGATTGAGCTTTTTGCTATCTCTTCCCTGAACTCATTTGAATGTAACAGTGTTGAAGGATGAGCGATCTGCATGGAAACTGGACAAGGGAGAGGGAAGGGAGAAGGGGACAGATAGGCAGTGAGAGAGGACGGTGAGGAAATAGGAGGGGGAGGAGAGGGCGGTGTGGGGAGGCAGGTGGGGGGCCGAGGAGAGAAAGGGAGAACAGGGAAGGGAGGGAAGGAGGAAGAATGGAGGATGTGGGGAGAGGAGAGGGATGGAAAGTAGGAGAGAGGGGAAGGCAGTGGCGTGTGGGAGGCAGTAGTGGTGTTGTCACTGGGCTACTAGTCCAGACAGCCAGAGCAAGATCTGGAGAACCATGTTCAAATTCTGCCCAAATCCTGCCCAGGTGAAATCCCCACAACCCTAACTAGTTACCCTAGTTAGTCCCCCTGATATTAAGGGGCAATTTAGCCTCTCCAATCCACTTAACCTGCACGTCTTTGGACTGCAGGGGGAAACCAGAGCATCTGGAAGAAACCCATGCAGACATGGGCAGAATGTGCAAACTCCACACAGGCAGTGACCTGAGTGAGGAATTGAACCTAGGCCTCTGGGGCTGTGAGGCAGCAGTGCTAACCACTGTGCCATCTGTTGTCCCACGTGCCATGGGCCCTTTTTGCGTGCTGGCGGATTTTTCTGAGGCAGCGGGAAGTATAGATGGAGTCAATGGATGGGAGGCCGTTTTGCGTGATAGATTGAGCTTCGTTAATAGCTTTGTAGCTTTATACTTTGGGGAAAGCTCTATATAGTACAGCGTTAGGAGGCCACGGTGACCCACTCTGGGCCTCTGAATGAGCCTGAGATTCCTGTGTTCATGTACATCCAGCCTGTCGCTGGTGAACCTGAGCTGAGCACAAATCGCCCTCTGATTTGTCATCGCTCCTTTTCTGACAGTATTAGACAGCACTGAATGCATTCTGTTGATCTTTCATCATGTATAATGCAAAATCCGAGCTCTTAAGCTGCGAGTCAACAATTAATGTCAAGCCACAAGTAACAGAGAGAATAGATGTTTAAAAATATAACAAGGTCTCCCTTTACTAGAACTCTCATTTATTAGTGGCTGTCCTGTAATCTTAGATGACAATGTGTATAGTAACTGGTGTTGGTTCCACTCTCTCATCTGAGTCAGAAGCAGCTTGCCAGTCCTGCAGGATTGGCCTGGAGTCTCTGGGTAATGAAGATTAATCTCCAGGACGTTGTTGTGTGGCACCCTGGAGAAAAATCATCGGGACATTAAAAAAGATTGGGCTTTTTTAATGTCATTTTCTTTGGTCATTTCTCTTTGCCAGACAGAAAAATATTGAGAATGGGGGAAAAGTGCCACTTGGCTGACAATCAGGCATTATCCAATGGGGCAATGAGTCTTTTTGCTTTACAAATGGTGTAGGAAGGCGATACCAAGGCTGGATGTGTTGACCAAATAATAGCTGGAGGATGGGGGCAAGTTCTGTGATATAAGTCCAGTCTCCCATCCATTGGCCCTGTCTACACTTCCTGCCGTTTCATCATCTTTTTGATGAGGTATTAAACTAAGACCTCGTTTTCCCTTTCGAATGTAAAAGATCCTCGTGATAATATTTCAAGAAGGGGAATTTTTCAAATGCCTTGACCAATATTAATCTCTGAATCAAAATCAACTTAATGCAAGGTAGGTCCATTCAAAAGTCTGATGGTAGGCAGGGAAGAAGCTATTCTTGAGCCAGTTAATATGTGTCCTCAGAGTTTTGTATCTTTTTCCCAGCAAAAGAAGGTGGAAGAGAGAATGTCCAGGATACATGGCATCCTTAATTATACTGGCTGCTTTGTGAGGCAATCGGAAGTGTAGACAGAGTCAATTGATGGGAGGTCGGTTTGCATGATGGATTGGGCTACATTTACGATCTTTTATAGATCCTTGTGGTCTTGGGCAGAGCAGGAGCCAAACCAAGCTGTGATACAACCAGAAAGAATGCTTTCTGTGGTGCATCTGTAAAAGTTGGTGAGAATTGCAGCTGACCTGTCATATTTCTTTAATCTTCTGAGAAATTAGAGATGTGGTTGGGCTTTCGTAACTATAGTGTCAGCATAGGGGGACTAGGACATTTTGTTGGTGATCTGGGCATCTAAAAACCTGATGTGGTGCTTGTAATGACTTCGATCAGGCCATTGAGATTGTCCTATTGGAGCATGAACTCCCTGATTGAGGAGTCCATTGATGGGCCAATCAGGGCTTTTTCTTTATATTTAACCGCGAGTGTCATTTCCTCTGGCACTCCCAAAGGTACGACTGTGAGCACTCTGTGTACTGCTGTTAGAATTGTAAATGACGGGATTTTGGGGAAGGGAGCTCTGCTTATGAAGACCTATTACAGTGCTGTGAGTCCACCATCTTTCAAAAATGGAAAGGTGCCAACAGAGACGCCATGCTAGTCAACAACTAATCACTGTATCATGTGACCACTATCATGTATCACGTGACTCCCAGCATGCTCAAAGTTAAATCTGAAACAACAGAAACAATAGAGAAGAATTGCAACATTGCAAATCCCTCACAACATCCCAAAACTCACCTTACAACCACTGTGTTAGTTTCAATAGTTGTCATGAAGCCAATTTATATGAAGCAACCGCCCACAAACAACATTGAGATAAATAGCAAGGTAATCCATGATTTTGGGGTAACTTTCAGCGGTATGTTATTTAGTGGGATTAGGGGCAGAGACACAGCATCTTGTCCCATGACCACGGTTTTCCTGACGTTTCTCTAGGGAGAACAGATTAGAGTCACAAGAGGAACAGTCCATGAGTTTTCATAGCTGTGTTTCCCTGTGGGTCACACATGCTGCATCATCAGTGTAGAGGAGCCTCCTCATTGGGTCTTTTTGTTTGGAATAGTATCACTGCAGGGCAGAAGGAAGCCATTCAGCCCATCTAGCCTGCATTGACAGCATCCCACTCTAACCCCGTAACCCTGCATATTTCTCCTGCTAATCTCCCTAGTACAAAGGGAAAATTTAACACGGCCGATCAATCTAATGCACACATCTTTGGAGTGTGGAAGGTAACTGGAGTACTCGAAGGAAACCCACGCAGACATGGGGTAAATATGCAAACTCTGACAGTGACCTGAGGCCGGAATAGAACCCGGGTCCCCGAGCTGTGAGGCAGCAGTGCTAATAACTGTGCCACGCTACCATGTCTTCACTTTCAGTCTTGATAGATGGTAGAATTCACTGTCTGGTGAGGAAAAAGGCTCCTTCCCTATCTGTGGGGAAGAAATAGCCAGGTGCCCTGGGGAAAAGATGCCAGGTGGGAGCAAGGACTCAGCCGTTTCGCTCCATTCTTCACTCAGAAACTGTCAGGAGCAGGGTAGCTAAACCTCACGGTGCAGCGAATGTTGTCAAGGAAGAAGCAGATGAGGCTGTGGAATCTTGATGGACAGCAGATTTCCCCCCAGATTTTTCAGAGTCTCTCTCTCTATCTCTCTGTGCTGATGGTGTCAAACGTCTGAGTGGGATCTCCGAACGTAGGGTCGAGGGTACACCCTGTTCCCAACACTTTTCCTGTAATTGGCTCTGGAGACATTATATCAACAGTTATCTTCCAGCATGGAACCGCACTGTATTCCGGGATATTCCTGGTCTGCACATGGATGGGATTCATTTAAATCAGTGCCTAGCGGCATGGTGGCACAATGGTTAACGTTGCTGCCCCACAGTGCCAGGGACCTGATGATTCCTGGCTTGGGTTACTGTCCGTGTGAAGTTTGCACATTCTCCCCATGTCTGTGTGGGTTTCCTCCAGGTGCTCTGACTTCCTCCCACAGTCCAAAGGTGTGCAGGTGAACAGGCGCTGGAATGTGAGGACTAGAGGATTTTCACAGTAACTTTATTCAATGTTAATGTTAGCCTTATTTGTGACTAATAAATAAACTTTATTTTAGCAAAAGGGTATTTCCCCGTGAGATGAAGGGGTGAGACGTTCTAAAGTCATTGCTGTCTCCTCTGATGCCACTGTTTATGTGAAATCGGTCCCGATCAGTCCGTATCATATCTCAAATAACTGAAAGATCTTTCACCTTTCACAACCTCAACTTTAACTGCGTGTGGATGTTGAAATGGGATTACTGTTGTGATGTGGAAAATGTGGCAGCCAATTTGTGCACAGCAAGCTCCCAAATATAGCAGGGTGATAATGATCAGGTAATCTGCTTTTTTTTAACTGCTATTGACTTTGGGATAGACACTTGGCCAGGACAAGCAGAGGGAACTCCCCAACTCTTCTTAGAAGTAGTGTCATGTGATCCACGTAAAGGACATGACATGTCCCAAGTTTAGTTTTGTTTTCAAAGAGCAATGAGAATCGGACAAGGTCTAACCAGCTTGATGTATTAATCGATCAGTACGGTGAGCCGGGAAGATAGCGTGTGAGACCAATAACCCGGCACAAATTGGATTGTTATTTTCCTGGCCCTGAGTCGCCAGCGAGAGTGGCTTTGCTGCTTACACGGAATTGGCTACATTTAAGTGCAGTTACTGAGTTCGATTGCTTCCGCCCTCCCAGCTGCTTCCCCTCCCCGGGATGCTTCCCTCCTCACCAGCGAGATGTCATGCCAGTGAGAATCATCACTAAAGACCAGGCACTACGCCGGGGTGACTGGAGGCCACTGGGTATTCGGGCTATGGCCGGGCAATGCCTATCGGGCACTGCCAGTCTGGCACTGCCAACCTGGAACACCGGCAGTGCCCACCTGGAACACTGACAGTGCCCAACTAGCAGCATAGCAGTACCCATCTGGCACTCTGGCAGTGTTCACCTGGCACTGTGGCAGTGCCCACCTGGCACACCAGCAATATCCACCTGGCAACCTGCAAGTGTCCAATTGGCAGCCTGGCAGTGCCAATAATCATCATTACTGTCGTTGACCAGAACAAAGATGTCACGTTACTCTTGTGCCTGGTTGGGCAACTCCCAGCTGTTAGGAAAACTGGCAGAGTGCTGGAAGATTGCAGTGCCAAGCTCACCCAAAAGATGAAAACTCCTGTTTTCATGCTGTTCCGACACTTAGAAACTTTTTGGGAAAATACCACTCGAAGTGTCTTAAACGTCATGCTTCGTCGGAGCATTATAAAACAGAATGACACTGGATCATACCAGGAGATACTGAGGTCAGATAAACTAAAGCCTGATCAAAGCAGTAGGTTTTAAAGTATGTATTAAAAGAGGATAACAATACATAGAGATAGAGAGCTGTAGGGAGGGAATTGCAGAGTTTGGACCACAGATAACTGAAGGCATAGCCACCAAGGGAGTAACAATTAAAATCCTCAAAAGGCCAGACTGGAGGAGCATAGAGGGTTGTGAGGCAGGAAGAGATTGGGATGTGAGTGGGAGCCAGTGTAGGTGAACAAGGGGGCAAGAGGGAACAGGCTTACTGTGGGTTACGACAGCACCTCTCACAAAACTGCAGCATCTTAGTGATGTATTGGATGTTAGCCGAGATCTTTGTGCTCCACACTCTGGAGTGGGTTTGAACCCTCAACTTTCCACCACGGAAGGGAGAGCACAAACCATGGACATGCAGGTTAGTTGGTATGGGCGATCCATGCTAAATTGCCCCTTGGTGTCAGGGGAACTAGCAGGGTAGGTGCGCTACAGGGAAAGGGCCTGGGTGGGATTGTTGTCGGTGCAAGCTTGATGGGCTGAGTGGCCTGTACTGTAGGGATTCTATTTATCCAATGAACCAGTGTGACACATGACTGTCTACCACCCTGTGAGGTGCATCTGTCCATTAAGCCATCGGAGGCCCCTGGGAAAGTTTCAGCTCCAGTGACGTGCGTCTCTTGTTCTAAGGGAGGACTTCCTTTCTAGCGCCTGTTAGCCTGTGTCGACAGCTTTCTGCTGATCTATCTCCCCTGGAGGAGCTAAACCTGAGCTCTGCTGGGCCACGAGTCAGCAATTTAATGTCAAGCTGCATGTAAGGGTGAGAAGCAAGATGTTTAAAAATACAACAGTGTTTCTCTTTACCAGAACTCCTCTGAATGAATGTTATTGACTGCTCTGTAATATTGCACTACAAGTGTTTGATATCATAGTTAACTATCTACTGACTAGACTGTAAGAGTGAGCCTTACATTGTGCATATCACCAAACCCAACGGAGCCTTCACTTATAGCTGTGTAATCTTGTATATAATATGTACATTTTACAATGTTCTTAAATTCTTGCTTTCGAGTCAGAAGATTGTCAGTTCAAATTGCCACTCAAGAGTTTCACACTCAGTGCAAATACTGAGGAAATGCTGTCAGAAGTTGCTACCCTTTGATTGAGATGTTAAAATGAGGCCTTTCCAAGGGGAGGCGATGGCCTATGGTATTATCCGTCGCCTATTTCTTCAGAAACTCAGCTAATGTTCTGGGGATCTGGGTTCGAATCCCACCACGGCAGATGGTAGAATTTGAATTCAATGAAATGCATCTAGAATTAAGAATCTATTGATGACATTGAAACCATTGTCAATTGTCAGAAAAATCCACCTGGTTCACTAATGTCCTCTAGGGAAGGAAATCTGCTGCCCTTACCCAGTCTCCAGAGCCACAGCAATATGGTCGACACTCTCTGGAGTAAGGTATCTAGGAATGGGCAAAAACTGTTGGGAAAATCCATCTGGTTCACTAATGTTCTGTAGGGAAGAAAATCTGCCATCCTTACCGGCATCACCTACATGTGACTCCAGAGCCACAGAAATGTGGTTGACTCTCGATTGCCCTCTGGAGTAAGGCAACAAGGGATGGGCAATAAATGCTGGCCAGCCAGTGACGCCCATGTCCCACAAATGAATAAGAAAAAAGATCTCTTGGCAGTATTGTGAGGAAAAGTAGGGATGTTGACCCCAGTGACTTGCCAATATTAATTCCTGAACCAACTCCTTTTGCCCTGGGGGCACAACTCAAAGCCTGAGGTCAAGAACCAGATGATACCAAGTGAATGGTAAAGGGAGTGCCATACGGAAGATGTTTCTAACAGTGAGTGGTTAGGATCTGCCTGACACTAAGCTGGAGGCTAGGTGACTTTCAGATAATTATCTGAAGAGAAAAAAACCTTCAGCGCTAGGGGGAAAAGGAGGGAGACTCTGCCTTCACCACACTCTCGGACACTGCATTCCAGATCCTAACCATTTGTTGTATCCAAGATATTCCTCACGTCGCTGCGTGATTTCTTGCCAACTATCTTAAAGCTATGCCCTCTCATTCTCAAACCTTCCTTCTACCCCATCCTAAGTCCCCATGATTTTGAACACATCCATCAAATCTCTTCTCAGCCCTCTCTTCTCCAAGGAGAACTACCCAAGCTTCTCCAATCAACCCATGTAACTGAAGTCTCTCATCCCTGGCAAGGTTAAAAAACAATTCCCAAGGTGTTGAGGCATCAAGGCCAGTTACTTATTGCACATCCCTTCAGAAAACGGTGAATTTTCCTAAACGACTGTAGTCCTAATGGTGAAGGTGTTCCCCTAGTGCAGTTAGGTGGAGTTGACGGATTTCAACCTGAGGCGATGAAGGAACAGCCAATGTGTACCCAGGGTAGAACAGAGCGTGACTTGGGATCTCAGTGACAGTGAAGGTGTATGTACGCACGTGTTGCCTCTGTGCCATTGTGGCGAGCAAGTTTAGGAGGCGCTGTTGGGGAAGAGGCTGGATAGACTGGGACTTTTCCCCTGAAGGCTTAGGGGTAATCTTGTAGTGGTCTATAAAATAAGACGGACGTAGATCAGTTAGATTGTCAACATCTTTTTCCAAAGGTACGGAAGTCTAAAACCAGAAGGCATAGTTTAAGGTGAGAGGGAAGAGATACAAAAGAGTCCAGAGAGGCAATTTCTTCACACAGAGGGTGGTGAATGTCTGGAACAAGCTGCCAGAGGTAATAGCAGAAATGGGTACAATTTTGTCTTTTAAAAAGTGGCTAAAGAGTTACATAGGTAAAATGGGTATGCGGGCCAAATGCAGTCAATTAGGACTAGCTAAATGATAAAAACTGGGCAGCATGGACAGGCTGAAGTGTCTATTTCCATGCTATAAATCTCGAAGACTCTATGGCTGGAATTTTACCGCCACGCCCACCCCGATTCCGAGGGCAGGCGACATTCGGAGAATGGCATTCTCTGTCGGCCTCGGGCGGAATTGTATGAACCTCAGGTGGATGTGCCTGTAAGCTTCCATCCTCTGAAACTGGATAACTCTCTCAAAGGCCTGATAGGTCGAGTAGCCTCTTGCTATGCTGTCTGAATTTCTTATGCAGCTGCGGACAAGAAGCTCAGCTGAAAGGTTCTGCTGCTTGAGGGAAGATTTACAATGTTTTCATTGCTGTGTTATCATTGGAATTCAGACAGTCTGCAATCAATACTGCAACTTTACAACAGCATCAGGAAGATGAGATGTAGGATATGTCTGAGATTTTAATAATGATGAACAGTGTGTGACCTGCAGAACGGCAACATTGTTTAGCAGCTCTGTCTGTACATAACTGTGGGCCATTTATTGGAATGATAGTGAGCCATCTAACTTTTGTTACATGTGGAGACATGGAGATGGTGGGATTGTTCTCTGTATGGCAGGAAAAGTTACAGTGAGATTTAATAGAAACTTTCAAACTTATGAGCGAATTTAATAGAGTAATTGAGGATAAAGTGTTTCCAATGGCTGAAGGATCAATAATCGGCGAACACAGATCTAAAGCAATGAAAACACAGAAGCATCGAGAACAGGAGGAGTAGACCACTCAGGCTTTGACCTTGTTCTATCATTCACTATAATCATGGTTCATGCTCTATCTCAACATCATATTCCCACTCTCTCCATTCCCCTTGACACCTTTAGACTCTAGAAATCTCTCTATTTCCTTCTTAAATATATTTAGTGATTTAACTTCACAGTCTTCTATGGCAGAGAATTCCACAGGTTCATCACACTGTGTGAAGAAATCTCTCAGTCCCAAATGGACTGGGGTGGCACAGTGGTTAGCACTGCTGCCTACAGTGCCAGGGACCTGGATTCAATTCCAGCCTTGGGTAACTATCTGTGCAGAATTTGCACATTCTCCCCGTGTCTGTGTGGGTTTCCCCCGGGTGCTCCGGTTTCCTCCCACAGTCTGAAAGACGTGTGGGTTAGGTGCACTGGCCATGCTAAGTTCTCCCTCAATGTAACCGAACAGGTGCCGGAGCGTGGTGACTCGGGGAGTTTCACAGTGACTGCGTTGCAGTGTTAATGTAAGCCTACTTGCGACAATAAACAACATTTTTTGTTTAAATTTGCCATTCAGGTTACCAGCTGCGTTCCTGGAGGTTTAACCAAACGACCTGCCCCCATTGGTTGGCCAACACATCCATCCTTGTGACATATGGCCTTCTTATGCCAATTGGAAAGCAAAGATGACACATTACCCAATTGGATGTTGTCTGACTGTCAGCTAAACAACCCATCATTATCAGTACCTTTCTATCTGGTAAAAAGAGATGTTTAAAAATGAAAAAAAGAAACAATCTTTTTTAATGTCCTGATGATTTTTCTCCAGGGTTGCATGCAGCAATGTCGTAGAATCCCTACAGTGCAAAAGGAGGCCACTCAGCTCATAAAGTCATTATCAACCACAATCTCACCCAGGCTCTATTCCTTCAACCCCACGTATTTATTCTGCTAATGCTCTGACACTAAGGGGCAATTTAGTATTTCCAATTAAGCTAACCTGCATATCTTTGGAATGTGGGAGGAAACCGGAGCACCTGGAGGAAACCCATGCAGGCACAGGGAGAATGTGCAGACTTAACACAGACAGTGACTGGAGGCTGAAATTGAGCCCAGGACCCTGGCGCTGTGAGGCAGCAATGCTAATTACTGTGCCACTGTGCCACCTTAGAAATACTGAGCTTGTCTGGGATTTGAACCCTCTCGCATTTTAATACTGTCTAGGGAGAATCATATCCCTAGACCAACGAGCCAACCATGCTGAAGATTGATCTTCAATTCCCAGTGGCTCCAGGCCAACACTAGATGGTTGGCACATAAAGAAGCCGCTTGATCCATCAAATTCACACTCTTCCTTTGAAAGGTTCACAAAATCTCTCATTGACCACAATTTAGACATATAAGTTTGTTTCTGGTTCTCTATTTCTTACAAACTGATTTCTGGCAGGAGCGACTTTAGAAAGTTTTGGAAGTGCAAGTTTTGTTTGAAAATCACTTTCTGTCGCAGAGACTGGGCACTGCTGCACTTTAACATGACAAGGCCAGCCCCTGCTCCAGAATAGCTTGTCTGGTGAATTTTACGTTGGTAACTGTACTCACGCATCCACTTCCTGGAAAAGCCGGAGTTTGTCTGGGAAGATCTCAGATAACAGAACAATGATGTACGGCACTTGGAGAGCCTGGAGCTGGGATTCCAGATGCTGACAAATAGGAATGGAAAAACAGTCAACAAAGGGGCAGCAGTTAATACAACAACCCTCACACAGTGCCTTTAACAACAATCTGCACTTATATAGAATCCCTACAGGGCAGGAACAAGCCACTCGGCCCATCAAATCTGCACTGACTCTCCAACTGGGTACCTTATCGCAGGCCCCTATGTATTTACCTTGCTAATCCCCCTAACCTACAGATCTTGGGACACTAAATGGCAATTTATCATGGCCAATAAACTTAACCATTTTTGGAGATTGGGAAGAAACCAAGTAGGCTTACATTAACACGCATTGAAGTTATTGTGAAAGTCTCCTCGTTGCCACACTCCAGCACTTGTTCGGGTACACTGAGGGAGCATGAAGCATGGTCAATGCACCTAACCAGCACGTCTTGCAGATTGTGGGAGGAAACCGGAGTACTCGGAGGAAACCCATGCAGACACGGGGAGAACGTGCAGACTCCACACAGACAGTGACCCAAACCAGGAATCGAGCCTGGGTCCCTGATGCTATGAGGCAGCAATGCTGACCACTGTGCCATATAATGTCGGAAAATACCCAAAAGGGCTGGACAGGAGTGCAATCAATGCCAAACCAAAGGAAAGACGTTAGGAGATTTGCAGGTAATCCTAACAAGATCACATCACGGGCTCGTTGGGCTGAAGGGCCTGTTTCCCGTGCTGTGTTGTTCTTTGTTCTTTGTTCATCACACGGCTGAAATCCACATGTGGTCTTTCCGGGGATAAGCTGGAGACTGACTGAAGTGATGAAATCAGGAATAGGGCCTCTTATTGAGACTGAGTGTAATCATTATCTGTTAACCAGCGGCACTGTTCAGGGATCAAATCGATGGGGGCTTGCTATACTGTACAGGCCGAAGTCATGCTGTTGTTTTGATAGCAGGGCAGTATAATTGTTCTGGCAAGAGGATACTAGAAATAGAGCAGGAGTAAGCCATTCAGCCCATCAAACCTGCCTCACTATCGTTTCTGATCTTGGGCTTCAACTCCACTTTCCCACCCACTCCCCATATTCCTTAATTCACTAAGAGGCCAAATATCTGTCTGTCCCAGCCTTAAATATATTCAACAATGGAGCATCCACAACCTTCTGGGATGAAGAATTTCTATCATTTACAACCTTTGAGCAAAGAAATTTCTCCTCATCTCAGTCCTAAAATGATCAGCATGTTTTCCTGACACTGCGCCCTCATGTTTTAGGTTCCCTGAGCACAGGGAATAATCTCTCAGCATCCACCCTCTCAAAGCCCTTCAGAATCTTGTAGGTCTCAAAGGGATCACCTCTCATTCTTCTAAACTCCACGGAATATCGATCCGATTTACTCAGCCCCTCGAAGACAACCCAATCATCACAGGCACCGGTTTAATGGGCGGCATGGTGGCACAGTGGTTAGACCTGGGTTCGATTCCTGCTTTGGGTCATTGCCTGTGTGGAATTTGCATGTTCTCTACATGTCTGTGTGGGTTTCCTGCGGGTGCTCTAGTTCCTTCCCACAGTTCAGAAATGGGCAGGTTGGATGGATTGGCCATGCTAAATTGCCATGGGAATAATTAGGATAAATGCAAGCAGTTATGGGAATAGGCCTGAGTGGGATTGTGGTTGATGTAAACTCAATGGGCTGAAGGGCTCCTTCTGCACTGTAAGATTCTATGAACACTTGCTGTACCACCTCCAGTGCAAGTAAATCATTTCCTAAATGTGGAACCCAAAATTGTGCACAGGATCCCTAGATATGGTCTCACCAAAACTCTGGATGCATGTCTTTGGATTTTCAGAAGCTTCTGATAAGCTCCCATGTTAAAGGTTCGTAAGCAAAATGAGAGCGCATGGGATTGGGGATAATACACTGACATGGACTGATGATTGGTTAACAGGCACAAAGCAGAGAGTCGGAATAAACAGGTTAGCAGACTGTGACTGGTGGGGTGTCACAGGGATCAGTGCTTGGCTCCAGACATCCACAATCTATATCAATGATTTTATAGGGGGATTAAATGTAATATTAGAAAACCCCCCTACTTTCTCAGCAGATGGAAGGAATTTGGCATGTCCGCTACAACTCTCACAAACTTTACAGAAGCACCACAGGAATCATTCTTTTTGGTTGTATCACAGCTTGGTATAACTCCTGCTCTGTCCAAGAGCGTAAGAAACTACAGAAGATCATGAATGTAGCCCAATCCATCATGCAAACCAACCTCCCATCCATTGGCTGAGTCTACATTTCCCACTGCCTCAGAAAAGCGACCAGCATAATCAAATACCCCACTCACCCCGGACATTCTCTCTTCCACTTTCTTCCATTGGGAAAGAGATACAAAAGTCTGAGGTCACGTACCAAACAACTTAAGAACAGCTTCTTCTCTGCTGCTATCAGACTTTTGAATGGACCTACCTTGCATTAAGTTGATATTTCTCTACACCCTAGCTATGGCTGTAACACTACACTCTGTACTCTTTCCTTTCCTTCTCTATGAATGGCATGCTTCTTTTGTATAAGGTGCAAGAAACAATACTTTTCACTGTATGTTAATACAGGTGACAATAATAAATCAAATCAAATATTTCCAAGTTTGTTCACGGCAGTAATCTAGTTGAAATGTGAGCTGTGAGGCTAATGCAAAGAGGCTTCTTGGGGATCTGGATAAGTGAGCAGGAAAAGAACATGGAATATAATGCAAATAAATGACGTTATCTACTTTGGCAAAAAAAAACAGAAATGCAGAGTATTTTTTAAATGATGAGAGATTGGGAAGCGTTGATGTACAAAGGGACATGGGTATCCTTGTTCATAAGTCACTGAAAGCCAACATGCAGGTGCAGCAAGCAATTAGGAATACGTGTTGGCTTGTATTGCAAGAAGGTTTGAATACACGAGAAGTCTTGTTGGAATTGTAGTGGGCTTTGGTGAGACCGCCCCCAGAGTATTGGAATTGTAATGGGCCTTTGTGAGACCACCCCCAGAGTATTGGAATTGTAATAAGCCTTGGTGAGACCATCCCCAGAGTATTGGAATTATAATAGGCCTTGGTGAGACCGCCCCCAGAGTATTGTGCAGAGCTTTTGTCAACTTATCCAAGAAAGAAAAAAATAGAGGAATTGTAACAAAGATTCACAAGCTGATCCCTGAAATAGGGGATTGCCTTGTGAGGAGAGATTGAGAAGACTGGCCATATTGTCTAGTGTTTAGAAGAATGAGAAGGTGATTTCATTCCATAGAACCATAGAATCCTTACAGTGCAAGAGGAGGCCTTTTGGCCCATTGAGTCTGTACCGACTGTCTGAAAGAGCATCTTACCCAGTCCCACCCTCCCCGCCACTCTGTAACCTCATGCATTACCAATGAGTGTTTCCTGGATTGTGTGTCTGTCACCCCCCCCACACTCAGTCAGGATAGGATGAGGGTGGCTATTGGGAAGAGATGTGGCTCATGGTTACCTGAGAAGTGTTGCCAACTAGGCAAACAATAGATGTACCGAGGTGGCAGGAAAAGTCGGTATGGAAAGAGAAGGAACATAACAAAGAAACAATGTGGCACGGTGGCACAGTGGTTAGCATTGCTGCCTCACAGTGCCAGGGACACAGGTTTAATTCTGGCCTTGGGTCACTGTCTGTGTGGAACTTGCATGTTCTCCCCATATCTGCATGGGTTTCCTCCAGTTGCTCCTGTTTCCTCCCACAGTCCAAAGATGTGCTGGTTAGGTTGACTGGTCATGCTAAATTGACCCTTAGTGTCAGGGGGCTTAGCAGGGTGAATATGTGGAGTTATGGGAATAGGGCCTGGGTGGGACTGTCGTTGGTGCAGACTTGTTGGGCCTATTGGTCTCCCTCTGCACTGCAGAGATTCTATGATAAGCTGTTTGGTCAAATGAGGCAAAATAGATTAAGGACCAAATGGGAACAAGAGTCAGGAAGCTAACTCTCTTCTATTGGAACTGACAGTTAATCGTCATTCACTTATTTGCACCAAGCAATTTCAATTAAGCATCGTCAACAGTACCGTATGTAGGTCAGTGAACGAGACCTAGCAGTCTATTTTTATTATTAATTTTATTTTACTTTTAATTAGGGAGGGGGCATAAAGAGACATCTTCATAAAGGAGAGATGAGATTTCTCTGACACGATATGAGGCCAGCTGGGCTATTTTACATGTCATTTATATTTTTTTAAGAAACCCAGTTCTAATTTCCATTCTGCAACTTCTTAGAAATTACACAGCAGAAACAGGCTCTTCAGCCCAAGATGTGCAATGCTAGCCCAACAGGTTTAGAGGGCATTTTTACTCTTGTGCACATCTCCTTCCACCTCATTTAATCTCACTCCATCAGAATATCCTTCCATTTCTTCCTCCTTGAGTTTGATAGAGTTTCCTAGAAAACACATAGAACATAGAACAATACAGCACAGAACAGGCCCTTCGGCCTTCGATGTTGTGCCGACCAAAATAAAAAGCAATGCCCCTCCAAACTAAACCATTCCCTTCTCTTCCATATACTTATCAATTAACCTCTTAAACGCCACCAAACTTGGCGCATCTACAACAGCTGCAGGCAGGGCATTCCACTCCCTAATCACTCTTTGAGTAAAGAACCTACCTCTGATATCCGTCCTATAACTCATACCCCTTAATTTAAAGCTGTGTCCCCTCGTGCTAGCTTTCTCCATCCTAGGAAAAAGGCTATCACTGTCCACCCTATCTAAACCTCTAATCATCTTATATGCTTCAATAAGATCCCCTCTTAGCCGCCTCCTTTCTAACGAAAACAACCTCAAATCCTTCAACCTCTCTTCATAGGACCTGCCCTCCATACCAGGCAACATCCTGGTAAACCTCCTCTGTACCCTCTCCAATGCCTCCACATCTTTCTTATAATGTGGGGACCAGAACTGCACACAATACTCCAAGTGCGGCCGCACTAGAGTTTTGTACAGTTGCAACATGATGCTGCGGCTCCTAAATTCAATCCCCCTGCCAATAAAAGCTAAGACTCCATATGCCTTCTTAACAACTTTATCCACTTGACTGCCTACTTTCAGGGATCTATTGACACATACACCAAGATCCTTCTGTTCCTCAACACTATTAAGAGCCCTACCATTAGCCCTATACTCTACACATTTATTGTTCCTGCCAAAGTGCATTACCTCACACTTTTCCACATTAAACTCCATTTGCCACCTCTCGGCCCAGCTCTGCAACTTGTCCAAGTCACTCTGTAAACTATAACACCCCTCTTCACTATCTACCACTCCACCAACTTTAGTGTCATCTGCAAATTTACTGATCCATCCCTCAATACCCTCATCCAGATCATTTATAAAAATTACAAACAGCAGGGGCCCCAAAACAGACCCCTGAGGCACACCACTTGTCACCGAACTCCACGATGAATATCTCCCATCAACCACCACCCTCTGTCTTCTATCTGCCAGCCAATTCCTAATCCAATTAGCTAAATCACCCTCTATTCCACACATCTGCATTTTCTGTAGAAGTCTTCCATGGGCCACCTTATCAAACGCCTTACTAAAGTCCATATATACTACATCAACCGCCTTACCCCCATCCACCTCTCTGGTCACTTTCTCAAAAAACTCAATGAGGTTAGTAAGGCATGACCTACCCTTCACGAAACCATGCTGACTATCCCCAATCAATTCATTTCTCTCTAAATAACTATAAATCCTATCCCTAATAATTCTCTCCAATACCTTGCCCACAACAGAAGTAAGACTCACTGGCCTATAATTCCCTGGAAGGTCTCTCTTCCCCTTCTTAAACAATGGGACCACATTCGCTATCCTCCAGTCCTCCGGAACCACACCCGTAACCAACGAGGACCTGAAGATCAGAGCCAGAGGCTCTGCAATCTCCTCTCTTGCCTCCCAGAGAATCCTAGGGTAAATCCCGTCCGGCCCAGGGGACTTATCCAACTTCAAACCCTCGAGAATTTCTAACACATCCTCCCTATCTACTACAATACTTCCCAATTTGCAACCCTGTACCTCAGTGCTCTCCATAGCTACATTTCCAGCACTCTGCATGAATACCGAAGAGAAATATTTATTCAGTGCCTCACCAATCTCTTCAGGCTCCACGCACAACTTCCCACTGCTGCCTATGACTGGCCCTAATCTTGCCCTAACCAATCTTCTATTCTTAACATATCGAAAGAAAGCTTTAGGATTCTCCTTAATCCTATCAGCCAACATCTTCTCGTGACATCTTCATGTTCAAATGCTCACCATTACTCAGCGAAAGAAGCTGCGGGGAGCCAGTGAGACGATTTTGCAGGTTCTGCATAGCTACTACAAGGGCTGAGTAAAGGGTCCACAGTTATCTTCCTGAGGGCAAACCAATTTATAAGACACCCTGATTTGATTTGATTTATTATTGTCACCTGTGTTGGAATACAGTGAAAAGTATTGTTTCTTGCGCAGTATACATACAGAGCATACTGTACATAAAGAAGGAAAGTGAGAGTGCAGAATGTAGTGTTACAGTCATAGCTAGGGTGTAGAGAAAGATCAACTCAATACGAGGTAGATCCATTCAAAAGTCTGACAGCAGCAGAGAAGAAGCTGTTCTTAAGCTGGTTGGTACATGACCTCAGACTTTTGTATCTTTTTCTTGACAGAAGAAGGTGGAAAAGAGAATGTCCAGGAGGCGTGGCGTCCTTAATGATGCTGGCTGCTTTGCTCAGCCTCAGGAGGCTGGTTTGCAAGATGGATTGGGCTGTAGTACATTCACAACCTTTTGTGGTTTATTGCAGTCTTGGGCAGAGCAGGAGTCATATCAACTGTGATAGAACCAAAAAGAATGCTTTATAATGATGCATCTGTAAAAGTTGGTGAGAGTCATAGCTGACGTGCCAACTTGCCTTAGTCTTTTGAGAAAGTAGAGGCTTTGGTGGGGCTTTCTTGCATATAATGTCGGCGTGGGGGGTCCAGGGGGATTGTGTTTAAAACTGTGAGAGGAAGGGACAAAGGGAGAGTTTAAATAAAGTGAACAGGAGAACATAACCAGTGGAGGTGGGAGAGTGAAAACTCCCAATAAACGATTGGAAAGGTCTATCCAGCAAGGGCCGCAGATGTTTGAAGTAAGCAGTCAGGGAACATGATGAGTGCAGAGGAGCTGTGTTTGAGACTAAGTGTGGCTCACCTCCTTCCTGCCAGAGGGCTTAGAGAGATGACAAGTACCAAGTAGATTAGGGTGAGGTAATCAACAAGATTAAAACAGTTGGAAATAAATCTGGATGAAAGGCAGAATGGAAATTGAGATGCAAATATGTGAGGCTGCACTGTGGGATTGCACACTGCCCTTTCATCACCGCTGGCCTGTATTCAAAGGCAGCCCTGATCAAGGACTTCTTTGCGCTATAGAGGTGTGACACAGCGATTCCAGAGGTGGGGCTGTCTCCAGTTTCCAGAGAGTGAAGGGGACTCGCAACAGAGATTAACCTGCAATCCAGCACGCTCCCTCAGGGAGAGAAAGTCATGAGGATGAGCAACACTGGAAACAAAAAGGTTGCACTGACCAAGCAGTGGGAGCTATACAATATGTCTAACTGTGAGGAAGCTAGCCCAGGACTGCTTGACAACAAGGTGCGTGTCACTGATAGCCTAAGTGACACCTCCTGATACCAGGCACACCCCTGGCCGAGCTGTTCCAGCACAGTTACAACACCAGCATCTTCCCTACAATGTGGAAAACTGCCCACAAAAAGGACAAGTCTAACTCAGCCAATTACAGCCCCATTACAATCACAGCATACTAACAGCAGTATCTAACAGCAGTGGCACTTACTCAGCAATAATGCTGAGTTTGGGCTCCACCAGGGTCACTCAGTAACTGACCTCATTGGAGCCTTGGTTTAAACATAGACAGAAGTGCTGAACTCCAGAGATAAAGTGAGATTGACTGTCCTTGACATCGAGGCAGCATTTGAAAGAGTGTGGCATCAAGGAGCCCCAGCAGATCTGGACTCAATGGGAATCCGGGGAAAAACTCTCCGCTGGTTGGAGTCATTCCTGGCACAAGAAAGATGGTTATGGTTGTTGAAGATCAATCATCACAGTCCCAGGATATCTCTACAGGAATTCCTCAGGCTGCTGTCCTAGGCCCAACCATCTTCAGCTGCTTCATCAATGACCTTCCCTCCGTCACAAGGTCAGGAGTGGGGATGTTTGCTGATGACTGCGCAAATTCAGTAACATTCACGACTCCTCAGATACTGAAGCAGTCCGTCTTCAAATGCAGCAAGACCAGGACAATATCCAGACGTGAACTGACAAATGGCAAAGTAACATTCACGCACTTTGTCAGGCACACAAAATGTCAGGCAACGACCATCTCCAACAAGAAAGGATCTAACCATTGCCCCTTCACATTCAATGGCCTTATCATCATTGAATACCCATTATCAACAACCTGGTGGGTTACCATTGACCAGAAACTGAACTGAACTGGCCATATAAATATTTTGGTACAACAGCACGTCAGAGGGTGGGAATTCTGTGACGACTAACTCATCTTCAGACTCCCCAAAGCCTGTCCACCAATTACATGAGACAAATCAAGATTACGACGGAATACTTTCCACTTGTCTGAATGAGAGCAGCTCCAGCAACACTCAAGAAACTCAAAACCATCCAGGATAAAGCAGCCCACTCAATCAATACTCCATCCAATACTTTCCACATTCCCCCTCTCGCCCGCAAGTGCACAGTGGCAGCAGTGTATACCAAGTCCTCAAGATGCGCTGCAGCAACTCACCAAGGCTCCTTAGACAGCATCTTCCAAATCTTCCACCTCTACTGTTTAGAAGGACAAGGGCGGCAGATACATGGGGAACATCCCCACCTGCAAGTTCCCCTCCAAGTCACACACCATCACTATCACTGGGTCAATATCCTGAAACTCCTTCCCTAACAGCACAGTGGGTGTACCTACACCACATGGAGTGTAACCATTCATCTCCACCTTCTTGAGAGCTATTAGGAATGGGCAACAAAAGCTAGCCTAGCCAGTAATGTTCACATCTGTATAAAAATAAATGAAAATTAAGAACCAAAGTTGTATTTGTGAATATGGCACGTGTACAATTTACCTTCCTTCACCCACTGTGCCCCTGAATGAAATCCAGCCTTTTACTAGAATGTGAATGTAACATACTATTTGACTGCAATAGGTATCACAGCCAGTTCTCTCTTCACATGAACACAAGGGTCAGAAGTGAGCATGCTGGCTGATTATCCCTGTCTTCCCCCGAATCCAACCCCCCCACCCCGGATAGGGGGTAATCGGAAGTCTCACCCACACCCATTCCCCAGTGATATATAAGAACTAGGAACAGAAGTAAGACCGTCTGGCCCCTCGAGCCTGCTCCACCATTCAATAAGACCATGGCTGATCTTTTTGTGGACTCAGTTCCACTTACCCGCCCGCTCACCGTAACCCTTAATTCCTTTACTGTTCAAAAATTTAATGTCCTTGCTTTAAAAACATTCAATGAAGTAGGCTCAAGTGCTTCACTGGGCAGGGAATTCCACAGATTCATAGCCTTTTGTGTGAAGAAGTTCCTCCTCAACTGAGTCCTATATCAGCTTCCCCTTATTTTGAGGCCATGTCCCCTAGTTTTAGTTTCACCCGTCAGTGGAAACAATTTCCCCTCATAATCTTACATGTTTCTATAAGATCTCCCTTCATTCTTTCCAATGAGTATAGCCCCAGACTACTCAGTCTCTCCTCATAAGCTAACCCTCTCAACTCCAGAATAACCTAGTGAGTCTCCTCTGCACCCCCTCCAGTGCCAGTAAATCCTTTCTCAAGTAAGGAGACCGAAACTGTACACAGTACTCCAGTGAAGTCTCACCAGCACCTTATACAGCTGCAACATAACCTCACTGTTTTCAAACTCCATCCCTCTAGGAATGAAGGACAAATTTCCATTTGCCTTCTTAATTACCTGCTGCACTTGCAAATCAACTCCTTGAGATTCCTGCACAAGGACACCCAGGTCCCTCTGCACAGCAGCATGCTGCAATTTTTTACCATTTGAATAATAGTCCGTTTTACTGCTATTCCTACCAAAATGGATGATACAATGACTGAGATTCCTTCCACGCACATCAGATTCTCAGTCTTTCATGATAACACAGTTTGAGCTAATAGAAGCTTGGGAACAAAGAACAGACAGCACAATGTGAGTTTAACTATCTTCAAATGCTGTCAATAATCTCAGCCCTCGACTAATAAACAGCAATGTTAGCTCTCTGAACGTCAGCTGAACAGTGGCGGACGGTGAATCAGTCACTGGTTTTATACCTGGTCAGATTTGGGAAGAGCAATTGAGGCTGGGTGTAAACAGGGCCAGCTAATTCCCGATCAGTAATGGCTGGTGAGGGATAAACATTAAACTGACCCCTCCAGCAGTGTGTTTCTGAAGCAGCACACAGAGAAACGAGAAGAGAGCAGTGAAGGACAAGACTGAATGTCAAATCCATTAATCTCCCAGTTCATCCTCAGTAAGGTGACACAGTGCACGCTAAGCCCCTTCCTGTTGTTCAGTCGCGTTGCACAGCAACGGGAATCCTGCACTCCCTCCATCTCTCCTTACCCTCTTTACTGGGCTAGGGCGTTGTGGGGGAGGGACGAGAGAGCAGAGTGAGGAAGGGGAGAAGGCAATGAGAAATGGGCAACAAATGCTGGCATAGCCAGCATTCCCCTCCCGTCACAGAATAAAAAAGACTCAACTAGTCCCACTTCCTTTCCTTTGCCTTGAAAATATTTTCTCCTTAAGTGGGCGACACGATGGCACAATGTTCAGCACTGCTGCTTCACAGCGCTACAAACACAGGTTCGATTCGCAGCTTGGGTCACCCTCTGTGTGGAATTTGCACATTCTCCCCAAGTCTGCATGGGTTTCCTTCAGGTTCATCAGTTTCCTTTCACATTCTGAAAGATGTGTGGTTAGGCGCATTGATCTAAACAGGCATTGGAGTGTGGTGACTAGGGGAATTTCACAGTAACTTCATTGCAGTGCTAATATAAGTCTTACTTGTGACTAATAAATAAACTTTAATTTTAACGATTCAATTCCCTTTTGGGGAAGGGCAGGAAGCGGATCTGATTAAGATGTCAGACAGTCGGTGCAGGCTCGATGGGCCAAATGGCCTCCTTTAGCACTGCAGGGATTCTATTCTATTAGATGAAATCTGGAACTCTTTACCAAAAAAAAGTTGCAGGTACTGGTGGGGGCTGGGGTGGGGTCTGGGTGAGGGGAGAAATTAAGAGCTGTCAAGCTCTAACATACATAGCTTTTTTTGGTGAGTAGAAGGATAAAGGATACAGAGCAAGGGCAGGAAAATGGAGTTGATGTACTAATGGGATAGGGAAGAAACTTGAGGGTTGAATTCCTCGTGTAGGACAAGGTGCATTATATTCACTGGAGTTTAGAAGAGAGAGGGCCTCACAGAAACTTACAAAATTCTAACAGGATTAGACAGGGTAGATTCAGAAAAGACGTTCCCAATGGTGGGAGAGTCCAGAACTAAGGGTCATAGTTTGAGGATAAGGGATAAGTCTTTTAGAACTGAGCTAAGGAGAAATTTCTTTACCCAGAGGGTGGTGCATGTGTGGAATTCACTACCACAGAAAGTAGATGAGGCCAAAACATTGTGTGATTTCAAGAAGAAATTAGATATAACTCTTGAAAGTAAAGGGATCAAGGGATCTGGGTGTACAGGCATACAGCTCACTGAAAGTGGCAATGCAAGTGAAGAAGTTGGTCAAGAAGGCATATACTGCATGCTTGCCCGAGAGCTGAAAGGCCTGTTCCTGTGATGCTGGAATGTTCTTTCTTGAGGGGGAGAGGGATCAGGATATTGAATCTGATGATCAGCCATGATCAAAATGAATGGTGGAGCAGAGCAGATTTGTAGGGCCGAATAGCCTACTCCTGTTTCTAGTTTCTATGCTACAGGATCAATACTTAGTCCAAACAGGTTACTGCAGCCCAGAGGCACAGCTAGTGGCAAGGGGCAGGGGGATAAATTTGATGATTACAAGGCTCCATCTCTTTCCCCAGCTAAGAAAGCCAGATGTTGATGTTTCAGACTCCGGACTTCATACAGATGTTTGAAACGTTAATCTGTGTTGATATTTCACATCAGATGGAATGACACAGGCCGAACGGTTTCTGTGGCAGGCGCGGAATTAAAAAGGAACAGCACAATTCAGCAGAAATGTTGTAAACTCCTGGAGGCTAATCCCAGGAGGTGATGCTGTTTAAACTCTAATGACTAACGCTGCAAATGAAACGCGTCACGAATATACAAGCAACAAATAAGTCGCGTTTTCACCTTTTCATTTTAAGCAACATCTTTCCAGGGGATTTTTCCAGCGCTTGGCTGTTAATTGATTTCTGGCAAGTGTAAAGCAGAGAAAATACAGCAGACGCTCGGAGCGACTGAGATCCTGAAGGTGACGGATGATCCAACTACCTCCTGTGCAATGTGCTTCGCCGCTTCCCAGCCGGAACTCTGGTTGTGGTCCCGGCCATTCAGACTCACAACCTACAGCCTCGTGTTCTCTCACTCCTTGTGTTTATCCTATTTTAGTGACTCACCCGTTCCCCACAGCCCTCCAAATGCCTGAGGGAGACAAGGTGAAGAACAACACAGAAAGAGAGAAATGGAGAGAGAGTGTGAGAGAGAGAAAGGGACAAAGTAAGGGGTGACACGGTGACACAGTGGTTAGCATTGCTGCCTCACATCACCAGGGATGTGGGTTCGATTCCTGAATCACTATTTACATGGCGTCTGCACATTCTCCCCGTGTCTGCGTGGGTTTCCTCTGGGCACTCCAGTTTCCTCCCACACTCCAAAAGACATACAGGTTAGGTGGATTGGTCGTGCTAAATTCTCCCTCTGTGTACCTGAACAGGTGCTGAATGTGGTAGCTAGGGGATTTTCATAGTAACTTAATTGCAGTGTTAATGTAGGCCTACATGTGATTAATAAATAAACTTTAAAAGCTTTACTTTTTAAGGACGGAAAGAGAGAAAAAGAGATATGGAGGAGAAGGGTATAGGTAGGAAGAGGAGACAGAGAGACTAAAAGGTAAGTCCATGAGATTCATAGAATTCCTACAGTGCAGAAGAAGTCATTTGGCCCATTGAGTTGGCACTGATGCTCTGACAGAATATCCCTTGGCCTATTTCTGCATTTCCCATGGCCACTCCATCGAGCCTACACATCTTTTAAATACTAAGAGGCAACTTAGCATGGCCATTCCACCTAACCTGCACATCATTATGGCACACAAAATTCAGGCCACTGAATCTGTGCTGGCTCTCTATTAAGAAATTCAGGTAGTGAAAGAAAGAAAGGCTGAAGAGGAGAAACAGTTGGCAGGGGAAAAAGTGGAGGCAGAGTTGAGTTGAAGGAGGGAAGGAATGTGGGACCTCAGTAAGTTGTCGAAAGGGAAAATGTAGGGAAGAGATGGTGGAGAAGAAGGCGAGAGAGCAAAGAAAGTGAGAGAGATAGAGGGGGGAAGAGAACTGAGCAACTATAGAGGGGGAGAAGAGGGAGAGAGCAGGGATGAGGGAGAGAAGAAGCAGAAGGAGAGCACAGAGAAACGGACTGGGATGAGGGAGAGGAAGAAAAGGCAGGAAACAGCCAGGAACAAGTGGATGAAGGAATTAGTAATAAAGAATAAAAGACAGAGAAAGGAGAGAAAAAGAAAGAGACGGAGTGACAAAGGCAAAAAGAAGGCTTGGATCAGAAAACAGAACAAGATCCTGAAAGGTCTTTATGCAATCCCTCAAGTGGTTCATTTTAAATTCAAAGTATGCAAAGCAAAAGAGACCCAGCTGAAAATAATATTAAAACATATTCTGTACTAAGGCATGAAATTAGACGCTTCGAGGGAACTAAATACCTTTAGCTCGGAAAGAAAAGCTAATTTCTGAAGCCAAATAAGGCATCTGCTTAAATCAAAACTGAAAATAAATCTTCAACCTAAATGACTAATCTAAATTCTTAATCAAATTATGCTAATAGATTAACAATTCAGAACATACATCCACAGTCAGTGTAATGTTCCTCCATTATAAATGCCCAATGTCCACACTGTAAATGGAGATTGCCAATAAGAACATGTCATTACACACTGCCCTCTGTGGCGGCGCTGCCGGGACGTTGTTAATTACACCGTGACGTTTACATTGTTAGTTTCAATACAATGGTAAGAGGTTACTAATTAATCTGTGACATTTATACCATTTCAACATAAGTACAAAGTAACAATATGTTTGAAAAACAGGAGTGAGTACAGTATGTGTGACTTTATGAACTTTATGTTATTTTATAAAATTAAAGGTGCTATATAAATGTTACAAGTTGATGCTGGTGTTGTTTATTTGGTCACATCCTCAGTGTGTTCCCCAGGATGTTGCCTAGAGGGTATTAGCTATGAGGAGAGGTTGGCTAGACTCGGTTGGTTCTCACTGGAATGATGGGGGTTGAGGGGCAACCTGATAGAGGTTTACAAGATCATGAGTGGCACGGACAGAACAAAGAACAACAAAGAACAAAGAACAAAACAGCATGGGAAACAGACCCTTCAGCCCAACGAGCCCGCGCCACCACTCCAATGTTCCCACCTCTACCCGTGATCCCTGTCTATGTTTATAGATCTATGGATTAAAAACCAAATTTGAGACAATTTAGGGCGAATTTGTTTTATCAATTAGCCTAAAAGCACATCTTTGGGATGTGGGAGTGGATAGTCAGATGCTCTTTCCTAGGATAGAAAAGTCAAGTACTTGGGGACATAGGTTTAAGGTGCATGAGGAAAAGTTTAGAGGAGATGTGCAAGCTAAGTTTTTTTACACGGAGGTTGGTGAATGTCTGGAATGCGTTGCCCAGGGAGATGGTGGGAGCAGATACAATAACAACATTTAAGGGACATCTAGATGAATACATGAATAGGATGGGAATGAAAGGATATGGACTTTGTAAGTGCAAACGGTTTCAGTTTAGGCAGGCATCATGATCAACACAGGCTTGGAGGGCCGAAGGGCCTGTTCCTGTGCTGTACTATTCTTTGTTCTTTATTCTTGTGGCTCTTTCACTTGATGATGAAGCGGAACTATGAGTTGGGCAATTTGGGACATCGTCAACAGGAAAGCCCATTTTTAAGTTTAAACCCGTTCTCCATGATCTTGGAATTCTGTAGTCCATCCCCCATTTACTCGAGTTCCACATTGCCCTCAAATCCCTTTGTTCGATGCTCAGGGAAATTAACAAATCATAAATTTTCATTCTTTTTCTCTCCATCTCCACCCCTCCCCCCTCAAAATTCTAGAATTTTGGCCCAGTAGCAGTGAAGGAACGGCTGAGAAATTTCCAAGTCAGGATGGTACATGACTTCGAGAGGGACATGATCATCTATTTTAATCAGGTTGGTAATTGGGAGATAAATATTGGTTAGGACTCTGGGAAAGAGTGGTCATGGGATCTTTTGCGTCAATCTGTAAGATGATACCTCTGACAGTGTGGCACCCCCTCAGTACTGCACTGGGACGGGGGTGGAGGGGGGAATGGCACTTGAACGCACAATATTCTGACTCATTCTGACAGAGTACAGAGAGGCGATGGAGAAGCTGATGAAATGGTGCGACGACAATAATCTTTCCCTCAATGTCAGTAAAATGAAGGAGCTAGTCATCAACTTCAGAGATCATAGTGGAGAACATGCCCCTGTCTATATCAATGGTGATGAAGTGGAAATGATCGAGAGCTTCAAGTTTTTAGATGTTCAGATCACCAACAATCTGTCCTGGTCCCTCCATGTGGACACTATAGTTAAGAAAGCCCACCAACGCCTACTTTCTCAGAAGGCAAATGAAATTTAGCATGTCCACCACGAAGCTCACCAATTTTCACAGATGCAACATAGAAAGCACTCTTTCTGGTTGCACCATAGCTTGGCATAGCTCCTGTTCTGCCCAAGACTGCAAGAGATTACAAAGAGTTGTGAATGTAGCCCAATCCATCACGTGAACTAGCCTTCCATCCACTGACTGTGTCTGCACTTCCCGCTGCCTCAGCAAAGCAGCCAGTATAATAAAGGACCGCACGCATCCTGCACATGCTCTCTTCAACCTTCTTCCGTCAGAAAAAGATACAAAAATCTGACGTCACATACTAATCAACTCAGGAACAGCTTCGTCCCTGCTGCCATCAGACTTCTGAATGATCACAGTGAATGATCGTTCTCTACATCCTAGCTATGGTTGTGACACTACATTCTGCACTTTCTCGTTTTCTTCTCTCCTATGTACTCTATGAAGAGTATGTTTTGACTGTATAGTGCGCAATACTTTTCACTGTATCCCAATACACGTGACAATAATAAATCAAATCAATTCAATTCAGCAATGTGAGGGTTACCCACTGAGACAGGACTGACATTGAGCAGTTCACTCAGTTGGGAAACTCTTGAAGAAACGGCAGGATGTTATAGATCCATAGAAAAAATAATCAAGCTGACGGTACAGTTAATCGGGACTGCCTCAAAATTCAATCTGAAGAGAAAATAGTCAAACACCCTCTAATTATGCAGTGTTATGCATGATAATCACACTGCCTGACAGCCTCATACCTGTTAAATACGTACTTTGCAAGCGAACAGAAAGTGATTAATTACAGATCCACGCCAAGGTTTTACAATAATGTAGTGGTTTACATTAACTGAAACAAGCATGATGAACTGGTTTTGTCTCACACATCCTCTTGTCTACCTATTCCCCCCTCCTCCCCTCCACCTCACTTCCCCAAGAGAATTAAGTTTATCAGAAATTATAATGGAACATTCTGCTACAGGGAAACTATATTCAGGGATTTATAGCTCAGAAACCAGCCATTCAGCTCAACTGGTTGGTGTTAATGCTTCACACAAACTTGCTCTCCCCTCCCCCCTCCTCTGTATCTCACTCTATCATCATATCCTTCTATTTCTTTCTCCCTCACCAGCCTATCTGCCTTCCTCTTAAATGTATCTGCGTTAATTACCTTGTGATAGTGAGTTCAATATCATATTCTACCCATTCTCAGAGTAAAGAAATTGCCCTTGAATTCTCAATTGGAATTATCAGTGACTGTCTTATATTTATGGTCCCTGGTTTTGGACTCCGTCCATGTGAGGAATTGACTTTCATACATCTACCTTATCAAACCTCTTCAATATCTTAAAGACCCCTTCCTTTATTTGATTATTTTTATTACTATTAGTGTCACAAGTGGGCTTCCATTAACACTGCAATGAGGTTACTGTCAAAAATCCCCTAGTCGGCACACACCAGTGCCTGCTCGGATACAGTGAGGGAGAATTTAGCATGGCCAATGCACCTAACCAGCACGGCTTTTGGAGTGTGGGGGGAAACCAGAGCACCCGGAGGATACCCACGCAGAGACGTGGGAGAACGAGCAGACTCTGCATAGACAGTGGAATCCTAGTTGTTTGGGTGCTTTATACCTGCCACAGCAGAGATATTTTACAATGGTTGCTGCCACGCCATTACCCACTTCCCTACAAACTTGAATGGTCTCATTCAATCTTGACAAGAGCTGGGCTTCCTCTGAACTGATTCTGTATCCTCAGCTCCATTTAACTCACAATTTCCAAACAAAATTCCATCACGTCTATTAGATTTCTGATAACATGTCATCTCGGACTCTGCGATGTTTTTGTCAAAAATCTTGTTACGTTCTATAAACTCAGTTCTCTATCAGCTGAGAGAAATATTGATGGACAAATCTTTGCTTTGCCTGGTCTTTGTCATCTTCTATTAAGATTAATTTAACCCTTTCGATTATTAAATTCTAATAGACGCTGAAATAAGAGTTGAAAATTTGCAGGAATTCTTCATAAGTTTGCAAGGTGTCATCAACCCCTATCTTGCTATCACATAATCAGTGATACATCCCACTGCATAGAGGAGAGTGCTGACCTGGTCTCTTCCATCTTTTTATGCGATCTTGAGGCAGTTCTGTATCTTGTGAACCTTTTTCAACAACACTTACACCCCTAATATCCAGACCCAACATGTTCACGCACTCAACAGACCCACACCCAACACACAAACACATTCGACACACACACCAACACACACTCCCCAACACACATCCCCAAATACACACCCCAACACATAGCCCCTAACATACATCCCCAGCACACATCCCCAACATGCACCCCTAACACATATCCTCCCAACACAAGCCTAACACACAATTCCCCAACACACATCCCCTAATACACAACCAACAGAGCACCCAACACACATCCCCAACACACATCTCCAAATACACAACTCCCAACCCATACCCCAACATACATCTTCCAACACATATCCTTGACATACACACATACCTCCAACACGCACACACACACAGAGACACACACATTCAACATGCACGCAGGTTACACGCTCACACACTTGATCCAACATGCTTACATACCTAATGCACATACACTCATCTACCAAATACAAAGCATACATACTCACCACACATGCACTTACATGCACAGCATTCTGACCCAACACACATCCAATGTACACACACATATACTCATCCAACAAATATTCAACAATTGCAAATACATTCACACAATACACACATGCACTCAAACATACACATGACACATGCACAGATCCACATTCATCCAATATACACACATCCAACACATGCGTAAACTCCACACAAATCCGTACTCACACAAATGTACGCACTCAGACATCAACTCACACCACACACAACAATCATCTCAGCTCCAGGACATCTCTATAGGAGCTCCTCAGGGTAATGTTCTAGGCCTAAAAATCTTCACCAATGACCTTCCTTCTGTCATAAGATCAGGAGTGGGGATGTTCGCCGATGTTTGCACAATGTTCAGCACTATTCGCAATTCCTCAGACGCTGAAGCAGTTCGTGTTCAAATGTAACAAAATCTGGGCAATATCCAGGCTTGGGCTGACAAGTGGTAAGTAATATTTGCTCCACACAAATATTACTTGTGTGGAGCAAATATTACTTATCAGCCCAAGTAATATTTGGACAATGACCATCACCAATAAGAGACATTTTAACCACCGCCCCTTGATATTCAATGGTGTTACCATCACTGAATCCCCCACTGTCAACATTCTTGGGGTTACTGTAGACCAGAAACTTAACTGAACTGACCACATTAACACAGTGATTATAAAGCAGGTCAGAGGCTAGGAATTTTGCAGCGAGTATCTCACCTCCCCACTTGCCTGGATGGTTGCAGCTCCAACAACACGCAAGAAGCTTGACACCATCATGGACAAAGCAGCCCTCTTGGTTAGCACCACATCACAAATATTCAATCCCTCCACCACCATAAAACCATAAGACAGAGGAGCAGAATAAGGCCACTCGAGTCTGTTCTGCCAGTCAATTATGGCTGATATTTCTCTCATACACATTCTCCTGCTTTTTCCCCATGACTCCTGAGCCCCTTATTATTCAAGAACATATCTATTTCTGTCTTAAACGCTCAGCAGCAGCAGTGGGTACTATCTGCAAAGTGCACTGCAACAATTCACCAAAGATCCTTAGATAGCACCTTCTAAATCCACAACCACTTCTGTCTAGAAAGACGAGGGCAGTCGACACATGGGGAACAGCACCATCTGCAAGCTCCCCTCCAGGCCACTCACCAACTTGACTGGGAAATATATCACCGTTCCTTCATGGTTGCTGGGTCAAAATCCTGGATTTCCCTCCCTAACAGCATTGTAGGTTAACTTACAGCACATAGACTGCAGTGATTCAAGAAGGCAGCTTACCACCACCTTCTCAAGGGCAACTAGGAACGGGCAATAAATGCTGGCCAGCCAGCGACACACACCTTCCACAAATGAATAAAAAAGAAACACACCCAGCACACTCTCATATACATGAACTCACACACACATCCACACACACTCACTCACACGCATTCATAGAACTCAGAGTCTTATGTACATTTGCTATTTTTCTTCTTTCGATTAATGTTCTAACCATACACATATGAGCTGGTAGCTGGTTAACAAAAGCTTTCAGCACATTCTGCTGCAGACTGCAAACTTCATTATATTTCATTAATTGAAGAAAATGGAAAAAATAGAAAAAAGGTTAAACATTAGCATTTTGCACTTGAGAAGGAAATGGAACAAGGAACTGAGGAAATTGATTTCTGGCTCCAGAGGAGAAGCTTAACCCTTGGTGAACCAGAGAGGAAGATGTCTGCGATAGTGAGAAGTGCTGGCAAGTAAATCCCAGTTTCCAGTATGTCATCACCATGGAGCACTGGGCAGCTTCTTAATCCAACTAATGCCAGCTTGCTGCTGGTGTCAAATTTCATTTTCCTGTTCTCTTCAATTTTTCTTAGACGTTTAAATGATAATGAGTATGCTTTAAATAATGTAAAACGATATAATGTGTGAGCATTCTGCAGCCCAATACTCACACTTACTCAACCCAGGCTTTCTCTCTCACTCTGGGACTGCTAGTCTCTGTTAGCAGTGATGCTTCACTGTTCAAACGAAAGGCTTTGACCCAAAATGCTAATTTGTCTTTGCTCTTCCAGATGCTGACAGGCCAGTGAGATAATGTTCCCTCTTCATACTGCTTGTTTATTGCACTGTCTGGTTCACTGTATGTTGCTCTGTGACCATGTACCTGTCTCACTGTGTGGTACACTGTACATTGCTGTTTGGCCGTGTACCTGTCTATCCCATTGTGCAGTACACTATACATTGCTCTGTGACTGTATAATTGTCTCACTGTATGATACACTATACATTGCTCTGTGACTGTGTAATTGTCTCACTGTATGTTACATTGTACATTGCTCTGTGACTGTGGACTTAACTTTCTCACTGTGTGATACACTGTACATTTCTGTGTGACCATGTACCTGTCTCACTGTGTCTTACACTGTACATTGCTGTGTGACCGTATATCTGCCTGTCTCAATGTGCGGTACACTTGTACATTGCTGTGTGACTGTGTACCTGTCTTACTATGTGGTACATTGTACATTGCTCTGCAACTGTGTACCTGTCTGTTTCACTGTGTGGGTACATTATCCATTGCTCTGTGACCGTGTACTTGTCTCACGTGTGATACACTGTACTTGCTGTGTGGCCGTGTACCTGTCTGTTTCACTGTATGGTACACTGTACATTGCCTTGTGGCCATATACCTTACTACTTACAGAGTTATTGTGTTGTCGGACAGAGTCACGAGCACGTGGAAGGAGCTATTCGACCCATTGTGCTGATGTAGCTGCTGTACAGCAATCCAGACAATCCCATTCTCTCGATATCCTTCATTACCATTCTGGGAAATCTTCCTCGCCAGGATTCTCAGATCTTAAAGAATTACCTCTGAGTTGTGGCCTGAACAATGCTTTATAAATTCCAGCTCCCTCCTTTCATATTCAATACCCTGATTTATGAAACTTGCAGTCTCACATGCTCCACTAATCGCGCCCTCAATTTGTCCTGCCACTTACAAACATCAATGCGTGTAAACCTCCAGCTCCCTCAGTGCCTGTACACTTTTAAAAGTTTATTTATTGGTCCCAAGTAAGGCTTATATTAACACTGCAATGAAGTTACTGTGAAATTTCCCTCGTCGCCACAGTCCATCTCCAGTTTGGGTCAATGCACCAACCAGCACGTCTTTCAAACTGTGGGGGGAAACCAGAGCATCCGGAGGAAACCCATGCAGACACAGGGAGAACATGCAAACGTCACACAGACAGTGACCCAAGCTGGGAATCAAACCTGGGTCCTGGCACTGTGAGACAGCAGTGCTAACCACTGTGCCAACATTAAAAACATGCCATTGACTCTTGATTGCCTCTCTCTGTATCTGGTTCGATTTGATTTGATTTATTATTTTCACAGAGATTAACATTTCGTGAAAAGTATTGTTTCTTGTGCGCTATACAAACAAAACATACCATTCACAGAGAAGGAAAGGAGTGCAGAATGTAGTGTTACAGGCACAGCTAGGATGTAGAGAACGATCAACTTAATGCAAGGTGAGTCCATTCAAAAGTCTGACAGCAGCAGAGAAGAAGCTATTCTTGAGTTGGTTGGTACGTGACCTCAGACTTTTGCATCTTTTTCCTGAAGGAAGAAGGTGGAAGAGAGAATGTCCGGGTGCATGGGGTCCTTAATTATGGCAGCAGGAAGCAGCAGGAAGTGTAGACAGAGTCAATGGACGGGAGGCTGGTTTGCGTGATGGATTGGGTTACATTCATAACCCTTTTGCAGTTCTTTTTGTAGTCTGCTGCATCAGCTCACATTTCTCTGTATTAAATTCCATCTGCCACTTGTCTGCCCATTCTGCCAGCCTGTCAATGCCCTCTTGCTGCTGTGTGACAATAACTAATCCCTGCCTGGTTTGACTCAGTATCGTTCTGGCCAGGAATCAGTCAGCTGTAGCATCGAGAGGATCCTATAATCTGCCTGCTTTAATGACGGTTTCTTGTTCTCAATCTGCTGGGATGTGATTCATGTGCTATTTCTACGCTGCCTGCTGCACCCTTTCCCAATACTTCACATCCATCTCTTTCTGTCCATTGTTTTTCTTGTGATATATAAATGTTTACTGCAGAATATTAGCTCATAAAAAAATAATAAGAATCTCTCTTTAGTTTATGAACCCAGGTCCTTCAGCGGGTCGGAGAACACAGGTAATGGAGCTTAGTGTAACAGTAAAGATATTCCTCCCCGAGTTCACTTCTAAAATCCATAATCAAGTTAAATTTCTCCATTTCTGTAACCAACTCCCTGCCCCCCCTTCTCAAAATTGAAACTTCTCCCTCCTTCCCTTGATTATAAAGAATCAAATTGAAATGGGCGATACAGCAGTGGAAAGTACGTACTGTAGATGTCAGGCAAGAGTGGTGCGATGCCTCTGCAGTTAAACAACCAGTTAGAATCAAATCAAAGGCGGCACAGTGGTTAGTACTGCTACCTCATAGCGCTAGGGATCCGGGTTTAATTCCCAGCTTTGGTCACTGTCTTTGTGGAGTTTGCATGTTCTCCCTGTGTCTGTGTGGGTTTCCTCCGGGTGCTCCAGTTTCCTCCAAAGATGTGCACGTTAGGTGGATTGGCCCGTAGGTGGATAAGGGGTAAATTGCCCCTTAATGTCAGGGGATTAGCAGACTATATACATAATGTTACAGGGATAGGGCCTGGGTGGGATTGCTGTCAGTGCAGGCTCGATGGGCTGAATGGCCTCCTTCTGCATTGTAGGGATTCAATGAAAAATGAACTGGTACAGCAAAAGACAGACTTCTGAAATGAGAGTTGAACCACATCTTTGGGACAGGGTAGAGGGAGCTCTTCGCTGCATCCATCCTATAGGGTTGTAGGAAATTTAACATTCTACTTCAGCAGTTGCAGATGAAGTCATGAGAAGTCTATAGGCTGGCATGGTGACACAGTGGTTAGCATTGCTGCCTCACAGCACAGGGACCTAGGTTCAATTGCCAGCTTGAGTCATTGTCTGCTGAGTCTGCGCATTCTCCCCATGTCTGCGTGGGTTTCCTCCCACTGTCCAACGGTGTGCTGGTTAGGTGGTTTGGCCACGCTAAATTACACATTAATGTTGGGGGACCAGCTAGGGTAAGTACATGGGGTTGTGAGGATAGGGTGTAGGTGCAATAATAGTTGGTGCAGACTCGATTGGCCAAATGGCCTCCCTCTGCACTGCAGGGATTTTATGATTCTAAGCTGTTCTCCTAAACATGAGAGGGCTATTCAGCCTCTCAACCCATCCCGACTTCAATTAGTTCACTGTTGTTCAAATCCAGTTTGCAAGCAACTTAATTATCGATTTCAAGCGTGGAGTTTTCATTGATTATGTCGAGCTGTTTGTAATCAGAGTTACCGTGGTAATGGCTGAAGGATTTTTTTTCTAAATTGGCAATTTGGTACATCTGTTGTTGTTTATTTGGATGTCTCGCTCTTCACTACCCTTCGACTCTTCGTATCAAATTTTCTCTGATAATATCCTGACATATAAAAGATAATAATGAAATTCTTCCAATTGTTGTTATGTTTCTGAATGAACATCAGCAAAGCTTTGGAGCCAGCACAATTGGAGTGGGCTGAATGGCCTCCTTCTTAAGGTTTTCTCTGTAACACAGGTCCTTGGGGAGGTGAGCATATGAGATGAATTCTAAGTGATTGGTTCAACCTATAGCTTAATAAGCAACATTCAACTCTGCTAAACTATGTAGGGCAGCACAGTGACACAGTGGTTAGCATTGCTGCCTCACAATGCCAGGAACCCGGGTTCGATTCCCAGCTTGGGTCATTGTCTGTCCGGATTTTGCACGTTCTTCCCGTGTCTGCGTGAGTTTCTGTCTACAATCTGAGTGAAGTGCTGGTTAGGTGCATAGGCTGTGCTAAAATCGCCCTCAGTGTACCCAAACAGGCGTCGGAGTGTGGTGACTGGGGAATTTTCACAGTAACTTCACTGCAGTGTTAATGTAAGCCTACGAATGACACTTATAAATAAACTGAAAACTTAAACTTTGAACGGTGCAAATGTGTTTTCTAAAATTACATCTTAAAAAGTACCAAGGTTTATAAAACTCCTTTAGCACGGTAAATTATCCCAAAGTGTCACAGGGAACATTGGCAAACAAAATCTGGAATCTGGCCACAAAAGGAGATATTGGTGCACTGACCCAAAGATTTCCTTCTGCGTGTGTGTGTGTGTGGCCTAATAGCGCATTCCCAGCCCTTTCTGGATAAAATTCTCCCGAATTCCCTTTTGGACTTGTCAGTGATTAGCTTACATTTATGCCTCTCGTTCTGGTCTTGCCTATAGGTAGAACCTTTGCTCAATATCTATCCTATCAAACCTGTTCACAATTTTAATGGAGACACTGGACAGGATTTTACATCCTCTGTCGTCCCGAAACCATAAAATCCCACCCAAGGTCAAAGGACCGCCTGCTCCTCGCCCGCTCCAATTCCAATGATTGACAGGATGGTAAAATTGCGGCAACTGTGTCAGAAGGGCAGTTAAGAGGCTCTGGAGTCACATGTAGGCCAGACTGGGTAAGGATGGCAGATTTCCTTCCCTAAATGACATTAGTGAACCAGATGGGTTTTTACAATAATTGAGATGGTTGGCATGATTTACAACTTTGACCCTCGACCTTGCAGCAAAGCGTGTTCAAAACTGTTGTGAGGAAGAATTCCTTTATTCGAGGAGTGAGAATTACCTGCCATAATCAGCCTGACAAAATGGAAGAGACAAAAGCTATTGGGGACATTCCGGATGAAGCCCAATCACAAGCTGCCACTCTCATCTGTGTGGGAAATGGAACATGTGACACGTGTGTTTAGCGGAAAGAAAAGCTTTGCTCTGTGGCTAATGCATGTCCTACCTACCGTGGGAAGTTGTGAGAAAATCCCCTCGGCACCAAAACTTCCCCAGAAACAAACAAACAAAAAAGAAATTTCTGTTCTCCTATCTACCAAGAAATAGCTTCACTTGTTGCACAAGAACATTGGTGAATATTTTGGGTAATACAGTGAGGAGGCATGTTTCTCTGACCACTCTTCTCTAATATATCTACTAACAACATCTGGCTCTGTTGGTTCAAATTCCAAATAATCATGGCTGATAGTCCAGTGAGGGAGTGCTGCATTGTCAGAGATGTAGGGGACAAAAAGGATTGTGCAACAACAGCTGCCTACATCACATAGAATCATAGAATCACAGTGCAGAAGGAGGCCATTCGGCCCATCAGTTCTGGACCAACCCAGGCCCTCTCCACCTAACCCCATATATTTACCCTAGCTAGCCCCCTGACACTAAGGGCAATTTAGCATGGCCAATCCACCTAACCCGCACATCTTTGGACAATGTTTAAATCTTTAGGTCATGTTTAAAGTTTATTTATTAGTGATACAAGAAGGTGTACATTAACACTGCAATGAAGTTACTGTGAAAATCCCTGAATTGCGACACATCTGTTTGGATACACTGAGGGAAAACTTAGCATGGCCAATTCACCAAAGCAGCATGCTTTTCAGGCTGTGCGAGGAAACTGGAGCACCCGGAGGAAACTCAGACAGACACGGGGAGAAGACTCCACACAGACAGTGACTCGAGCCGGGAATCAAACCCGGGTCCTTGGTGCTATAAGGTAGCAGTGCTAATCGTTGTGCTACCGAGGGAGAATTTTCCTGCTTGACTATCACAAAGAGCAACAAAGCTGCCCCTCAATGTCATGATCCGTATTTTTCAGCCTCAACCAACATCATTAAGAGGAAAGATGACTTTTCATGTTACTGTTGTTTTGAGAGCTTGCTGTGAACCAATTGGTTGTTGTGTTGACTGCATTTCAGAAGAACTTCAGTGTCTTCCAAACAGCTCCAGTGCATCCTGCGGTCAGCGAGATTGCGGAATCCCCGGTGGACTTTCTTTCTGAAAGAAGACGCACCGTCCTTTAATAAAACTCATTACCCAGGATTCCAATTTATCGAGTGTATCCCCGTGAACCTCCAGTTTGCTGCTGAGTGTTCAAAGCTGAACAGTAATCAGAGCAGAGGAAGCTTTCTTGCATGTGAGGGGTGGAGGTTGGGGGCAGGGAAAGTGAGGCGGGGGGTGGTGTCGTGGGCAGGGAAGCACGAAAGAGAAAATCCCAGGCAAGGCAAAAAAAAGGTCATCGCCGGTTAGAGAACTCATTTGCCTGAGCACCACCATCACACAAAGGCAGAGAGAGAGAGAAAAAGAGAAGAGGCAGAAAGAGGTCAATTTGATGCACCCTCACTTCATAAATAAGAATAAAAAAATTAATTGCAGAATTATCAAAGCTGCGACGTGAAATGAAAGTCATCTCTCTGTTGAGCTGTTTTAATGAGAGTTGAGATGACGGATGTCCCCCCCCCCCACCTCCCCAACAACATCAGCCGTTCTCCTCCCCCCGCCCCATAAAGAGTTCCTGAATAGAAGCGTTTAGGCTTTTGCTAATTGTTTGACTGCTCCTCGCTGCTGGGTGAGTGTCTAAATGAAGGCTGGAATGAATGGGTGTGCAGACTAGCAGAGCCTAGTCATTAAATCTAGTCAGGCAGAATGTAGACGGAATTAAAAAAAAGACATATCAATTCCATTAAAGATCCACGAGGCTATATCTAGACTAATGAATGGTTTAAAATGTTTCTCTTGGCTGCTAGTGGAGTAGGGATGGGGGGAAGAGAGAGAGGGAAGGGGGAGAGACAGAGAGAGAGGGAGGGTGGAAGAGAGAAAGGGAGAAGGGGGGAGAGAAGGGAAGAGGGGAGAGAGAGAGGGAATGGGGGAGAGAAAGGAAGGGGGGAGAGTGTTAAGAGGAGAGAGAGAGGGAAAGGGGGTAGAGAGACAGAGGAAGGGGTGAGAGGAGAGAGGGAAAGGGGGGAGAGAGAGAGGGAAGGGGGGAGAGAGAGCGCAGGAAGGGGGGAGAGAAAAGAGGGAAAGGTGCAGAGAGAGAAGGGGGAAGAAAGAGGGGGAAGGAGAAGACAGAGAGAAAAGGGGGGAGAGAGAGGGAGGGGAGATTGAGGGGGGGAAGAGAGGGGAAGGGGGGAGAGAGAGAGAAGGAGGGAGGGAGACGGGAAGGGAGAAGAAGAGAGAGGAAAAGGACAGAGAGAGAGAGGAAGGGGGGGAAGAAAGAGAAGGGAAGGGGGGGAGAGAGAGAGAGAGGAAGAGAGAGAGAGGGAAAGGGAGAGAAAGAGGGAAAGGAGTCAAAGAAGGGAAGAGGGAGAGAGAGAGGAAAGGAGGGGAAGAGAGAAACAGTGGAGAGAAAGAGGGGAAGGGGGAGAGAGAGAGAGGAAAGAGGGGAGGGGGAAAGAGAGAGAGAAGAAAGAGGGAAGAGAGAGAAGGAAGGAGAGAGAGGGAAAGTGGGGGGAAAAGAAGGAAAGGGGGGAGAGAGAGAGAGAGAAAGGAAGGGGGGGAGAGGGAGGGAGGTGGAGAGAGGAAGAGGAGAGAGAGGGGGAAAACAGTGGAGAGAGAGGGAAAGGGAGAGAGAGAGAGAGAAAAAGGGAAGGGGAGAAGAGATAGAGAGGAAAGGGAGAGAGGGAAAGGTGGGGGGAGAGAGGAAAGGGGGAGAAAGGGAAGAGGGAAGAAAGAGGGACGGGAGAGAGAGAGAGAGAGAGGGAAGGGGAGAGAGTGGTAGGGAAGGGGGAATACTGAGGGTGGGTGAGGCTCATGCATCGCAACAGAATTTGGACTGAAGGTGAAATGATTATTTTCAAACCAATAACTACTGGACAGTGAAACTGAATTCTGTACTTTCCCGTTTTTTTCATGTGTATATATATACATATATATATAAAAATTTTTAAAAAAGAATAGTGCAATCTTTCCTGGATGTGGTGTATAATTTCAGTTTTGCATTTCCTGAAAAGCCTTAGGCGAAGGTTTATCCAATTATCCAATATGAGTTTCTACACTGCCACTGATAGATCCTGTACCTTTCCTTGTCGGATTTTATAAATGGATAATGCAGTGCAGAAATAGGCCGTTCGGCCCATCCTGCCTGTGTCAGCTCTTTGAAAGCACTGTCCAATTCATTCCCATAGAACCCTGCAAATGACGTTGTTACCTGATAGAGGAGGTCTTAGGAATCAGTCACCAGTTGGGTCAAATGGTCTGTTTCTGTGCTGTCACTCGACATAATTCGACGATGTAAAATATTTTAAAGTAAACACTGGCCTCTCATCAACTCAAGATCACCAATACGGGTGGCACGATGGCATAGTGGTTAGCACTGCTGCCTCACAGCGTCAGGGACCCAGGTTCAATTCCAGACTCGGGTCACTATGCCAAGTTTGCACATTCTCCCTGTTGTCTGCATGGGTTTCTTCCCACACTCCAAATCTACGCAGGAAAGGTGGATTAGCTGTGCTAAATTTCCCCTCAGTGTCCAAAGATCTGCAGGTTGAATGGATTGGCCATGCTAAATTCATAGAATTACAGAATCCTTACAACAATCACAGCCAGGCACTATCCCTGTAACCTCACATATTTCCCCTGCTAATCCCTCCAACCAACGCATCCCGGGACACTAATGTCCAATGCACCTAACTTGTTCATCTTTGGACTTTCTGATCCTCAGTGTCACAAGATGTGTAAATTAGTGGGATTTGAGGGGTAAATAAGTGGAGTTACAGAGATAGGATCTGGAATGGGATGCTCTGTCAGAGTCAGTACAGACTCAATGGGCTGAATGGCTTCCATCTGCACTGTACGAATTCTATGACATGTGAACTACAGGCCAGACAGATAAGGTGTTCTCATCCTGAAACACCTCGCTGCATCAGATGGAAGGGTAACCTGGTTACAGGGCTCCTCCAACACCATTCCTGAGTCTCTGATTAATGAGGGAGTGATGATGACTGTCCCTCATAATTTCCCATCTCCCTACAGGCATAAAATCCCTTCCACTGTGCTGACTACAAGTTCCTAATTAAAACAGTGTGATTCAGCTCCTTGGGAAGAGGGTGGGGGGTGTTCGGAGGCCACGAATCTGCAATGTATTTTTCGATGTTGTTGCATTGGAGGGGATGCCTGGGATGGAACACCTAAATAACAAAGACACCTATGTCAGACTCCTGTTCATAGACTACCAATGTGCTACCAAATAAACCTGTTGGACTTTAACCTGGTACAGACTTCTTACTGTCCAGTACTTCCCTGGAGCAGAGAAGCTACAATGTCCTCATCTTCAACAGGTCATTGATGAAGATGAATATCTCAATAAGGCCTTATCTTCAAATAACTGTGCAACCTCAAACAGACCACTGTCTGCAGCAAACCACCCAGCCTTCAGGAAAACAATGACCACGACACCACATAATCCTGCCACAGCAACCTCTGCAAGATGTTAAAGAGATGTGTACTGTCTCCAGCCAGAACAAGGGATGTGTATTGTCTTTAGCCAGGACAGTTAGTGAGATTTTGAAGACCAGTCAAGTTGTAGGGGTTACAGATAGTGTGACATGCCAAGATCCCAGTCAAGGCTGCCGTCCTCATGTGCGGAACTTTGCTATCAGTCTCTGTTCTGCGTTGTTGTGAAGGCTGTCTTGGAGACTGCTTATCTAAAGATCAGAGGCCGAATATCCATGACCTCTGAAGTGTTCCCCAACAGGAAGAGAACACTCTTGCCTGGTGATTGTCGAGCGGTGTTCATTCATCCGTTATCATAGCGTCTGCGTGGTCACCCCATTGTATCATGTATTGACCATTGTATCGACATGGATGCCATCATCTCATGTGAGAACACCATCCACCAGTTTCACGATATATACACTTGCAACTCAGCCAACATTGTCCACCTGATACGCTGCAGGGAAGGGTATCCCAAGACATGATACAATGGGGAGACCACGCAGACGCTATGATAACGGATGAATGAACACCGCTCGACAATCACCAGGCAAGTGTGTTCTCTTCCTGTTGGGGAACACTTCGGAGGTCATGGATATTCGGTCTCTGATCTTTAGATAAGCAGTCTCCAAGACAGCCTTCACAACAACGCAGAACAGAGACTGATAGCCAAGTTCCGCACATGAGGACGGCAGCCTTAACTGGGATCTTGGCATGTCACACTATCTGTAACCCCCACAACTTGACTGGTCTTCAAAATCTCACTAACTGTCCTGGCTAGAGACAATACACATCCCTTGTTCTGGCTGGAGACAGTACACATCTCTTTAACCTGTACTTAACTCTCTATCCACTCCACTGTTTGCACCTTTAAGACTTGATTACTGTAAAGACTTGCATTCCAACCATTGTTTTGTAAATTGAGTTTGTGTCTTTTATATGTCCTGTTAGTGAACAGAACTCCCACTCACCTGATGAAGAGACAGTGCTCTGAAAGCTATTGGCTTGTGCGACCAAATGAACCTGTTGGACTTCAGCCTTGTGTTCTGAGACTTCTTACTGTGCATAGGCTACAACCCAACCTTTAACCCATTATTCCTGCAAGACTCATCTTGAAACTTCTTGGCCTGGGGCTTGGGACCTCATCTGCAACTGGATCCTAGACTTCCTAATCCACAGACCGCAATCAGTAAGGATAGGCAACAACACCTCTTCCATGATCATCCTCAACACCAGTGCCCCACAAGGCTGTGCCCTCAGTTCTTTTCTCTACTCCTTATACACCTTTGACTGTGTGGCCAAATTCCCTTCCAACTCAACTTTCAACGTTTGCTGATGATTTGATATTGATTTGACTTATTATTGTCACAAGTATTAACATACAGTGAAAAGTATTGTTTCCTGCGCACTCTACAGACAAAACATACTGTTCATTGAGAAGGAAAGGAGAGAGTGCAGAACATAGTGTTACAGTGATAGCTAGGGTGTCGAGAAAGAGCAGCTTAATGCGGGGTAGGTCCATTCAAAAGTTTGACAGCAGCAGAAAAGAAGGTGTTCTTGAGTCGGTTGGTACATGACCTCAGACTTTTGTATCTTTCTCCTGATGGAAGAAGGTGGAAGAGAGAATGTCCAGGTTGAGTGGGGTCCTTAATTATGCTGGTTGCTTTTCCGAGGAAGCAGCAAGTGTTGACAGAGTCAATGGATGGGAGCCTGGTTTGCGTGATGGATTGGGTTACAATTGCAAACTTTTGTAGTTTAATGCCGTCTTGGGCAGAGCAGGAGCCATACCAAGCTGTGATACAATCAGAAAGAATGCTTTCTATGGTGCATCCGTAAAAGTTGGTGAGAGTTGAAACCAACGCGCCAAATTTCCTTAGTCTGCTGAGAAAGTAGAGGCGTTGGTGGGGCTTTCTTAACTATATTGTTGGCATTGGAGGACCAGGACACGTTGTTGGTGATGATACCACCATAGTGATTTCAATTTCAAACAATGACAAGACAGAGTACAAAATAGAGATAGAGAATCTGGTGAAATGGTGTGATGACAATAATCACTGTCAAAAAAACAAAGGAGATAATTATCGACCTCAGGAAGCATAGTGGAGAACATCCTTTTGTCTACATCAATGGGGACAAGGTGGAAAGAGTTGAGAGCTTCATGTTTTTTAGGTGCCCAGATCACTAGAGAAAAAAGACATTCTGCCCATCACACAACTGAGCAATGCCATGTATAAATTTCAGTACGTCCCAATAACTAGCTGATCGAATCAAACAACATGCTTCTACAGTGCTGAAAAACAGTTATTCAGAATCAAAATGTTAACTGTTTCTCTCTCCACAGATGCTGAGTTTTTTTTGTTTTTATGTTCCTTTAGCTATTGTTCACAGGCAGAGTCCTGACTATGCTCACGCAGGCTGTGCTTAACAGTTAATGCATCTCCCATTAACTCTGATTCTGCGATTGGACAGCACTTGCTGAATAATGCTGAGTGCACCTGTAGCTGCACTTAACCAATGTTAGATAATCAGTTGAGCTGGTAACATGGCTCAGTTACACTTGCTAGAAGTGACAAACACAGATTCTCTGCAAACAAAAGTAATATGTTCAAGTCTGAAGTTTAAATTACCACGATATTCCCTGTTGCTTTCTTCATAGCAATAATTCTGCCAATCAGAACTGACTTATCAACCAATCAGCACATTTTTCTAGTGTAGTATAAATTGTTCCAATCAAATGAACTTTTGTATTCTAGTGTTTGTCCTGATGAATGCAAGGCCAGAAGCTTCAACAACATTTCTCTCTATACCTCAACGTTCAAATTCTGTATTATTGAATGACAATTATCTGACTGTTCACTTCATTGGCTTTGTGTCAATTTTTGTTGATGCCATTCCAATGCAACATCTTGGGACATTACACAACATTAAAATATATAAATTGTCTTTATTGCTGTTTGGGGTGGCATGGTGGCACAGTAGATAGTGCTGCTGCCTCGCAGCACCAGAGACTTGGGTTCCATTCCTGACTCCAGTCACTATCTGTGCGGAATCTGCATGTTCTCCCCATGTCTGCATGGGTTTCTTCCGGGTGCTCCGGTTTCCTCCCACAATCCAAAGATGTGCAGATGTGCACTGGCCATGCTAAATTCTGCCTTAGTTTACCCGAATAGGCGCCGGAGTGTGGCAACCAGGGGATTTTCACAGTAACTTCACTGCAATGTTAATATAAGCTGACATGTGACACTAATAAATAAACTTTGAAACTTTGATTCTTATTGTACACTGTCTCCGTTGCACACGTTACATTCCAATGCCTGCAATATGTCCTGGGTCACAATTAGGCTGCATGGAAAACTCACCAACAAGGAGACCAAAGAGATGGTGCGTATTGTTTATAGGCAGCGAGTGCACAAAAAAATTTGAATTACAAGGAAAGGCTGTGTAGACTGGCACATTTTTCCCTAGAGTATATGAGGTTTGGGGATGATCTTATGGAGGTCTATAAAATAGAGGGGTACAGATCAATTAGTGACATGAAAGTGACATGAAGGTGCTGGAGTGGTACTGAAGCATCATTCAATTGAGCAATGAGTCTTTGTGCCTTCCAATTGGTGTAGAAAGGCCGTATGTCACAAGGGTGGATGTGTTGGCCGACTAATGGCTGGAGTGTGAGGGCAAGTCATGATGAAACCTTCAATCATGATTAGCAAGCCTATTCCAACCCCATTGGGGTCAAAACTAGTCCAGGAGATCAGATTGGTGCTGATAATTCGACAAAGTGCTTTCCAAAATCAGGAGGTGATCTCTATTACCAACGACAATTTGTCTTTATGTATCTCCTCTAATCTAGTTTATTGCCTCTTAGATGAAGTGGGCCATACATGTTCACCTAGCCAATGGCACCCATGTCCTGTAATATAAAAATCAAACTAGATTTGACACTGAGGTAAGAAGAGAGAGGCAAGTTTTAAGGAGAGTCTTAAAAGAAGGAAAAAGAGACGGGGAGGTTTGGAGCAGGGATTGCAGAATTTGGGACCTTGGCAGCTGAAGACACGGCCAATGGTGGCAATATTCAAACATGGGCTGCGCAAGAAACAAGGCCTGAGGGAAAGCAGATATTTCAGAGGGTTGTGGAGGTGGAGGAGGTTAGAGAGATGGTGGTATGTGAGGAAACGAGATGGGGATTTGAGAACAAGAAGAAGAATTTTAAAATTCAGAGGTTGCTCAACCAAGTGACCAATAGGCCAGCGAGTTTAAGGGGTGATGGATGAGTGGGACAGAAAGTTAAGAGAGGGAAGGCAGAATTTTGGCTGCATTGAGGATTTATGAAGGATAAAAAGGAAGAAGGACATCCAGGTGAGCAGTGGTATTGTAAAACCTGGAGGCAAGAGAAACACAGGTGGAGAGAAAGAGAAACAAGACCTTTATAAGGCTACATTTCAGAAACTAATGTGCAAATACAACAGATGCTGCAGATGGTTTAGTGCATCTCCTGGTGTTTAACCCTGAAGGCAAAACCTGCAGGACTTTCTGTGTTGGCGGCTGTACAAAGACAAAGAGGGAAAGGAGAGATCTCTTTAACGTTGATTGACCTTTTCCTTAGATCAGCCCCAGTGTGGTACAGACTGCAAATGTGCGATAAGAGTGAAAAATCATCCACAGGAAAAGCAAGGCACATTAACGGCCCAAACTATTACAGGACAATGAACAAAACTCAGGCCTTCCCTTTCCTCCCTGTTTCTTTTCCCAAAAGCTCTTGTGCAGAAAAGAAAGATCCAGAGATGTCTTGTTTTTTTGGCAGGTGGACAAGCAGTTGGCTTCCTCTGCCAGGACTCAGGCTGACAGCCAGGGAGATGGGAAGCTAGTCAAAGATCCCAGCAGTTCTGCCATTGAGAAATTCCAAAAATAAAACTGCACACTCCCACAGGAGATTCCTTAAAGGATCGCTGGGCGGCACGGTGGCACAGTGGTTAGCACTGCTGCCTCACAGTGCCATGGACCCGGGTTCAGTTCCCGGCTTGGGTCACAGTCTGTGTGGAGTTTGCATGTTCTCCCTGTGTCTGCATGGGTTTCCTCCAGGTGCTCCGGTTTCCTCCCACACTCCAAAGATGCGCAGGTTAGGTGGTTTGGCCGTGCTAAATTGCTCCTTAGTGTCCCAAGATGTAAAGGTTAGTTAGATTAGCCATGATAAATTTGTGGGATTGTAGGGATAGAATGGAGAGAAAGATACTCTATTGGGGAGTCAGTGCAGACCCGACTTCCTTCTGCACTTTAGGAATTCTATTCAATGGACGGCACCAGTTACTCAAAGAGCCAGGAGCAGACATGATAGGCTGAATCATAGAATCCCTGCAGGAAAGAAGGAGGCCATTTGGCCCATTGAGTCTGTACCAACCACAGTCCCACCCAGGTCCTGTCCTCATAATCCCATTCACTTATCCTAACTAGTCCCTCTGACACTAAGGGGCAATTTAACATAGCCAATCTGCCTAACTCGCACATCTTTGGAGTGCCTTCCTTCTGTGCTGTACTAACTGTAGGCTTCGATGAACCCTGCATGTTTGGACTTCCGAAAGCATTTGTACAATCAGTTCAGAGATCCGTTCAATTGATGTTGAGCGAATGGCCTCCTTTTCAGCTTTTTAATCATTTCTCTGTGATACATGAACAATGATTTTCAATTTTACCATTTTCAGTCTGTCATTGAATTTTAATGAAAGGTTCTTTGAAAGCTGGACTGTGCTATGACTCATGATTAACCTGATGCTGTTTAAGGTACAGGTGCTGTGGCTTCCAAGGGATCAGGATTCAGAATGTCCCGACTCCAAACCACCCTTCAGGAATGCTATCTATAAACTGGATCTCAAATGCAGGCAGGAATGCAGTTTCAGGCATCCAGCAGTGATCACAGAGGCACATTGCCAGCCAAAATGGATCAAAATGTTGTTCCTTGGGTTGTCCTGTCACTATTTTAGGAAAATTGCAACAGGAGGAGGTCATTCAGCCCCTCGAGGTTAATCCACCAAGCAATGAGACATGGTTGTTCCACACCTTGACTCCATATCCTGTGTATCCAGTAGTTATCTACCAATATCAGATTTGACATTATTAATTGAGCAAGAATTTGTGGGAGATCTGCATTCCTATCACATTTCCACGAAGAAATGTCAGTGAACTGATCCCCTGGAAGACCTGGCATGGATTTTAAGGTGCTGTCACTTTTTCTGAACTCTGCAACTAAAATGGTGGCACGGTGGCACAGTGGTTAGCGCTGCTGCCTCCCAGCGCCAGGGATCCGGGTTTGATTCCGGCCTCGGGTCTCTGTCTGTGCAGAGTTTGTACATTCTCTGTGTGGGCTTCCTCCAGATGCTCTGGTTTCCTTCCGCAGTCCAAAAATGTGCGCATTAGACTCAGGGGCCTCCTTCTGCACTGTAGGATTCTATAATTCCATGATCCTCTCCATTTCCCTTATCAATCCATTTCAAAATCCTGAAAAAGGCAACCAAATCACCCCTGTCCTTTGCACATCAGATATTTATATACAGTTTACATCACCTCTTATAATCTGACCTCAGAACTCAGTGCCCAACTAGATACTCAATGGACAACACACATTGCACATCTGAGTAGATTTGGATAAACCTGATGATCAAAGGATGGTTCAGGGAGCACTTTGATCTCAACACTACTAGGTGAATGGTTTCTATTAGATACTTCAAAGCACATCTTTTGCAGTGCTTCGCTTACCTCCAGGATTTTGGGGGATCCTTGTCGCCCAAGTGTTCCCAGAATCAGGCCCCACATCTTTGCCTTTGCGGCTGTGGCTATTGCGTCCTTCCTGATTGCCTGCATCGCCTGGTGATCATAGAACTCACGGGAGAGGACTTTGCTGTAAGGATCATACCTGCAAGATCAGAGAACATACGGCAATGAGAAAGTGGAAGAGGGAAAGAGAGTTCGTTTCAATGCTTCGGTGGAATAATTATTAAGCACGCTGAACCATATTAAGGAGATGGGAGGCCAGAAACTTGGCCAAAGGGGTAGGTTTCAAGGAGGGTATTAAAGGAGAGGGAGAGCAGGTTTGGAGGAAATTTAGAGTTTAGACCAGTAGTGGACAATCTGCAAACCTGGGGGGCGACATGCGACTCCATGAGGCATTTTGCTGACAGTTACCCACGTTCAGGGTTTCCAAATTCCACTGAGTTCTGTCCGTGTTGGTTCTCCTAACACCTGGTCTGACTGAAGTGATTCACACGTAAAGCAAGGCGAGTGAAGTGCCCTGTGCCGACTGCTCACATCATTGACTCTGAGAGCCGTGTGCTCCCTCTGTGCCCAATCAAAAATATTTCTTTCCTTTTAACCATTTGAAATTGATGACAGTTCTATTAATGTAGAAATGATTAAGTATTTTCTATAAGTGGCTAGCACTGCTGCCTTACAGTGCCAGGGATCCGGGTTCGATTCCTGGCTTGAGTCACTGCCTCTGTGGTGTTTGTACATTCTCCCCGTGTCTGAGTGGGTTTCCTCCAGGTGCTCTGGTTTCCTCCCACAGTACGAAAGACGTGCTGGTTAAGTGAATTGGCTGTGTTAAATTCTCCCTCAGTGTACCTGAACAGGAGTGTGGCAGCTCGAGGATTTTTCACAGTAACTTCATTGCAGTGTTAATGTAAGCCTTACTTGTGACTAATAAACAAACTTTAAAATGTTAAGTTGTTATGAAATATTAAGTTGTTATGAAATATTGTCATTTAATCTTATTCACAGAGTCACGGTTAGTGAACAAGTCTGATTTCAATCTTGTGGTTCACTGAGATGAAGGAGGCACCTCCTGTCCGTCCCCATTCACCAGCCTGGATTGCCCATCGCTGCGGAAGAGCCAGGTAGCTCAGGGGGCAGCTGCCAATCATGGATCGATGCAAACCGGGATATAAAAGAAGCTAAATGCGGAAAAGCAGAGATATCCTGCAGAAGGCAGGAAGTTTCGAGACAGAGGAGAGTGAGGACATGGAGGGATTTGCAAACAAAGATAACAATTTAAAATCGATGAGTGACTGGATTGAGAGCTGATATGGACCAGTGAGTGCAAGAGTGAACAGAGACTGGTGAGTCTGAGAATGGGTAGCGGAGGTTTAGATGTTTATTTTGAATGCAAGGCAGGATACTGGCCAGCGGGATTGGGGAGGGAATGTCGCGAACCGCTCAGATAGAAGGTCAAAGGGTTTGTAATCATTAGCTGCTTCCTCAGATGGGGATAACCATTGCAGTTAAGCAGAGTAATTTTCACAAGTTTCCAGCTTGCTTCTGCCAGCCAGCTGTAGTGAGACCCAGTAGATGTTGCTAGTTGATGCCTCTGAGACCCATCAACACATATACACACACACCACACATACACACACCCATACCATACATACACACACACATACACACACCCCACATCACACACACACACACCCCACATCACACACACACACACCCATACCATACATACACACACACACCGCATACACCCTACACACACACATACATATCCACACATACATACACAGACACCCATACACATACATACCACACACACGCACACATATCCACACATACATACACACATATCCACACTCATACACATGCACATATTCAGACACACACATTCACACGCACACACACACACACACAAACACATCCACACACACATGCAACACACACACACACATGCACACAGAGAAAGATTAACAAATGTAACTTGGTCACTATAGATTTATATCCGCTTACAATTTACACAAGATTACCTACAAATGATCTAGCTGGTGCCTGTGAGAATGTGACAACATACACAGGAGTGTTTATTTCCACTGTGCACAGGTTTGCTGCCAGCCAGACACAGTTCAGTGGTACTGAGGGGGTGCTGCACTATCAGAGGTGTCACTTTGCAGCTGAAGGATCAAACTGAGGCTCGAGCTGTGGCCCTGAAGGATCAACATGGCATTATCTGAAAGAACAGATGGGAAGAGCCCGACCTCTCTCCATTTCACCCATAACTGACGTTTATCCCTCAACCAACACCTAAAACCAAATGATCTGGTCATTGACTTTGTTGCTGTTTCTGACTTCTGCTGTGTAAAAATTGGCCACCACCTTTCCTACAACAGAGATCACTTTTCAATGGCACTTAAAAAAAGATTAATGTCCTGGACCCAGCAGTGATCAACTGGGGAAGACGCAGCACATCGATGTAAACATCCCTCCTCATGCCCTGTGTTTGATTTTATTAGTTGTAAAAATATCAGAGATGGGGGAAACTCAGCAGTCTGGAGGTGGAAGATTATGTGACAACATCTCCAGTAACATAGTCAAGTTGGCCCCACACACATACACACACACACACACATACACACTCTCACACCGACTCACAAACACACACTCACATACAGTTACACAGATACACACAGTGACACACACACACACACTTGGATGGATGACACAGTGGCACAGTGGTTAGCGCTGCTGCCTCACAGCGCCAGTGATCCAGGTTCAATTCTGATCCCGAGTCACTGTGTAGAGTTTGCACATTCTCCCCATGTCTGTGTGGGTTTCCTCTGAGTGCTCCGGTTTCCTCCCACAGTCCAAAGATGTGCGGGTTAGGCTGATTGACCGTGCTAAGCTGTCCCTTTGTGTCAGGGGGATTAGCAGGGTAAATATGTGTGGTTACGGGAATAGGAACTCGAACCAGAAGGCAAAACCTCAGGCTAAAGGGACGATCCTTTAAAACAGAAATGAGGAGGAATTTCTTCAGCCAGAGAGTGGTGAATCTATGGAACATTTTGCCACAGAAGGCTGTGGAGGACAGGTCACTGAGTGTCTTTAAGTTAGAGAGAGAAATGCTCTTGATTAATAAGGGGATCAGGGGTTATGGAGAAAAGGCAGGAGAATGGGGATGAGAAAAGTATCAGCCATCATTGAATGGTAAAGCAGACTCAATGGGCTGAGTGGCCTAATTCTGCTCCTGTGTCTTATGGTCTTATGGGTCTGGGTGGGATTGTGGTCAATGCAGATCTGATGGGCCAAATGGCCTCCTTCTGCACTGTAGGATTCTATGATACAGGCGCGCGCGCACACACACACCACACACACACACCACACACACACACACACACACACACACACACACACACACACACACACACACACACACACACACACACACGGCATATAGAGAAGGTGTGTAACATTAATTCCCAGCTGAGCGCTGGGCACTAATACTGACAATAACAGTGTTGATAATATCTAGCAGCCAATTCACCCCCACCCCCATTAGCTCATCCAGCCTTTTACACAGATTACAGGAAGCTCAGATCCATAATTTTTCACTATTCGAAATCCAGCAGGAACTTTCTTATTGTTCACCTGCTATCCACAAACAGTCTCAGTTTTCCTGAATAAACTCCCAGTTTATCTCTCTGCGCATCAGCCGCTTTCTAGTGTGGATACGATGCAGGACTGCATTCAGGATACGCGATTGTTCTCGAGTCAGGAACCTTTCTGTACCTGATCTGTCTGCCAAAATAAACCAGGAAATTCTAAAAGACGCCAAAGAAACCCCAGCCCCTGGGCCTCAGTACCCAACACCCCCAGTCCCTGCTCCCAAGGAGAGAGGGTGTGTGGCTGGAGCCTGGTTCTGAGGAACATGCTCTTACACTTCTGCACGGTTAGGGGAGTGAAAGCCAGTCTGCCTCCCCGTGCGTGCTGTGGACAAGCCCAGCTTCTTCATCCCAAAGCTATTTCAGATGATGATCATGGGGAAGAGACCATCGCCAAACTCCTTGTGGAATGTGCCTTTGCAAAGAAGGTTTGGGGACAGATGAGGGGAGGTTCATCCTGAGCAGGACTCTGTGCAGTACGGACTATTCCCAGCACGCAGAAGGGCAGCAGATACATGGGAACACCAACACCTGCAAGTTCCCCAAGTCATCATCCTGACTTGGAAATATATCGCTGTTCCTTTACAGTCGCTGGGTCAAAATCCTGGAATTCCCTCTTTAACAGCATTGTGGATCAACCCACAGCACTTGGACTGCAGCGATTCAAGAAGGCAGCTTACCACCACCTCCTCAAGGGCAACTAGGGCTGGTCAATAAATGCTGGCCAGCCAGCGATGCCCATGTTTCATGAATGAATAAAAAAACACACACTCTGAGACAAACATCAGCTGCTGTTGGAGGGTCATTGACTCGGTGAAAGATGCTCTTCCAAAGATTATTCGATTTGAATCGATAATGCTTTTTCTCTCGCTCCACAGAATCTGCTGGAGCTGATGCGTTTTTTTTCAGCACTTTCTGATTTCCTGTATCTGTGATATATTATTCTGCCCTGTGGCCAGCCTGAAACTCTCCAGTAAGAAGTCTCACAATACCAGGTTAAAGTCCAACAGGTTTATGTGGAATCATGGGGCTTTCAGAGCGCCGCTCCCTCATCAGGTCATCAGCTCCTGCTTGCTGGAAACAAGGGTGTTCGGAGACCAGCAGAGATCACTCCTCTAACCAATCATTCTGAATCAGCAGACATCAGCAGCAAGAGTGAACCCAGGCACAGTCTCCCCTTTGTCTCACCATGCTGACATGCACTTTTCCAACTTATCCCTCTGTGTCACCATCTTCACTCCCACTATCCCGATCTTTCCTTCTGTTACATTAACCTCATTCCCACCGTCCCAACTTTTCCCTTTACAAAGAACAAAGAACAGCATAGCGCGGGAAACAGGCCCTTTGGCCCAACGAGCCCGCGCCACCATTTTAACATTGTGAGTGACCTTTGTCTATACCTATTGTTCCAGTGTCCTCGAGAACAGCTTATTCCCTGTTGCCATCAGACCTCTGAATGGACTTATCTTATATGAAACAGATTTTTCTCTACAGCCTAGCTATGATTGTAACACTATATCTCTCCTTTCCTTCTCCCTTATCTACTCTATGAACAGTATGCTTTGTTTGTATAGCACGCAAGAAACAATACTTTTCACTGTTTATCAATAGACATGACAATAAAATCAAATCAATCATTCTCACTATTAACTTCCATGCAAAGAGTGGCCAAAGACATCATTCAGAAGCAGTCAGGAGGAAGAATGTTTAAAATCAATTTTATTTTTAAAAAATATTTTGCTAAATCGCCAAAGAAACACAATGTTTACATCTGGTAAGACTGCCTTATCTTATTAAACAGAAAGTGGCACTTCTAGTAATCGCCCAGTGTTTTAAAATTAGTGGTGCACTGAGAGCTGGACAGTTCCCTTGAGAGGATGTATATCCTATCTTTCCATTTCATGCTTGCAATTTTGATATTGCTAAGAGCTATTAATGGGTTGCTAATAGGTCTTCAGGACACAGTCGCTTACTCAGGCTCTCTCTCCCTCCCACTCTATTTTCTTGCTATCTCAATCTAATCCTCTTTCTCATTTTGTCTCACTCACCATCTCTCAGTCTCTCCTCCTTCTGCTTTTCCTAAGCCTACATTATCTCTCCTTATTTCAATCTCTTCTGTCTGGTCTCTCTTTGTTACTCAGTCTCTCTCTTTCTGCTTGCATTACAAAATAAAACTCTCTTCCTCGATTTCAATCTTCTCCTCTTTAATATTTTGACTCTGAGGATGGGATTTTCCGGCTGTGCTTGTCCCATGGCTGGAAAATCTCGCCTGAAGTCAATGAACCTTTGCATGGTCCGTGTCCCTCCCGCTACGGTTCTGGTGTTGCGGGGATGGGAAAGTTCCACCCTCTGTCTCTATGTTTTTCTCCCTCTCTCAATTTCTCTTTGTATCTCAGTCTCTTTGCTCTTCCGGTCTCTGTCTGCTCTGTGCACTCCAAGGCTGCGATTTTAACAGTTTGTCCCGTCAATCGATGGGTGGAGCGAACTGGTAAAATTGTACTAGAGTCGGGAAATCGGGATCGCGCCCAATTTCTCAGCTTTCGCGATCTCACTGGCACTGGATTTCTATCGTGACCAGCCTTATGCCCTTTTCCAGCAAGAGGCTGGATCATTTAGTTAAATAATGATTTGCGTGGCATTAGCGAGTCCGGGACGCAACTGCCTTTCACACTCATTTGCCTTTCTGGACTTGCCAGGAGAGGATTTCTCCAGCAAGGAAAACATTTGCTCATCCATGAACAGGAATTGCCATGTTGGATGCACTGGCAGAACCGGAGGCCATCGAGACCCCTGGGAAGGTCGAGGGCAAAGTGGGGGAGGGGGTGCTCCTGGCACCTAGGTACTGTCCATGGGGCACCATGGCAGTGCCCATCAGGCAGTGCTGGGACCAGGGCCTAAATGAGGCGGGGCCAAACCAGGGTGGCCCAATCAGGGATGGGGGGGGCCGCTCCCACTCTGCCTGCAATCGGTGGGTGAGGAAGGATGGAACCCATTGCTGTTCTGCCTGCAATTGATGGGAGGATTTGCTGCTGCTCTGCATGTAATTGGTGTGGAGAGAGGGGTGTGATTGGTCTGGACAGTGGGCAGGCAGTGCAGGGGTGATATTTTTGGCCATCTGGGTCTCCTAATTGGCCTGGGCCTCCGCAATTGTGGGAGATGGGTGGCTGGTTGAGATTGGCTGCAACAGCAGAGGTCTGACAGGTCTCTCGCTCTCTCTGTCAGACCTCTCTGTAGCAACAGCACATGTGGAGCCACAGAAGTCTGCTCATGCACAATTGCTCCTTCTGCTGCTACTGCAAGCTGGTTGGCAAGTTAAGCCCTGTCCAATGCCTCTAGTAGCTAAAAACAGTCTAGCCCATTTTGTCGTGCACAAAGCGCATAATAATTGGGAATAAAAACTCATCCAAAAACGGATCTGCAAATCTCCCATTTTCATGCTAGCTGGACACTTGGAATTTTTCTCGCCACTCCTGCCCCAAGTCTTTCCCTTCTGTCTCTTTCTCTCTCTATGTTACTCTCTTTATTTTTCATAGTTTCTCTTCTATCTCTGTCTCTCCATTTTTTGACTGTCTGTCTCTTTCTCTCTGTCTCCCTCATTGTCTCTTTCTCTCTCTCTCTCTCTGTCTCCCTCTCTTTGTCTACTTATCTCACTATCCTTGGTCCTATCTCTCTCTCTCCCTCAAGGTGAAATGATGAATGTTTGCCTGTCATGCAATATTTGTTGCAATCTGCCTTTAAGGGATATCAGCATGACATCACTAAAAGGGAAGTGTGTCGGGTGAATCAATTGTGAGTTTGCTCTTGCTCTGATCACGTACTCACTGTATCCCACAGTTTTCTGGTTTAATTTATTTGGTTATGAAAAAGAAGCACATAGCTCAGATGTCTTTAAGCTTTATACCCAACGTATAACTGATCCCATGTGCCTACTGTTAATAAATGAGCCCACAATGTTGTGAGCGATTGGTGCCTTGCGTATTGTACAGTAAATGAGTCCAAGACTTCACATTGTTATCGTAACATGACAGACTGATCAGCAATGGTAAGACACATTTCAGCAAGTACAGGGATGAAATGGTAAAACAGCCATGTAATGAGAAGACCCTCAATATTCTGGTTAGATCACAATTATGTTGCAACGTCAGAGAGTGTTGAGATTATTTATCTTTGAAGTTTATTTATTAGTTTCACAAGTAGGCTTTGCTTCATCAGAAGGAACCTTTCAAAAATACAGATACGAAAATACACCAAAACTTCCTCCAACTTACAAATCAAAGAAAGGGTTTAATAAAGAAACATCATTGCTCCAAACTTGGAGCCTCACTCTGGGCCAATCCAAGCGCGCCACAATTCCACACAGGTTCTTATTTATAGTGAGTCAGCTGACAATTACATCACTCTGCAATTAGTTCCATGTTTTGCTGGGTCAGCTGACCCTTACATCTTGTTCCCATTGGTCACATAACATCCAATACAAAGTTGTCACTAGTTACATCCTAACAGGCTTACATTAACGCTGCAATTAAGTTACTGTGAAAATTCCCTAGTTACCACACTCTGGCGCCTGTTCGGGTACACCGAGGGAGAATCTAGCCTGGCTAATTCACCTAACCAACATGGCTTTTGAACTGTGGGAGGAATCTGGAGCACTTGAAGGAAACCCATGCAGACACAGGGAGAACATGCAGACTCTGCACAGACAGTGACCCAAGCCGGGAATCGAACCTGGCTTCCTGTGAGGCAATAGTGCTAACTCCTATGCCACCATGCTGCCCAAAAGCACAGGCTTGTGATGGTGAAGAAAGGAATCTCAGGAATATTTTTGAAGAGGGTCTGAGTGAATTGGTTACAGAATTCACATTTGCCCAGTATGAAACTCTGAGGCTGAGAACTGCCTATCACCATGGTGATTACTCCCTCTCTCTCTATGCTGGTCACCCAATCCCAATACTTAATCCTTTCACCAATTCCCATCCTGTCCTCGTGAACAGAAGGCTTGGTATGGTTCAGCAATCCAATCTGGTGCTTACTGTTGTGTGGCTCAGCCATGTGGAACATTACAGCATAAAAGGAGGCTATTCTGCCCACTGAGCCTATGCCCACCCTTTCTAGGAGAGATGCCACTCTGTAACATCTCTCCCCATCTCCTTCAAGTATTTTGCCTATAAAAGGATGCCATTGAATCTGTCTCTGTAGCAGAGAAGCTCGTTCTGAATCTCAGGCATTCCTTGTGCAGATGGTTTTCCCCATGTCGTGTCAGATTCATTTGCCAATGACCTTCAGTCTGTTCCTTCTAGTTGTTGACATTCAACCACTTTTATTTATTCTATCTAAATCCTTCATGGTTCTTCACCACTGACATTAACACTTGGAAGACTTGTTGAGATGAGTTATGGGAGTGTGGGCAGTATTCACAATGACACTGGACTAAATTTCCCTTCCAAGTATTTGCTCCTAAGCTACAGCAGGAGCACAACAGAACATGTCTATGTTGACTCTGATCAATGGGATGGCACGTTGGCACAGTGATTAGCACTGCTGCCTCACAGGCCAGGGACCCAGCTTCAATTCTAGCTTTGAGGTCCGTGTGGAGTTTGCACATTCTTCCCGTGTCTGTGTGGGTTTCCTCTGGATGCTCCGGTTTCCTCCCACAGTTCAAAGATGTGCAGGTTAAGGTGATTGGCCATGCTAAATTGACCCTTAGTTTCAGGGAGACTAGCTAGGATAAATATTTGGAGTTTCTGGGAATAGGGCTGAATGGCCTCCTTCTGCACTGTTGATTCTATGTTCTCTACAGCACTGCGATGGCCTTTAATGCACTGTGATGTATGTTGATTTGTGCCATGACTAAACTTTTGAACCACTTCATTATGATGGATGTCAGAGGCACCGCCTGATAGTCATTAAGGCACGCAGTCTGCCTTTTCTTTGGTAGGGGCATAACAGTTGTCTTCTTGAAGCAGGTAGGGATCTCAGATTGGTGTAAAGAGAGGTTGAAGATGTCTGCGAATACCCTCGCCAACTGGTCTGTGCAGGACTTGAGCGCTTGTCTGGGTACCCCATCCAGGCCAGTTGCTTTCCATGGGTTGGGTGACCTTCGAGAAAGCTGCTCTGGCATCTGCAATGATGACCCCAAATACAGGTTCATCCAGGGCTTCCAAGGTGGAGGGCATGTACCCACTGGCCTCTTGCCGCAAGCTGGCATAGAATGCATTGAACTCATCACAGAGAGTTGCATTAGTACCAGCGATTTTACATGCCTTCATTTTGTAGTCTGTTATATCTTGCAGATCTTGCCACTGTTGTTGAGAGTCCGTATGGCTAACCTGGGACTCTAGCTTGGTCCAGTGCTGTCTTTTAGCATCTTTGATGAATCTCCTTAGACCATATCTGGCTTTCTTGTATAGATCAGTAAAGCCTGACTTGAATGCCTCAGACCTGAACTTCAGGAAACAGTGAATATCCGTGTTCACTGCTGGGAACACAAGGATTTGCTTCTTTGGCACACAGTCTTCTACACACTTACTAATAAAGCCAGTTACTGTACTCATTCAGGCTGGTCGCAGAGTTTTTAGATACTTACCAGTCACTGACTCTAAGCAGTCCCGTAGGAGATCTTTCGATTCCTCACACCAACACTGCATGACTTTCTTTGACAGATTCTCAACTTATTTTTGCTTGTAAGTGGGGAGCAGGAGCACATCTGATTTACCAAAGTGTGGACAGGCGATAGAGCAGTGGCATTTTTGATCATCCCCTTCACTCTTCCGAACTCCTGTGAATATAATTCGAACAGACGCAACCTCTCCTCATATATCAGTCCTACCATCCCTGGAATCAGTCTGGAAAACCTTTGCTGCGCTCCCTCGAGAGCAAGAACGTCCTTCCTCAGATAAGGACATCAAAACTGCACACGATACTCCAGGTGTGGACTCACTAAGACTATGTATAATTGCAGCAACACACTAGTCCTCCTATACTCAAATCTTCCTGTTATGAAGGCCAGCATACTATTTGCCTTCTTTACAGCCTGTTGTACCTGCATGCTTACCTTCAGCGACTGGTATATGAGGACATTCCAGGTCTCATTGTACATTCCCCTCTCCTAACTTATAGCCAGGATAGTTATCTACTTTCCCGTTTTTGCTATAGTGGATAATCTCACATTTATCCACATTATACTGCACATGCTTTGCATTTTCCCAGTCACTCAGCCTGTCTAAATCACACTGTAGCATCTCTGTACACTCCTTACAGTTCACCCTTCCACCCAGCTTTGTGTCATCTGCAGATTTAGAGATTTAATTCCCTCATCTAAATCATTAACATATATATATATAGTGAACAGGTGAAGTACTGACACTGATCTCTGCGATATCCCACTAGTCGCTACCTGCCATTTGGAAAAATACTTGTTTATTCCAACCCTTTACTTCCGGTCTGCCATCCAGTTTTCCGTCCCAATACACTACCTCAATCCCATGCACTTTAATTTTGCAGCTAATCTCTTATGCGAGACTTTGTTGCAAGTCTTTTTATGTGTCCTCATAAATGACCTGTGCAGTTGTAGCAAAACCTTCCTACTTTTCTACTCTCCTTGCAATAAGGGTTTAAATTTCATTTGCCCATATGTGTATCTGTGTGCTAATGTTTTGTAATTCATGTACAAGGATACTTGTGGATCAGTGTTGTGCTGCAGCAATCTGCAGTCTCTCTCCTTTTCAACAATTCTCTGCTTTTCTATTCTTGCCACCAAAGTGGACAACCTCATATTTTGCCAAAACATATACTGTCTGCCAAATAATTTTTGCCCACTCACTTAACCTATCTGTATCACTGTGTGTCCTCCTCATACCTTGCTTTCCTATCTAACTTTGCATAATCAATGAACTTGGCTAAAATACATTCGGTGTCTTCATCCAAGTCATTAATACAGATTGTAAACAGAACTGAACCCTGTGGCACACCACCAGTTACAACTGCCAACCTGAAAATGATCCACTTGTCCCGATCCTCTGTTTGCTGTTCCTTAGCCAATCTTTTAGTCATGTTAATATATCATGCCCAACAACATAGGGACTTGTAACCATTTATGTGGCGCCTTATCAAACATCTTTTGGAAATCCAAACACTACATCTACTAGTTCCCCTTTATTCACCCTGCTTGTAACATCCTTGACAAACTCTAATAGATTTGCCAAATATTATTTCCCTTTCACAAAACCATGTGGCCTCTACCTGATTATGTCATGGTTTTCTAAATGTTCTGCTACCTTGCAGCCTTAAGAACTGGTTCTATTATCCAAACAGATGTTAAGCTGGCTGATAATTTCCTGCTTGCTATCACCCTCCTATCTTGAACAGACGTATTACTTGCTGGATTTCCAGAGTCAATGGAATTTTGGAAGATTAGAACTATTCACTATTGATGCAGCCATTTCTTTTCAGATTGTAGATGCAGGTTATTAGGTCAGGACACTAACAGTCATAGAGGTTTACAGCATGGAAACAGGCCCTTCGGCCCAACTTGTCCATACTGCCCTTTTTTTTAAACAACTAAGGTCGTCCCAATTGCCCACATTTGGCCCACATCTGTCTATTTATCCCCACATCCATTTCCTTATTCCCATTATTAATTCCCAGTCTAATCCTCAAAGGGAGCAAGGCTCAGTTTAATTATTATTTTTCATTTTATATACTTGTGGAAGCTTTTACTGTCCGTTTTTATATTTCATGCCAGCTATCTCTCATATTCTAATTTTTCCTTTTTTTTGGTTTTTATTCTTTGCTGCTTTTTATAGTTTTCCCATTCAGCATCCTATATCATTTCTTCCAATTTGGTGCCACTCTGACCTTCTCTAATTACAGTAAAAAGTCTCACAACACCAGGTTAAAGTCCAACAGATTGATTTGATATCACAAGTTTTCAGAGCCCCGCTCCTTCACCAGATTTGATTAAGTTATTATTGTTACATATATTAACAGTGAAAAATATTGTTTCTCGCTTGCTATACAGACAAAGCATACCATTCATAGTGAAGGAAATGAAACAGTGAAGAGTGTAGTGATACAGTCATAGCTAGAGAAAGATCAACTTAATGCAAGGTAAGTCCATTCAAAAGTCTGACGGCAGCAGGGAAGAAGCTGTTGTTTAGTCGGTTGGTACGTGACCTAGTGTACAAGTCTTGCAACATCTTGCGTGTGTGTACTCACGGAGCAAGAAACTAAAATTCTAAACAGTTCTGAATAAAGCAGCCGGGCACATTAACTTCTCCCTTTGAACGGAATCAGTGCATTTAAAAAACTTTCATGACAATAAAATATTAACACTGAGGGGAGTCATTAAAACACAAATAAAATGATAAAGAGCTAATGTTCTCCTTTTCCCAATTAACTCTCAACAAATGGCTTTACAGAGGCAAAACTAATTTGCTTTGAAATATAAAAACGTCCTTTTGTTCTGATTTGTACAATGTGCCAAAATAAAACAGTGCAGAGTCCCTACGTGAGGCTGGTTTGGAAGGAGGGGGGTCCATCCTTTTCCTAGTCACACTGAGCATGCTCCATGACCTTTACTCTCACCTCACTGGTTCAGGAAAGTTCAGCCATCCAGGGGTCACATTGGAAGGTGGGAGTAAGAGGGGTTTCCACTAAGTTTAGCGTGATGGGTTATTAATTGCAAAGGTTTTGGAGGCAGCTTGAGTAAATTACCTCGCTGTGAACAGACTAATAAGATGGATTACAGCACCACCAGAGGTTTTACTTACTCCTGACTGATCTCCTGTGGCATTGCTCACACTGATTGGGTTTTCTGAAAGACACAATTACTGCACTAAATTCTTGTATGCATGATTTGGTGCATGATTCAGGGGAGGCAGTGTCCCAGTGACATTATTGCTTGACTATTGATCCAGAAACTCAGCTAATGTTCTGGGGAGCCGAGTTTGAATCCCACCACAGCAGATGGTGGAATATGAATTCAATAAATTAAATTAAAAATCTACTGACAATCATAAAACCATTGTCGATTGTCGGAAAAACCTATCCGATTTGATTTGATTTATTATTGTCACATGTATTAACATACAGTGAAAATATTCTTTCTTGCTTGCTATACAGACAAAGCATACCATTCATAGAGAAGGAAACGAGAGAGTGCAGAATGTAGTGTTACCGTCATAGCTAGGGTGTAGAGAAAGATCAATTAATGCAGGGTAGGTCCATTCAAAAGTCTGGAAAGAAGCTGTTCTTGAGTTGGTTGGTACGTGACCTCAGACTTTTTGATGGAAGAAGATAGAAGAGGGAATGTCCAGGGTGCGTGGGGTCCTTAATTATGCTATCTGCTTTGTCCAGAAGTTAGACAGAGCCAATGGATGGACAGATGGTTTAGGTGTTAGATTGGGCTACATTCACGACCTTTTATAATTTATTGTGATTTTTGGTAGAGCAGGAGCTATACTAAGTGTGATACAACCAGCAAAAATACTTTCTATGGTGCATCTGTAAAAGTTGGTGAGAGTCATAGCTGACATGCCAAATTTCCTTAGTCTTCTGGTTCACTAATGTCCTTTAGAAAAGAAATCTGCCATCCTCACCTGGCTTGGCCTACATGTGACTCCGGAGCCACAGCAATGTGGTTGACTCTCAACTGCCCTCGGACAACAAGGGGTGGGTGATAGATGCTGGCCAGCCAGCAAAACCCATGTCCCATGAATGAGTAAAAAAAAATTCTAATTGTCAAGAAGATAGTAATGTGGTGGCAATGTTACTAGACTATTAAGCTAGAAGCCTCCAGAGACATGAGTTCAGAACCCATCATGGCATGTGGGGGGGAATTTAAATCTCATTCATTAATAAGTCAGTAATGATTGTCATGAAACTGTGAAGTAGAAACTATTTGGCTCACAAATACTGTCAGAGAGGAAATCTGTCACCTTTACCTGGTCCAGCCTAAACGTCACACCACCACAGCAATGCTGTTGACTCTAAAATGGTCCAAAAAAAAATCACTCAGCTATAATAAATTGTACACAAAAGTCACGAGTGCATCTACACTGCACGGTTCAAAGCAGCAGCTCACCGCCATCTTCTCAAGGACAATCAGGGATGGATATCCAAGTCAGAATTCAATTGCTGCACTATCAGGAACTTTTTTAGGTGGATTACTCAAGATAAGGAGTAGCTTTCTTTGAAGGTCGCTCTGAAGCTATGATGAAGTGTGATGTCTGGAGTGTGATGGATGGATGTATTTCCTTTGTATATACAGCAGAAGATCTTTAATGTTAGAAAATATGCAGTTTTATCAGACGTGTTGCTGAATGAAGTGTGACAGGTAATGTGAAGAGACGGCAGAATCTTCAGGAAGCTTGTATGCGTATTCCTACATTATAACAGTGATTAGTCTTCAGAAGTACTTCATAGGCTGTGAAGTGCAAAGAGAATCCTGAGGCTGTAAATACAAGTCTCTCTTTTTTATCGTTGCTGAGTAAAAATCCTAAAGTTCAGTATTCAACATCCTGGGAATTACCGTTGACTAGAAACTCAACTGGGCCCCCAAATTAACACAGTGGCTTCAAGAGGTCAAAGATAAGGGGGTTTTAGTTCAGCCCAATAGCATGATTGGTGCAGACTTGGAAAGCTGATGGGCCTGTTCCTGTGCTGTAATTTTCTTTTTTTTGAATACTGCAGCAAGTAACCCACCTCCTGGCTCCCCAAAGCCTGTCTTCTATCTCCAAGGCACAAGTCAGGAGTGTGATGGGATACTCCCTACTTGCCTGGTTGAGCGCAGCTCCACTAAGAACCCTGACACCATCCAAGACCATCCAATTTTTAGCATGTTTAATTAAGTCTTATTTGTTTCCACAGGCAATTCGGTCCACCTTGTTGACCAACAAGGGGCATGCATGCGGCATGTCGTGCGAGAGCTGCTCTTGGAGGTTGCTTCAGGAGTTGCCTACTGCTTCACGTCATCAGTGTATGCTTAAACTGGACCATCTGATGGGCAACATGACAGCTCAGAGACTATCGCTGTTGCTGTGCAGACACATGGATTTGGGCCTGTGTCTGCGGGAGTTTGCGCGTTCTCCCCGTGGTTGCGTGGGTTTTCTCCGGGTGCTCCGGTTTCCTCCCACATCCCAAAAATGTGCTCTTAGGCTGATTGGGTAACAAATTGTCCCTATATTGGTCCCTATATGGGAATCTTCAACAATAGGCATAGCCTAAAGACAAGGATATGTCATTAGGACGTTAGGACGGTGGCGTGGACTCGTTGGGCTGAAGGGCCTGTTTCCCGTGCTGTGTTGCTCTTTGTTCTTTTTGTTCTAAGACAAAGCAGCCCATTCGATTGGCACCACATCCACAAACATTCATTCCTTACTGAGGCTCAGTAGCAGCAGTGTGTACTATCTACAAGATGCACTGCAGCAATTCACCAAAGATCCTCAGACAGCATCTTCCAAACCCACCACTACATCCAACTAGAAGGACAAGGGCAGCAGATACATGAAAACACCACCACCTGCAAGTTCCCCTCCAAGCCATTCTCCATCCTGACTTAGAAATATATCATCATTCCTTCACTGTCACTGGGTCAAAATCTGGGAGTTTCCTCCCTAACGGCATTGTGGGTCAACCCACAGCATATGAATTGTAGCAATTCAAGAAGGCAGCTCACCACCTTCTCAAGGGGCAACTAGGGATGGGCAATAAACGCTGGCCAGCCAGCGATGCCCATGTTTCATGAATGAATAATAAAAAGGAATGCTATCACCACACGGGCTACAGCTTCACATCCTTTTAGGCAAACTAGAAAGGAACGTTTGTGAAGGGAAATAATATTTGGCAAATCTATCAGAGTTTGTTGAGGATGTAACAAGCAGGGTGAATAAACTAGAAAGGGCCACGGGGGAGAATGGCATTAGGTCTCTCCACAACCTCGTGGAGTATGAGCTTCCCTGCGAGGTGGGTGGAGGCTTGCCCAATAGGGAAGGAGCAGAGAGGAGGGAATGGGTTTAAACCCAGCTGGCTCCACTCAGATTGGCAGTGGCTGACCTGTACACTGTAACACATTGTAAATAAAGGGGAATGGGGAGGGAAGACTGGCCTCAATGAGATTATTACAGACATTAAAAAAGCTTTAACTGTTCAAATAAAAGCAAAATACAGTAGAAGCTGGAAACCTGAAACAGGTGACACAGTAGTTAGCACTGCTGCTTCACAATGCCAGGGATCCAGGTTCAATTCCAGCCTCGGGTCACTGTCTGTGTGCAGTCTGCACGTTCTTCCTGTGTTTGCATGAGTTTCCTCCCGATGCTCTGGTTTCCTCTCACAGTCCAAAGATATGGGGGTTAGATGCGTTGGCCGTGCTAAATTCCCCCTCAGTGTACCCGAACAGATGCCAGGGTGTTGCAACTATGTATTTTCACAAGAACTTCATTGCAGTGTTAATGTAAGCTGATTTGTGACTAATAAATAAACTTGACTTTTTATTTCATTCTCCCCAGAATAAATAAATTTAGTTTACTTAAAAAAACCCCTCTAGATTCCTTTGCATCTTTTCCCAAGTAACTCCTGAACTTGCACTGTTTACCTCTTGGTTCCTTTGCTTTATTGCCGAAACCCACCCCCTCCCACTGGCTTTCTTTAAGACTTTTCTGTCTCTGAGATTATTTACTTTGACCCAGTTTTCTCACATTATTGCATTTGGAGAGTTAGGGCATGCTCAGATGGTGTGACCCAGATAGCGCTGGAAGTCAGAATTCAAACTTGGATCTGGCTTCGTTCACTGATGCATCGGGGTACAGTTCTCACAACGTCTCACTGTGACACTTGGACTCTTCCCCCTTTCACGGCAAGGAACAGTTGCAAATGATGGGGTAAATTTGGATTCAGCGTGAATTTGATGAGGTAGCTGGAGGTGAATACAAGCCACTATGCACTGCAAGCTCAGCAAACCTGCATTTAGATAGCACCTTTAACATGGTAAAATATCCCATCTTCACTGAAAAGGAATCAGAGAAAAACTGATTATCTCCCAAAGATGGGAGCTTCCGGGATCCAGACCAAAGGCTTGCTCAAAGAGGTAGTTTTAAGGAGTGTCTTAACAGTGGAGGGAGAGTTGGGGAATTCTAGGATCTAGGACATAGTTGCTAAAGACGTGCTAATTTTTTCGTTCCAATTGTGAGGCGCAGGAATTTGGGAATATTTTAAGTGGCCAGAGTTGGAGGGACATAGAGATCTCGGGGAGTGGTAAAACTCAGAGAAATTTCAAAGATAGGGAGGAAGGGAGGTCAGGAAAAGTGTTGAACACAAAAAAATGGATAGAGTGGTACTGAGGAGGCAATCTGAGCTGACTACAACATCAGCTTGCATTTATATAGCACCTTCAGCATGGTGTAATGTTGCAAGGCACTTCACAAGTGTGTAGTCAGGCAAAAACTAACACCAAGCCAAAGGAGGAGTTATTAGGAGAGTGGACAAAGTTCTTGAGCAAAGAGATAGATTTTAAGGAGTATCTTTAAGAGGGAAAGGTGGAGAGATTGATCATATTCAGCAGTGAGATTGTGACAAATATATCTCGGGATTGCTCATTAATATCAGGCACACTTGGATGTGGGTGGTGAACAAACAAGGCTGGCACCATTGACCAGAAGCTGGACTGAACCAGCCGTATAAATACTGTGGCTACACCAGCAGGTCAAAGGGTTGGAATTCTGCATTGAGTAACTCACTCCTTGACTCCCCAGAGCCTGTCCATCATCTACAAGGCACAAGTAGGAAGTGTAATGGAATACTTTCCACTTGCCTGGATGGGAACAGCTCCAACAACACTCAAGAAGCCTAACACCATCCAGGGCAAAGCAGCCTGCTTAATTAGCACCCTACCCACCACATTCAATACACACTCCCTCCATCGCTGACACACAGGGCAGGATTTTCCAACCACGCTCGCCCAAGACTGGAAAATCCCACCTGAGGTGAATGGACATTTGCATGGCCCTGTCCGCCCACTACATCAGGGAGGCTGGGAAAATTCTGATGCTATGGCAGCAGTATGTACCAAGCACAAGGTACACTGCAACAACTCACTGAGGCTCCTTTGGACGGCTAACCATGGTGGCATAGTGGTTAACCTCACAGCGCTAGGGACCTGGCAATTCCTGGCTTGGGTCACAGTGTGTGTGGAGTCTGCATGTTCTCCCCATGTCTGTGTGGGTTTTCTCCGGCTGCTCCAGTTTCCTTCCTGAAAGATATGCTGGTTAGGGTGCATTGACCCAAACAGGAGTCAGAGTGTTGAGACTAGGGAAATTTCACAATAATTTCACTGCAGTGTCAATATAAGCCTTATCTGTGATTAATAAATAAACTTAAAAAAAAACACCTCTAAGACAGCAACTTCCAAACCCAGGGCCTCTATCTATCTATCCCCTCAGACCAGAGCAGCTGGTGCATGTGAACACGTCCTCATCATCAAATAAAAAGACTGTCAGAATGGAGGAGAGGGAAACTAGGGAAAGCTCCACAGTGAATTGTGTATACAAGGAGCAGATACAATGGGGAGTGGAGGGCATTGCAGAAAGTCACAGTAACTAGCCTGTGCCCAGGACACAGGTCACGAGTAGTCACGGGTAGATAGGTTTCTGATAGACAAAGGAATTAAAGGTTATGGGGAGAAAGCGGGAAAGTGGAAATGATCCATTTCAGATCAGCCAGGCAGGCGGGGCAGGCTCGAAGGGTTAGATGGCTTACTTCCTGCTCCTATTTCTTATGTTCTTAGGATACTGGACTATCCCATCATTCTGACTGCGGAATACAATATTGCCAAACAAAGAGAGAAACAATTTATCCAGGATAGAATTAGTCTGGGGTGAACCAGAACTACACATCAACAAAACAAGGGGGCTGAGCCACTATAATTACCGCCGAGAAATAAATTGCAATCAATTCCACGCACACTGTGGTAAACAGGGAAATGAATCATCTGTGCAGCAGGTTTCATTAAGAGTGTGCAGTGATTGATTGGGGGATTGGTGTACAGCCTATTTACTGCAAAGCTTCTCACCACCCAGCCCAACCAGCAACTCCCCCCCCGACCCTTCCCTACTTCCCCGAGCATTGCTGCATCTCCCTCCCTGTTGCAAGCGAGTGAACTTCCTTTTATTATAGTTGCAGAATAGCTCAAGAGTCATGAAGTGGGCCTAGGTTCAATGCACAGAGCTCCAGGCTTGAGATCACAGCGCAGTAAACAGGCCCTCCAAGCCTGCACTGACCATGCTGCCTGTTTGAACAAGAACTCCTTCTGGGCGTCTCTCTATTCACATTTCTATTCATGTATTTGTCAAGATGCTCCTTAAAAATCACTGTTTTATCTGCTTCAGGCAATGGTTTTATGTTCAATTCCAGAGCAATGAAATCTGGGCTGGTACCCGCAGTATCAGGACCTGGGAGGGCAGCACTGTTGGGGGTGCTGGCTCTGATGGAGCATTAAACTGAGGCCCCATCTTTTCACTTTCTGGCACTATTTTAAAGAGTAGGGGAGTGTTCTGCCTCGTATCCTGGTCACTATTGATCCCACAATCAGCAGCATTATACGGGTGTTATCACACTGCTATTTATGGGAGCTTGCCATGTACAAACTGGCTGCCATGCAAGCTACATGAAAATAGAGTTTACATGTTAAAAAAAGTACTTCATAATGCAATTCAGGTTGTCTTGAGGTTGTGAAAGGCGCTACGAAATACAAGATCTTTAGTATTGCTGAGAAAAGAGACATGTTGTCGAAGCTTTTCATCCTGCACTCATCAGGGCAGATGCAAGGCTACCAAATTTCAGAGAGAGCAACAATTTACACTGCATGAGAAGAGGGTGCTGGTTGGTTGGCACACCAACTCTGATTGGTTGAGGCATTGCCATGGAGAATGCATCAGGGAACTATTTAACCCATTCTTTTGCTTAACTCAAAAGAAGCACGATGCCTGGATATGTTCCTCTTGCCTTAATAGGTCAGATCTTTGATTTTGAATATAAGTAATGTAAGTGAGCCAGACTGTCAGCCTAACTGACAATCTTAAATTGCGTTTCAGTGTAATTCTTAGCACACTCAGGACTGTTCAGCGAGTGCTGTCCAATTGCAGGATCACATCTGACATTAGACTCTGGGTCTGTATTCGTTGGAGTTTAGAAAGATGAAGAGGGATCTGATTGAAACTTACAGAATTGTGTAAGGCTTGGATAAAGTGAACGTGGAGAGGATATTTCCATTAGTAGAAGCTAGAACCAGAGGGCACAACCTCAGGCTAAAGGGACAATCCTTTAAAACAAAGGTGAGGAGGAATTTCTTCAATCAGAGAGTGGTGAATCTGTGGAACTCTTTGCTGCAGAAGGCTGTGGAAGGCAAGCCATTGAATGTCTATAAGACAGAGATAAATAGGTTCTTGATTACTAAGTGGATCAGGAGTTATGGGCAAAAGGCAGGAAAATGGGGATGAATAAAAAATCAGCATTATTGAATGGCAGAGCAGACTCAATGGCTGAGTAGCCTAACTCTGCTTCTATGTCTTACAATGTTCTGACTGTTGTATACATGGGCTGGTTGGGTATGGTCAGCACTCTGTCTACTGCTAACAGTCAAAGAAATATGCTGTATAAACTGTTGCTCCATTGGAAATTTGGTATTCTTGCATTTGTCCTGGTGAGTGCAAGATGAAAAGCTTTGACAGATATTTCTTTTTTCAGTGACACTGGAGTTCTATCCTACCAAACAATTACAATACCTTTCCTTTCACTGGGGCGGCACGGTGGCACAGCGGTTAGCACTGCTGCCTCACAGCATCAGAGTCCCTGGGTTCAATTCCCAACTTGGGTCACCGTCTGTGCGGAGTCTGCACGTTCTCCCCCGTGGTCTCCTTCGAGTGCTCCAATTTCCTCCCACAGTACGAAAGACATGCTGGTTAGGTGCACTGGCCAAATTCTCCCTTGGTGTACCTGAACAGCCACTGGAGTGTGGCGGCTCAGGGATTTTCACAGTAACTTTACTGCAGTGTGAATGTAAACCCACTTGTAACTAATAAATAAACATTACTTTATATGAACGAACTAGAATCATAAAGAAATGACTGCTCAGGAGAATGCAGCATGACACAAGACACATTTCTATGAGTATTGGAAGTTCCCAATCATCACCAGTTTAGCGCCTGACCATCTCTGGACTATGGGCTAACTGGCTGCGGTGTATTTTCACCAATTTGCTTTGGCAAATTTAAGGGATTAGCATCTTAAGTTTTGGGTATTATGTCTCTGATTAATGGAACTTGGTTTGCTTTTCGCTCCATTTCTCAAACAGGATGGTTTCTGGATGACCTGCTGCACAATTTATCGGATCCGTAGTCACTGGGACAGAAGCCATTAGGAACGAACCCTGCGCGGAAAGCAATTTTAAACACTTCATCAAGGGAAGCCCGACATGAAAGACCAATCTTGCTATTAATGTATCAGCAAAAAGGTCCCAGCTCTGATTCCCAATAATATTTATGACAAGGATGGGGCTGTGCCAGGTATTAACTGGAACCACAGGGCGAATCACAACCTTTGTGGGTGAAGAGGAAGAGAAACTCTCTGCGGAATAAAAATGGTGCCTGAGTGGCTGGCACCATGGAAATGGCACAACAAAGGGAGCGCCCAGGGAAGATGACTAGGGTGGCCACTGACAGAGTTGAAGAATATGGGCAGCATGGTGGCACAGTGGCTAGTGTCACAGCTCCAGAGGCCTGGGTTCGATTTCCAGCTTGGCTGACTATCGGTGCGGAGTTTGCACATTCTCTCCCATGTCTGCATGGGTTTCCTCCAATGCTCTGGTTTCTTCCCTTAGGGATGCTGGCGTTGGACTGGGATAAACACAGTAAAAAGTCTGACAAGACCAGGTTTAAGTCCAACTGATTTATTTGATAGTAAACTCACAAGCTTTCAAGGTTCTCCTCTTTGTCAGGTGAATCAGTGTTCATTCAGACTTCTTAACTGTGTTCTTCCCATAGTCCAAAGACATGTGGGTTAGGCGCATTGGCCATGCCCCTTAATGTCCCAGGATGCATAGGCTAGCGGGATTAGCGGGTAAATATGTGGGGTTATGGGGATAGGACCAAGTGAGATTGTTGGCAGTGCAGATTCAATGGTCTGAATGGCCTCCTTCTGCACTGTAAGGTTTCTATGAATATTGAACTTACAGCATTTCACCAGTGCTGTAAGGTGGAATGATGTCAACATGCACAGAGATAATGTCATCACAGGTCTCCCACAAGTACGCAGTATCTAACTATTTAAGTATTTAGCTAACATCCATGAAAATAAATACAAGAAATGGAATCAGTATAGGCCTTGTGGCACAGTGCCAAGAACCCGATTTTTTTTAAATTCGTGGGCCTGGGCGTTGCTGGCTGGCCAGCATTTATTATCCATCCTTAGTTGCCCTTGGAGGACAGTTGAGAATCAACCACATTGCTCTGGCTCTGGAGTCATATGTAGGCCAGACCAACTAAGGATGGCAGACTTCCTTCCCTAAAGGACTTTAACCAGATGGTCTTTTTTGACAATCGACAAAGCTTTCTTTCATGGTCATCAGTCGATTTTTAATTCCAAATATTTTTCTTACTGAATTCAAAAGCAGTGTCCGTGCACATAAAAGGTTGCCCAAGAATCACAAAAGTAATGTCCCTTAACTCACTGTTTTATCAATGGCTGGCTCTGCACAATGTGAATTGGCCAAATGATTGAGTGCATTGCTACAACCAGTTCTGAGAAATGTTTCCTTCACATGGTGAAGGATTCCTTCACTATTGGGGAGACCATACAGGACTTGCTTATCGATAGCAATGATGTGTCCATGTTCTCATTCATCACTGTCAGCCTATTCACCCACCAGTGTAGCCCTCAAGGAAGCCACCATGTCACTACAACATGATGATCTAGATTAATGATTTTATAAAAATCTCATAAGCCCCACTCTCCCTTCATCGCATCGTTAGTAGATGGTTACTTGGCTATCCCCTCTACTCCAAAACTCTCACCCTAAACTTAAGAACTTTGATTTGATTTATTATTGTCACGTGTATTAGTTTACAGTGAAAAGTATTGTTTCTTGCTCACTATACAACACATACCATTCATAGAGAAGGGAACAAGAGAGTGCAGAAAGTTACAGTCATCGCTAGGGTGTAGAGAAAGATCATCTTAGTGCATGGTAAGCCCATTCAAAAGTTTGAAAGCAGCAGGGAAGAAGCTGTTCTTCGCTACGTGTCCTCAGACTTTGGTATCTTTTCCTCAATGGAAGAAGGTGGAAGAGAGATGTCTGGGATGCATGAGGTCCTTAATTATGGTGGCAGTTTTGCCAAGGCAGTAGGAAGTGTAGACAGAGTCAATGGATGGGAGGCTGGTTTGCGTGATGGATTGGGCTACATTCACGACCTTTCGTAATTCCTTGCGGTCTTAGGCAGAGCAGGAGCCATGCGAGCTGTGATACAACCAGAAAGAATTCTATGGTGCATCTGAAAAAGTTGGTGAGAGTTGTGACTGACATGCCAAATTTCCATAGTGTTTTGAGAATGTAAAGGCGTCGGTGAGCTTTCTTAACTATAGTGTCGGCACTGGGGGGGCCAGGACTGGTTGTTGGTAATCTGGACACCTAAAAACTTGAAGCTCTTGACCTTTACAACTTTGTCCCTGTTGATGTAGACAGGGACAGGTTCTTCTTTATGCTTTCCTGAAGTTGATGACAATCTTCTTTGTTTTGTTGACATTGAGAGAGAGATTATTGTTGTTGCACCAGTACACCAGATTCTCTATCTCATTCCTAAACTGTGTCTCGTCATTGTTTGAGATCTGACCCACTGCGGTCGTGTCAACAGCAAACTTGAAAATCTAAACTTGAAAAACTAGGAGCAGGAGTGGACCATTCAGCCCCTCGAACATGCTGTATTATTTAAAACGATCATGGCTGATCTCATCTCGGCCTTAATTCCACTTTCCTGCCCATTCACGACAGTCCTTCAAATCCTTACTAATCAAAAATCTATCTCTCCTTAAATTTACTCAAAGTCCCGGTATCCACTGTGCTCTGCAACAGTGAATTCCACAGACTCAAGATCTTTGGGAGAAATAATATCTCCTCATTTCTGTTTTAAGTCTGCCACTCCTTATTCTAAAACTATGACCTCTTGTTCCAGATTGCCCCACAACAGGAAACATCCTCTCCACATCTACTTTGTCAATCCCCCTTATTATTTTGTGCACCTCAATTAGCTCTCCTCTCAATCTTCTAAACTCCTGGGAGTATGGGTTTAAACTGCTCAATGTCTCTCTGTAAGACGGAACTCTCATCCCTGGAATCAATACACTGAACCTCCTCTGAACTGCGTCCAATGCCATTTCATCCCTCTTCATGTAAGGGGACATAAACTGCACACAATATCCTAAGAGAAGTTTCACTAATGCTTTATACAGTATCAGCAATACTTCTTTATACCATATTCCATTAGCAATAAATGCTAAGATTCCACTTACCTTCCCTATTACCTGCTGTACCTGCACACTAGTTTTCCGTGAGTCATACACAAGGACACCCAGATCCCTCTGCACCAAAGTACTCTGAAGTTTCTCTCCATTGAGTTAATAATTTGCTTTGTATTTTTCCTACCAAAATGGATAATACCCATGATAAACCTTCATCTGCCAAATTTTGTCCAATTTCTTAACCTATCCATATCCATTTGTTAATTTCTTATTTCCTTATTGCAACTTACTATCTCACCTATTTTAATGTCAACTACGAATTTGGCTATGATACCTAAAGCCCTTCACGTCTTTCTCTCTCCTCCTCAAAGCCACCTCTGAACACAGGACTTCAGTTGAACATAGTCCCAAAGGTGTTTCATTAGCTGACCTCTCTCTTCCACCTTGCAACCCCATCACCCTCCAGCACTGCTTCACCTCGTGACACATGACCTTGCTGTAGCCAATAAACAGGTAGGTAAACTCTGCATTACCTGACGAGAGCCCTTTTCCTACCTTTAATGGGATATGGGGGGTGTGTGTGTGTAGGTGTGTGTGTGTGCGTGCGTGTGCACGCGCGGACATCAGGATATTGAATTCATTGATCAGCCATGATCAAAATGAATGGGGCAGCATGTTTGAGGGTCCGAGTGGCCTTCTATGTAAAAGCAACTAATGTGCAAAAGAGTCCAAAGAAAATATGAAAAGAAATTCCCAATGAGTTTGCACCAGGTTGGTTTGAGACAGCATTGTAGACGTTAATTCTCAATTCCTGGAGATTCCCGGGATAACCTTGGATAACCCTGCTTGTCTGACCATCCAGTCCCAATGTCGCCTTCATTGGCTCGCTGCGCATTTACTGCTTGATGCATCTCTGCCAATCGCCCTGGGATATTTTTTTCTCCATTAAAGACACAACATAAACAGTGAGTTGCTGTTACAGTTATTTCCTTCTGCAACACCAACTACCCCGAGGAAACGCAGTTTATTATTAACACATTTTTTTTTGCCGTGGTCTCAACCAAGAGGTTAAAAGCGTTAAGGAAAGTAAAGATTTCAATTTCCTTCTTATATTGAAAGCCCCTCTGCAGGTGGCTGATGTAATTTGTGGAGTCGTATTGGTGCAAATTATTATTTCTTTTGACAGCATGTGTGATATTTGCATAAAATGAAGAGAGACAAACGAACCCATCGTGCTGTCACACTCCAGTCCTGAATTACATCCAAAATGAGAGGAGGGGAAATTCAATTTGGCAACATGATCAGCATTTCATTATTGCTCTGGGTGCACGGGCCTACATACCTCAGCACCATCTCTTTTTCCCAAAGTCCTACACCCAGCTGTCACATTACTGCAGCGTAGTGAAACAATGGCACACTGGTTAGCATTGCCGCCTCTGAGTGGCAGTGACCTGGTTTGGCTCACTGTCAGTGTGGAGTCTGCACATTCTCCCCGTGTCTGCGTGGATTTCCTCTGTGTGCTCCAGTTTCCTCCCACAGCCTGAAAGATATGCTGGTGAGGTGTGCTGGCCATGCTAAATTCTCCCTCAGTGTACCCAAATTTCCTTAAGGAAATTTGGCATGTCAGCTATGTCTCTCACCAATGTTTACAGATGCACCGCAGAAAGCATTCTTTCTGGTTGTATCGCAGCTTGGTATGGGCTCTGCCCAAAACCGCAAGGAACGACAAAAGATCGTGAATGTAGCCCAATCCATCACATAAACCAGCCTCCCATCCATTGATGCTGTCTACACTTCCTGCTGCCTCGGCAAAACAGCCAGCATAATGAAGGATCCCACGACACTCTGGACATTCTCTTTTCCACCTTCTTTCATCGAGAAAAAGATCCAAAAGTCTGAGGTCACGTCAAGAATAACTTTTTTCCTGCTACTGTCAGACATTTTTAAATGGACTTACCTTGTATTAAGTTGATCTTCCTCTACACCCTAACTATGACTGCAACACCACATTCTGCACTCTCTCCTTTCCTTCTCTATGAACGGTATGCTTTGTCTGTATAGTGTGGAGGAAACAATACTTTTCACTGTATACTAACACACGCGACAATAATAAATCAAATCAAATCAAAATCAAAATCAAACAGGTACTGGAGGGTGGCGACTAGGGGAATTTCACAGTAACTTCATTGCAGTGTTAATGTAAGCCTTACTTGTGATTAATAAATAAATTTTAAAACTACTGGGACACAAACAGATTTCTTTCAGTACGGAGCCAGGCTTGACAACTTCTCTCTGCTAGAACTCTGCAGGGCTACATTACAAATGTCAGGCAATGGCCAGCACCAATAAGAGACATCACCCCTTGGCATTCAATGGTGTTACCATCATTGATTACCGCACTATCAATGTTCTTGCGGTCACCATTGACCAGAAACTCAGCTGGCTTGGCCAAATAAATACAGTGGCTACAAGAGCAGGTCAGAGGCTGGGAATCTCGCAACAAGTAACTCACCTCCTGACTCCCGAAAGCTGATCTACCATCTACAAGGAACAAGTCAGGAGTGTGATGGAATACTCCCCACTTGTCTGGATGGGTGCAGCTCCAACAACATTCAAGAACTCAACACCATCCAGGACAAAGCAGCCTCGCTTGATTGGTACCACATCCTCTCCCTCCACCACAGACGCTCAGTAGCAGCAGTGTGTATTACCTACAAGATATGTTGCAAAAACTCACCAAAGATCCTTAGACAGCACCTTCCAAACCCACGGCCACTTCCATCTTCAAGGACAAGGGCAGCAAATACATGGGAACACCATCTCCTGCAAGTTCCCTCCCAAGTCACTCACCATCCTGATTTGGAAATATCTCACTGTTCCTTTGCAGTCACTGGAATTCCCTCCCTAATGGCATCGTGGGTTAACCCACAGCACATGGACAGCAGCAATTCAATAAGGCAGCTCACCACCACCTTCTCAAGGGCAACTAGGGATGGGCAATAAATGCTGACCCAGCCAGCGATGCCCAAAGGTGGCCCATGTCCCACAAAGAATTTTTTAAAATTCAGCTGCTACAGACAGTACCTGACCCAACTCTCACCCTATCTCTGTAACCCCACGCATTTGCCATGGTTAATCCACCTCCTTGCACACCTTTGGATACTGAAGGCCAATTTAGCATGGTCAATGCACCTAATCTGCGTGGGAGGAAACGGGAGCACCCGGAGGAAACCCACGCAAACGCCATGTTCCCCATATCACAAAAGCAACAACCTTTCAATAAAATGTCATTGGCTTTAAAGTGCCTTGGGTCATTCTGAGGTTGTGGAAGGCACTATGTAAACACAAGTTCACCCTTTCTCTTCATCCATCCAGCCTCCGATCACACAGACAGATGCTTGGCTGTTTCACAGTGTGCGTGCGGGCAGTGGATGATGGACTGGAGCAGAAACCTTATTGTCTCTCATCCTCCCTAGCCCAGGAACAATAGGATGGCACACTGTTGTTACCTTCACTTACTGCGGATGAGGAAAAGCCAACTACAGTCTCTGGCTGTGCAGTGATTCCTTTGACAAAAGTATCATTTTCCAATTTGCGGAAAAAACAAACTTGCTTTTAACCTGAGCTGCTGTTGGCAGGAGTAATCTCCCAATAATTGCAGCTCCCTTAGAAATGAAAGCCATAGTAACTGCAGTTTATTTTTTAATGGCGCATTTTTAAATGGGAAGACTTATAAAACAGCACAAATAGTGTAATTAGGCAGCTGATAGATTATGGCATTAGGAGAAGCTGAAACTCTAGTCATCTATAGCAAGTTGCTCTCATTTCATGGGCAGTTAATCTATTATTGGGTGTTCGCTTTCTGTTCAGACCTGACTGCAAGTTGCTGCCCCATGAAGTTGGAAAGTTATTATGTGTTTTAAGCCCTAGGTGAGGGCCGGGATAGGGGGTCGGTTGTGACCGCTCCCTGCTGCCCCCTCTCCACACTCACACCCACTGAGCTAGTGAGGTACAGAGGGGCATGAGAAGGCAGGAAGATGTTCGGTTCAACGGAGGAAGTCGACACTCTCTGATCCTGGTACCCGAGAGGGAACAGGGACGCTGAAAGCTGCCAGTATAGCACAATGGTTAACACTGTTGCTTCACAGTTCCAGGAACCTGTATTCGATTCCAGCCTCGAGTCACTGTCTGTGCGGAGTCTGCACTTTCTCCTCCTGTTTGTGTGGGTTTCCTCCAGGTGCTCTGGTTTTCTCCCACAGTCTAAAGATGTGTGGGTTAAGCGCATTGGCCATGGGAAATGCATAGGGTTATGGGGATAAGGAGGATAGCCTGGGTAACATAATCTGTCAGAGGGTTGGTACAGACTCAATGGGCCAAACGGTCTCCTTCTGCACTGAAAAGGTTCTCAAGGTCAATGGCAGTCAATTCATATACAGTAAGAATCCAGAAACCATAACTAGATAATGATCACTGAAACTGGCTTTGGTTGAGGTTAGCCAGGACATTGGGGAAAACCTGGGAATCTGTCACATCCGCCTATGTGACTCCCTCAGCACTGACCCACTGACAGTGCAGCACTCCCTCAGTACTGACCCTCTGACAGTGCAGCACTCCCTCAGTACTGACCCTCTGACAGTGCAGCACTCCTCAGCACTGACCCACTGACAGTGTAGCACTCCCTCAGTACTGACCCTCTGACAGTGCAGCACTCCCTCAGCACTGACCCTCTGACAGTGCGGCACTCCCTCAGCACTGACCCACTGACAGTGCAGCACTCCCTCAGTACTGACCCTCTGACAGTACAGCACTCCCTCAGTACTGACCCTCTGACAGTGCAGCACTCCCTCAGCACTGACCCCTGACAGTGCGACACTCCCTCAGTACTGACCCTCTGACAGTGCAGCACTCCCTCAGCACTGACCCACTGACAGTGCGACACTCCCTCAGTACTGACCCTCTGACAGTGCAGCACTCCCTCAGTACTGACCCTCTGACAGTGCAGCACTCCCTCATTACTGACCCTCTGACAGTGCAGCACTCCCTCAGCACTGACCCACTGACAGTGCAGCACTCCCTCAGTACTGACCCTCTGACAGTGCAGCACTCCCTCAGTACTGACCCTCTGACAGTGCAGCACTCCCTCAGTACTGACCCTCTGACAGTGCAGCACTCCCTCAGTACTGACCCTCTGACAGTGTGGCACTGTCACAGTACTGACCCTCTGAAAGTGCAGCACTCCCTCATTACTGACCCTCTGACAGTGCAGCACTCCCTCAGTACTGACCCTCTGACAGTGCGACACTCCCTCAGTACTGACTCACTGACAGTGCGGCACTGTCACAGTACTGACCCTCTGACAGTGCAGACTCCCTCATTACTGACCCTCTGACAGTGCGACACTCCCTCAGTACTGACCCTCTGACAGTGCAGCACTCCCTCAGTACTGACCCACTGACAGTGCGGCACTCCCTCAGTACTGACCCTCTGACAGTGTAGCACTCTCTCAGCACTGACCCTCTGACAGTGCAGCACTCCCTCAGCACTGACCCTCTGACAGTGCGACACTCCCTCAGTACTGACCCTCTGACAGTGTGGCATCCCTCAGTATTGAATCTCTGACAGTGCAGCATTCTCAGTATCTTTCTGAGTTCTCCCTCAGTACTGACTCTCTGACAGTGTGGCACTCCCTCAGCACTGACCCTCTGACAGTGTGGCACTCCCTCAGAACCACACTGGGAGTGAAATCCAGGTGTTATGCTCAAGCCTCCGGACAGGGACTTGAACCCATGACCTTTGCCGGAGAGATGTTAGCCACTGAGACACCTCGAGGAGCCAAGCCAAGGTCATACAGACTGGGGTGAACAGCGACAGTCAGGCAATCCTTTCATCACAGAGTAAATACAAAAAAAAACCCAAGATAAAAATATGAAGGAAGTGAAAATTAAACACTCAGAGCAGCTGAGGGTCAAATCATTTAACCAGATTATCATCTGAAGCTCATTCGTCCTGCCATTGCTCACACAATGTGCCGGTTTCAGTCAGAGCTCCGCTTATTATTTTACAACTCTGCTTTTGCATCTCATTTATCAGGATTATCTGAGTTTCTTTGTATCTCTCGATGATATGGTGAAGGTGTCACGATGGTGGGATTTACATACTGTAAAATGTCAAGTGCAGCGTCCAGACCAGTTAATATCTCCAAACCCATTGCTTGCCCAGACACAAATTCATCCTGCCGCGGAGAGAAGCAAAAGGCATGAAGAGCGAGAACGCTTTGTACTAAAGGCTGTTCTTCTATTGGATCGATTGAATGTCAAATCCAAATCTGACCTATTACAGGATTAGCCGATGTAATTACTTTAAAACAGGAGTAATCACTGCTGCTCTGCAACCCAGTGATGTTTAACTTGGGGCCACTGAAAGCAGTCTCCCTCTTTCCTTTCCAGGAATTCTTCCTGGGAGACGGTGAGGGTAAGAAGAAATGAAGAGGAATGAGGGAAAAGGCGTGAGAGAGAGCTAGAGGAAAAGAGGGAACAGGAGCTGTTGGGGAGGTGGAGGAGAAAGATGGCGAGTCAGGAAGCTGCAGAGGGTCACAGAGAATGGGGAGGAGAGTATTGGGAAAGATGTGGGATGGGAAACCTGAGGGAAGGGGAATGGGAGGGAGGTGGGGATGGAGTGAGGGAGGAAGAAAAGGGGGTTGGAGAGAGTGGGAGAGGGGGAGAAGGAATGGGGAGAGGGGAATGGCGGGGGGATGGAGAGAGGGGTAATAGGGACAGGGTTGGGGAGAGAGGGAATGGTGAGGGGGTTTGGAGAGACGGGAGAAAGGGGAGAAGGGGGATGGGGAGAGGGGGAATGGGGAGAGGGGAATGGGGAGGGGTGGAGGGAGAGGAGGTTGGGAACTGGAGGAACAGTCTCAGAATAAGGGGCAAGTTATTTAGAACAGAGCTGGGAGGATTTTCTTCATTTGGGGGGTTGTGAATCTTTAGAATTCTCTCACTCAGTCTCAAGACTATATTCAAGACACAGATCGATAAGATTTCCCGATACCAATATGACATCCAGGGATATGTGGATAGTGCAGGAAAATGGTGTCAAAGTAGAAGATCGGTCATGAATTAGATGAACAGTGGAGATGGTGAGAGGGGCTGAATGGCTGCTCCTGTTCCTATGGGATTTGCCGTGCCGTGACTGCGCTGGCCGCCATATTAGCTCAGGCAACATTTAGTGATCCAGGACACTCAAAGGGTTAAATTGTCTCTGAAACAGGCCATTGGCCCCAACCAATCCATGCTGCTTGAGCTTTCTTCCATCTTTCCTCATTTAAATCTACTGTCTTAGCCCTTAATTTCCTTCTCCCTCATCGGCTAGTCCAGTTTCTCTTTAAATACTATTTACCTCAACCATTCCCTGTGGTACCAAGTTCCATGTTCTCACCTCTCCCTGGGTAAAGAAGTTTCTCCTGAATTCTCTACTGGATTTCTTCGTGACTATCTTATATTTGATGTTCCCTAGTTATGCTCTTCCCACAAGAGGTTTGATTTGATTTAATTATTGTCACATGTATTAATATACAGTGAAAAGTATTGTTTCTTGCGCGTTATATAGGCAGAGCATGCTGTTCATAGAGAAGGAAATGAGAGGGTGAAGAATGTAGTGTTACAGTCACAGCTAGGATCTAGAGAAAGATCAATTTAATATGAAGTAGATCCATTCAAAAGTCTGATGGCAGCAGGGAAGAAGCTGTTCTTCAGTCGGTTGGTGTGTGACCACAGACTTTTGTATGTTTTACCCAGTGGAAGAAAGAAGAACACAGAATGTCCGGGGTGCATGGGGATGCTTTTCCGAGGCAGAAGGAAGTGTAGACAGAGTCAATGGATGGGAACCTGGTTTGCATGATGGACTGGGTAGTTCCTTGCGGTCTTGGGTAGAGCAGGAGCCATACCAAGCTGTGATACAACCAGAAAGAATGCTTTCTATGGTGTTATCTGCAAAAGTTGGTGAGAGTCATACTTGACATGCCAAATTTCCTTGATCTTTTGAGAAACTAAAGGTGTTAGTGTCGGCATGGGGGGATCACGACAGGTTGTTGGTGATCTGGACACCTAAAAACTTGAAGCTCTCGATCCTTTCTACTACATCCCCATTGATGTAGACAGGAGCATATTCTGCTTTATGCTTCCTGAAGTCGATGACAATCTTCTTCATTTTGTTGACATTGAGAGAGAGATTATTATTGCTGCACCAGTTCACCAGATTCTCTATCTCATTCCTGTACTCTGCCTTGTCATTGTTTGAGATCTGTCCCACAACAAGTTTGAGGAATCTAAGATGTGCAGATTAAGGGGATTTGCATGGTAAATATGTGGGGTCATGGAGATAGGGCTGGAGAGTGGGCCTAGGCCTACGTCGACCCAAATAAATATACAAAAACAATTATTTTTCAGACTGCGACACTGAAATCATCAGATTTGTAAACTCTGAAAGCATTTAGATGATGAGTTTCAAGGGATATGGGCCAAAAGTGGGCAATTGGGACTAGCTTAGTGGCTAAAAAAATGGGCAGCATGGACAAGTTGGGTCTGAGGGCCTGTTTCTATGCTGTAAAGCTCTCTGACTCTTAGAGGAAACACCCTAACTGTATCCACTCCTTCAAAGTTTTAGCCTTTTAAAATATGACAATCTGGAGTGTTCTACATTGGTTATAGGAACCTCACGCCAAACGTTGGCATAAATGGATGAATCTTCTTCTGCCAAGTTGTACCAGGGAGACTAAACTATCAAGTCTTAGGTGAAGCACAGGAGGCCGGGCATTGAGAGAGAAAGGCCTTGCAAGTTTCCAGCTTCTATTTTTGTGAGTGTACGAGAAGTCTGTGTGCAGCCAGGAATAAGCTCTGGCCTGCTGTCAGCGGTTCTGTCCAGCATCACCATGGATGTGACCACCAGCTCCCTCAGGAGAGAAGCTTGTTGGAGACTGGAGGAAATACAGGTTACTGAAAACGTTACTGACCTGAAATGTCAACTTTCCCAGGATAATGAGTACTTCCCAGGGTTTTTTTGGGCAGTCTTGAGCATCTGTGATATTTTGATTTTCTTCTAAGGTGATGCAGCATCTAGTCCTTTCATTCCAAAATAGTGGCACAGTGGAACTGCTGCCTCACAGTGCCAGGGACCTGGGTTCGATTTCCGGCTTGGGTCACTGTCTATGTGGAGTTTGCACGTTCTCCCTGTGTCTGCGTGGGTTTCCTCCGGCTGCTCCGGTTTCCTCCCGCACTCCAAAGATGTGGAACTTGGGTGGATTGGCCACGGTAAATTGTCACTTAGTGTCAGGTGGACTAGTTAGTGTAAATGCATAGGATTATAGGGATAAAGCCTGGGTGGGAATGTGTTCAGTGCAGGCTTGATGGGCTGAATGGTCTGCTTCTGCATTGTAGGGATTCTGTGAAGGCAGTTTTATGAGGCAATAGAGAGAGAGAGAGAGAGAGTGAAAGAAAGAGAGAGACAAGTGGACGAAGCAAGCCACATGTACAGAAGGAATAAGTACAGAAAGGAAAGAGTGAAGGAGAGAGAGAGCAAACGAAGGAGAGAAAGAGAGAGAAGTGGAGGAAGCAAGCAATATGTACAGAAGGGAAAGAGAGAAGGAGAGAAAGCAACGATGATTGAGAGGGAGAGATAAAAAGAGGAAGAAGAAAGGAATTAAAAGAGAAAGAAAGAGAGAAGGGGAAAGAGCAGGAGGAGAAGGGGCAGAGAGAGGGTAAGATTGGGTTAATGAAGCACATTTCATTTCTGAGAAAAGACTTAATGCAAATAAAGAGTTCAACAGGAATTATTCAGGCAAGGTATAGATAGCAAATCATTAAAGCTGAGTGAGTTTAATTGTAGTTCATTAATGACTCCTTTGCAGTGCACAGAAGGGTAGCTCAGCCTCTGCTGATGACTGAACACTGAGATAGCATCTCTTGGAGAAGTTACTGATCATCTTTGCTGAAAACTGATTAAAGATTTTAACGTTGTCAGGGTAACAGAGTCATGCTGTCACGCAGACAAGCTCTGACATGGGGTTCTCGAGCCCGAAAATTAGCAGAGAATGAGATGAGAAAATTATCTGCCCACCTTGGAAAACGTCCCAAAATTCAGAGCAGACGAGGAGGAACACACAGGCAGCATCTGGAACATCTTTGGTTCCAACGAACCTGCAGGGACAGTGCCAACTGGTGGCTCAGTGACATTGTGCTCCAGCTGCTGTGTCTCACTCATCCTTCAGCAAGGAAACAGTAGCGAGGGTCACTTCACTCTCAAAGCAGAACCAGGGCTGCAAACTGTCCCTGCCTCTGACCAACCTCATGGCAGAGGGATCTGGGTGTACGGGTACACAAGTCACTGAAAGTGGCAATGCAGGTGGAGAAGGTGGTCAAGAAGGCAAAAGGCATGCTTGCTTTCATTGGCTGGGACGCATGAATTTAAAAATTGGCAAGTCATGTTGCAGCTTTATAGAGCCTTAGTTAGGCCACACTGAGAATAGTGTTCAATTCTGGTCGCCACATTACCAGAAAGATATGGAGGCTTTGGAGAGGGTGCAGAAAAGATTTACCAGTATGTTGCTTGGTATTAGCTATGAGGAGAGATTGGAGAAACTTGGTTTGTTCTCATTGGAACGATGGAAGTTGAAGGCGACCCGATAAAAGTCTACAAGATTATGAGGGGCATGGACAGAGTGGATAGTCAGAAGCTTTTTCCCAGGGTGGAAGAGTCAATTACCAGGCGACACAGGTTTAAGGTGCGAGAGGCAAGATTTAAAGATGTATGAGGCAGTTTTTTACATAAAGGGTGGTGGGTGCCAGGAACTCGTTGCGGGAGGAGGCCATGGAAGCAGATACAATAGTGATTTTTATGCACGAATAGGATGGAAATAGAGGATATGTTCCCTGGAAAGGTAGAGGGTTTTAGTTCAAACAGGCAGCATGGTCAATGAAGACTTGAAGGGCTCTTTGTTCTATTTCTCCTTGTGGATCAGCATCAAATATTGTCCGGTAAATTGGATGAGTGCTTCAAGGAAATAAACTTGCAGGGTTGTGGGGATGGAGTAGAGGAATGGGACTGACTGGATTCTTCTACAAGGAGCTGACATCAACTCCATGGGCCAAATGATTTCTCTTGGTGCCAGAAATGACTCTCTGACACCTGTTGCCCATTTCATCCTCAAACAGCCACTCCTGTAACTGTTAAGAGCCAATCCTCTGGACTTCCCTTCCTGAACCTCTCCACTTCACATCCATACTTTAGGATGATTCCTTTGAACCTTCTCTTGACCAAACTTTAGGCTGTTAGCTCTGACATTACGTTACGTGTCAAACTTTGCTTCTTAACTCTCCAATGAGGCGTACTGATCACAAAAGGTCAGCCATTCATTCCCTGTCTGTCAGTATCATCGAATCATTAGCTGCACGAGGTTCTGTTGGGGAAAGCAGGGATTTTTTATGGTGCCGGAAGTTCATGATCCCAGGATTTTGTCATGAGGGATGGGGGAACGGCAGAAGGGCCCGGTGGTGAACTGCTGTGATAGAAATAGGCCAGGACAAAAAGGTACACATTCACTGGGGTTGGTGAATGTACCTCACCATTATCTTTTAAACCAAGGCAAACCCCGGTTCCATTGCCAAGAAAAACTGAGAATTTGGCACTCAGCCAAATCTCCATTCACAGCAGCGGGATTGGAAAATCCCAGCCACAGGTGAGGTTGGAGAGTTAGGCCCCAAACCACATGCCAATACCACTTGCACTGCAGAAGGTCACCAAAGATCCTTACACAGCATCTTCCAAACCCACAACCACTTTCATCTAGAAGGACAAAGGCAGCAGATACATGGGAACACCACCCCCCACAGGTTCCTCTTCAGGTCACTCACCATCCTGACTTGGAAAAATGTTGCCATTCTTTCACTGGGTCAAAATCTTGTAGCATGTGGACTGCGATGATTCAATAAGGCAGTTCATCACCACCTTCTCAAGGGCAATGAGGGATGGGCAATAAATGCTGGCCCAGCCAATGATGCCCATGTCCCACAAATGAATATCAAAAAAAAAACCCTCAAACTGGAGATATCTACAGAACACAGTGCTCTGTCCCCGGACGCAAGGAATGGGCATGACTCTTTGAACAGTGAGTGTTAATAAAATCCAATACAAGGATCGTGGCAGGAGGAGAACAGCTCCCCCGCCTCCATCCCCATTAACCAAAATCTGCTGGATCTGAAATACTTTCCGATGAGTTGGAGATGATGTCAGAAGGGAACCAGGCCTCACCCCGTCAGCGTGCTCTGTTTAATTCTCTCACCCGTCTGCCCCATTCCCAGATGTGGTGGAGCTAACCTGTATATGTCAAGCATGCAGTTACCATATCTGATCACACACATCTTTCATTAATGACTGCCAAAAAAATACATCTTACTGACAACTGGAGCACTGCTAGATTGTGATGTGACTGCCTGAGATTTACATTTTCCCATTTCTGTTGTTTAACTCTTTGGAGGAGATAATTTCACGGATGAGTGGACACTCGGCGAAGGCTCTGTGTGTGTGTGAGTGTGAAGTTGCTGAACCCATCTTCAAGAAGGAGATAGCAGAGAACTCAACGGGAAAGGAAGAATAGATGAGCTTCTGCTCAATTATAATAATAACAGCTTGCATTTAGGTAACGGCTTTAACGTTTTCAAAAGCCTTGAAGGCATTTGATACGAAGAATCATTAATAATGCCTACTGCGCAGAAAGAGGCTATTTGGCCCATCGAATCTGGACCAACAACAATCCCACTCTATTCCTGTGACCCCATATATTTACTCTGCTAAATCCCCTGACACTAACGTAGCATGGCCAATCCATCCAACCCGCACTGTGGGGGAAACTGCAGCACCTAATTCCACAGACACAGGGAGAATGTACAAATGTCACACAGTCCTCCAAGTTGGAATTGAACCTGGATGCCTGGCGCTGTGAGGCAGCTGCACTAACCACTGTGCCACCATGCTGCCAGATCTACCCAGATCAACAGTGAAATCCATTTTCCACTTGCTGAATTCCCCAGATCCCACTGAATACTGGCACCCTTTCTCTCTCTCACACCACTATTTAGTTTGGTATCACCAGCAAATCTGATGTAATGGGCAGCGCGGTGGCACAGTGGTTTGCACCGCCGCCTCACAGCTCCAGGGACCCGGGTTCAATTCCAGTCTCGGTTGACTGTCAGTGAGAGATTTGCACGTTCTCCCCATGTCTGTGTGGGTTTCCTCCGGGTGCTTTGGTTTCCACCCACACTCCAAAAATGTGTGGGTTGGTGGATTGGCCATGCTAAGTGCCCCAAGGTCGCAGGTTAGGGGGATTAGCCATGGTAAATGTGTGGGGTTCCCGGGGTGAGAAGGCCTGGATAAGATACTCTGTCAGAGAATTGGTGCAGACTTGATGGGCCAAAAGGCCTCTTCTTCACTGAGGGGATTCTATAATTTTTATGAAATCCGCTGAAGAGTTTCCTCAATTCTTCCTCCCTGCCAATAGCTGGATTTTGGAAAAGCTTTTCCCAGAAGTTCTGTTGCTGCTTCAACCACTGCTCCCCCCCAACCCCTCCCCTGCTCCGCCACCCACCCACCTTTCTCCCCAAATGAAGCCCTTTGCATTCATTATCACCTTCCATTTCAATTGCCAAATCAGTTTTCAATCCAGTTAGCTAATTTCTCATTAATTCCGCATTCTTTAATCTCCTTTGAAAGCGTTCAAATGCTGACCTTTATCAAATGGCTTCTGAAAATCTAAGTAAATTACTTTCATTGGACAGCTCTCATGCACTAATTGAATTACCTCCTCAAAGAACTCCGAGAGATGCATAAGGCATGACCTTATTTCCACTGAAACTACAATGACGATTGCCTCTGTTATCTTTCAATGAACGCCAGCACTGTAAAGTATTTCGCTCCCTTCCGATGCTGCACTGTGTAACCGCTAATTCTCTGGTTTGATCCCAATAAACGTTACATTAGGGATAAGAAACAGGAGCAGGAGTAGGCCACACACACACCCTCAATAAAGTCCTGGCTAACATTCTTCCTCAAGTCCACGTTTCCAATTGATCAACTAGAGATGGGCAATAAATGCCAGCCTTAATTCTTTTAGCATTCAAAAATCTACTGATCTCTGACTTCAATACACTCAACGATTGAACATTCACAGCTCCCTGGGGGAGACAATTGCCAACTTCCACAAGCCTTTGAGTGAAGACATTTCTCCACCTCTCAGTCCCAAAGAGCTGAGCCCTCACTTGGCTATGATAGCAGAGTAACAATGACACTGGGAAGGCGATGGCGCCTGGTATTATTGCTCAACTATTAATCCGCTAACGCTCTGGGGACCTGGGTTCGAATCCCGCTACGGCAGATGGTGGGGGTTGAATTAAATTTTAAAAATCTGGAATTAAGAATATAGTGATGTCTATCAAACCACTGTCGATTGTCGGAGAAACCTATCTGGTTCACTAATGTCCTTTAGGGAAGGAAATCTACCATACTTACCTGGCCTGGCCGACATGTGACCCCAGCCCAGCGCCATAGCAATATGGTCAGCTCTCAACTTCTCTTGGGCAACTAGAGATGGGCAATAAATGTCAGCCAGAGATATCCATGTCCCCCAAATGAATAATAAAAAACCAGGTTCATAATCCAGCAGTATGGAGTAATGCTCTACAGCCTAGAGAGTTGAGTTCAAAACCCACCTTGGCTGCTGGGAAAATTTCAATTGAATTAACTTTAACACATAGAAGAAGAGATGGTGTCAGTAATAGTGATGGTGAAACTACTGGATTATTATAAAAATCACTTATGCTGCTTTAAGAAAGGAAATCTGCCATTCCTTATCCCGTGGTTGACTCAAATCATAAGAAGCAATAACAGGAGCAGGCCATTCGGCCCTTTGAGTCTGCTCCGCCCTTCGTGGCTGATTCAACTTCCCTCACGTCCACTTTCCTGCTCTTTCCCTGTAACTCTTGATTTCCTTACTGATCAAAAATTTGACACGGTGGCACAGTGGTTAGCATTGCTGCCTCCCTGCACCTGGGACCTGGGTTCGATTCCCAGCTTGGGTCACTGTCTGTGCGGAGTTTACATGTTCTCCCCGTGTCTGTGTGGATTTCCTCTGGTGCTCTGGTTTCCTCCCACAGTCCAAAAGACATGCTGTTAGGTGCACTGACCCAAACAGGCACCAGAATGTGGCGACTAGGGGAATTTCACAGTAACTTCATTGCAGTGTTAATGTAAGCCTTACTGAAAGGAATCAAAAGATACGTGGGGAGGGGATTTGTGGCATCAGGTTATTGAGTTGGATGATCAGCCATGATCATAATGAATGGTGGAGCAGGCTGGAAGGGTCAAATGGCCTCCTCCAGCTCCCACTGTCTGTGTTACATAGCAAAAAGGGGAGGCTATTCAGCCTCTCGGGTCTATTCTGACATTACTGCTGACCTGCATCTTGCCTCTATCAGCTCATCCCGACTCTGTGTCCTTTTAGCCAAAAGGATAAAGAGTTTAGCAAAAATGTATCGACCTCAAGCTTACAATGATTAATCAAGCTGAGGTCAACTGCTTTTGTGAGAGACTTTCATAGTTAGAATCATAGAAAAACTACAGCACAAACAGGCCCTTCGGTCCACAAGTTGCGCCGATCTTATCTCTATCTGCTAGGCTTATCTATCACCCTCAATCCTATTAAATCCCATATACTCATCCAGATGTCTCTTAAAAGACCCCAGCAAGTTTGCCTCCACCACCATTGATGGCAGCCGATTCCACTCACCCACCACCCTCTGAGTGAAAAACTTACCCCTGACATCTCCGTGATTTCTACTGTTGCGCCAGGAAGTGGTTCCTAACTTCTGTGCGACTGACTGGCTCTGATTTTAAGGTTATGTCTCATGCCTTCATCTTCCCATCAGTGGAAATAATTTCTCGTGACCCTGCCAATTCCTTTCAAAACCCGAAAACCCACAGTCAAATCACCCTGAATTGCCTTTCCTCCAAGGGATAGAAAGCTCTCTTAAGCTAATCCACTGGGCCCTGACTTTGTGTCAGATCTGTACTGAACTCCCTCAAGGACAATCTATTGTCAGGAACAGTACATGTTACTCTGGATATGGTCTAAACAAGTACAGAGTAGCTAGAGTCATAGTGATACACAACATGGAAACAGGCCCTTCGGCCCATCTCACCCATGGCAACCAGGTTTCCTAAACTGAACTAGTCTCATTTTAAAAAGTTTATTTATTAGTGTCACAAATAGGCTTACTTTAACACTGCAATGAAATTATTGTGAAAATCCCCAAATCGCCACTCTCCGTCGCCTAGTTTATCGCAGGGGGATAGAATATAAAAGCAGGAAGGTCTTGCTGCAACTGTACAAGGCACTGGTGAGGCCACAACTGGAGTACTGTGTGCAGTTTTGGTCCCTTATTTGCGAAAGGATATATTGGCCTTGGAGGGAGTACAGAGAAGGTTCCCCAGGCTGATGCCGGAGATGAGGGGGTTAGCTTATGAGGAAAGATTAAGTAGACTGGGTCTGTACTAGTTGGAGTTTAGAAGGCTGAGGGAGGATCTTATAGAGACTTACAAAATAATGAAGGGGCTAGACAGGGTAGAGGTAGAAAGATTCTTTCCACTTAGAAAGGAAAACAGAACTAGAGGGCACAGCCTCAAAATAAGGGGTGGGGGCAATTTAGAACAGAGTTAAGGAGGAACTTCTTCTCTCAGAGGATGGTGGATCTCTGGAATTCTCTCCCATTGAAGTGGTGAAGACTACCTCGTTGAATATGTTTAAGTTTCGGGTAGATAGATTTCCAATCAATAAGGGAATTAAGGGTTATGGGGAGCAGGTGGGTAAGTGGAACTGATCCACTTCAAATCAGCCATGATCTTACTGAATGGGGTAGGATCAAAGGGCTAGATAGCCTACTCCTGCTCCTATTTCTTATGCTCTTATGTACACTGAGGGAGAATTTAGTGCTGCCAATCCACCTAACTAGCAAGTCTTTCGCAGCGTGGGAGGAAATCGGAGCACTTGGAAGAAGATATCCACGCAGATACGGGGAGAATGTGCAAACTCCATACAGACATTGATCCAAGCCAGGAATTGAACTCTGGTCCCTGATGCTATAAGGCAGCAGTGTTAACCACTATGCCGCTAAGTGCTTCTTGAAAACAAGCCATCCAGGAGGGGCCTTGGTGAATAATCGAATGATTGTACGCCTCACCTGATTCCCACCCTTTCAGATAAATGTAATGCCCACCGCACAGCTTGCCCTGCGGCTCCTTGTTCTCACTACAAGCTGTCAACAATCTAATCAATGTCCCCTTGGGCTTTTACAAATCGACAGTACTGAGTGTTTTTTTTTCCACAAGTTACTTAGCAGAAAGTGGTAGAACAGCGGTCGCCTCCTCGCTAACGGTTCTGAGGTCAATTAGCACTAGAGAGAGAAACCAACTTCTGATTGGAACCGTCAGTCACGGTAATGATTCATTGGGAAAGTTCATTCGTTCTTCCGAGAAGCCAGGTTAGGGACATCTACACAAACACAACGTTCAATATTAACCCCAGGCTCTCAGTTCCTCTAGCCTGAAACACATTGGGCAGGATTTTCCGGCTGTTCCTGCATTTGGAATTGTCCAGTCTCGCCGCGACCGAGGCCCCCCGTGATGGAGAGGGCAGGCAATGGGAAACCCTGTTGATGATGGTGGGACAGCAAGATGTTGCTGCCAGCCAATGGCGGATTGCCTCTGTTGCTGCAATGGTAGGGGGTTGGGAAAGGGATGGGGATTGGAGTTAGGGGGTCAGCGGGGAGAACCCATTAATCGGAATGTATCAGGGAAGATGGATGACTGGTCTAATTCCGGTATGATGCGAAGGGACAGTGAGCCAGGCTGGAATCAAGGGCACAAGATAAGGCCACTTCACACACTTTAGCGACTTTACTTCTTAAACTAAGAATGATGATGCCCTGTACCAACGGAGAATTCAGGAGAAATTTCTTTATCCAGAGAGTGATGAGAACGTACTACAAACAGTACTCAAGGTAAATAACATAAATCCATTTAAGGGGAATCTGGTTAAACACATGAGGGGCAAAAGAATGAAAGGCTAAGGTTTAAAGTTTATTTATTAGTCACAAGTAAGGTTAACATTAACACTACAATGAAATTACTGTGAAATTCCCCTAGTTGCCACAGTTCAGCGCTTGTTCTGGTCAATGTGTGTAACCAGCATGTCTTTCAGACAGTGGGAGGAAACTGGAGCATCTGGAACAAATCCACACTGACATGGGGAGAACGTGCAGACTCTGCACAGTGACCCAAGCCGGGAATCGAACTTGGATCCCTTGTGCTGTGAGGCAGCAGTGCTAACCACTGTACCACCCCACTGATAGGGTGAGATTTGGGAGGGTAAGAGGGAGTCTGTAATGGATCAGAAAATACAGCATGGATCAAGTGGGTTGAATGGCCTGCTGGCCTGTTCTGTGCTGTAAATAACTGGCATCTTCTCAGTTGTTCCTTGTTGCTCAGTTCACAATTTCTCAAATAGAAACAAGACATTCCTGCTGTGACCAAAGGGAATTCTCCCCAATGTCCTGACTTTCATTTGTCCCTCAAATGACCCCTATATCAAATTAGCATATTGTTGTTTGTGGGGAGGAGAGGGGGGAGCTTGCTGTGTGTAAATTGTCTAATGCATTTCCCACAGTACAAGAGGAGGGGAGGCACTTCTAAAAATTCCAGGGCAGCCTGAGGTCATGAAAGACACTGGATAAAATGCAAATATTTTCTCTTCCTCGCTTGATGTCTCGGGTCAAACAGGATGTGCCAATTATGACATGGTTGTGTGGGCGAGGGGAAGAAGGAAAGGAAAACAGTGGAGAAGAAAACACTGAGACACAGAGAGCAGAAAGAATGTGCAAAACAGAGAGGGGGAGGGGAGGGAAGGGGAGGGAAGAGGGGAGGGAAGGGGAGGGAAGAAGGGAGTGAGAGAGAGTGAGTGAGTGAGTGAGTGAGAGAGGGAGAGAGGGAGGAGGGAGAGGGAGAGAGGAGAGAGGAGTGAGGGAGAGAGGGGTGAGGGAGAGGGAGTGGGAGTGAGGAGTGAGGGAGGAGGGATGAGGGAGAGGGAGTGAGGGAGTAGGGAGTGAGGGAGAGAGGGAGGGAGTGAGAGAGGGGGGAGTGAGAGAGGGAGGGAGTGAGAGAGGGAGGGAGTGAGAGAGGGAGTGAGAGAGGGAGTGAGAGAGGGAGTGAGAGAGAGAGAGAGAGAGGGAGTGAGAGAGAGTGAGAGAGGGGGAGTGAGAGAGAGAGGAGGGAGAGTGTGAGAGAGAAGGTGGGGAGAGAGAGAGAAGAGGGGAAGGAGGAGGAAGAGAGAGAGATGAGAGGAGAGGGAGAGGAAGGAGAGAGAGTGGAAGAGGAAGAGAAAGAGAAAAAGAGAGAGAGAGAGCACATCTTGGAAACAGAAACAGTTAGCCATTAAGAGCACAAAATATTCCTTAAACATGTTGGTTTAAATGGCATCGTAACAGGTTATAGGTACATGTTTAAATAGCCCATTAAAAGGTTATTGGTACATGTTTAAATAGCCCATTAAAAGGTTATAGATACATGTTTAAATAGCCCATTAAAAGGTTATAGGTTTGTGCTTAAATAGCCCATTAACAGGTTATTGGTACATGTTTAAATAGCCCATTAACAGGTTATTGGTACGTTTAAATAGCCCATTAACAGGTTATGTCCCTGTACTAAAATTCACATTAGCAGGTTAATAAGATGGACCCAAGTATGAGTTAATGAGTATATGAATAGTATTCAGCGATCAATATCCTGTCATGGTGTAGTTAAACACACAGCTACAACTTGTTAACAGGCTATTTATACACCTGCTGAGGATGAGCTCATCATAAAGTTGATGTAATTGTAACAGTTGGATTTTTGGCTGTGTGACTGATAACAGTTTCACTCCAGCTCACTGACTCACTGCAACCTTTTTCAAACAAGTTGAAAGCTGGTTCCTCTGGGTAAAGATTGTGTTGTTGCTGTGTTTGCCTGGGTGATTCCTTTCCACTGTACAATCCTGGTGAATTAAATACCACCCAGCAAAGCTGGAAAGAGTCTTCCATTCTTCCCGACGGGATAAAACTCCTTTTCATTGGTGTTGGTGCTCAGGTAAATAATCTCTTGAGTGCTGCTGGCTGAGGGAGCAGCATCAGTCACAGCACTTTGCTTTTGAGGCATGGGTGGCACAGTGGTTAGCACTACTGCCTCACAACACCAGGGACCTGGCGTATGAGTGAGAAGCAAAGGAGAGAGTGCAGAATGTAATGTTACAGTCATAGCTAGGTATTTATTAACATCTGCACCAAGACAATAACCACCACACTTCAGCCACGATATTGTCATAGGCAATGTCCTACATTGATGGAAAATACAAAAAGGGAGAGTGAACAAGTTCTTGTTGGTTTAAGTGTCAGCCAAGGCTCAGTAGGCAGCACCTTCCTTTCAGGATCCAAGCACTAAATGCAAGCTGACACTCCCAATGTGGTACTGAGGAAGTGCAGCATTGTCAGAGGTGCTGTTTACTGGATGACATATTACAAACCGAGGAGCAGCCTGCTCTCTCTTAGATTGAAAAAAAATCCTGTTGGCATTACTCTATAAATCTCATCTCCAGTTACTTTGAGTAACACACAGTACACCTCCCTCTCATTCCCATAGAATCATAGAATCCCGGGTGCAGAAGCGGCCATTTGTCCCATCGAGCCTGCATCAAGTCTCTGATAGAGTTACTTACCCAGGCCCTCTATCCCATAACTCCATACATTTACCATGGCTAATTCCTCTAACCTACACATCTTGGAACACTAAAGAGCAACTTAGCACAGCCAATCCACCTAACCTGCACATCTTTGGAGTGTGGGAGGAAACCGGGGCACCTGGAGGAAACCTGCGCAGATGTGGGGAGGATGTGCAACCTCCACACAAACAGTGATCAAAGCTGGGAATCGAGCCTGGGTCCCTGGTACTGTGAAGCAGCAGTGCTAACCGCTGTGCCACAATATCGCCCGTGTTTGTATTGCTCACTCTTCCCCTCCAGTTCGTGTGCACATCTTCCACGGACCCACTCCGGATTCCTGTCTCGGGATATTTCCTCGGCTCCAGCATTCCCGGAACCAAAGTGGCATGTTTCTTAATATGTTATTTTGTGATACCACAGTTCATTGCCAGCTTAAGATATGGTAGGTGCATTCAAAAGTCTGGTGGCAGCAGAGAAGAAGTTGTTTTTGAGTCATTAACATGGGGTCACAATGCGAAAAGGTTTGGGGAGCATTGATTTATGGGATCCTGCTGTGCTGCCTTTGCTAACACGCTTGAAGGTGCTTTACAGCATATGGGATGCTTTTTTCAAACTTCTTAAGGCACTACATAAATGCAAGTTGTTTTTTTAAAACTATCATTGCTGCAGTTCAGGTAAGTCACGTGAAGAAATCGGAACTGTTTCACTGCAAATTTAAAACTAAAATGTGCGGAACGGAAGAAGTTTAAGTTTATTTATTAGCGTCACAAGTAGGCTTACACTGCACTGGAATGAAGCTACTGTGAAAATCCCCTGGCAAAATGAGAGGTGTGAAAAGTGCATCCTCTGCTCTCTCCAGCAGTCAGAGGATGAGAGGGGACACAATTGTCACAGCACAGCTTCTTCATACGTGACATCTCCTGACTGAGGAGAAGATAATGAGTGAAGATGGGGTTTCTGAGGATCCTAACCATGAGGACAGCGGGATTCAAACTGCAAATATCATTCCGTTCTAGTGGAAATCTACCCATGCACTGCAGGTTCTGCCTGTCTGTTCATACACGAAGCTTGATGCTATTGTTGGCTTTGTTAGTTTAACAGCAGGTTAATAACTAACACACACATCATTAGCCTGGTAAGAAAGGGACAGATTTATTAAATTAGTGGTTCTGGAGGCTGTGTGCCCTCAGCACGTGAATTGTTAACCTCTTCTGCTATTCAAGAAGCTGCAGTGATGGAAAAAACAGATACTGGATCTCAGGAGAGTGACCAAGCACTGGGTTCCTGTCCTGGAGACTGGCTAGCGTTTTGAGCTATAGATTTGTCCATAGATTTCTTCACATACATTTCTTAGATATTGAAGCACTTGCAGAAGACAGAGGGTAGCTGTGGAAGAGTGCGTTTCTGAATGGAGGGCTGTGGCAACTGACATCCCTCCAGCATGAGTGCTGGGACCTTTGCTGTTTGTAATATACATGCATAAATGATACGGAGGAAAATGTAATTGACTTAGTCAGTTTGCAGACAACACAAAGTTGCAGATAGTGATGAGGGCCATCAGGGATACAACAAGATATAGATCGGTTGGAGGCTTGGGTAGAGAGATGATAGATAGAGATACAGTAAATGGCAGAATTCTAGTGATAGGCAGAGGAATCTGGGTGTACAGGTACACAGGTCACTAAAAGTGGAAATGTAGGTGGAGAAGTTGGTCAAGAAGGTATACGGCATGCTTGCCTTCATCGGCCAGGGTATTGAGTTTAAAAATTGGCCAGTCATGTTGCAGCTTTATAAGACCTTAGTTCAGCCACACTTGGAATATAGTGTTCAATTCTGGTCGTCACACTACCAGAAAAATGTGGAGATTTTGGAGAGAGTACAGAAAAGATTTATCAGGATATTGCCTGGTATGGAGGGCATTAGCTATGAGCAGAGGTTGGACTCGGTTTGTTCTCACTGGAACAATGGAGGTTGTGTGTGTGTGTGTGTGTGTGGTGGTGGTGGGGGGGTGGTGGTGTGAGGGGGGCGACCTGATAGAAAGCTACAAGATTATGAGGGGTATGGACAGAATGGATAGTTAGAAGCTTTTTCCCAGGGTGGAAGAATCAATTACTAGGGGTCATAAGTTTAAGGTACGAGGGGCAAGGTTTAAAGGAGATGTATAAGGCAAGATTTTAATCCAAAGGGTGGTGGATGCCTGGAACTTGCTGCCAGGGGAGTTTGTGGAAGCAGATACAATAATGAGTTTTAAGGGTATCCGGACAAATTAATGAATAGAATGGGAATAGAGGGATATGGTCCCTGGAAGAGTTAAGTTGGTTTTAGTTAAATTGGGCAGCATGATCAGTGCAGGCTTGGAGGACCGAACAGCCTGTTCCTGTGCTGTAATTTTCTTTATTCTTTATATAGCATCTTTCACAAGCTCAGGACATCCCAAAAGTGCCTTTGCAATGTTGAGATTGTTACATTACAAGCGCTGTGATGGGCAACAAATGTAATCTCAACAGGACTGCTCACATTCCATAAACAAACACAGTATACCTTAGTACCAAGTCTACAACCGCCACACTTCAGCCACGATATTGTCACAAGGTGATGTTTTACATTGGTGTAAAATACAAAAATGGAGAGTTAACAGGCTCTTGTTGGTTTAACTGTCAGCCGAGGCTTAGTGGGCAGCATCTTCCTTTCAGGGTCCAAGCACTAAATGCAAGCTGAGATTCCCAGCATGGTACTGAGGGACTGCAGCACTGTCAGAGGTGCTCTCTACTGGATGACATATTAACAACTGAGGGGGGCATAGATTTAAAGGGTTTGCGAGAAGGATTGGAGGGAAGATTAGGAAAAGCTTTTTCAGCCAGAGTGTTGTGAGGGTCTGGAACTCTGTAGGTTTAAGTTTAAGTTTATTTATTAATGTCACAAATAGGCTTACATTACCACTGCAATGAAGTTACTGTGAAAATCCCCTAATTGCCAGCGTCTATTTGGATACACTGAGGGAGAATTTAGCATGGCCAATGCACTAAACTGTCACGTCTTTTGGACTGTGGGAAGAAACCTGAGCACCTGGAGGAAACCCACGCAGACGCAGGGAGAATGTGCAGACTCTGCACAGATAGCGACTCAAACCAGGAACTGAACCTTGGGCCCTGGCGCTGTGAGGCAGCAGTGCTAACCACTGTGACATCCTTGGTGGTAAAAGTACAAACCCTCAATGCATTTGCACCTCGAAGTGGAATAACCTGCATGGTTCTGGACCAAACAGGCTGGAAAGTGGATTTGGAGGAAGGGTTCATTTTCTGGTGGGTGCAGACATAATGAGCCGCGTGGCCTCTTTCTGTGTTTATGATTCTGTTTCTAAGGTTAGATTCAGATGAAGGGCAGAGGGTGCACTGTCTAATTGGCAATCCATTAGGCATGCCTGACCATTCTGTATGCTCTCACACTCTATGCTGGCACCAAGCAACTCAACACTGAACAGGGAGTTAATTCCTTCTTAACAGCAATGACATCTACTCCAAGGAGCAAGTTGGCTCAACAAAGCGGCTCATCTCCAGTGCTGAGGTAGATGGCCAGTTAACCCAAGGCAGTGGTGTCCATGTGTCCTGGCCAACATTCATCCTTATGAAGGAATAGAAGCTAATCATTATGAGAATGTGTATCCAGGCTGTCACATGGTACTGTCACACTGTAGTCATATGTTGAGTAAATTACATGTTAGTCCAGTGGCCACATGGAAAGTGATAAGAAATACACTGAGTCTAAAAGTACAATTACTTTCAACTTATGGGAATCAAGAGACATAACAACCATCCAAGGGAAGAATGCTGCATTAGGCTTTTCCAACACTATGGCTGATGGGATCTTTCCATGCTCAAAAATGGTTACCATGTTTGTCTACAATAAGCACAGTCATCAAGGTTATTCTTTGTAAAGCACTGAGAGAAGTGGGGGTGAATTTTCCCATTCAGCCTGCCACGGGAATCGGAGTGGGTGAGGGACAGGACGGACTGTGGAAAGGTCTGTTGACCTTGGGTGAGATTTTCTGTTTCAGTGCGACTGCAGCCGGAAAATCCCCGCCTGTGATTTCTGGGAGGAGCAGAAATGTAAACACCCATCTTTCCTTTTCTGCTCAAAGACCGACTATGAGATAATGTGAGCAAAAACTACCGACAAGAGGAGAAAGCTCTTCCACACCCAGTGGTAATGAATAGAGAGATTCAAGCATTGGCCTTCGCTGTGAAAGGGTTAACAGTGGAAATCAAGAGGGGTTAACAAGTTTCTTTCCAAAGGGTATTTATCGCAAGGCACTTTTATTCCCTTTCCCACAACTACCTTTAGTGCAGGTGTATTTGTCACTCACCTGTAGGCCGGGACACTGGGGTTCGCAATCATGATGGATTCCAGGTGGAAACGCCCGTCGCCAAGGTAACTGGAAGGAGAAGAGAGAAGGCACACACGTGCTGAATTAGTGCTGGAGTGTGCCTCAGATCGCTGCACAGACACGCACATTAATCATTGCTGCTGCTTCACGGCAAAGTGTGTCGAGGAAAGCAGAGCAGGCTGCAAAAAAGCACAACACGACAGGCATCTGACAGATACTCCCCCTCTGAGGCTGGGGGAGGGGGAGGAGGGGAGGAAGGGGTGGGGGAAGAGGGGGAAGGACAGGAATGGAGAGGAAGGGGAAAGAAGGAGGGGGCAGAGGAAAAGGAGGACGGAGGGAGAGAGGGGGAAAGGGAGAGGGGGAAGGGGACCGAGGAGGGGAGACAGAGGAGAAGGGAGGGCGGAGGGGGGGGAGGAGGGGAAGGGGAAAGAGGAGGAGGAGGGGGAGGGAAGAAGAGGAGGAGGGGGAAGAGGAGGGGGGGGAAGAGGAGAAGGGGAGGGATAAGGGAAGAGGATGGAGGGGGGGGGGATGGAGGAGGGGGCAGGAACGGTTACAGAGGAGGAGAGGAAGAGGAGAAGGGGACAGAGGAGAAGAGGACAGAAATGGAGAGGGGACAAAAGAGGAGAGAGGACAGAGGGGAAGGGGGAGGGGGAAGAGGAGGAGGAGAAGGGGCAGAGGAGAAGGGTGACAGAGGGGGAAGAGAAAAGGACAGAGAGGGGAAGAGGAGGAGAGGGCAAAGAGGAGAAGGGGGACAGAGGGGGAGAGTAGAACAGAAGGAAAGTGGGAAAGGAGTGGGAAATGGTTGAAAGGTGAAGGGAGGAGATGCTACTGAAGGGATGGGGAGGTTGGAAGAGCGGAGTGTTTAATCAGAGTGCTCCAGTCACCATGACATCGGTGTAACTACCCGGCATTTTGCTGTTAGGAAAGCGAATCCTTGCTGGTGTGTGGAAGCAGTAACACGTGCTGGTGTAGGCCATTAGAACCCTAACATCATCCTAACAAGCAGCCACTGCTTACATCTGACCCCAGGTAGTGAGTGTTAGGATCCCACTCTGGGACATGACCACCCACTAGAAGCAATCACTTTTGCACATAAAACTTCAATTACAATGCAGGCACAGCTTAAAGTGAAACCAAAACCCACAGACTGATCTTATCAAAATAATCCTAAAACCCAAACAAGCGTGAAAACAGGAGAGTTTCAGATTTGTTCTGTGGGCAAGTTTAAATCTGCAATCTTATCCACTCAATGCTTGAAAATACAGCAGAAATGGTTCTTGCCTATAGGGGGAGAGGGTGGGGTTTAAGTCACCCAAATGCTGGCTGAGACAGCAGCAGGCGTCATTACACATGCGCAAGTCTCTAACAGCAGAGACCTGTCACTCAGCTTCTGCTACTCGGAGCTCACTTCCATAAAACACACCCCTACCATCAGGGCCACAGCCTGTCATGACCCCTTACCCGCCTGGACTAATTCCATCCACCACCCGCAATCACTGGCCTGAATTTCTCTGTGGCCAGCCCAGATCAATCCCTTCCCTCTCCTCACTGATTCCAATGCAGAATGGCAGCGAGAACCCCCTCCCCCAGTCACTGATCCCAATGCAGAGTGGCAGCGAGAACCCCCTCCCCCAGTCACTGATCCCAATGCAGAGTGGCAATAGGAACCTCTACCGGCAAAGTCACATAGGCAGGTGAATCCAGACGATTCCATCCCAGGCTTATTAACTCTATGCAAATCCAGATTTGAATGTAATTTAAATAAATTATTCAGCCTCATGCTGGCAATGGGCGTGAGGCTAATCGCGCTCGAAATTCGGTGTCAGTAAAATCACAAGAGGCGAGAAATCAAACGTGAACCTGATTTCTCGGCTCTCTCACGATCTTACCGGCTCACCCCACCCATCTGGGGAGGGGGCGTAACAGTAACGTTGCACATTCCCATACACCGCCCCTATCTTTTCTCATAATGATGCATTTTCTCCCCTCTAGATGTTAATTCAACTCGTTTTTGAAAGCCATGGTTAAATCTATCTCCACCATATTCACTAGCATTCCAGCTTCTAACTCCTTGCTTTTCCTTGCATTACCTTGGGTGATTTTACATTTTACCTCAAACAGTTTTGTTCTGGTTCTCTTCTTCTGCCAATGGGAACAGTTTTGCTCTATCATTCACTCCCCTCATGATTCCAAATATCTCAATTAAATCTTCTCTCAACCTTCTTGCCTCTAAGGAGGACAACCTCAGGCTCTCCAATCTATCCTTGTAATTCCAGTCCCTCATCCCTGGAACCATTCTTAGGAATTTTTTTTTATATTCTCTCCAACACCTTCCTCTCTTCCCTAAAATGTAGTGCCCAGAATTAGACATAATACCCTAAAGATAAAACTCATGTTTTATCAAGGATCATCATAATTCCCTTGGTTTTGTACTCTGCTTCGATATATTAGACCCAGGATTTTCGCCACTTTCTCAATCTCCCCATTCCACAGTCCTCTTGAATAAAAACTGACTAAAGAATGTAAGATAAGAGACATCAGCTGCAAGAGGCAATTTGTCCCTTTGAACCTTGCTCTGCCATCAGACAATATCATTCTTAGTGATAGTCTCCCACAACTCCATCTATTTGGGTTGTTCCCATATCCTTTCATTCCCTTAATACCTGAAAATCTATCTGCTTCTGTCTTGAATATATTGAGTAATAGATATTGAGCACAGGAATGAAATAGAGAATTTGGTGAACTGGTGCAGCAACAATAATCTCTCGCTCGATGTTAACAAAACAAAGGAGATTGTCATCGACTTCAGGAAGCGAAAAGGAGAACATGCCCCTGTCTACATCAACAAGGACAAAATAGGAAAGGTCAAGAGCTTCAAGTTTTTATGCGTTCAGTTCATCAGTTCTGGTCCACCCATGCCGACACTATAGTTAAGAAAGCCCACCAATGCCTCTACTTTCTCAGAAGACAAAGGAAATTTGACATGTCATCGACTCTCATCGATGATGCACCATAGAAAGCATTCTTTCTGTCGTATCACAGCTTGGTATGGTTCCTGCTCTGCCCAAGACCACAAGGAACTACAGAAAGTCATGAATGTAGCCAATTCATCACGCAAACCAACCTCCCATCCATTGATTCTGTCTACACTTCCTGCTGCCTCAGCAAAGCAATCGGCATAATTAAGGACTCCGTACACCCCCAGGCATTCTCATTTCCACCTCCTTCCGACAGGAAAAAGAATCAAAAGTCTGAGATCAGATACCAACTGATTCAAGAACAGCTTCTTTTCCATTAAGTTGATCTTTCTCTACACTCCAGCTCTGACTGTAACACTACATTCTGCACTATTTTGTTTCCTTCTCTATGAATGGTATGCTTTGTCTGTATTGCATGCAAGAAACAAAACCTTTCACTGTATTTTAGTACATGTGACAATAATAAATCAAATCAAATCAAATCAATGACTAACATCCAAATCTCTTTGGGGTAGAGAATCTCTCCTCTGAGTGAGGCAATTCATCTTCATCCCAAAAGGTTGACCTGTTATTATGAATATCCTCATGTTTGAGATTCTCCGTCTCTCAGCATCAAACCTGTCCAGCCCCTAAGGAGTTCTCAATGATACAATCAGATCACCTTTCATTCCTCTAAACAGCAGGGCTGGAATTCTCTGGCTGTTCACACTGGCGGGATCTTCTGATCCGGCTGCAATGAATGAAGATTTGGCTGAGCTCCAAATTCTCCATCCTCGCTTGCAGCAGCTGTGAGGTGTGAATGGCCATAGAATTCTAGCCCAGGAAATGTAAGCCTGGTCAACTCTATCTCTCCTCATACTCGTCCCTGGAACTGGTCTCTTGACCTTTGGTTGCACCCATTTTCAGCTAAGCAGAACAAGGCAGCCAGACCAGGGGGAGTTGAAGTGATGCGCTGCTCTTGAAAACTCGTAACGTAGAGCTTGACCGTACCAGGATAATGAGGGTATCCGGGTTCTGGATTTAGTTTTTTTGTTCAGGCTGGGGTTTGGGTTAAGATGACCCTCTCCACCCCATCCAGTCACTCTCCTTTACTTCACACATTAATAATACGGTTTTGTGAGAGATTTTTGGACTTGGACAGAGAGAGCAGATGTCCCCTTTTCTTTGTGTTCTGCCACTTTTCTTTGGGTTCATATCTAACCTTTGTTGCCCCCTGTGATGCCTTGCCCTTACATTTTGGCTTGCTGCTTTCTCGTTTCTGTATTTGGGGGGTAGGGGGGCGAGGAGAGAGCGACACACACAATTCAGTTCACCACCAGCAAAACACATCATGGCTGTTCTGCACTTTAGTACGTCTCCATTAAGACTTCTGTAAGCTGTTCACTCTCGGCGTGGTATACTGGGTAATTCTGGGAACTTAAATATTACATTTTAAACTTCCTGTCCAATTAAAGATTCCAAGTGATAGCTCAATGCCGAAGAATTGTATCTTCCACATGTCAGGATCGTGCATTTTATTATTGGTACCGTTGTGACAATTCCTCAGAATCGTTAAAGATTAAAATAACCCTGAGCTAGAGGTGATGATTCTGCCGTTGTTGAGTACAGTTCAACCAGGGCTTTGCTTGTTATCAGGACACCACACGGCAACACCACAAGACCTCCAGCGACCACTCAGCTGTTTATAGCTGACAGCTTTCTGCTTGGTCAATCACCCGCTAATAGCGGCTCTTCAATCTATCCTCGCAACTTGACAGCTCTTTATTTTAAAGTAATTGCAGAGCAGCCCAAAGCTTTGTATCATTACACAGCACTTTGTTTTCATAAAACTCATTCATAGGTTGTGGATGTCACTGGCAAGGCCATTTATTGCCCGTGGCTAATTGCCCTTGAGAAGGCAGCATAAGTTTAGTTTTAAAGTTTATTTATTCGTGTCACAAGTAAGGCTTATGTTAACACTGCAATGAAGTTACTGTGAAATTCTCCCAGTCACTGCACTCCGGCGTCTGTTCAGATCAATGCACCTAACCAGCATGTCTGTCAGAATGTGGGAGGAAACCGGAGCATCCGGAGGAAACCCACGCAGACATGGGGAGAATGTACAAACTCCACACAGGCAGCGACCCAAGCCGGGAATCGAACCCGGGTCCCTGGCGCTGTGAGGGAGCAGTGCTAACCACGCTGCCACTGTGCTGACCCTACCTTCTTGAATATAACTGAATGATTTACTCAGCAGTTGAGAGTCAACCACATTGCTGTGGGTCTGGACCTGATGGCTTTTTACACCAAAACAGTCATTACATGACTACTGTTACTGATATTATTTATTTCCAGGTTTATTTAAATAACTAAATTTAAATTCCCGACTTGCTGTGATGAGATTTGAACTTACGTTTATGGACTATGAATTCAGGCCCCTGGTTTACCACTGCAATCACTGGGAGGTGGTGGTGTAGTGACACTGTCACTGGATTAGTAATCCAGAGACCCAGGGTAATCCTCTGAGGACATGGGTTCGAGTCCCACCACGGCATATCTGAATTCAACAAGCCTAATATTGACCATGAAACCACTGTCGATTGTCATAAAATTTAGTTCATTAATGTTCTTTAGGGAAGGAAATCTGGAGTCCTTATCCAGCGTGACCTACATGTGACTCCAGACTTATGGTTGACTCTTCAAACGCCCTCTGAAATGACTGAACCAGGACACTCAGTTCAAGGGGCAATTAGGGATGGATAATAAATGCTGGCCCAGCCAGCGATGTCCACGTCCCATGAACGAATAAATCCACCCAGATTACTGCAGCTCCGTGCCAGCTGCAGCTAACACAGCCTAATCCCAAGCATCATTACACAGTCCCCTGTGTTGCTTCTGCCCTTGTACAGTTAGAAGTGCTGAATGCAGCACCGTGCCTTTACAGACACCACCGATACAACAAGGAGCTGCTTGGTTAGACACAGTCCAAGGCTTCTAAACAAAATGCTTACGGATTCTAACGCCGACTGGTCACTCACTGCCTCACTCACACTTACATCCAAAAATATTTCGTTCAGCTCACAACTACTGATGTGACGGGGGAATTCTGAAATAAGTGGTCAGGGAGTTTAGTGGAGGACATGCTGACACACCAATGTGTCTCAGAGAAAGGTTCTGGTTTAATAGGCAATGTAAAAACAGTTCATTCGCTTCATCCCAGCAAACTACTGCAACTAAAGGAGGTGGCTCAGAGTCTCAGTTTAATGCCTTTTGGGCCACAGCATCACAGAATCCCTATGAGTGCAGAAGGAGGCCATTTGGCCCATCGACTCTGTCCCCACCACGATCCCACCCTGGCTTCATTCCTGTAACGTTCATTTACCCTGCTAATCCCCTAGCACCAGGGCCAATTTAGCATGGCCAATCAACCTAACCTGCACATCTTTGGAGTGTGGGAAGAAACAGGTGCACCCGGAGGAAACCCACATAGACAGAGGGAGAACATGCAAACTGCACATAGGCAGTGACCTAAGTGTAAATTGTGATTGAAAATATTCCATTTGAGAAATGGGAATGAGAGTTAACCACACGGTCTCTCCAACCATCTCTGCCCTTCAACAAAACAAAGGCTAATCTTGATTCCCAAAATCAATATCAGTCTTAAATATATTCAACGGAGGAATATCCACAGTCTCTGGAAGAGAGAAGCCCAAACGTTCCCAATACTCAGAGATGATTGGCAGAATTCGCCCATCTGGGACTCAGTCCTGTGGCAGGGCAGGGAAGATGGGATATTTCCCGCCGCACAGGTCAGCAAGCAAACATTCCACATCTTCCAGCCCCAACCTCATTAGTTACACAAGTGGATGTTTTGCGCTGTATTCTGTGCATGGGACCATCATAACCAGCCGCCATCTTGATTGAAGAAAGAAGTTGGGCCTTCTCCATGTGAAGATGGATCTCTCAGAATGCGCTGGGGCTGGAAAATAGGCACTTGGTGACACAAGTGAATGCCCTCTCCCTCCTCCCACCCAATGCTGTGGTATTCCAGGGCCCAGGGTTGCTCTGGGCTTCCATTCTCAACTCCAGAGGCAATCCCAGGCATTGTTTAGGTGAATCCAGATGTTTGCATGCCATGCTTTTCCAACTGTGCTTCAGATCGGTGTGCTTTTCCATTGGCGCTGCGGAGAACCGGGCATGGGATGGAAGATTCTGGTCAGGCCTTCATCCATATCCCAATAGCGGGATGCAAATTAGCCTCAAACAGCAAGTTTCCCAACCCTGTGGGAGAATTTTGCTGGTGCGAAACTAATTTTTGGGACAGCTGCTCGCCCACCACCCCATCACTGAATCCACCAATGGGACCACGGGAGACTTGCATCTGAAATTTCTCCTCATTCTAGATAGTCCGCTGCCCCACCCGCTAAGATTCCCATGGCGGGTGGGACGGTAGATTTCCTCCCTAAGGGTCAAGTTAGCATGGCCAACCCACCCAACCCTGCACATCTTTGGACTGTGGAGGAAACCGGAGCACCCGGACAGTTCTGACACTTCGTCAGCACCTTGCTGGATCTGTCAACCTGGAATTAGTGCTCATGACCCCGGATTGGGGTCCAATCCCAAAGCTCTATGACTCAGAGATAAGGGAATGTTACCCACCCAGCCACGGGATGATATTCCGACCCAGCCACAGGATGATATTCCGAGTAAACAGCACAATAAAGATCAAAGGTGTGCAGACCGGACAGCACGGCCAGTTCTAGATGATTCGCCCCTGATCCTGGGATTGTATTCTCATTTTCCTGATTCCCTGAGCGAGGGGAAACAACATCTCAGTGTCTACCCTGTCAGACCTCTTTAGGACCCTGGTCTGTTTGAATTAGATTGCTTCTCATTGTTCTAAACTCTAGGTCCCCTGCGAGGATCTTTATAATATTAGGCCTCATTACTCACCAATCGCCCTGGGATGGGGGAAAGGCTCAGTGCAGGCAGCTAGTTATTACTCAGTGTCTGGATCACAGATTCCATCAAATTATAGAAAAAGCCAGCATAGTAATAATGGATTTCTTTGCCAGTAACGATGATTTATATGATTATAATATTTATTAAGTGCGTGACTGGATGCCGGTGATCAATTCTGCTAAACATGCCAGTTACATTACCTGATCTATAGCACTCAGTCAATACCTTACTAACCTTCCCTTTAATATTCTATTGACAGGCTGTCCAATTTGCACACCTTTGATCTTCGTTGTGATGTCTCATTGGAATGTCATCTCACTGGATGGGAACACTTCTTTACCTCTGGATCAGAGGGATTTGGGTTTGGACCCCCATCCCAGAACTTGAGCACAAAATCCAGGCTGACGGATCCAGCGCGGAACTGACAGTGTCAGAGCTATCCGAGTGCTCCAGTTTCCTCCCACTGTTCAAAGATGTGCAGGATTAGGTGGATTGGCCATGCTAAATTAACCCTTAAGATCAATTAAGACTCTTGACTACAGTCCTCAGGAAGCCTTTACTAATGCCATCACTGATCTGACCAGTGAACTGTCGCTGCTGGAGGAATGCTTCCGAGTTCCAATATTCGGAACTTGGAACCTTGCTCGCATGGGAATCCAATCCTACGGCGGTTGGGAGCCTGGGGGTGGGCACAGGTCCATTGGCCTCAGGTAGGATTTTCCAGTTTTGTGATGAGTGAGATTGGAAAATCCCACCCTTAGTTCAGGGGATTAGCAGGGTAAATATAAACGTTTATTTATTAGTGTCACAAGTAGGCTTATATTAACACTGCAATGATGTTACTGTGAAATTCCCCTGGCTGCCACACTCTGGTGTCCGTTTGGGTACACTGAGGGAAAATTTAGCACGGCCAATCCACCTAACCAGTACATCTTCTGGACTGTGGGAAGAAACTGGAGCACTCAAATGAAACACATGCAGAGACAAGCCAGGAATTGAACCCAAGTCCCTGGCGCTGTGAGGCAGCATGTGGGGTTATGAGCATAGGACAAGGGGGGATTGTTGTTGGTGCAGGCCCAATGGGCCAAATAGTCTTCTTCTGCACTGTAGGGATTGTATGTTTTGGAGATGCTGTCAAACTGATCATCTCTTCACACAATAGATCCCAGGACACTATTCTCTTTCTACTCCATTCTATAGCTGTGGCTAACCCAATGGGTTAACAATAGCATAAATTCAGCAAACAACAGTTTTATTCTAATTTTTTCATAAACAATAGCAACACAATCACACACAAAGGAATTTTCAGCTAATGGATGATGCTCTAAGCCCCCCCCAATTGAATTAAGCCCTCACCTGTTTAAAACAGTTATTTTGGAAATGTGAGATGATTCATTTACAGGTCTTACAAGTACGTCTACAGGCATTCGGAAAGGAAAAGAGAGTAAGCAAAGTATGCATTGTTCCTCTAGAGAGAGAATCTGAGGAATTAATAATGGAAAATAAGGAAATGGTGGATGGATTGAACAGATGTCTTGCAGCTGTCTTCACTGCAGAAGATAGAAATAACAGCCCAGAAATAATTACACATCGAGGGGTGAATGGGAGGAACTTAAAACAATTACAATCTCTGGCTACTGAAAAAATTATCAGAACTAAAAGCTAACAAGTGCCCAAACCCTGATGGACTTCACCCTCGGGTCTTTAATGAAATGGCTGTGGAGAGAGTGGATGTCTTGGTTTTAATTTTCCAAAATTCCCTAAATTCTGGAAAGGTCCCATCAGATTGGAAAATAGTGAATATGGCTCCTCTATTCCGGAAAGAAGCGAGACAGAAAGCAGGAAACTATAGGCCAGTTAGCTTGACATCTGTCACAGGGAAAAGGCTGGAATCTATTATTAAGGAGGTTATAGCAGAGCACTTAGAAAATCTCAATGCCATCAAACAGGATCAACGTGGATTTGTGAAAGGGAAATCATGTATGACTAATTTATTGGAGTTCCTTGAGGAAAAGTAAAGTTTAAAGTTTATTTGTGTCACAAGTAGGCTTATATTAACTGTGAAAACCCTGTAACTTACAACAGAGTGCAATATGAAGCAACTTGCAAAAAGGTTAGGGAGGAACCTGTAGATGTGGTGTTCGTAGATTACTAGAAGACATCTGACAAGGTGCCAAATTGAAGGTTATTTTGCAAAAAAGGAGATCGTGGTGTAGGCATAACATATCAGTATGGATAAAAGATGAAAAGGAACCTAAGAGTAGGGCATTTTCGGGTTGGCAAGGTGAGAAGAGTGGACTGCCACACAGACCAGGCACAGCCAACCAGACTACTCTTCAAAACAACCAGCAAAGGCTGATAGGCTAAAGACTCTGCTTCTTCTACAATTCTACAGGAGTAGACAAAAAAATATAAAACAGGCAAACATTGACACAAAAGTATAACAACAAGAGGTCTGACTGTGCAGGCAGGAAATGTATATAGATGTCAGGCAGATTTGAACAGTAAGAAATATTTATCAGTAAATATCAATATTTATTATTGTCACATGTATTGGTACACAGTAAAAAGTATTGTTTCTTGCATGCTATACAGACAGAACAGATCATTCACAGAGAGGAAAGAAGACAATGCAGAATGTATTATTATAGTCATATTAGGGTGCAGAGCAAGATCAACTTAATGCAAGGTAGGTCCATTCAAAAGTTTGATGACAGCAGGGAAGAAGCTGTTCTTCAGTTGGTTGGTATGTGTCCTCAGACTTTTGTATCTTTTTCCCGATGGAAGAAGGTGGAAGAGAGAATGTCCGGGGTGCATGGGGTCCTTAATTATGTTGGCTTCTTCCCCTGATAGCAGGAAGTGTAGACAGAGTCAATGGGTGGGAGGCTGGTTTGCGTGATGGACTGGGATTCTTTCATGAACCTTTGTAGTTTTTTGCAGTCTTGGACACCACCAAGGCAGTGCCAGGGGGCCAGTGCCCATGGAGCAGTGCCAGAAAGCAGGGCTTGACTCCCTCTTGCCTCAGTGGTACAGTCATCAGAGCTTCCCTGCGAGGTCTGCTCACCAGGTACATGCCTCACGTAAGCTGCTGGGTTTCACTTTGTCAATGTGGGTGGATTTTTAGATTGGGGTGGGAGGGATGGTTCAGGTGTACGGGAATGATAATGAGATATTAATATATTTAAATGATGTTCCAAACATTGAATGTCAGAAAATATATCGTGTCATTGGGATGGGAGGGCGGAGGTAATTATGCCGACATAAAATGCAATTATGGCCTCCTCTCTTCCCAGAACTTGTCCTGAGCCTTAACTGCAATGAATGACTCCTAGAGTATCTCTGTGAGCTGCAAGTCACATGAGGTGTGAAATGTACCCAACTCCTTCTCTCAGTAAACACACGGATAAATTCAAACCAGAGAATCTTCTTAAGCATAGTCTTTCAGGGTTCACTGAATACTTTTAAACTAATTCAACTCTAATTCCCTAAAGAAAACATCTTACCGGGCTGCGCTTCATAAGCAGTGCAGATGTCACATCTCAAGCTAAGTAAACTAATCCGTTGTATTAGGCTAAACAAGAGCAAATTACTGCAGATGCTGGAATCTGAAACCATAAGAGAAAATGCTGGAAAATCTCAGCAAGTCTGGCAGCATCTGTAAGGAGAGAAAAGAGCTGACATTTCGAATCCAGATGACCCTTCTCCCTTTTGGTTGCTACTACTTTATGGCTCCTACTTTTCCAGCTATTAAACCCTTTAGTCAACACGGTTCCAACCTTTAAGTGTAATAGACACCAAGCTGCTTTAGCTGCATTCATCCCATTTTTGTACAGTTAAACTTTAATCCTCTTAGAACTAAGCACCACTTCTAAAATATTAACATGAACTATGAACTGAGTATTTGTTACAGAATGCAAGTCTTTCTTCCTTAGTAGAGTAAAGCTAGAAATAGATTTATAAAAAAAATTGGATATTAATCGGAACAAGATAGGCACAGAGTGTTTCGATATTGAGAGAGTTTATTCATGTGTTCTGTCTCTCAGCTACCAAACCGCTCAACTTAGTGTGCCAGTCATTCCCTATTTATATGTGGTCTAAGGCAATTAATATTTATCACCTGTTTCTTTCAGTTCAGAACTAGAGGGCACAGCCTCAAAATAAGGCGGGGGGGGGTAGTTTAGATCAGAGTTGAGGAGAAACTTCTTCACTCAAAGGGTGGTGAGTCTCTGGAATTTTCTGCCATTTAAGTGGTGGACCTCGCTGAATATATTTAAGTCACGGGTAAATAGGTTTCTGATAGAAAAGGAAATTAAGGGTTATGGGGAGAAAGTGGGAAAGTGGAACTGATCCACTTCAGATCAACCATGATCTTGTTAAATGGCGGGGCAGGCTCAAAGGGCGAGATGGCTTCTATTTCTTATGTTCTTATGTTTTAATGTAAGTGACAGTAACAGACTATATAAATATAATTGACAAGACATTAAACATCATATCACAGAGTCATAGAGTTCCTACAGGGCAGAAGGAGGCCATTTGGCCCATTGAATCTGCACCGACTATAATCCCACGCAGCCCCTATCCCCATAACCCCATGTATTTACCCTCGTAATTTCTTGATACATAGGTCAATTCACTATGGCCAATCAACATAACCTGCATCTCTTTGGATTGTGAGAGGAAGCCGGAGTACCCAGAGGAAACCCATGCAGACATGGGGAGAATGTGCAAACCCTGCACAGACAATGACCTGAGGCTAGAATTGAACCCAGGTCCCTGTGAGGCAGCAGTGCTAACCACTATGCCACCATGCTGATTGATGGGAGATGCTATGATGGAAGTGCTTTGGGGTGAGAATGAATCAAGGTCATTCTAGATGGAGCAAAGTAGCTTCCTCACTCTGATGTATTAAGAGTGGGAGAGCAAATTGAGACTCCTGAGCTTGACCTCCAATACCACCCACCCCCTCTGTTCCCCCTCCCCCATTCCCAGCCACCCCAAGACAGGAAATGTGACAAAACAATTGCACTGACATAGTAGCCAGTCAGAAGAGACTGATAGTGTGCTCAGGACTGTATTTCTCCAATGCAGACAGGTCAGGGTTAGTGACAGGATATCCTTTATGCTGTTGTTTAATTCCCTGGGACCGGCCTCTCACACTCCTGCACCAACACTGTAACATTTTAATTTCTCACCTCGACAGTTCAAAGCCAATTGACACATCCACAGCAACTGTGCTGTAGACTCCACTCCACTGGGAGTTGGAATCCGATGGCCTCGGAGTGTTAAAACACAAAACACAAATGATGGAACAGGCAGCAGAATTTTTTTGATATGTAGGATGTTTTGTTTCCCTCTTTCCCTGCCCTCTCTCATGGCCAATGCTTCACACTGTTTTCAGCACCCTGCCTATGGAACAAAGGTTACATTTGGCTTTCAATAGATTTTTCATGTGAAAAGTTTAAAACTTATTTATTAGTGTCACAAGAAGGCTTGCATTAACACTGCAATGAAGTTACGTAAAAATCCCGTAGTTGCCAAGTCTGTTTGGGTACATGGAGGGAGAATTTAGCATGGCCAAAGCACCTAATCAGCACGTCTTTCGGACTATGGGAGGAAACTGGAGCACCCAGAGGAAACCCACACAGATACAGTGAGAATGTGCAGACTCCACACAGACAATGACCCAAGACCAGAATTGAACCCAGGTCCCTGGCGCTGTGAGGTAGCAGTGCTAACCACTGTGCCACCATGCCACCCCAAAGTATCTGAAGAAGACCTGTTGGCCCAGCAGTGTTAATGCTCTGAATGAGTCTTCTTCCACCATCTTATTTCAAAGCCACCAATATTTCCTGCACTTCTCCCTCTTTCATGTGTTTACCTAGCTTCCCTGAGTAGGTCCTGAGATAGTGACATCCAACATGCAGGGTAAACATACCCTTTACCCCGCAAGAATAAAGACATTCCTTCTGAATTCCTCACTAGATTTATTAGTAACTATCTTGTATTTATGATCCCTAGTTCTGGTCATCCCCACAATTGGAGAGTTGCCTCTGTTATCTATCTGATCAAATCCTTTTGTAATCTTAAAGAGCAGCTCAGCCTTCAACCTTCTCTTTTCCAGACAACCCCAGTCCCAACTGCTTTGAGAACATCTCTCAAACCCACAGCCTCTACCATTGATAGGGGTGGCAGCTATGTGGGAGCATCACCATCTCTAGGTCACAAACCACCTTGTCTTGCAGATACATCTCATTTGCTGCTTCTCCCTAATTGCCCCTGAGAAGGTGGTGGCGAGCTAATATCTATGTAGTATAGGTGCACCCATAGTGCTGGCAGGGAGTGAATTGCAGGGTTTACATCCCCGTGACACTGAAGGACTGGCATCATATTTCCACATTGGGGTGGGGTGTGTGTTGAGGGGAACTTGCAGATTGTGGTGTTCCTCCAATCCTTCTGGATGGTAGAGGTCGCAGCTTTGGAAAGTGCTGCTAAAGGAGCCTTGACGTGGTGCTGCAATGCATTTTGTATATGGTACACACTGCTGTCAGTGTGCGTCAGTGGTGAGGGAGTGAATGTTCAAGGTGGCGGATAACCTGCTTTGTCCTGAGTGGTGTTGAGCTTTCTGGGTTATTGGAGCTGCACTTGTCCAGGCAAGTGGAAAGCGTTCCATCACAATCCGGACCTGCAAATGGTGGACAGGCCTTGGGGAATCAGGAGATGAGTTACTGACCACTGGATTCCCAGTCTTTAACCTGCTCTGGTAGCCACAGTATTTATACAGTTGGTTTAGTTTAATTTCTGGTCAATGATAAACCCCAGGATGTTGATAGCATATCCCAACATTTCATTCCCCAAGAATTAATTTAATTTTTTGAAAGGACAAGCAGAATAGGACACTGAAAAGAAATCCAAACACTCAAACGCATATCAATGTCCCATAAAAACATAGGAATCAAGAACAGGAGGAGGCCATTCGGCCCCTTCAGCCTGCTCTCCCATGCATTATGATTATAGCTGGTCATCCAACCCAGTCGCCTCATCCCCCAAATCCTTTGATCCTTTTCACCCCAAGTGTTATATCTAACTGTTTTTTGAAAACATACAATGTTTTGGCCTCAACTACTTTCTGTGGTAACGAATTCCACAGGCTGACCAGTCTCTGGGAGAAGGAAGAAATTTCTCCTCATTTCTGTCCTAAACTCACACTGAAGGTGAGAAGGGGAAAGTTCAAAGGAAATGTGAGGGGCAGGTTTATTACACAGAGAGTGGTAGACGTTTGGAACACATGGCCAGAGGTGGTGGTGGAGGCAGATACAATGGGCACGTTTAAGGACTTAGATATGCAGATGAGTGTGCAACGAACAGATGGATATGGAAGGCAGAGTGGTCAGCACTGCTGCCTCACAGCAGTAACCCGGATTCAATTCCAGTCTCAAGTCACTGTTCTGTGTGGAATTTGCATGTTCTCCCCATGTCTATCTGGGTTTTCTCTGGGGGCTCCGGTTTCCTCCCACAGTCCAAGGATGTGGGCGTCAGGTAGATTGGCCATGCTAAATTGACCTTAATGTCAGGGAGATTAGTAAGGTAAAATATGTGGGGTTGCTGGAATACAGCCTGGGTGGGATTGTGTTTGGTGCAGAGCTGATGGGCCAAATGGCTTCCTTCTGCACTGTAGGGATTCTATGATTCTATGACCAAGAGCAGGCAGGAGGGATTGGTTTAATTTGGGGTAATGTTTATCACAATGTTGTGGGCTGAAGGGCCTGTTCCTTTACTGTACTGTTCTATATTCAATGTTCTAAATGGTCTACCTTGTATCCTCAGACTGAGACCCCTAGTTCTGGATGGCCCCACCATTGGGAATCTCCTTCTTGCTCCCCTGGAACACTCAATAACTTGTTTCCCTGTTTTATATCTGTGGTCTGCTCGGAGGTGATGAGATGCAAGTTAAAAACACTGCCTCATTTCCGCATAGTGCAGGAACGATTGAAGAATGACAGGTGCCAGAGTGTGGTGACTGGGGAATTTTCACAGTAACTTCATTGCTATGTTAATGTAAGCCTGCATGTGACACTAATGAATAAACAACTTAAACTTAAAGCTTTTTAAAAATCTTCCTCTGGCAGGAACCACGCCCTTAATACATTTTCCCACTTACAATTAACCAGGAAGAAAGTTTCCTGTTAATTCTGAAAACCCTTTTATTAAAACAAATGTTTTGTGAGACGTGGTCCCCGATGTTCCGACAACCAATTAGCCGGCCTCCTTCCAGCTCTGTGTAAACCTCCCTGATATATGTGGCAATTATTAGCTTCAGTAACACTGGACTGGTCCCAAATCAACACCTTCAGGATTCTTAATGTGACACCAAAGCCACTTAGAAACATAAAGCCATTAATGTGATGGATGGCAAGCCGGAGAAACTGCAGCTGGAAAGGTTCTGGTAATATCATAACCTTCACAAGCCGGCTGGGGATTGAACTGAAAGTTACGCTTACCAAAGTTCTGGCTATTGCCAGGTTTGCCTCTGACACCAGCCAGTGGCTTTTGTTTCTGCCCGACATGAAAGAAAGGGAAAAGGGGAGGAGGAGTTGGGGGGGAGGGGGAAGAGGTTTCATTGAAATATTGCCCTCCATAAATTCAGGGCTGTGTAGCTAATGAAGCACTTGTATGAAGTCTAGTCGCTGTTCTAATGTCGGAAATGTCAGCTTGTACACAACAAGCTTCCACCGACAAGATAATGTAGTAATAATTCAGTTTCTTTTTTAGGATGTTGGTTGAGGGATAAATATTAATTGGGACCCCTGTAGTCTTCTTTGTACAGGGCAAGACAGCAGTGTTGACAGTGCAGCCCTCCCACAGTACTGCACTGGAGCATATCAGTCTAGATTACATGTTCAAGTCTCTGATGTAGGGACTGAACCTCTCACCTCAGAGCAGAATGTTAGCCACTGAGCCACAGGTAGCAGCATAGTTAATACTGTCAGTAGCAGTTTTTTTTTATTCAGTTGTGGGATTCGGGCCTCGTTAGCGAGACCAATATTTATTGTCCATCCCTAGTTACTCTTGAGAAGGTGATGGTGAGCTGCCTTCTTGAATCGCTGCAGTTCATGGGCTGTGGGTTGACCCACAGTGCCGTTAGGGAGGGAATTCCAGGATTTTGACCCAGAAAAAGCGAAGGAACAGCGATATATTTCCAAGTCAGGATGGTGAATGGCTTGGAGGGGAACTTGCAGGTGATAGTGTTCCCATGTATCTGTTGCCCTTGTTCTTCTAGATGGAAGTGGTCGTGGGTTTGGAAGGTCTAAGGAACTTTTGTGAATTGCTGCAATGTATCTTGTAGATAGTCCACACTGTTGCTACTAGTGCCGATGGTGGAGGGAGTGGATGTTTGTAGATATGGTGCCAATCAAGTGGGCTGCTTTGTTGGTGCTGCACCCATCCAGGCAAGAGAGAGTATTCCATCACACTCCTGACCATGGAGACGGGAGGCAGAAGACTCCAATCCAATTATGCTAATCCAGTTTCTTGCCGTCAAACTAAAGGTATTTGAGCCATTTTTTAAAAACTTGCCCTAACTCACAAGGAGAGACCTACTTTTCAATTCCAATGTGAATCTATTGTCTGTCTCAACTGTGGTTTGATGATACAAAAATGACAATACGAGTGATGATAGGACTGACTGAAGTTTGTATTCCTTCGGCACATTGACGAGGTGTCTATCCTATGGTTTCAGGTTGCACAAGAAGAGATCACAGAGGAAACAAATTCACAAATTGCCAGATTTTGGACGAAGTATAGAGACAAAATAAAAATCCCTTTAAACAAATTAAACAGGAGTTGTTTGAGAGGGTAAAGTGAAGAGAAGCAGAAAGAGGGATTGACTGAGTCGTTGTTGGGTGGTTGCAGACGAGTGATTAGTGAGGATGGTGCAAGTCAGGTGAGCACGACATCCCGTGACAGCAAATGTTCCCTGGCAGGAACAGCCACAAGCAGGACAAAAACTAACTAACTCAGGGCAAACAAGTGACAACACAGTCTCTCACACTTTGCAACGGAATGAGCTGAACTGAGAAAGCAACTTTTGTGCAGTTTGTTTCTGTAACGAGCCTTGACAGGCTGAGAGACAAAAAACAAATGGCATCAAAGAAAGCAACAGAGATTCTGACACCGGTCTTTTAGTCACAAAGACTCAGGGCATGACTCACGCCAGCTCCTGCTGCAGCGAGGTCAGGGAATTAGGCGGCCAGCCAAATCTTTGTTCACTACAGCGGGTGCAGGGAGGTGGGGGGGGGGCAATGAAAATCCCATCCCAGACGCCTTGAATCGAGTTGAAGAAAACAAAATCTTTCAACAAAATATAAACACCTTTTCTTGGAAATGTGACTATAAAGGGCTTCACATAATGGATAGAAAGTGACAGGAGAAAACAAAGGAAAGATGATTAGTATTCTGGGTGGATGTGAATCATGGTTAAAACAAAGGCCAGGGAACATGATAAAGTAAAGTGCTTCGTATAGAAGCTGCATAGGACGGTCTGGGTCCCTTATAGAACACACGCACGCATCTCCATCAAGGACGGTCACCTCAGCACCTCACTGTACCGCAAACCGACAGACAACCTCACAATGCTCCACTTCTCCAGCTTCCATCCTAGACACGTTAAAGAAGCCATTCCCTATGGACAAGCCCTCCGTATACACAGAATTTGCTCAGATGAGGAGGATCGTGACAGACACCTCCAGACACTGAAGGATGCCCTCATGAGAACAGGATATGGCGCTCGACTCATCGATCGACAGTTCCGACGTGCCACAGCGATAAACCGCACTGACCTCCTCAGAAGACGAACACGGGACACGGTGGACAGGGTACCCTTTGTTGTCCAGTACTTCCCCGGAGCGGAGAAGCTACGACATCTTCTCCGGAGTCTTCAACATATCATTGATGACGATGAACATCTCGCTAGGGCCATCCCCACCCCCCCACTTCTTGCTTTCAGACAACCGCACAACCTCAAACAGATCATTATTCGCAGCAAACTACCCAACCTTCAGGAGAACAGTGACCACAATACCACACAACCCTGCCACAGCAACCTCTGCAAGACATGCCAGATCATAGACATGGACGACATCATCAAACGTGAGGATACCATTCACCAGGTACACGGTACATACTCTTGCAACTCGGCCAACGTTGTCTACCTAATACGTTGCAAGAAAGGATGTCCCGAAGCATGGTACATTGGGGAGACCATGCAGACACTACGACAGCGGATGAATGAGCATCGCTCAACAATCACCAGGCAAAACAGTTCCCTTCCTGTGGGCGAACACTTCAGCAGTCATGGGCATTCGGCCTCCGACCTGCGGGTAAATGTTCTTCAAGGGGGCCTTCGTGACACACGACAGCGCAGAGTTGCTGAGCAGAGACTGATAGCCAAGTTCCGCACACATGAGGACGGTCTTAATAGGGATCTTGGCTTCATGACACACTATCTGTAATCCCCGTAACTTGCCTGGGTTAGCAAAAATCCTCACTTACTGTGCTGTCTGGAGAAAATACACAATTCTCTAACCAATGCTCAGGATTCCCTTCACACACATTGTTAGCCACTTTAACACTTGAATAGCAGGTTAGATGTAAGGATTCGCATTCTAATCAGCAATCTGTGACTGTCTGTGTTGATATGTGTGCGATTGCAGACCAGAACACTGCAATTGCCTGACGAAGGCACAAGAGTGTTGAAAGCTCGCAAATTTACTATCAAATAAATCGGTTGGATTTAAAATTGGTGTTGCTAAATTCTTACTGATCCCTTATAGAAAACAGAAACTTCTACATGTGCAAGGAGAGACATGGGATAGCACGGTTAACAGATATCAAGCTAACTCCATCTCCTGAAAAAGGGTATAAAAGATACAACACATCAGACATGCACAACAGTGAAAGGAAGAAGACCCCGGAAATTGTCAGGAGGAGTTCTGAGAGAGAGAGGCTGACTAATCATTGGAAGCAGAATCTACAATCACTGGACCAGCCACTTCAGATGTTTAATGACCACAGTTAGCAGCATATTGGAGCTGCATGTTGTGATGTGTCTACTTGCTGGAAAAGTAAGGTAAGATATCAGCGAAGATATTTTCTTTTTTAAAGTTTATTTATTAGTGTCACAAGTAGGCTTACATTAACACTGCAATGAAGTTACTGTCAAAATTCCCTAGTTGCCACACTCCAGCACCTGTTCTGGTACACTTGAGGAAAAATTTAGCACGGCCAATGCACATAACCAACACGTCTTTTGGGAGGAAACCGGCGCACCCGGAGGAAACCCATACAAATACGAGGAGAATGTGCGGACTGCACACAAATAGTGACCTAAGGCAGGAATTGAATCCGGATCCCTGGTGCTAGTGTTAACCACTGTACCACCGTGTAAGGAATAAAGCAATTAAGTAGCTGCTGATCTTTTTAATTTTATTTTATCGTTTCTCAATTCATGAAATTTGTATTCATTTTCCTGCAACTATTTTTATTTTCCTGTAATCATTTCGAATCTGTGCCCATCCTAATTCTGTACATATAAACTAACTCAGCGAAGCATAAAAGCCTTCTGAGTGACTCAGTTTGTTCTCTTGACACTCATTGGTCAAACCATCTATAAATAGGGTCCCTTATAGATGATAAAAGTTTCTATCATGTCATGTGCAAGCAGAGACGTGAGTATCATGGTGTGAGGTACAGTCAGATGTCACATACAGACCAGACTGTGAGTAAGGATAGCAGATTCGCTTCTCTGATTCTGAAAGAGCCTTTGCTGGTAGTTGCTAACTAGATTGGAGATAGATGGAATTCAACACCATTCATAAGAATTTTGCCTGTTTGCTGTAAAATCTACAGGTTAACATCCTTGAAATAAATCACAAGCCAGCCTTACTGACATTAATCAAACCCCATTACAGACTTTACAGTAAAATGAAAGAGATAGTCAGCATCATAAGATATAGAAGCAAATTAGGCCATTCTGTCCATCAAGTCTGTTCCGCCATTCAATCATGGCCAATATGATCCTCATCCCCTTTTTCCTGCCTTCAACCCCATTACCGATTAAAAATCTGTTTAACTCCTCCTTAAATTTACTCACTGTCTCAGCATCCACTGTATTTTGGGATAACAAATTCCACAAGTTCACAACCCTTTGTTGTTTCAAAGTAGTTTCTTCTCAACTCTGTTTTAAATTTGCTATCTCTTATCCTAAGACTATGACCTCTCTTAGAATGCCCCACAAGATGAAGCATCTGCTCCACACCTACTTTATCCATAAATTGTGGCCCTGTCTGCCCTCTCAGGCGGATGTAGAAGATCTCACTGCGCTGTTTTGAAGGAAAGCAGGTGAGTTGTTGCTGGTGTGCGACTATTATCCTACAAACCAAAATCTGAAACTTACTTGCTTGTGATCGCATTGCTGCTTGTTGGAGCTTGCTGTGCATTAGTTGGCTGCCAAGTTTCCTACCTTACAATACTTCAAATATACTTCAGGACATCTTGAGGCATAATACAGTCGCAAGTCTTTCCTGAGTGAAAATGTCTGATGTTATTAGAGTTGATCTTCTCTCCATGCTAAACATCGCACTGGCTACTGTTGATTCACTTTCCCATTCTTTTCACAAGGATAGGGGGGTCTAAAACTAGAGGACAGAGGTTTAAGGTGAGAGGGGAGAGATACAAAAGGATCCAGAGGGGCAATTTTTTCACACAGAGAGTGACGAGTGTCTGGAATGAGCTGCCAGAGGTAGCTGTAAAGGCAAGTACAATTTTGTCTTTTAAAAAGCATCTAGACAGTTATATGGATAAGATGGGTATTGAGGGATATGGGCCAAGTGCAGGCAATTGAGACTAGTTTAGTCAATAAAATAAAAAGGGCAGCATGGACAGATTGGGCCGAAGGGCTGCTGTAACTCTCTATGACTTACACAGAATCAGTCAGCACAGTAACAGGTCACTTAGACTAACTGGTCTACGCCACTGTTTATTCACCACATGAGCCTCTTCCCACTTTACTTTCCTCTAATCTCACCTTATTGGCACATCCTTCGATTCTTTCCTCTCCAATGCAAATAACTGGCCTCCCCTAAAATGCTTCTCTACTGTTCACCTCAACTGCACCATGGCAGCACAATGATTAGCACTGTTGCCTCACAGCAGGGTCAATTCCGACCTCAGGTCACTGTCTGTGTAGAGTTCTCTCCTTGTCTACATGCATCTCCTCCGGTTTCCTCCCACAGCCCAAGAATGTGCAGGTTAGGTAGACTGGCCATTCTAAATTGCCTCTTGGTGTCCAAGGGTGTGCATGTTAGGTGGATTGGCCATGCTAAATTGCTCTTTTGTGTCCAAAGATGTGCAGGTTAGGTGGATTGGCCATTCTAAATTGCCTCTTGGTGTCCAAGGGTGTGCATGTTAGGTGGATTGGCCATGCTAAATTTCCCCTTGGTGTTCCAAGATGTGCAGGTTAGGTGGATTGGCCAATCTAAATTGCCCTTTTGTGTCCAAAGATGTGCAGGTTAGGTGGATTGGCCATGGGAAATGTGTGAGGTCACAGGAATAGGGCAGGGGGAGGTGGCCTGGGTAAGTTCTCTGTCAGACAGTTGGTGCAGATCTAGTGGGCCAGATAGTCTCTTCTGCAGTCTAGGGATTCTGTGGTTCGATGTGATCATCAAGGTGCCCATTGGTTGAACTCCTTCAAATTGAAAGTTTTATATCTACTTAAAAAAGGAAGCAAACGACAGCACCGCTGACAGTGCAGCACTTCCTCAGTACTCCATCCCAGATGCAAATCCCTGGAAGCATGGTGAATGAACCCACAGCCTACTGAGTCAGAGGTGAGAGGACTGCCAACTGAGTCTGGCTGTCTGTTGAGAGAGCTCACATTATCAAAGGGTGGCAATTCCACTGGTAATGAACCAAGCAAATCATGTGGAAAGACATCAGCATTGCACTGTGGTTATCTCAACTGTTATAAACGGGATTCATTTGTTATTAGTCCTGTTTTGTTACACCTACTTTGGAATATTAAAATGCTTACAGTGTGGCTGGGGCAAAGTGTCTGGAAACGGACTGCGAGCGTAGTTATCGGGATAATTAAATGGCGTGGGCCACATCCAATGAATTGAGGGCAAGAGATCAGCCATTGAAAAATGAGGGCAAGACAGAAACTGTGAACAAGGGAGAAACACTTGGCATTCTCTAAAATTAAAAATCACCATGCCAGAAACTGCATCTGTTATGGGGAGCAGAGGTCAATAACTCCCGGTTAACAGAAATAATAACGACTTGCATTTATATAGTGCCTTTCACAAACTCAGGATAGGCTGTGGCAGCTCACAACCTGTGTTGTATGTTGGAAGTGTGGTCACTTTGGAATGTAAGGTTTGCTTTCCAAAGGCCACAGGAAGGCGGGGCAACTCAAGGATTGGCCAATCAAAACCACGGAGGTTGGAGGCAGCAAGCTATAGAATCATCAAATCCCAACAGTGTAGAAGAGGCCATTTGACCCATCGAGTCTGCACTGACTCTGACAGAGTATCTTACCCAGTCCCACTCCATTGCCCAATCCCCATAACCCCACCTAACCAACACATCTTGGGACACTGCAGGACAATTTAGCATGGCTAATCCACCTAATCTGCACATCTTTGGCGTATGAGAGGAAACCGGAGCGCCTGGAGGAAACCCACACAGACACGGGGAGAATGTGTAAATTCCATACAGACAGTCACTCGAGGCTGGAATTGAATCTGGGTCCCTGGCACCATGAGGCAGCAGTACTAACCACTGTGTTAACGTGCTTCCCATCCACAGAATCATAGGAACACTACAGTACAGAAAGAGGATATCCGCATTGACAACAATCTCACCCAGGCCCTATTTCTGTAACCTCACATTTTTACCCCATTAATTCCTCTATCTTACGCATCCCAGGACACTAAGAGGCAATTTAGCATGACCAATCAACCTAACCAGCACGTCTTTGGACTGTGGGAAGAAACTGGAGCACCTGGAGGAAACCCACGCAGACATAGAACATAGAACATTACAGCGCAGAACAGACCCTTCGGCCCTCGATGTTGTGCCGACCAATTAAGAAAAAGCAATGACCCTCTAACCTAATCTATTCCCTTTTCATCCATAAATCTATCCACGGACCTCTTAAACGCCCCCAAACTTGACGCAGTCTGGGAAGAACGTGCAGACTTCACACAGATAGTGACTCAAGCCTGGAATTGAACCCATGTCCCTGGCGCCGTGAAGTTGCAGTGCTAACCTCTGTGCCACCGTGCCACCCCACGTGAAGACACCTCCAAGAACATGTCCAACCAGAGTTGGCAAGAGCAGCAGGCGCAGCCTCCTGGGTGCCAGAGTGCAGCGTCAGCCTAGATCATTCACTCAATCTGCAGTTAGCTTCACACAGCAAGCTCTTAACTCTGAGGTGTGATTGCTGTCACAGTCTGAGTTGGTTCCTCAGCAGGAGATAAATCTAAACTGGCGTTCCTTACAGAGAGCACCTGCTCCGTACCGGGCTGGTAGTAGTATCTGGGAGCAGGTGGGATTGTCACCTTACTGATCAGGGACTGATCGCAGAGTGGAAACTGCCATAAAGAGACAAAGCAGCCTCTGGAATGTAACTGTTATAAATTTAAAAGATATTGAAGGTATCAAAGTCCCAGATGACTACAGACTGCTTTCCCCTTTGAGAGGTCATTAAGTAGTCTCACAACACCAGGTTAAAATCCAACAGGTTTATTTGATAACACGAGCTTTCACAGCATTGTCCCGTTATCAGCCCCTTGAGGGGGAAAACTGTCTGGTGGTCATTTAACCCGAGGATCACTGCAGCTCAGTTGACAGGACGGCGCAGTGGTTAGCACAGCTGCCTCACAGTGCCAGGGACCCAGGTTCAATTCCAGCCTCCAGTGACTGTCTGTGATTCTTCCTGTGCCTGCATGGGTTTCCTCCGGGTGCTCCAGTTTCCTCTCACACTCCAAAGATGTGCGGGTTAGGTGGATTGGCCAGGCTAAATTGCTCTTTAGTGTCCCAAGAAGTCTAGATTAGATGGATTAGACTCGGTAAATGTGTAGGGGTACGGCCTGAGGAAGATACAGACTCGATGGGCAAAATGGCATCCTTGTGCCCTGTAGAGATTCTCCGGAAAGGGTACGTGGAATCAGGCAGGAAAGTGGGGTTAAGGCCACAATGGTATTAACCGTGATCATATTGAATGGTGGAGCTGATGGGCTGAATGGCCTCCTCTTGCTTCTTATTTTTTATGCAAACTTTTGAATTGTCGTAAAAACCCCCCTAGTTCACATGAACTTTAGGGAAGGAAACCTGCATTGGTTACATGCACTGGAATTTTCAGTCCCGCCTGCCATGGGAATGGTAGCGGGTGGAGGGGTGGTGGATGGACCATGCAGAGGTCCGTTGACTTTGGGTGGGATTTTCCAGTTTTGGGATGAGTAGTTGACTCTGATCTGCCTTTTGGGGCGGCAGGTCACTCAGTTATACTGAAATTCGGAATGACCAGTGAATGCTGGAATTGCCGTCCCAGGCAGGGTTTGAAGTGTAGAGAATGGTAGATCTGGGTAGGGGTGGATGGGATGGTGCTGCGTTGAAGATTAATCTGCCATTGGAAATAAGCAGCACAACTAATCCACTCCACTTAAAAGTAAAAAGACACTGAAGCTGTTGGATTAGTTCTGGTTTATCATTTTTAATTATCATGCACTTATTCTCGGCTCATTTCCCACTGGCTCACAAAAAACCATCTTAGTTTGACGAGTATCTGCTTCCCTGTGCGCTGTTTTAATTGTGCTCAGGAGTAGTTTGTGTCAAATGAGAGGCAGTCGCCCACCCCCCCCGATCACTGTGAGTGCCCGCATGCTGGGTGTGAGGGAGGACTCTGCGCTCCATCACACCACAACGGGTTGGGACAGGCCAGGAGAGCGTGATAGCTGGCACTCCAAATGCCACAGCTCCGAGCTTCACGTCAGGGGTACAATCGACATTGATAATCGAGAACGCAGGACTGACCACGTGTCGTGCCATCCTTTGGGTCAAAGCAACACTGCGTCCAAGCGTGCACTTTACAGCCTTCCTGAGTTCAGTAAATTCAGATCCTAACCACTGCTCGCATGTTGTCAGACAGCAGATGCCAGTAATTACTCTACATTCATCATTTTCAGCTCCTTCAGGCCCATCTTTAGTTGTCTATTTATCATCTCCCTTTTGTCATTCAATCATTCTTACCTTCCAACCCAACACAGTCCTTCCCCCCAGCTATTTCCTTCCCTCTGTCTTCGTTGCCTCTGTGTTTGCTTAGAGCCTGTTTACAACTCAAATGTTTACCAGTCCCAGTGAAACGTTGACTCTGCCTGACATTTTCCAGCCCTTTCCGCTGGTGGGCTTTCTGGTCCTGCAATGGCAAAACCTCCCCCTTGCACTAAGTTGATCTTTCTCTACACCCTAGCTATGATTGTAACACTACGATCATGTTGAAGTTGGGTTATCTGTGTGGGGACAATATCCTTGGGGGTGGGGGGTGGGGTGTGAGGGAGGGGGGTGGCTCTGTGCTGAGGGCAAGTGCAAAATCTGAAGCAGCCATTCAGAAGCGAGAAGAAAGACGCCATTTAGCCCATCGAGCCTGCACCAACAATAATCCCACCCATCTCCTATCCTGATAACCCAACTTATTTGCCTTGTTAATCACCCTGACACTAAAGGGCAACTTATCATGGCCAATCAAACTAACCCACACATCTTTCGAGTGTGGGAGGAAGCCAGACCACCCAGAGGAAACCCATGCACAACCAGGAGAATAAGCAGACTCTACACAGGCACTCCTTTCCTTTTCTATGAACTGTATGCTTTGTCTGAACAGCACGCAAGAACAATACTTTTCACCATATGTTAATACATGGGACAATAATAAATAAACTGTTCACTGTTGTCCATGTCCAGGAGGACAGATGATAGCAGAGTGATAATGTTATTAATGCAGAGGCCAAGGCTGTGGGGACACATGTTCAAACCCTACCACAACAGCTGGTGGAATTTGCATTCCATTAATAAATCTAATGTAAAGCTAGTCTCAGTAACAGTGACCATAAAACTATTATCGATTGTTGTAAAAACCCATCTGATTTACTGATGTCCTTTCATGAAGGAAATCTGTTGTCCTTACCTGGTCTGGCCTATTTGTTACTCCAGACCCATGGAAATGTGGTTGACTCTGAAAAGGCCGAGCAAATCACACAGTTCAAAGGCAATTAAGATGGGCAAGATCTGGACAGTATCCAGGCTTGGCCTGACATGTGGGAAGTAATATTCACATCATCGAAATGCCAAGCAAAGAATGACCATCACCAATAAGAAACAACCTAACCACACCTGAAATAACTCCTCAGAGGCCGGTAGCCCTTTACCAGATTCTCTTTGTTTCCAAACTCTATTCCACTCCTAGAGTGTTTCAGATGCACACTCAGAATCAGGAGTGTCAGAAGACCTGACACTCCCATTGTTATATAAGTTGAGGCTGTCTGTTTGGACAGACAATCATGACCTCAATCAGGTGTGGAGGTCATGGAGCTCATGGAGGTGTGTCTTTTGGAGTGTGAGCTTCCTGATTGAGATCATTACACTGCCCCTTGACATTCAATGGTGTTATCATCACTGAATTCCCCACTATCAAAATCTATGAGGTTATTATTGACCAGAAACTCAACTGGACTCACCATATAAACACAGTGATTACAAAAGCAGGTCAGAGGCAAGGAATACTATGGTGAGTAACTCACCTCTTGACTCCCCAAAGTCTGTCCACTGTTTCCAAGGCACAAGTCAGGAATATGATGGAGTGCTTCCCTCTTGCCTGGATGGGTGTAGCTTCAACAACCCTCAAGAAGCTCGACACCATCCAGCACAAAGCAGCCTACTTGATTGGCACCACCTACAAACATCCTCTCTCTCCACCAGCGATGCTCAGTAGCAGCAGTGTGTACTATCTACAAGATGCACTGCAGCAATTCACCAAGGATCCTAGACAGCATCTTCCAAACCCACAACCACTTCCATCTGGAAGGAATAAGGACAGCAGATACATGGCAACACCAACGTCTGCAAGTCCCCCTTTGAGCAACTCATCATCCTGGCTTGGACATATATTGTGATTCCTTCGTAGTCGTTGGATCAAAATAGAAACATAGAAGATAGCAGGAGGCCATTTGGTCCTTCGAGCCTGCTCTGCCATTCATCACGATCATAGCTGATCGTCCAACTTGACAGTTGAATCCTGCTTTCTCCCATAACCTTTGATCCCATTTGCCCCAGCTGCTATACCCAGCTGCCTCTTGAATACATTCAATTTTTGGCATCAGTTACTTCCTGTGGTAATGAATTCCACAGACTTACGACTCTTTGGGTGAAGAAATGTCTCCTCACCTCTGTCCTAGATGGTCTACCCTGAATTCTCAGACTGTGACCCCCTGGTTCTGGAACTCCTCTACCATTGGGAACATTCTTCCTGCATCTCCTCTGTCTAGTCCTGTTAGAATTTTATATAAATCTCTATGATATCCCCTCTCATTCATCTGAACTCCAGCGAAGGCAATCCTAACCTAGTCAATCTCTCCGCATACACCAACCCCACCATCCCCGGAACTGACTGGGTAAACTTGGAATTCCCTCCCTAACGGCATTGTGGGTTAACCAAGGCACATGGACTGCAAGGTTCAAGAAGGCAGCTCACCACTATCTTCTCAATCAGCGATGCCCATGTCCCACAAGTGGATTAAAAAAAAGTGCTGGTTTGGCGAGCGATGCTCACAACTATACCTAGAATAACAAAAGCGCCTTGTTGGTACACCAGGGCTGTCAGGTTGAGCTATAAAACTACTACTGCAGGTCAGGAAAGCAATTAAAAAATGCTAACAAAGCCCTGGGCTTCATTCCCAGGAGTTGAGCTCAAAAGTAATGATGTTAACGTTAAATTTACAAGAATTGGTCAGGCTGTACAGTTCTGGTCACCAGGATTGAAAACACTGGGGAGAAAACATGCAAGAGAAGATTGACATAGACAGTAGGAGTACTGAGAGATTTCAGCTGTCGGGGAGGACAGAGTAGACTGGGACTTCTTCCGTTCAGAGGTGACCTGATGGAGCATTTTACAATTCTTTACGGTTTGGACAAGGAGGATGTGGTGAGACTGTTTCAGGGGAATCTAAATCAAGACAATGGGGAAAATGAGGAGGAATGTCTTTGCTCAGGCAGTCATCAGTATGTGGAACTGGGTAGGTGAACATACTGGATGCTTTCGAAAGGAAACTTAGATGAGTTCGTGAGTGCAAAGGGGATAGAAAGAATCTGAATGGGTGAGATGGAGGTAGAATAGCAGGGGACCCTTGTCGGGTATAAAGAGATTTTATATTTGGGCTGAATGACTTGTTTCTGTGCAGGATCACACAGCCTGGGCAGCAGTACAAATCCTGTAATTTGCTGCTGTGGTGCTGGGCTAGAGTATGGATTAATCGACAAGGGTTTTCGGTAATCTGTTCTGTGGCGATCCTTGCTGTAATGCCACCCACCCCATCACAGAGAGAATAAGCAAGGTGTTTAGGCTCAAGCACAAAGCAGAATATTATTTATTTATTTACTAGTGTCACAAGTAGGCTTACATGAACACTGCAATGAAGTTACTGTGAAAATCCCCTAGCCACCACACTCTGGTGCCTGTTCGGGTACGCTGTGGGAGAATTCAGCATAGTCAATGCACCCTAACAGAACGTCTTTTGGTTAGTGGGACGAAACCAGTTCACGCAGAGGAAACCCACACAGATATGGGGAGAACATGCAGACTCCACACAGACAGTGATCCAAAGCAGGAATTAAACCTGGGTCCCTGGCTGTGAGGCAGCAATGCTAACCACTGTGCTGCCCTTGAGAAAGCGAGAGATATGAGAGAGTTCAGAGAGTAGTTGGGATCCCAGTGAGATCAGAGCTTACAGAAGCAGGAAGGACGAAATAGAGGAGAGGGGAAAATGGGGAAAGAGAGAAAAGGGAGGAAGAAAATAGGAAGAAGGAGGGGAGGTGGGGAAAAACCGGCAGAAAAAAAAAGGAAAATGAGTGAAATCTTTTCCCGTTTGCATCTCTGCGATCGATTTCTCATTTTGCTTCCAAATCAGCCCCACTACAGAGATGACTGATTCTGAATTTGTGAAATTGACCTGAAACTCACAAGTAAATCACTGGAAAGTGGCTTTAGCAGTTTGGTCACATCCCAGTACAGCACCCTGAGGAATTCTGCTTGCTATCAGTAGCAAGTGTAACACCAGGACACTGTATAAATATGTCAAATCCACTCATCTGCAATGCAAATAAACGCAGGATGCGTTCACAATGCAAATAAACACAGGAAGCCGATCACAGTCAGCGACATTCTTACTCCAGCGAATAAACTGGGTACCCAATAACACCGTCAGCTCTGGTTCTGTGGGTACCACTCTCCCTAGTCGATGGCACAGTGGGTTAGCTTTGCTGCCTCACAGTGTCAGGGACTCGGGTTTGATTCCCTGCTTGGATCACTGTCTTTGCAGAATCTGCATGTTCTCCCTGTATCGGCATGGGTTTCCTCCGGATGTGCTGATTTCCTTGCACAGTGCAAAGATGTGCAGGTTAGGGGGACTGGCCATGCTACATTGCCCTTAGTGTGAGGGGGACTAGCATGGTCATCAGGGTAAATGCATGGGTTATGGAGACAGGGTGGGATCGTGGTTGGTGCAGACTCAATAGGCCAAATGACCTCCTTTTGCATTATAAGATTCTATGACCTATGACCTCTGCATTAGAAGGTTGTGGGTTCAAGTCCCACTGCAGAACTTCAGCACAGAATTTTAGATTAGATTGACACACCAGTGCAGTACTAATGGAGTGTTACACTGTCAGAGGTGCTGTCCATTTGGATCAGATGTTAAGGTAAGGCCTCCCCTCTGAATATTTAGATGGATGTACTTTGAAGGGCAAGGCATCCTCCTTGCTCCCTCTGCACAATTAATATCCTTTAAACAACATTGCTAAAATAAATGTCTATTATTTGATCACTTTGTGGGAGCTTGCTGTGGGTAAATTGGCTGCTGTGTTTTATACACGAGAATACAGCGAGACTCAATGTTTGGAATTTTCCAGTTCCATACACTGTGGTGTTCCTCATGGCAGCTCGAATGTGCCACTGAAATCTCCAAACACTTCAGCAGGACTGGAAGATCTGCCAGCAAGAAGGGCTGGAAAATTCTGGCCAGAAATGCATTGGCTGTCCAAGGTGCTGAAATGCTAACCGAACCTCAGTATGTGAATAGTCTCCTATCAGCAATGTCCACTTCACTCAATGGCTCATTTTCCACATCACTGTCTGTTGTCAGCATCCTCAAGAACACAAATTCAACACTTGGGATCAATAGCTAGCTTGGTAATACTTAGTACATAAAAGCCAAAAGTGTGTGTGTGGGTGTTTGTGTGTGTGTGTGTGTGTATGTGTGCATGCATGTGTGTACACACATGAATCTGTGTGTAAGCGTATATGTGCATTAGAAAGTGTGTGAGATCATATAAGTGTTTGTGCGTGCACATGCATATGTGTGTACAACCATGCATATAGAACATAGAACATAGAACATTACAGCACAGAACAGGCCCTTCGGCCTTCAATGTTGCGCCGACCAATATAAAAAGCAATGCCCCTCCAAACTAAACCATTCCCTTCTCTTCCATATACTTATCAACTAACCTCTTAAACGCCACCAAACTTGGCGCATCTACAACTGCTGCAGGCAGGGCATTCCACTCCCGAACCACCCTTTGGGTAAAGAACCTACCTCTGATATCCGTCCTATAACTATCACCCCTTAATTTAAAGCTGTGTCCCCTCGTGCTAGCTTTCTCCATCCTAGGAAAAAGGCTATCACTGTCCACCCTATCTAAACCTCTAATCATCTTATATGTTTCAATAAGGTCCCCTCTTAGCCGCCTCCTTTCTAACGAAAACAACCTCAAATCCCTCAGCCTCTCCTCATAAGACCTGCCCTCCATACCAGGCAACATCCTGGTAAACCTCCTCTGTACCCTCTCCAATGCCTCCACATCTTTCTTATAATGTGGGGACCAGAACTGCACACAATACTCCAAGTGCGGCCGCACTAGAGTTTTGTACAGTTGCAACATGACGTTGCGGCTCCGAAATTCAATCCCCCTACCAATAAAAGCTAAGACTCCATATGCCTTCTTAACAACCTTCTCGACTTGACTGCCTACTTTCAGGGATCTATGCACATACACACCAAGATCCCTCTGTTCATCAAGACTACTAAGAATCCTACCATTAGCCCTATACTCTACACATTTATTATTCCTGCCATAGTGCATTACCTCACACTTTTCCACATTAAACTCCATTTGCCACCTCTCGGCCCAGCTCTGCAACTTGTCCAAGTCCCTCTGCAAACTATAACACCCCTCTTCACTATCTACCACTCCACCGACTTTAGTGTCATCTGCAAATTTACTAATCCATCCTTCAATACCCTCATCCAGATCATTTATAAAAATTACAAACAGCAGGGGCCCCAAAACAGACCCCTGAGGTACACCACTTGTCACCGAACTCCAAGATGAATATCTCCCATCAACCACCACCCTCTGTCTTCTATCTGCTAGCCAATTCCTAACCCAATTAGCTAAATCACCCTCTATCCCATACATCTGCATTTTCTGCAGAAGTCTTCCATGGGCCACCTTATCAAACGCCTTACTAAAGTCCATATATACCACATCAACCGCCTTACCCCCATCCACCTCTTTAGTCACTTTTTCAAAAAACTCAATGAGGTTAGTAAGGCACGACCTACCCTTCACAAAACCATGCTGACTATCCCCAATCAATTCATTTCTCTCTAAATAACTATAAATCCTATCCCTAATAATTCTCTCCAATACTTTGCCCACAACAGAAGTAAGACTCACTGGCCTATAATTCCCTGGAAGTTCTCTCTTCCCCTTCTTGAACAATGGGACCACATTCGCTATCCTCCAGTCCTCCGGAACCACACCCGTAACCAATGACGACCGGAAGATCAGAGCCAGAGGCTCTGCAATCTCCTCTCTTGCCTCCCAGAGAATCCTAGGGTAAATCCCGTCCGGCCCAGGGGACTTATCCAACTTCAAACCCTCGAGAATATCTAGCACATCCTCCCTATCTACTTCGATACTTTCCAGTTTGCTACCCTGTACCTCAGTGTTCTCCATAACTACATTTACATCACCCTGCGTGAATACCGAAGAGAAATATTTATTCAGTACCTCTCCAATCTCTTCAGGCTCCACGCACAACTTCCCACTGCTGTCTATGACTGGCCCTAATCTTGCCCTAACCAATCTTCTATTCTTAACATATCTAAAGAAAGCTTTAGGATTCTCCTTAATCCTATCAGCCAAAGTCTTCTCGTGTCCTCTCTTAGCTCTCCTCAATTCACTCTTTAGCTCCCTCCTGGCTAATCTATAGCTATCCATTGCACTAACCGAGCCTTCAAGCCTCATCCTGACATAAGCCTCCTTTTTCCTTTTAACCAGCAAATCAACTTTTTTCGTACACCAAGGTTCTCTTACTCGACTATTTCCTCCTTGCCTGACAGGGACATACTTATCAAGGACTCGCAGCAGCTGCTCCTTGAATAAGCTCCACATTCCAGATGTTCCCAGTCCCTGTAGTTTCCTAGTCCAATCTATGCACCCTAATTCTCTCCTGATAGCCTCATAATTACCCTTCCCCCAGCTATAACTACTGCCCCCAGCTTCATGCCTATCCCTATCCATCACTAAGGTGAACGTAACCGAATTGTGGTCACTATCACCAAAATGTTCACCAACTTCCAAGCCTAACACCTGGTCTGGCTCATTGCCCAGCACCAAATCCAATGTAGCCTCACCTCTAGTTGGCCTATCTACATACTGAGTCAAAAAACCTTCCTGCACACTTTGTACGAAAACTGACCCCTCTAACGAGCTAGAGCTATAGCTATTCCAATCAATATTAGTAAAGTTAAAGTCCCCCATAACAATTACCCTATTACTTTCACTCCTGTCCAGGATTGACTTTGCAATCCTTTCCTCTACCTCTCTAGAACTTTTAGGAGGTCTATAAAAGACTCCCAACAGGGTGACCTCTCCTCTCCTGTTTCTAATCTCAGCCCATACTACCTCAACAGACAAGTCCTCATCAAACTTCTTTTCTGTCACTGTGATACAGTCTTTGACTAATAATGCCACTCCTCCCCCACTTCTACCTCCTTCTCTACTCCGACTAAAGCATTTGAACCCCGGAACCTGCAACATCCATTCTTGTCCCTGCTCTACCCAAGTCTCTGAAATGGCCACAACATCGAAGTTCCAGGTACTGGTCCAAGCTGCAAGTTCCTCCCCCTTATTGCGAATACTCCTTGCATTAAAGTATACGCATTTCAAACCATGCCCTACCCCACCCGTACGCTGCTGTGTTTTACAGCTTTCCTCTATGACCCCCTTACTCTCATCCCTCTTAGCACCCCAACTACTTAGGATCCCACCCCCCCCGAATCAGTTTAAAGCCCCCTGCATAGCCTTAGCAAATTTTCCCCCCAAGATATTAGTTCCCCTCTGGTTCAGGTGTAGACCATCTCTCTTGTAGAGGTCCCACCTATCCCAGAATGAGTCCCAATTGTTCAGGAACCTGAACCCCTCCCTCCTGCACCATCCCCGCAGCCACGAGTTCAAACATTCCCTCTCTCTATTCTTCTCTAAACTATCCCTTGGCACAGGCAAGAGTCCAGAGATAACCACTCTGCCAGTTTTGGCCCTAAGCTTCCACCCCAACTCCATAAATTTCTGTTTAATATCCCCTTCCCTCGTCCTTCCTATATCATGTGTCCCTACATGAACTATGACTTGGGGTTGACTCCCCTCTCCCTTAAGAATCTTAAAAACCCGATCTGCGACATCCTGGACCCCAGCCCCTGGGAGGCAACACACCAGCCCTGAGTCACTTTTATTACTATTTACTCTCCTATCTGTCCCTCTAACTATGGAGTCTCCAATTACTAGGCCCAATCTCTTATTCTCCCTACCCACCTGAGCATTCCCAGCAGGCTCACCCCCAGAGACCTGCTCCCTTTGGTCATCTCCAGTTGATTCTTCCTCAACTGTAGCCTCCAAGACAGAAAATTTGTTTTGGAGGGGAACAGCCCCAGTGGATTGTCTACCCGATTGCTTCTTACCCCTCCTCCGAATAGTTACCCAAGAATCACTTTTAGGAGTGACTATCTCTTTGTTACTCCTGCCAATATCCTCCTCAACCTCTCGAATTATCCTGAGTAAATATATGTAAAATCCTGAGTTATATATGTAAAAGTGAAGTAAAGTTTATTTCTTAGTGTCACAAGTAGACTTGCATTAACACTGCAATGAAGTTATTGTGAAAATCCCCTCGTCGCCACAATCCAGCCCCTGTTCGGGTAAACTGAGCGAGCATTTAGCACAGCCAATACATCTAACCAGCATATCTTTTGGACTGTGGGGGGAAACTAGAGCACCTGGAGGAAACCCACACAGACACAGTGAGAACGTGCAGACTCCACACAGACAATGATCCAAGCTGGGAATTAAACCTGGATCCCTGGCGGTATGAGGTAGCAGTACTAACCACAGTGCCACCATGCTGCCCTTATGTGTGTACACTAGCGTGTGTGCGTGTGTTTGTGTGAGCATGTGCCTGTGTGTGCAAGCCTATGTGTATCAGCTTGTGTGCCTGTGGGCATGTGTGCGAACATACGTGTGCATGTGAGTATGTGTGTTCATGCACACATTTGAGTGCACACAAGCATGTGCATATGAGCATGTGAGTGCGTGTGAATGTGCATGTGAGTGTGCGTGCATGTGAGCACGCATCTGAGTGAGCATGTGTGTGTGCATGTGTGCATGTGAGCAGGTGAGTGTATGTGAATATGCATGTGAGCATACATGCATGTATAATGGTTATAATCTGTCAAAGTAAGATTAGGAATTCAACAAGGACGCTGTAAAACATCACGGTATTTCTGCTGGAGCTCTCAAAAGCAGGATTTCTGAGCTGAAAAAAGGGTTGGCCATTGCCATCCTAGGGGTCAGTTTCATTGATATTCCTGCCTTGCCCTCTCCCACAGCCCTCCCCCCTCCACCAGGGGGACTGGTAATCTCTGCTCAGTGTCACACTGAGCATTCACATTGGCAAGAACCAACAACTCCCTTCATCAAAGGCAACATCAAGAACTCTCCACTCATTGAACGCAGCTTGCCTCCTCAGAGACCCATTAATCTCTGACTGAAGTCCCTCAGCCAAAGCCTCTTTACACAGCAGGAGACTGCAGTGTAACAGGAGGAGGCCATTCGGCCCCTTCAGCCTATTCCACCATTTAACTGGATCACAGATAATCTGTATTTTATTCACTTACTGCCTTAGGTAATTAACGTGAAACCTCATCCAACAAAAATCAATCTGATGAGTTGGTGCAGCCACAACAATCTCTCCCTCAATGTCAGTAAAACGAAGCAGATTGTCATCAACTTCAGGAAGCGTGATGGGGGATATGCCCCTGCCCACATCAACGGAGGTGAAGTGGAAATGGTTGGGATCTTCAAGTTTTTAGGTGTCCAGATCACTAACAATCTATCCTGGTTTCCCCCCTCCCCCATGTCGACACTATAGTTAAGAAAGCCCACCAATGCCTCCACTTTCTCAGGAGGCTAAGGAAATTTGGCGTGTCCACTACGACTCTTACCAACTTTTACAGATGCACCACAGAAAGCATTTTTTCTGGTTGTATTACAGCTTGGTGTGGCTCCTGCTCTGCCCAAGACTGCAAGAAATTACAAAGGGTCGTGAATGTAGCCCAATCCATCATGTAAACCAGCCTCCGATCCATTGACTCTGTCTACACTTCCCACTGCCTCGGAAAAACAGCCAGCGTAATTAAGGACCCCACACAACCTGGACATTCTCTCTTCCACCTTCTTCCATCAGAAGAAGATACAAAAGTTGAGTTCACGTTAACAACTGATTCAAAAACAGCTTCTTCTCTGCTGCCATCAGACTTTTGAATGGACCTACCTCAAATTAAGTTGATCATTAATTATGGCTACGTTCTGCATTCTCTCCTTTCCTTCTCAATGAATACTATGCTTTGTATAGTGTGCAAGAAACAATACTTTACACTGTAACCCAATACAAATTAAAGTTTATTTATTAGTCACAAATAAGGCTTACATTAACATTGCAATGAAGCTACTGTGCAATTCCCCTAGTCGCCACATTCCGGCGTCTGTTTGGGTCAATGTACCCAACCAACACATCTGCCAGACTGTGGGAGGAATCCGGGGCACCCAGGGGAAACCCACACAGAAGCAGGGAGAATGTACAAACTCCACACAGACAGCGACCCAACCTGGGAATCGAATCCAGGTCCTTGGCGCTGTGAGACAGCAGTGCGAACCACTGAGCCACTATGCTGATAATAAATCAAATCAAATCAAGTCAAATTTTGAACTGATTCCTGCCCCAGATTTTCCTTTAGACAGAGGGGAGCAGAGGTTCCTAGACATCCATCCTCCTTTGTGAAAGGAAATGTTTCCTGGCTTCACCCCTAACCTGAAGGTTAAGTTTGCTAATATCTCGCTACGCATCTCAGTGTCTCCCACAGGGAATATAAAAGACTAGTACAGACTACTTGGGCTGAATGGCCTGTTTCTGTGCTGTACGTTCTGAGTAATTGTGAGTAATTCTCTGTCGACATTGCTGAACCTGGCACACAAACACATGATGAGCTGCAGATGGAGTCAGGCCAGGACATGAGCAACAGTCCCGCTAGAACTCTCAGAAAAACATCAAGTAACGTGTACTCTGAATGAATAATTCAAAAATAAATCTCAAGTGATGAGGTGTGCGATTTTCGTCCAGCATTGACTGACCTCCAATTAAAGCCCTTAGCTGCAGCCAGTCAGACACTTTGTTAAAAGCTCTCTTCATACTTGGACAAATGTAGCAGATAGCTTTTCCTTTTCTTCGCTATTAATGATCCTTTCTCTGCCTTGAACTGTGATCTTCCTCAATAACAGTGTAACAGCCATTCTGGCCCAATCATACAAGAATCACAGGGCTGTTACAGTATAGGAGATGGCCATTTGGCCCATGTCTGCACTAGCCCCCCCCGAATGAGTAGGGTGTAGAGAACTTTACGCAAGATAGGTCCATTCAAAGTCTGACAGCAGCAAGGAAGAAGTTGTTCTTGAGTCAGTTGGTATATGACCTCAGACTTTTATATCTTTTTTTCTGATAGAAGAAGGGGGAAGAGAGAACATGGGATCCTTAATTATGCTGGCTGCTTTGCCGAGACAGTGTGAAGTATAGATAGAGTCAATAGATGGGAGGTTGTGCTATATTCACGACCTTTCCAGGTTCATTTTATCTTAAATCTTGCCCCTGGATCTCTATCCTTCTACCAATGGGAACAGTTTCCTCCATCTATGCTGCTGAGGCCCCTCATGAGTTTGAAAGCTTCTATCAAATCTCCCCTTCTTTCCCCAAGGAAAAAAAATCACAACTTGTCCAATCAATCGTCATAACAAGTTTCTATTCCCTGCACTCAAATCTTTCTCAAAAACCTTGTCTGTATTCTCTCCACTGCATTCATATTCTCTCTATAGTGTGGTGCCCAGATATGTACGCAATACTCCAGCTGAGATCTAACTAGTGTTGTAAGTTCATTGTAACCTCCTGTAGTGTAAGTTCTCATTAATAAAGTCTAGGAAACTGTATGCTTTATTCACAATTCTCTCCACTTGTCCTGCTACCTTTATGATCTAGAATCATACAGTGCAGAGGAGGCCATTCAGTTCATTGAGTGCGCACCAATCAATCCCAGCCAGGCCGTAGCCCCATAACACCATGCATTTACCTTGCTAATCCCCAATACCAAGGGGCAATTTAGCAAAACCAATCAACCTAACCCACACGTCTTTGGACTGTGGGAGAAAATCAGAGTACCCTGAGGAAACCCATGCAGATACAGGGAGAACATACAAACTCCAAACAGACAGTGACCCAAGGTGGGAATTGAACTCAGGTCCCTGGCGCTGTGAGACAGCAAATGTTAATCATTGTGTCACTGTGCCATCCCTGAACTATGAACATATATACCCAGGTCCCTCTGCTCCTGCATTCCCTTTGGAGTCATACCCTTTGCCTCATACTTTCTCTCCTCTTCCTTCCAAAATGTATTATCTCGCATTTCTTTGTATCGAACTTCATTAAGTATTCATCTAATATTCCAGCCTGTCCTCTGCCTCCATGTGTCAATTCCACCAACTAGTCGATGTCTTTTGGAAGTTCTACAGCTTTCTCACTTGTTGACGGTCTATAGACTCTACCAAACAGTGTTCTTGCACCCTTTTTGTTCCTTAGCTCTGGCCAAATCGACCCTATCCTTGAAAGCTCTGGAAGGCCCTCTTTCTCCAACACTGCAATGCTCTCCTCAATCCACCTCTCCCCGCTTTTCAGTAACTTAACTTTCCTGAACATCTCATACCCAGGAATATTTCACATCCAGTCCTGCCCTTTCTTGAGCCAACCACAACATTATAATTCCACTTGGCAACCTACACTGCAACTCATTAATCTTCTTAATGACACTCCGTCTATCCATATGCATGCGCATTAACCCTGATTTAGATTCTATTGCTTTCTTCCCTACTCTGACTCCCCCTATTAATTTATTATTCTCTATTCAAGTACTATCTGCCTCTCCCAGTCTCCTGTGCACTTTGCTATTTCTCTACACTCCTGCTGGGTTGTCCAGGATATGGAAAGCATGCTGGAATTCCCATGTTGCACATTGCTGTGTACTTGGAGACATGGCACTTTAGGTAAAAATCAATGGAACTTTATTTGAGGTGTGTGATTTTTTTTAAGTTTATGTTTATTTATTAGGGTCACAAGTCGGCTTACATTCACACTGTGATGAAATTACTGTGAAAATTCCTGAGTCACCACAATCCGGTGCCTGTTTGGGTACAACGAGGGAGAATTCAGCATGACCAACGTACATAACCAGCACATCTTTCGGGTTGTGGGAGAAACCAGAACACCCGGAGGAAACCCATGCAGACACGGGGAGAACGTGCTGACTTCGCACAGACCTGAGCCAGGAATCGAACCCAGGTCCTTGGTGCTGTGAGGCAGCCGTGCTAACCACTGTGCCACCGTGCCACCCCACCTGTACCATGGCTGATGTTTCTCTCTCTGTTTCCTGCTCTACACCTTGTGACATTCCTCCCATTTGCATATATTATAACATTACTACAGTGCCGCACAGTTAGCAATACAAACAAATACAAATACACAACATTTCTTTCCCCTTTAATCCAAACGTCCCAAAACAGTTAAATATGAACAACGGTCTATGGGTCAGTCAGTCACTATTAATAAGTCTCTCGCTCTTGCAAACAACTGACGGCAAACCTCTGACATCTTCATCTACCCACTCACATCTTCAGTGGTTGCTTTAACTGGCACTGGTGTGGGAACTAGAGGTTGACTCTGCTTCTGAACAGAGGGTGAGATATTGACATCCTCAGCAATGTCTGGTGGTGTGGGGCTTGTAGGAAAATGCTACTCATAGAATCTCTATAGTGCAGGAGGAGGTCATTCAGCCTATTGAGTCTGCACCGACCACAATCCCATCAGATCTTATCCCTATAACTCCGTGCATTTACCCTGCTAGTCTGCCTGAGGGGCAATTTAGCATGGCCAACCACCTAATCTGCACATCTTTGAGAGGAAACTGGAGCACACGGAGAAAACTCACACAGACACAGAGAGAACGTGTCAAACTCCACACAGACAGTCACCCGAGGCCAGAATTGAACCTGGATCCCTGGCGCTGTGAGGCAGCAATGCTAACCCACTGTGCATTGTGCCGCCTGTTCCGGTAACCAGGTAAGTCTGAACCTGAATTTTCACCAGTCGTGGTGGAGCTTGTCTTCCAGACAATAACTGGTCTGCGTATGTCCTCCAGTTAATGTCATCTCTGTCCAGACAGTGTAAGACACAGAGCCAGTATGTGCAAGCACTACAGCAGGAATCCAGTTCTCCCCTCTAGATAGTTCTGAGCCGAAACTCTTTGTCCTTGATGGAAAACTCTGTGTTTCACCTTGCTTTCTCACTGCTCCACTTGTGCTTGTTATTGCTGTCACACAACGTCCTTCAGTTTTGGAGGTTTGAAAAGATAAAATGAGGAATGCAGCTGTCTTTTGATCGTGAGTAAGGCAGGAAAGGGAAGGTCTTTGTCATGTTATTTTGGGAGACTATCAAGAATTTGTCAAGGCTTTTGTTAAGCGAACCTCATTTTTTGGTTGCTTTCAAAGTATGTTTCATGGTGTTCTGATAATCCAAGAGTAACAGGGTAATACAGAATGGAAGCAATATGTTAAATGTCATCTTCTTATACAAAGTTTTCAAACTCCTGCAAGATAAACTGAGTTCTGTTGTTGCTTCACTGTTCAGGAAATGCTCCCTAAATCTCCCCCTTGTCTCGATGTTACGTCTTTGATCCAGTTTTTGGGTCAGTTGTGTCAATATCCCCTCTTCAACTCGGTGCCAATTTTTGTCTCTTAACACTCCTATGTGTGGGACATTAACAGGTGCTACATAAATGTGAGTTGTTGTTGAATTTCCATAATGCCCTTTTATCTCATTTGAAAACATCCTAGTTCTTCACAATTAATTAAGCGCAACAATTGGTACGTCGCTACATGTGGAGGCCATTGTGTACACAGCAAGATCCCACAATGTGCAGCATGGTGGCACAATAGTTAGCATTGCTGCCTCACAATGCCAGGGAGCTGGGTTCGATTCCTACCTTGGGTGACCGTGTGGGAATGGAGTTGAAAAACAGTGAAGTTATGTTGCAGCTGTCCAAGGTGCTGATGTGACCACACCTGGAGAATGTTGTACAGTTTTGATCTCCATATTTGAGAAAGGATATACTGGCACTGGAGGGGGTGCAGAGGAGATTCACTAAGTTGATTCCAGAGTTGAGAGGGTTGGCTTATGAGAGACTGAATAGACTAGGGCTATACTCATTGGAATTCAGAAGTATGAGGAAAGATCTTATAGAAACATATAAGATTATGAAGTGAAGAGATAAGATAGAAGCAGAGAAATTGTGAAACTAGAAATAGGGGGGCACGGCCTCAAAATAAGGGAGGGGGTTCGCAGACAGCAGATTTAGAACTGGGATGAGGAGGAACTTCTTCACCCAAAGGGTTGTGAATCTGTGGAATTCGCTAATTAGTGAAGTAGTTGAGGCTACTCATTGAATGTTTTTAAGGCAAAGACAGATAGATTTTTGAACAGTAAAGGAATTATGGGTTATGGTGAACAAACGGGTAAGTGGAGCTGAGTCCACAAAAAGATCTGCTATGACCTTATTGAGTGGCGGAGCAGGCTCAGGGAGCCAGATGGCCTACTCCTGCTCCTAGTTCTTATGTCTGTGTGAGTTTCCTCCGGGTGCTACAGTTTCCTCCCACAGTCCGAAAGTCGTGCTGGTTAGGTGCATTGGACTTGCTAAATTCTCCCTCAGTGTATCCGAACAGGTGTCAGAGTGTGGCAACTAGGAGAATTTTCACAGTAACTTCACTGCAGCGTTAATGTAAGCCTACTTGTGACACTAATAAATAATGTTTAAACTTTAGATGCATGGACAGTGATTGGATCCCTCGTGCTGTCTCTTGAGGAGGAAATCCTCCCAGCCACTTTCCACTACAATGATCTCATTAGCATTCAAACACTAAAACACAACGCTAACCAGACAAGAGAAGGGATAAAAAAAACAATAAACCAAAAAAAAAACGACAAGGAACTTACATTCTTACACAGCTTGTTGATAGCGAGCCTTGCTCTTTTACAGATGCTGCACATGAGGTAATTATACTTCATAATATTATTGGAGCCCATTATTATTCCAGCGACACAGAGGCAGTATAAATGTTGAGTGCTGAGCTCCCTGTGAAAATGTTACACAGCTACCAATTATTAAACCACCGTCCGCTGTCATTAGCATATGATTTATCATGGAGCCACCAATGCTCCTGGCAGCCTCCTGGATTTACCACTTGTGATTCTTTCCCGGGCTTACGTTGACCTTGACTGTTACAATAGTCAGAGACGGTGAGGAGCGGGTTCAGCAAACAACAATAACTTATATTCAGACACCATCTTTGATGCAATACAGCAAGGGGAGTTCGTATTTGGAAGGGTGCATGGAATAAACTGATGCATTGCGCAAGGTTCGTTGCATTAATATTTGGAGATCTGGGCGAGGGAACCAAAACTTTCTGATTTTTGTTTGATTTGATTTATTATTGCCACATGTATTAGTATACAGTGAAAAGTACTGTTTCTTGCGTGCTCTGCAGACAAAGCATAACATTCATAGAGAAGGAAATAAGAGAGTGCAGAATGTAATGTTATAGTCATAGTTAGGGTGCAGAGGAAGATCAACTTAATGCAAGGTAACTCCATTCAAAACTCTGAAAGCAGCAGGGAAGAAGCTGTTCTTGAGTTGATTGATACATGGCCTTAGACTTTTGTATTTTTTTCCCAAAGGAAGGAGATGGAAGAGAAAATATCCAGCGTCCTTAATTATGCTGGTTGCTTTGCCGAGGAAGTGGGAAGTGTAGACAGAGTCAATGGATGAGAGACTGGTTTGCGTGATAGATTGGGCTACATTCATGACCTTCTGTAGTTCCTTGTGGTCTTGGGCAGAGCAGGAACCATACCAACCTGTGATACAACCAGAAAGAATGCTTTCTATGGTGCATCTGTAAAAGTTAGTGAGAATTGCAGCTGACATACCAAGTTTCCTTAGCCTCCTGAGAAAGTAGAGGCGTTGGTGGGGCTTTCTTAACTATAGTGTTGGCATGGAAGGACCAGAACAGGTTGTTGGTGATCCGGACACCTAAAAACTTGACGCTCTCGACCGTTTCTATTTCGTCCCCATTGATGTAGATAGGGGCATGTTGTCCTTTACGTTCCTGATGTTGATGAAAATCTCCTTCATTTTGTTGATATTGAGGGAAAGATTATTGTTACCGCACCAGTTCACCAGATTCTCTATCTTATTCCTGTATTCTGTCTCGTCATTGTTTGAGATCTGACCCTCTATGGTGGTGCCGTTGGCAAACTTGAAAATTGAATTGATTTCAAAAGAGCTAACCTTTTGAGTTCAGATGACCCTTTGTCAAAACTTTGACATTTTCCAGTATTTTCTCTTTTGGTTTCAGATTCCAGCATCCACAGTAATTTGCTTTGATCCAGAGAATAAACAGATCTTTTTCCGATTGGCAGCAGTGACCAGTGGGGTACCTCAGAGATCAGTACTGGGTGCACACCCCCCAGCTTTTCACAATCTATATTAATGAGTTAGATAAGGAAAATAAATGTAACATCTCCAAATCTGCAGATGACACAAAGCTGGGTGGGATGGTGAGCTGTGAGGAGAACGCAGAGGTGTTTCAGTGTGCTTTGGGAGAAACATCATGATGGTTGGATGAAGCTCTGGGTAGGTGTTGCGCCCCGTCTCTCCTGAAGAACAGAAGATCAGACGGTGCAAGATAATTGGGACAGTCCACAGCACCATTTCAACCAGGTCATCACACTGGATGGTCAGCAACAGGGAGAAAGAAACTTTTTTTTCTACTTTTGGGATGTGGGCATTGCTGGCTCAGCATTTACTGCCCATCCCTAACTGCCACTTGAGAAGGTGAAGGTGGGCTGCCTCCTTGAACCGCTTCAGTCTCCTGTTATGTAGGTACATCCACAGGGCTGTTAGGGAGGGAATTCCAAGATTTTGACCCAGAGACAGTAAAGGAACGACGATTTATTTCCAAGTCAGGGTGGTGAGTGACTTGGAGGAAATTGTATTTATATAGCACCTCTCACAACCTTAGGACTCGAATGAGGTGATGGCCTAGTGGTATTATCGCTCAACTATTAATCCAGAAACTCAACTAATGTTCTGGGGATCCGGGTTCAAATCCTGCCACATCAGATGGTGGAATTTGAATTCAATAAAAGATATTTAGAGTTAAGAATCTACTGATGACCATGAAACGATTGTCAGAAAAACCCATCTGGTTCACTAATGTCCTTTAGGGAAGGAAATCTGCCATCCTTACCTGCTCTAGCCTTTATGTGACTCCACAAATTAATAAAAAAAAACAATGATTCACAGCGATTGAAAGCTTTATGAAGCATAATGATTGTTGTTGAGTCAAAGGCAGGGCAGCCAATTTCACATAGCAAGATCCTACAAACAGCAGCGCAATAACAAGCAGCTATAGTGTCCAAAGATGTGTGGGTCAGGTGGATTGGCCATACCAAATTGCCCCTTAGTGTCAGAGGAACTAGGCTAAGTACAAGAGGTTATGAGGACAGGATGGAATTGTTGTGGGTGCAGACTCAATGGGCCAAATGGCCTCCTTCTATACTGCAGGATTCTGACTGTGTCAAGTGAAGTCAGTTGAGACACAAGAACTGCTTAAGACACCAGGGAGAATCTCCTGCTCTCTTTCCAAGTTGTGCCCTGACCTGAAAAAAGCAGGTGTGGTCTCAACTTAACATCCCAGGTGAACGGCGCAGTGCTCCCTCCAACCTGATAATGGGCCTGTCCACCTGGATCACGGGCTCAGGAAGTGGGACTTAAATCCATAACCTTCTGAGTCACAACTCAGAACTTCAAAGGAAATGAGAAAATGGTGGAAATGATGGAAATTGGAATGGCAAGGTGGCACAGTGGTTAGCACTCTGCCTCACAATTCCAGGGACCCGGGTTCGATTCCCAGCTTGGGTCACTGTCTGTGTGGAGTTTGCATGCTCTCCCCGTGTCTGCGTGGGTTTCCCCCGGGTGCTCCAGTTTCCTCTCACAGTCCAAAGATGTGCGGGTTAGGTTGATTGGCCATGCTACATTGCCCCTTAAACTCCCAAATGTGTTGGTTAGGGGGATTAGCAGGGTAAATACGTGAGGTTATGGGGATGGGGACTGGGTGGGATTGCTGTCAGTGCAGACTCGATAGGTTGAATGGCCTCCTTCTGCACTGTAGGGATTTTATGAATCTATGATTCTTTTCCATGAAAATAGAGGGAGAGAGAGCGAGAGAGAGAGTGACAGAGAGAGAGAGATAAAGGGAGAAACATAAAGGGAGAAGATGAAAGAACACTAAACCTGAATGAGAAAACTGGGATAAACTTATAACGGATTATTTTTCCTTCAAATGTTACCCATTGAGTGCTTGGTGTGCTTAGACTATTTCCTGACTCAGGTTTATATTACAGCACCTAGTATAGGTGTCAGGGCCACAAGCCTTCAAAACATCATACCAGACTTGATCTCGGCATGAACAGAACATAAGAGGGGTTAAAAAGAAAGAAAGCAGTTGGCAATGCTGTCATGTGCCATATCTTCCATCCCCCACTCTCCTCAGGAGCCTTTTTTGTTGCCTTTTATGCTCCAGTAGAATACAATACTCTCATCTAAATTGGATCATATTATAAAATATTCAATATGTAATTTGTTTTATCGCTGTTGCTGGTGGCTCGAAGATTTATTGCTCTGGAACAACATTGCTATTTCTTGCTGTAGATATGAATTAATGTATTATTGACCAACGCAGTGGGTTGTAACTGAGGGCAGTGGTGGGGCCCTCTGAACTGGCGGTTGTTGTTTGACAATGGGCACAAGGTCACCCATCACCGCTCAGGAGGTGGCCCTGCGGGATTGCACATTAGGGTCTCGTACCTGCCGCAAATAAAATAAAACCAGCTATCTGAGAAAATGGCATTACAAATTAATACCTGCCATCAGAAACCATTAGCCACTGAGTGTCTCAGCTAAATTGGACAGTCCACTTTGTTTAAAAACAGCACACACACCACAAGGCATCACAAGGACAAGGCAATCAAGCTCACATTGTTTCTTAATGGCTCTAACCTGCTCCATGAATTGTTGAGGGGTGAATGAATGTGTCCCCAATCGTTTTATTTCCTCACAGCCTCCAAAGGTGCTTTTAGAAACATAGAAGCTAGAAGCAGGATTACGATTCTCACCAACCTTCACAGACACACCATAGAAAGTATTCTTTCTGGTTGTATCACAGCTTGGTATAGCTCCTGCTCTGCCCAAGATTGCAAGGAACTACAAATGGTCATGAATGTAGCCCAATCCATCACTCAAACCAGTTTCCCATCCACTGACACTGTTCACATTTCCTGCTGCCTTGGAAAAGCAGCCAACATAATTAAGGACCCCGCGCACTCCGGACATTCTGTCTTCCACCTTCTTCTGTAGGTCCAAACGTCTGAGGTCAACTGACTCCAGGGAAGCAGCTTCTTGTTTGTTGCCGTCAGGCTTTTGAATGGACCTATCTTATATAAAGATAGGTGATCTTTCTCTACACCCTAGTCATGACTGTAGCATTACATTCTGCACTCTCTCCTTTCTTTCTCTATGAACAGTATGTTTTTCTTTATAGCATGCAAGAAACAATATTTTTCATTGTATCGCAATAAATATGATAATAATAAATCAAATCAAATGAAAAGGGGTGGGCCATTGGATCCTTCGAGCCTGCTCTGCTACTTATTTGATAATAGCTGATGGTCAAATTCAATATTCTGATTCCTCCTCACCAATCCCGCCTCCCCCTATCCCTTGATCCCTTTAGCTCCAAGAGCTTTATCAAATTTCTTCTTTTGTGACTTCCCTGCTCGCCCTAGAGGTTGAATTTGTGGCTCAGAACCCTGCCCAGGCAATGTTAGTTCTGAAGTGTTTTCCTCTGCTAGCCAGGTGAGAGGATATCTACTGAAAAAAAGAAGCATAGCCCTGTCTTAACACTGAATCCTGAAGCAAGGGCCTAATGTTGCTGCCCAGGTTCATAAGCACCTCAAGCCCGACCTCAACCCCACAGACCTTCATTGGCTCTCAGACAGGAAATGCCTCTATTTTCAAATTCTCACCTTCGTTGCCAAATCCCCACATTTTGATTTGATTTATTATGGCCACATGTATTAGCATACAGTGAAAAGTATTGTTTCTTGCGCGCTATACGGACAAACCATACTATTCATAGAGAAGGAAAAAGTGTTATAGTGTTACAGTCATAGCCAGGGTGTAGGGAACTTAATGCAAGGTAAGTTCATTCAAAAGTCTGACAGCAGCAGGGAAGAAGCTGTTCTTGAGTTGGTTGGTACGTGACCTCAGACTTTTGTATCATTTTCCCGACGGAAGAAGGTAGAAGAGAGAATGTCCGGGGTGCGTGGGATCCTTAATTATGCTGGCTGCTTTGCTGAGGCAGCAGGAAGTGTAGGCAGAATCACTGGATGGGAGGCTAGTTTGTGTGATGGATTGGGCTACATTCACAACCTTTTGTAGTTCTTTGTGGATTTGGGCAGAGCAGGAGCCATGCCAAGCTGTGATACAATCAGAAAGAATGCTTTCTATAGTACATTTTTAAAAAAAATTAGTGAGAGTCATAGCTAAATTTCCTTCATCTTCTTCCTCTTAGGACAGTTTGCAAACTGTTTAATCTTTGCCACCCCAACAATCCTGCAAGATCTCTGCGCTCATCTAATTATGGACTCTTTTGGGCATCTCTTGATTTGAATAGTTCTGTTATTGGTGGCTGTGCCTTCAGTTGCCAGGACCCTAAGCTCCAGAATTCACTCCCTACACTTCCGACCCTCACTTCCCACGTTTAAGAGGCTCCTTTAAACCTACCTCTTTGACCAGGCTCTCTGCCCCTTGCCCATATCCCATCTTTAGTGGCTGTGTCAAATTTTGTTTTATAATGCTTCACTCTGGGATGTTTTAATACATTAAATGTGCAATATAAATACAAGTTACATTTGTTCGTTTTATCTATAAAATCCCTACAGTGCAAAAGAAGGCCATTTGGCCCATTGAGTCTGCATCGACCACAATCCTACCCAGGTTCTATTCCTGCAATGCCACACATACACCCCCCTAATCCCTATGACACTGTGGGGCAATTTAGAATGGCCAATCAATCTAACTTGCACATCTTTGAACTATGGTAGGAAACTGGAGGAAACCCATGGAGATATGGGGAGAACATGCAAACTTCACACAGTCAGTGACCTAAGACCAGAATTGAACCTGGGTCCCTGGAACTGTGAGTCAGCAACACTAATCACTGTGCTTTGTTGTGATCTTTTGGAGGCGGTGGGAAGTTGACAATGGGATGGATGGCAGGGATGGGGGAGAGAAAGAGAGAGAGAAAGAGATTGTCTTCATGCATGGAGCGAGAATAGTTTTACTGAGGAAAAAAGAAAATTACTGCAGATACTGAAATCTAAAACCAAAAGGGAAAACATTGGCAAATTTCAGCAGGTCTGGCAATATCTGTAAGGAGAGAAAAGAGCTGATGTTTCAAGTTCAGATGATCCTTTGTCAAAGCCAAAAACTCAAAAAATCAGCTCTTTTCTCTCCTTACATCTGCTGCCAGACCTGCTAAGATTTTCCAGCGTTTTCTCTTTTGGTAATAGTTTTGCAGAACTATGGCAAGGATGAAATCTCCTGCAGTAGTGATGTGTGACAGCGATGACACTGATGTAAAGTGGGTTCTGCATTGGTCTTTGGTGCTGAGCTGGATAGATTGTAAAAGGCCATATAATTGCATACTGTTTTTGAAGAAACAGATGAATTGAGCCCTGGTAATATACTTGACCCAAAATCACAAACTGCTGAAGGAACTCAGGCTCAGAAAAGAGTAGGTGAACAAACTGTCTGCATTTAATAGCTTTGTACTGGTGACAATGAATGTACAGGACAGACTGTTTCTGAATGAGGGCGTCAATAAATTCAAAGGGACAGTTCTACAAAGACAAGGAAATTTTCCAAGGACTATGGGAGTGTTTCAAACTTTGTGACCATCCAGGTGGACTGTAGTGAGCACCGCCAAATTCTCCTTCCCCATTCACTACACTTTCCCTGGAAAAGATCAGGGTTTGGGAGATGGGCAACTCTGACAAATACTGAGTATGTTGCAGAGCACAGGCAGACTTAGGGGAGAGAAACTGCTCAAAAACCTTAAATATGGACAGCACGGTGGCACAGTGATTAGTACTGCTGCATCACAGCGCCAGGGACCCGAGTTTGATTCTGGCCTTAGGTGACTGTCTGTGTGGAGTCTGCATGTTCTCCCATGTCTGTATGGGTTTCCTGTGGGGGAGGGGGTGCTCCAGTTTCCCCCAAACTCCAAAGATTTGATTTGATTTGATTTATTATTGTCACATGTATCACTATACAGTGAAAAGTATTGTTTTCTTGCATGCTATATAGACAAAGCATACTGTTCATAGAGAAGGAAAGAAGAGTGCAGAACATAGTATTACAGTCATCACTAGGGTGTAGAGAAAGATCAACTTTATGCAAGATAGGTCCATTCAAAAGTCTGACGGTAGCAGGGAAGAAGCTGTTCTTGAGTTGGTTGATATGGGACCTCAGACTTTTATATCTTTTTCCCGATGGAAGAAAGTGGAAGAGAGAATGTCCGAGGTGCGTTGGGTCCTTGATTATGCTGGCTGCTTTTCTGAGGTAGCAGGAAATGTAGTTTAGAGTCAATGGATAGAAAGCTGGTTTGCATGATGGATTAGGCTTCATTCACAATCTTTCGTAGTTCCTTGTTGTTTTAGATGGATTGGCCGTGCTAAATTACCCTTTAATGTCCAAAGATGAGTAGATTAGAGGAATTAGCAGGATAAATATATGGGGTTACGGGGATAAGGACCTGAGTAAGATGCTTTATCAGAGAGTCGGTGCAGATTCTGACATTGAATCTGACATAGATCTAATGGGCTGAATGGCTTCCTTCTGCACTGTAAGGATTCTATAATTAAATATTGAATTGGGGTATACTGGACAGAATGTTAATGAAGAAATGTCCAAAAAGAATGTCCCCAAGTATTTGATTAGGGAAGACTACCTTTGCCCATATAATCAGTTCCAACTGTAGAGGAAAACATACCTCCTATGTGACTGCTTGTTCCCCCACTCGAATTTATTAACAAGTGTTTATTCAAGTCCTTCACTGCGTTAGTTGAGTTAATCAACAGCAACTGGTATTCATATCATGTCTTTAACTTCATAAACATCTTGGTCTATATAAAACCAGGTGCTGATAAAACCTGACATAAAGCTACAGATGGAGATCTGAAGGGCTCTGACCAACAGTTAGGTAATCAAGAGGTAGATTTAAGGAGTGTCCTAAAGGGGGAAAGTGAGGCAACCAGATTATTCTCACAGGCAACTAATTCCACACATCCACCATTCCCTGCGACTAGTCGTTAACATCTAAACTTAAATCTGAAATATAGATGCAGCTGAGATATTTCCCTGGTTGGGGGAAATCTGGAAGCAGAGGAGTCAATTTCATAATAAGGACTGAGATCGGGAGAATCTTTTCTCATTCACAGGGTTGGGAACCTTTGGAATATTTTACCCAAGAAGCTCAATCATTGGATGGGATTTTCCGGCCATGTTTGTCCCAAGGCTGGAAAATCCCTCCCGAGGTCAACAGATTTTTTTGTACGATTTGTGCCCATGGTGGGTAGGACAAGAAAATCTGCCCATTGAGTATGTTTAAAGGAGAGATTGACTGATTTCTGATTGTCAATGGTGTAATAGGATCTGGGGATAGAGTGGGAAGAATGCATTGAAGTGGTTGATCTACCATGATCATGTTGAATGGCAGAGCAGGCAGAAAGGCCTAGTTTATTTTATTTTATCTATTAGTCATAAGTAGGCTTATATTAACACTACAGTGAAGTTACTGTGAAATACTCTAATCGCCACACTTTAACACCTGTTTGGGTACACTAAAAGTCAATTTAGCGTGGCGAATGCATCTAACCTGCACACTTTGGGTTGTGAGAGAAAACCGGAGAACCGGAGGAAACCCACACAGACATGGGGAGAATGTGCAAACTCCACACAGACTCTGACCCCAAGCCAGAAACTGAACTTGGGCACTGTGAGGCAGCAGTGCTAACCACTGTGTCACCGTGCCACCCTAGTCCCTATTCCTAATCCTACTCCCGATGCCTATTCCTGCTCCCTACGTTTCTCGGTAGTCTTTTCATCCTCTCTACTATCGGATTTGAGGCAATGGTTTCTTATGGAATCTCTGACTGTGTTTAACACATTGATGCTTAGTTTGTTGATGTTGTTGAATGAATCAATCCATCCATCATCGAGTTGGGGGAACTGAGAGCAAAACCACCAGATTTGATTTGTTGCCTGAGGCATAAACAGGTGAAAGGAATCAAACTGGGGCACTTACGGCTAATTTGATTGCCAACTCAATCTGGGTGTATTGCTGGGGGGCGAGGGGGGGGGGGGGATCATCACGTGACCTCCTACCTCAAACCGCCCCATTATTGGTCCATGCCTGAGGCACACAGTCTCCATCCAGCCAACTGGAAAGAGAGCAAACTCTTTCCTGTCCAATTGGGTCACTGTTGACTTGTAAGTCAAGCTGCCTCTTTCAAAAATAATCATCATTCTTACAACTGATAACTGAACCTTCAAAAAAAATGAAAAAAAAAATACATGATTTTATTTTACAGCCCCTGCTATTTTTCTCCTGGGTTTTGGAGGTTAGTCTTCAGATCCCTGAAGCTTCAGAACAATGCTGGAAAGGGCACAATCTGCAGCCAATTCTCCTTCACATACAGAAATCAAAGATGGAGCAGTGACCTCTACACGTTAGACACTCTAAGAAGATAAATCCTTGATTCCCCATGAGTCTGGGCAGATAGATTTTGGTGCATGTTCCTGACTGAGTGGCAGCTGTCAGATGAGGTACAAGTCGACGATAGCCAAATGTCTCCTGGCACAAGCTTATTTATTAGTGTCACAAGTAGGCTTACATTATTATACTTCTCCACATCTTTATTATATTTCTACACCCTATCTATGACTATAACATTCTGTACTCTCTCATTTCCTTCTCTATGAATAGTATACTTTGTCTAGCACACAAGAAACAATATTTTCACTGCATGCTAATACATGTGACAATAATAAATCAAATCAAATCAAATCAAAAATTAACATTGCAATGGAATTACTGTGATAGTCTTCTTGTCACGCCACACTCTGGCACCTGATCGCATATACTGAGGGAGAATTTAGCTTGACCAGTGCACGTCTTTCGGATTGTGGAAGGAAACCAGAACATCTGGAGTAAACCCACACAGACATGGGGAGAATGTGCAGACTCCATATGGACAGTGACCCAAGCCAGGGATCGAACTGGAGTCCCTGGCATTGTGAGGCTGCAGTGCCTACCACTTTGCCACCGTGCTGCTGGTAAAGCAGTATAACTACAGTCTCAAAGTGGGCCGAATGGCCACTTGCTCTGTTATAAAATTCTGCAATACACTGCAGTTTCTTGCTAACTTTCATCTCCTCCTCTCCTGAAGTGGCTGACTATTGATGGACTATCAGTTCCATTGGTACCAATTCCACATTGCCCAATGTGGCAGAGGGGGGAATGAAAAGTGACAGGGAGGAAAGGGAAGACGGAGGGAGGGAAGAGGAGAGGAAGCAAGGGAGAGGGGGAAGGAAAGAAGGTTACCACAACCCAAATGTTTCTATTTGTATTAAGTGAAAATTCTAGTAGGGAGTGGTTTATAGTGGTCTTTTGTTTGACTTTCCTCTGAAATATAGAAGAAAGATTTGCATTTATATAGCATTTTCTCCACTATTAGACATCTCAAACTGATCTTCAGCCAATGAAGTACGTTTTGAATTGTGCTCAGTGTTCCAATGTAAGAAATGAGATAGTCAATTGCTGCGCAGCACGATCCCACAATCAGCAATGTGATAATGAACACATTGGTTCCAAAGATAAATACTGGCCCGATCACCTCTCTGTTCTCTCCTCTCTCTCGAAGGAATCATTAACACCCACCTGAGCAGGCAAATGGGGCATTGTTTCCATGTCTCTGCTGAGAGACAGCACCTATGGGAATGCAGCACTCCCTCGGTGCTGCACTGGAAGATCTGCGGAGTTGAAGGGAGAGACCTTACTGCTTTGTGGAGCTGGCTCCAGCCGTCTGCAATCTATTAGCTGCAACTTCAGTCATTGCTTTCATCCGACGATTGTACACTTCTTCAATTATTTAAGGCTGATTTTTATCACTCTCTGCGCATCGCCGCGGGTCACAAGTTCACCAAACACTAGCGGCTAGATCAAAGCACCGTAGATCACAGGAGGAACACTCAACCATCTGTGTTCAGTTGCGGCCCCGTCCAGCTATCTGCGACTGTGCATCTGCCTCTGTGTTGATTTGCACCCTCGATGCTAATGCGACCTCATTAAAGAATAATGCATGCAAATTCAAAGCTGCTCAATAGCCCATCCCACTAACCTCTGACCCCCCCACCAGGTAATAACTGTTCAGTTAATGATAATGAAATGTATCTGGAGTAGAACAGGGTGTGTGTTTCCCTTCCAGCTTGCAACAAGCAGACTGATTACTGCTGTCAGGGAGGGAGTTCTCAAACTGGTTCCCATCAAATCCAAAACATTTCAACTTACATTCATGTCAAGAAGGTTGGAAGTCTTTTTGATGAGGACAACAGGATCACTGGGAAACTCTCTGAACACCACTGAATTCAGGAGTGAATTTCTGCTCAAGATACTGCTCCAATTATATTTTAGTAAAGCTGCGTAAACCCTTTATGAGCTGCACTCTATACGTGTGTGTGTGTATGAATGTGTCTGGGTGAGTGTGTCTGTGTCTGTGTGCTTGTGCATGTGATTGCGTTTGTGTGTATATGTGTGAATGTCTGTATGTGCATGTGTGTCTGTGTGAGTGTGTGTCTGAGTAAGCGAGTGCGTGTGTGTGTGTATTTGAAAGTGAGTGTGTGTCTGTGTCTCTGTGTGTGCTGTGTCTCAATGAGTCTGTGTGTGTGTGTGAGTATGTGTCTGGGTGAGTGTGTGTATGTGCGTGTGTGTGATGAGTGTCAATGAATGAGAGTGTGTATCCGTCTTTAAGTGTTTTACATTCTGAGAGGTGTGAGATTGTTGCCTTTTCCTTGCGGAGCAGGTATGAAACACCACCACCTGCAAATTCCCAGATCCAGAGCCAGGCTTGCCCCAAAGCTGGAAAATCTCACCTGAGATCAATGGGCCTTTGCATGGTCTGTCCCCCTTGCATGCCATGATTCCCCAGAGGGACGGGATGGGAAAACTGCGCTCCCTCCCCCCCCGAGAGTTTTACAGCACAAAAAGACATCCTTCGGCCCATTATGTCTGAATCTATCCATTCTATTCCCCTTTTTCCAGCACTTGGCCTGTGGCCTTGTAGGCTATGATATTTCATTTGGCCCATCAACAGCAAAATGGACTATTATTTAAATATTAGAAAATTGCAAAATGCTGCTGTACAGAGGGACCTGGGTGTCCTTGTGCAAGAATTTCAAGGAGTTGGTTTGCAGGTGCAGCAGGTCATTAAGAAGGCGAATGGATTTTGTTCTTCATTGCTAGAGGAATGAAGTTTAAAAACAGTGAGATTATGTTGCAGCTTTATAAGATGCTGGTGAGGCCACACGTGGAGTACTGTGTACAGTTTTGGTCTCCTTAGTTGAGAAAGGGTATACTGGCACTGGAAGGTGTGCACATGAGATTTATTAGCTAGATTCCGGAGTTGAGAGGGTTGGCTTATGAGGAGAGACTGAGTAAACTAGGACTATACTCACTGGAATTCAGAAGAATGAGAGGTGATCTTACAGAAACAGATAAGATTATGAAGGGAATAGATAAGATAGAAATAGGGAAGTTGATTCCACTGGTGGGTGAAAGTAGAACTTGGGGGCATAGATTCAAAATAAGGGGAAGCCAATTTAGCAGAGTTGAGGAGGAACTTCTTCACACAAAGGGTTGTGAATTTGTGGAATTCCTTGTCCAGTGAAGTAGTTGAGTCTACCTCATTGAATGTTTTTAAGGCAAGAATAGATACATTTTTGAACAGTAAAGCAATTAAGGTTTATGGTGAGCAGGCAGGTGAGTGGAGCTGAGTCCACGAAAAGATCAGCCATGATCTTATTGAATGGTGGATCAGGCTCGAGGGGCTGGATGTGCCAGTTCTTATGTTCTTATGTCTGCATCAATGCTCAGAAGAGCATCTCTTTCATCCCAACCCTTATCCTTTCCCTGAAATGCAGCACATCCATCACAACTGATCTAACTAACCTACACGCTAGAGCCAATTCAGCATGGCTAATCCCCCTAACCTACACACTGGAGCAATTCAGCATGGCTAATCCCCCTAAACCTAACACTAGGGCCAATTCAGCATAGCTAATCCCCCTCACCTACACACTAGGGCCAATTCAGCATAGCTAATCCCCCTCACCTACACACTAGGGCCAATTCAGCATAGCTAATCCCCCTAACCTACACACTGGAGCAATTCAGCATGGTTAATCCTCCTAACCTACATACCGGAGCAATTCAGCATGGTAAATCTCTCTAATCTACACACTAGGGTCAATTCAGCATGGCTAACCCCCTAAGCTACACATCCGGCCAATTCAGCATGGCTAATCCCCCCAACCTACACAAAGGAGCAATTCAGCATGGCTAATCTCCCTTACCTATACACTAGGGGCAATTCAGCATGGCTAATTCCCCCTATTCTACACACTAGGGGCAATTCAGCATGGCTAATCTCCCTAACCTACACACCAGGGGCAATTCAGCATTGCTAATCCCTCTAATTTACACACCAGAGCAATTCAGCACGGCCAATCCAGCTAACCGACATACTAGGGGAACTCAGCATAGCTAATCTACTAAACCAGTATGTCTTTTGGCCTGTAGGTGGAAACAGAGCACCTGGAGGAAACCCATGCAGACATGGGGAGAACATGCAAACTCCACACAGTCACTGAAGGTCAGATTCTAACCTGGGTCACAGTTGTTTCAAGTGCTGGTCTGACCTACATGTGACTCCAGACACAGCAATGGGATTGACTCCGAAGTGTTATCTGAAGTGGCCCTAACAAACCACTCCACGTTACAAAAGAAAGCACTTGAAAACAAAACCAGCCACAGAACCTTCTTTCAGCTGCAAATCCTCCTGTATCCTTTATAACCCATCAGCTGGATGTCTGGCCCATCATTCATGATCCAGCGCTTGCTCTCCCACCCACTTTCAGATTATGGGTTAAAGGAGATAAAGATCGCCATGAAATATATTACATTCATCAATCATAAAAGAAATCTTCCCCACGAAAACAATAAGTGAGAAAGATGCTGGATAGAGACAGAACACAGAGGCTCCGATCTATTGCAATCAGAGGTTAATGTCATCCTGGAGGCGCTTTACTCAAACCAATCCATAACACATCTGACACAAGTTACACCCCACACTCGATGGCTAACAAGGGGATAACTAATTCTGTGCATTTTGGGTGCAGGACTGCATTCCACACTGAGCCTGAGGAAGGACTGCTGCCTTACAGTGCCAGAGACCTGGGTTCGATTCACAGCTCGGGTCATTGTCTGTGCGGAGTCTGCATATTCTCCCTGTATTTCTGTGGGTTTCCTCTGGATGCTCCGGTTTCCTCTCACAGTCCGAAAGACGTGCTGGTTAGAGTGGTTTGGCTATGCTAAATTCCCCCTCAGTGTACCCGAACAGGTGCCAGAGTGTGGCGATGACGGGATTTTCACAATAATTTCATTGCAATGTTAATGTAAGCCTACTTGTGAGTAATAAATAAAAAGGAGGCACAAGGGTTTGGTTTCATTTTCCGTCCCCAGACCTTAACCAAGGCAGAGAGTTGAGTTGGGGATAGAATTTGGTGGTGGTGGTGGGGATGGAGAGAGGGGGAGAGAGGTGTGGGGATTGGGGGGAGGGGAGGGTGGTTGCCACCATCAATGATCCCTCAAAAACTGCAATGCATGTGTAGAATCAGCAATGCACTGTACAGAGAGAGACAAACCAGCAATGCAAATACCAATAACTGGACTGGACAGACAACAACAAAATGAAGGAAGTATTGCTAAGTGCAGGGAGTGAGCGCTGGGTCAGAGTGAGTGCGGGGAGTGAGTGCTTGGTCAAGCTGGGTTTGGTAATTACTCTTGTGAAGTTCAATAGATGTTTCTCTAGACCAATGGACTATATAAATGCAAGTTGTTATAAATATAAATTATCATAAATGTGCACAGAGGAAATGGTCTGTCACAGAATCACCAGGTGGCAGCAACAATAATGAAGAGCACAGCACAGGAGTAGGCCCTTCAGCCCAACAAGCCTGTGGCAACACCTTTCCAAACTAAAGACCTTTTGCCTTTATGTTGTCCATATTCCTGTATTCGCTGCCTATTCAGGTATGTAGGAAATCAAACGGTAGACAGGTAGTGCCAGATTTGTAATTCACAGAAAGAAAAGGAATGGTGTTGGATATGGGATTCAGGGCCTGGTTCATAAATCATTGCCTGCTGAGTCCTGATCTCAATCCAGTGCCCCGCGGAGACGGGGAACATTGTCCAGACATTTCCTCACAGAGGCTTCCCACTCATCCGTTAATGTAAGTGTTTGTTTAGAATCACGGTTATTGCATAGAGGAAGCCATTCACTTCATCAAACTCATGTTGGCTCTTTGCGAGGATAACTCAGCTGGTGCTGCAGCTCAGCCTGTTCTCCGTAGTGCTGCACTTGTTCCTGTTCAGGGAATTATCCAATTGCCTTTTGAAAGTCCCACTGGAATCTTACAGCAGCACACTCTGAGGCAGTGCGTTCCAGAGCCTAACCACTCGCTGCATGAAACAGCTTTCTGCTCTTTCACCCTTGGCTCTTTACTTTAAATCAGTGAACTCTGGTTCTCAGTCTTCCTATCAAAGGGAGTGGTTTCTCCTGATCTACTGTGCTGAGGGTCCTGGTGACCTTGAATACCTCCTCTCGACCTTCTTGTCTCTGAGATGAACAATCTCTCAGCTGGATCTATCCAGCTGACTGAAGCCCCTCATCCCTGGAACATGCTCACAAATCTTTCCTGCCTCCTATTTGGAAGGTGGAAGGTTCATCCAGCAACTTCAAACACAGGGAGCTCTCAATCTTCGTTGGACAGTCAAAGTAGAAGTTTATTTATTAATGTCAAAAGTAAGGCTCACATTAACACTGCAGTGAAGTTTCTATGAAATTCCCCTAGTCACCACACTCTGGCACCTGTTCTGGTCAATGCACCAAACTGGGATGTCTTTCAGAATGTGGGAGGAAACCAGAGCACCTGGAGAAAACCCATGCAGACATGGGGAGAACGTGCAGATTCCATAGATAGTAACTCAAGCCGTGAACAGAACCTGGGTCCTTGGCGCTGTGAAGCAGCAGCGCTAACCACTGTGCTATCCTGCCACCTCATCAGGTGGAGGTTCAGAGAATGTTCTGTCCCCTTCTCACCAACCGGTTAACACTATGCCATCGTGCTGCATTAGCACTGCTGCCTCACAGTGCCAGGGACCCGGGATCAATCCCAGCCTCAGGTAATTGTGTGGAATTTGCATGTTCTCCCCATGTCAGCGTAGGTTTCCTGTGGGTGCTCCAGTTTCCTCCAAAGTGCCAAATGTGTAGGTTAGGTTGATGGTCCCTAGTGTCACGGGGATTAGCAGGGTAAATATGTGGGGTGATGGGGGTAGGAGCTGGGTGGGATTGTTGTTGGTGCAAGCTCAATGGGCTGAATGGCCTCCTTCTGTACTGTATGAATCTATGATTCAATCAGGGCAGTTTACACACACATCCCCAGGTAAGATTCTCCAGAGACATTCAAAGCAAGTTTCACCATGGAAGATGAAAATGCAGAACCTCCCCCCGCCACATGCTCATAAATACAGGATTTAAAGATTATTTATTGGTGTCACAAGGAGGCTTATATTAACATTGCAATGAAGTTAGTGTAAAAATCCCCTAGTCGCCATACTCCAGCACCTGTTTGGGTATACTGAGGAAGAATTTAGCACGGCCAATGCTCCTAACCAGCACGTCTTTCAGACTATGGGAGGAAACCGGAGCATCCAGAAGAAACCCATGCAGACATGGGGAGAATGTGCAGACTCATCACAGACAGTGACCCAAGCCAGGAATCGAACCCAGGTCCCTGGCGCTGGGAGGCAGCAGCGCTAACCACTGTGCTGCCCAAATTGTTCAAATTAAAAGGAAAAAATAAGGGACCAAACCTGCAGCCTGATCGGAATAGCCATCAGGTTATGAGAAATATGGAAATGCACAGTGTGTATAAGCCAGGGTAGAGGTCCCCACAGGGTACAAGTACTTTATTTTCAGTCTCCAGATGTATCCATCAGCTGGAAAAGTGAAGCTACGTATACCTGGGAGGGAGCCGTGCTAGTGATTTACACTAACCCTTTCCACAGAGACCACATAAAGCAGGCCCTTCACTCTGACCTCTGATAGAACTCACTTTTTATTGCAGCCTTAATAATGGAGAAATTAAATCTCAGACACCCTTTTCCCTTAAGGTGCTTCAGTCAATAAATCCTGTTGTCCACTTGCAGCCCTCAGAACCTCGCATTGCGAATTACTGTTGTAACTGACCTAACATAGGTTGCTGCTCTGACAAAAGTTACATTTCAAAATCCTTATCCTCGCTTTCATGTTGCTGTGCAGTCTCTCACCCCTCCCTACATCTTCGATCATAGAGGTTTACAGCATGGAAACAGGCCCTTTGACCCAACTTGTCCATGCCGCCCTTTTGTTTTAAATCCCTAGGCTAGTCCAACTCCACAACTCTCTGCGTTCCTGTTATTTGCATCCCTAATTTACAGCACTCCGCCTGAAATAATTCCTCTGAAGCCGGTTCACCCAATTTAGATTTATTTACATCGTCAGCAACACTCAGATAGACGCGGTGAATGAACCCCGAGCGCCAGTAACCCTGACACAGGCAGTATTCCCTGACCAGACAACCATTGCTGCCTTAATCAGGGAGCTCGTATTCTAAGAGCAATCTTGCTAAAGTCATTGCACCACCACTGATGGCAGTGTCATCAGCTGCCAAGGCTACAAGCTCTACAATTCCCTCCCCAAACCTCTCCACCCTCCCTCTTATTCTAAAACGCTCCTTGAAACCCAGCTCTCAGATCTGTTTTTGGCCTCCTTCTCCACACGCGACTCACGAGCAAATTCTGTTTGAATTGCATCTAGTCCCCTGTGATCTACGCAACATAAATGCAAGTTGTTGTTGTGTTACCATACTCCTGTAAGGGGGAATAATCTGGCCAAGTGGGCTTTGCCAGAATGAAATGAAGCTCTTCTAGTCTCTGGTTGAGTCCATTCAACCAAGCACTCATCATCATCCTGTTCACCCCCGGCACCTCCTGAGGGGAATTGCTGTGTGAATGTTTCTTGATTCCTAAATATTCACACACCCTCATGCTGCCATTAATGATCTCTTGCCTGTTGTTTTCTGAACAATGCTCCGCTTACCCTCCAAGGTAAGAAGGTTAAAGTCCAGCTTTATTTGGTAGCAAAAGCCACTAGCTTTTGGAGCACTGCTCCTTCGTCAGGTTCTGTTATGAGTCCACAGATTTTCCATTTACCTGACGAAGGAGCAGCGCTCCGAAAGCTAGTGGCTTTTGCTACCAAATAAATCTGTTGGACTTTAACCTGGTGTTGTGAGACTTTACCCCAGTCCAATGCCGATATCTCCTCATCATGACTACCCCACAAGGCCCAACAAGCATTGATCCTGTGGAGTAAAAGCAAATTATTGTGGATGCTGGAATCTGAAACCAAAAAGGAAAATACTGGAAAATCTCAGCAGGTCTGGCAGCATCTGTAAGGAGAGAAAAGTGCTGACGTTTCAAGTCCAGATTACTCTTGATCAAAGCTAAAAGGCATAGAAAGTGGGAGATACTTATACTGTAAACTGAGAGAATGAACAAATGAGTCATAGCCACAAAAAGTTAGAAACTAGAACTAGGGGACATGACCCCAAAGTAAGGGGGAGCAGATTCAGGACTGAGTTGAGGAGGAATTTCTTCACACAAAGGGTTGTGAATCTATGGAATTCCCTGCCTAGTTGAGGCTACCTCATTGAATGTTTTTTTAAGACAAGGCTATATAAATTTTTGAACAGTAAAGGAATTGAGAGTTATGGTGAGTAGGCAGATAAGTGGAGCTAAGTCCATAAAAAGATCAGCCATCATCTTATTGAATGGCAGAGCAGGCTCGAGGGGCCAGATGGCTTACTCTTGCTCTTAGTTCTTATGTTCTTAAAACAAAGAGAAAGGCTGCTAATGGCAGTACACAGACAGAATAAAAGGGATGAATAGCAGAATGGGGTGGGAGAGAGGCAAAATTGAGAAAAACAGGGAAAGAGGAAGCAAAGGGGGAGAAAAGGTAAGGAAAGGGGGGATAAAGTAGGGGGAAAGAGTCGGGGGAAAAATAAAGACAATAAAGAAATAAAAAGTAGAGAACAGTAAAAAAATAAATAAAATGAAAAGAAAGGGGTCGAATGCGGTCGAGTTAATCATCTGAAGCTGTTGAATTTGACATTGAGACTGGAAGGCAGTAAAGTGCCCAGCCGGAACATGAGGTGCTGATCCTCCAGTTTGCATTAAGCTTCACTGGAACATTGCAGCAGGCCAGGGACAGGCATGTTGGCAATGGGAGCAGGATTGTGTGTTAAAATGGCAAGCAACTGGAAGGTCAGGGTCCTTCCACAGACCAAAAGTGCTCAGCAAAATGATTACCCAGTTTATGCTTGGTCTCTCCGATATAGAGCCGATCACACTGGGAGCAGCAAATGCAATACCCCAAATTGAAAGAGGTGCAAGTGAAATGCTGCTTAACCTGGAATGAGTGTTTTGGGCCTTGGATGGGAAGCATGGAAGAGGTAAAGGGACAAGTGTTACACTTTCTGCGATTGTACGGGAAGCTGCCATGAGTGACAGGAGAGGTGTTGAGTATAGTGGAAGAGTGGAGTAGGTTATCCTGGAGGGAATGGTCTCTGTGGAATGCTGACAGAGAGAGTGAAGGGAAAATATGTTTGGTGGTGGCATCACACTGGAGTTGGTGAAAATGGCAGAGGATTATGCTTTGCATGTGGAGGCTGGTGGGTGAAATATGAGAATAAGGGGGACTCTATTCTGGTCGCCTCATTATAGGAAGGATGTAGAGGCTATTGAGAAGGTTCAGAGGAGATTTACAAGGATGCTGCCTGGATTGGGAGGCAGGCCTTATGAAGATAGGTTGAGGGAGCTGGGACTCTTCTCACTGGAGAGACGTAGGTTGAGAGGCGACCTGATAGAGGTTTATAAAATGTTGAGAGGAATAGATAGGGTGGACTCTCAGAGACTATTTCCCCGAGCGGAAATGGTCACTACGAGAGGACACAGATTTAAGGTGCAGGGAAGCAAATACAAAGGAGATGTCAGGGGTAGGTTTTTCACTCAGAGGGTGGTGAGTGAATGGAACCGACTGCCGTCGGAGGTTGTTGAGGCAAACTCACTGGGGTCTTTTAAGAGACTTCTGGATGAGTATATGGAAAAGAATAGGATAGGGGGTTATAGATAGGTCTGTGGATTGGTAGATGTGATCGGCGCAACTCGTGGGCCGAAGGGCCTGTTTGTGCTGTGTTGTTCTATGTTCTATCCTTGTTCTAGGTGGGGGAAGGGAGGAAGTGAAGGTCATGGCACGGGAGATGGAATGCACGCTGCTGAAGCCTCTATCGACAACTGTAGATAGGAAACCATGGTTGAGGAAGAAGGGATACACATTAGAAACACCACTTTGGAAACTGGCATCATCAGAACAAATGTGACGGAGACAAAGGAGCTGAGAGTAAGGGATGGAGTTCTTATAGGGATGTGGGGTGTGAAGAGCTGTAGTTCACATAGCTGTGGGGGTCAGTAGCTTGTAATGGATTTGGTAAAGTCTATTGCCAGAAATGGAGACAGAAAGGTTAAGGAAGGGAAGTGTTTGAGACGGACCAGGTGAAGGCGATGGAGGGATGGAAACTGGAAGCAAAGTTGATGAACTTTCACAGGTCTGGATGAGAGTATGACACAGCACCTATATAATCATCAATGTATCAGGAAAGGAGTTGTGGGAGGGGAGCTGGGTATGTCCCAAGGACACATTACAAGAGCTCCATTCACTCAGGATTTTATCTGCCTGATTTCACAAGTCTCCTCAGGGTTTTTGCTCTAGTTTCATTCCTCGTTATCTCCTCCTTTCTCAAAGACCTCCAAGCACCATGCCCAGGGAACCATTTTCCAAGTTTGGGAACACCTAATGTGATCCCAATCCTCTTTTCTCTCAATGCCAGTGCCAAGATTCACTTTTGAGCCACTTCCATTCCTATCTGGATACCACTGGATAGCATTCAGGAATGGGCAACTCCTGTTGATTCCTCCTCTCCCTAACCGAGGGGTAGAGATACACTCATGTTGACACCCCATCCCAGTGCTGCCCCAGCTGAGGCCCGCTAGCTCAACACAGCAACAACTTGTATTTACATAGTGCCTTTACTACAGCAAAACATCACAAGGTACCTTACTGCAGCAGCGTAAACCAAAATTTGACATTCAGCCACATAAACAGACCTTGGCTGGAATTCTCCGGCCGGCTATGCTTTGCTGCTATTGTAAGCGCTCGGGCAAATCTCTGTTCACTGAAGCAAGACAAGAGAATCCCGCCCCTAGGTTGGTCAAATAGATAGAATATCTTAAAGGAGCAGAGAGAGGGGTAGCAACATGAATAGGATGGGAATAAAGGAATATGGTCCTCGGAATGGTAGGTGGTTTAAGTTTGAGTGGGCAGTTTGGTCAGTGTAGGCTTGGAGGGCCGAAGGATCTGTTTCTGTGCTGTAATTTTCTTTGATTTTTTGTTGACAGGGAGATTTGGAAGGGGATTGCAGACTTTATGTTTTGGTGGTTGATGGCACAGCCACCAACGACAGAACAATTAACATTAGGCTTGCATAAGGAGTCAGCATTGGAAGAGCACAGAGATCTGAAGGCTGGAGAAATTGAGAGGTAGGGAAGGGGTGAGGTCCTGAAGGAATTGGAAAACACGGGCAGGGATTTTAAAATGGAGGTGTTGCGAAACGTGGAACTAATTTGGGTCAGTGAGCACAGACAGGATGGGTGAATGGCACTTGGTGTGAGCTTGGATACAGGTGCCAGTGTTTGGAAACTCTTGAGTTACAGAATGCGGGAGACCAGCCAGGAATATGCTGGAAAAGTCAAGACATGAGAAAGTTGTAAATGAATGTGGAATCTTTCCTGATTGCGTTGTTAGGAACTTAAGACTTATCTTCCATCCAAAGTCTTACAACAAATTAGACATGTGAACCAGATAAAATCTGAGACTTCCTTCCTCGTTCACCTGAGGCAACTCTTCACAAATTCTGCATCAGTTTGCGTACATCTGACTTAAAAACATTCCTCCCCACACTGATAAAGTAACAGGATAACTATCTACCTCCTGTTTGCCTGTGCAAATGTTTCTACACACAAGAGGTAACACAGCGAGGAAAAGATTAACGATGTTTGAAAGCAAAAGTTGTGAACTCGCAGAGTCATTAATCTGCCCTCTGCGCACTGTGGTAGGGTGGGCAAGTGATGTAGAGACTCGAGGGAGCAGAGAAGCAGCCAGCACATGCCTCATCACGATACAGTGTGGTGACAAGGGCTGATCTTCACTGAACTCTCGCACAGAGGCAGAAACAAACTGTTCTAATTTTAGACAAGTCCAATGGTTCATGACAAATACCAGACAGGGGGGATGCGGGATCCAGTGCAAACACTCTCCCCCTCTGAAGTAAATATAAAAGCAAGCCATCCACACACTCTTCATCTAAACTGACAGTAGTAAACGTCGGGCACGCGAGAACTGGTTTCAGAATTGCTCCCAGGGTTGCATTTTATCTTTCGTACTAAGAAAACTCTGTGTGGACAACACCGACCTTCGGCAATATGGGACCCAGATCACCAAGGCCAACTGTAACATGACCTTAGCGGTGATCGGACTAGACTACAGGCTGGGAAACCATCTTGGAGCTGGTCACAGGAGGAGTTTGGAGCAAGCTAACTTGTACAACCCAGCAGAATCCTTAAAATGATACATCAGATGTTTCTTCTAACCAGGCTAGAGATTTAGTGCAGGTGAGTGACTTGCAAACATTATTAACTTAACCATTCATTAAGTTTAGGAATGGTGGGTGTTTGTGGGAGGGGTATAGCATGTATTTTGGATGGCATGGGGTAGGGGCAGTTCCTTTATTGAATGAACAGTTTGGTTAGAGTTTATGGCAGCAGTTGGAGTATTTTTATGATGATCTGCTGCTTCCAAGCCATAAATATATTGTTCTTAGAAGTAAAGCTAAAGTTGAAAGTTTCGTTATTAATGTCACAAGTAGGCCTTTATTAACACTGCAATGAAATTACTATGAAAATCCCCTAGTCGTCACACTCCGGCACCTGTTCGGATACACAGAGGGACAACTTAGCATGGCCAATGTACCTTACCAGCAGGTCTTTTAAACTGTGGGAGGAAACCAGAACACCCGGAGGAAACCCATGCTGACACAGGGAGAACGTGCAAACTCCATAGATAGTGACCCAAGCCAGGAATTGAATTCAGGTCCCTGGTGCTGTGAGACAGCAGTGCTAACCTGGTCTGGCCTACATGTGACTCCAGAGCCACAGCAATGTGGTTGACTCTCAACTGCCCTCCGACAACTAGAGATGGGCAATAAATGCTGGACAGTCAGCACCGTCCATGTCCCACAAATGAATAAAACAAAATTTACATTCCAGAAAGTAGGAATTAAAGTTGTGTAAGCTCTCCTCAAAATCTAGCCCCTGAAGCCCTGAAAACATTTTGGTGGACTTGCATTGAAAATCTTCCAAGACCAATATACCTTTCCTAAGGTGCAATGCCCAGAACTGTAAGTTAGTACTCCAAATATGATCTGAATAAGAGTTTCCTGTATGCCTGTAAGAATCTGGAGAAGAAATGTCCTCTGCTATATTAATATGGCCGGCCTGCAAGCTGGCCATATTTCACACTGTTTATCACCAGTACCCCTACAAAATGAGAGATTAAATATGCAGACAATAGATTTTCGTTTAAAATTGCAATCTATATACTACAAAAAAAGGAAATAAATATTGCATTTTTAGAGTGCTTTTCACAACCATCAGATGGTGGGATACTGTTACTGCCTCACAGCGCCAGGACCTCGGGTCCAATTCCCAGCTTGGGTCACTTCTGTGTGGAGTCTGCATGTTCTCTCCGTGTCTGCCTGGGCTTACTCCAGGTGCTCCAGTTTTCTCCCACATCCAAGAATGGGAGGGTTAGGTGAATTAGCCATGCTAAATTGACCCGAGCATCAGGGGGACTAGCTAGGATGAATATGTGGGGATAGGGCCTGAGTGGAATTGTGGTAGGAGAAGACTCGATGGGCCGAATGGGGTCCTTTTGCATTGCAGGATTCTATGAGTCCCAAAGTACCTCACAACCTGTAGGTTTTGTTATAATGTAGGAAATTTTGCAGCCAATTTGCGCAGAGCAAGCTCCCACAAACAACAATGTGATAACAAGCAGATTATCTGTTCTTCTAATGTGTGATGCTGATATGAAGAATGTCCCTGTTTTATAGTAGAGTCATGGGATCTTTTACAATCACCCTCGAAGGGCCTTGGTTTCATCTGAGAGGTGATATCTCCAGCAGTGTGGCATTCCCTCAGCACTGCACAGTAACATCAGCCGAGTGCTCACACCCTGACGTGGGACTTTTGAATCCAGAAGCTTGTGACTCAGAGACGGCGGGGATATACACTGAGCCATGGTTGACACTTACACAAGATGCAGAATAGAAAAATAGAATGAAAACAACATCAGGCAGCACAGGAGTCCATTTGGCCCACTCTGTTCCTGCTGGCCCTTTGAAAAAGAAATCCAATTATCCCATTCCTGCCAAAATCAATTGACTTCCTGGTGAAAGCTGCTTAATTCTCATCTGCCTCATCTGGTTCCACATACAAATTTCCACCACTGTCCTTCAGAGTAACTCCCAATCCCCTGACAGTAAGCCCCCAACACTGAATCCCCCAACACTGCACAGACTCGACACCCACTGAGAGTAACCCCCCCCCAACACTGAAACTATTCCCCTTAGTGCTGCACAGATTCAACACCCACCAACATTGAACTCTAAACACAGAGCCCCAACCTAACATCCCAACACAGCGCAGAATTAAACAGCATCCCCATCCCTGCACCTACCCACTCTACACCCCTGACCCTGCACCCCAACACTGTACCTACCCACACTGCACCCCAACACACTACCCACTCAACACTGCACCCCAACACATGATCCACCACACTGCACTTCAACACATGACCCACCACACTGCACCCCAACACTGTACCTACCCACACTGCACCCCAACACACTACCTACTCACACTGACCCCAGCACTATAGCCACTCCACTGCACCTTTGACATTGTACCCATCCACCCTGTACCCCAATACTGTACCCACCCACACTGCACCTCAAACACTGTACTTACCCACCCTGAACCCCAACATTTTACTCACTCACACTGCACCCAACACCGTACCCATCCACACTGCATCCCCACACTGTACACACCCACACTGCATCCCAACACTGTACCCACCCACATTGCACCCCAACACCATACCCACCCACACTGTACCCCAACACTGTACCCCCCCACACTGCAGCCCAACAAAGTACCCACTCACACACTGTACTCTAACAGTGTACCCATCCACACTGCACCCCAACACTACCCACCTAACTGCACTCCTAACATTGTAACCACCCACACTGCACTCTTAACACTGTACACACCTACACTGCATCCCTAACACTGTACCCATCCCCACTGCACCCTAACACTGTACCCACCCACACTGCACCCCAACACTGTACCCATCCCCACTGCACCCCAGCACTGTACCCACCCACACCACACCCCACACTACACATAACACCAGCCAGTCTGGTGTATCTGTGATGTAAAATAAAGCTTTTAAATCACAGTTTGTGATTATCAGCTCAATTCCGTCATGATTGGAGTTTAATTGCTGTGAGATTTTTGTGATTGGTGACAAAGCCCATCACAGCTACACTCCGGAAGCGACGGAGTCTCCACCTGAACTAGCCGAGCACAAACTCAGAGTGACATCCCATACCTGCGATCAGTTTTGATTAAAGCGCGGTCAGGGAGTGCCAGGAATGTGACCCGATAACAATGGGACAATGATGATGTATCTCCAAGTTGGGATGGTGTGTCATTGAGAGGACAGCCGTTCATGCGTAGCTACTGCCCAATTACAAATTAAAATCACAACCAAAACTGACTGGCAACTCCAAACTGGACAATATTTTCACACAGCTTCATTTCTCCTTTGTAAATTGTACTGGGTGGCATGTTTTGGGTGCCTGTCAGGTGAGTGCTGTCTCTGTCCCTGAGGAGAGTGAGTTGACTAAAATAAAACTAGTTAATTAAAATGTGAAAGCTATGGCTTTGCCCCACACAACCCTCAAAGAACACTTTCCCTCTTCTGAAATCCCCAGCACCATGGATTTACTGAACCCTATACATAAGAATGCAATTTTTCCAGAAGAAAACAAAGTGCCCAACAGGTGGGAGGATTATAGCGCTGTGTAAACACAAAACCAAATTCAGCAATGTACTGAGGGGAAAGTAATCTTTAAAGACTTGCAAGTTAATGAGGGAATTTTGAATCATTGTTTGTGACAAAAAATTGACTTTCATTATTGATCCATTTAGAAAACGCAAACACATTGGCACGTGTGTAAAATACTTGCAATAGCTATTCCAGGTATCTACACTTCAGGTGAATTTGGACCAAAATCTTTCACACAGACAAGTGGGAATTGCAGTAATTTGTAGTGTGAGCTCCCCCCACCACCCCTCCCCCCCCCACATCCAATAACTACTGACCATTTACAGCCTCTTCACACCTCACCATTTTCTTTTCTATTCATTGTGGGATTTGGGCATCATTGGCTGGCCATCATTTATTGCCATCCCTGGTTGCCCTTAGAACATAGATAGAACATAAATAGAACATAGAACATTACAGCGCAGAACAGGCCCTTTGGCCCTCGATGTTGTGCCGACCAATTAAGAAAAAGCAATGACCCTCTAACCTAAACCATTCCCTTTTCATCCATAAACCTATCCACTGACCACTTAAATGCCCCCAAACTTGGCGCATCTACAACTGCAGCAGGCAGGGCATTCCATACCCTTACCACCCTCTGGGTAAAGAACCTACCTCTGACATCCGTCCTATAACTACCACCCCTTAATTTAAGCTATGTCCCCTCGTGCTAGCTTTCTCCATCCAAGGAAAAAGGCTATCACTGTCCACCCTATCTAATCCTCTTATCATCTTATATGCCTCAATAAGGTCACCTCTTAGCCGCCTTCTCTCTAATGAAAATAACCTCAAATCCCTCAGCCTTTCCTCATAAGACCTTCCCTCCAACCAGGCAACATCCTGGTAAACCTCCTCTGCACCCTCTCCAATGCCTCCACATCTTTCTTATAATGTGGCGACCAGAACTGTACACAATACTCCAAGTGTGGCCGCACCAGAGTTTTGTACAGTTGCAACATGACGTTGCAGCTCCGAAATTCAATCCCCCTACCAATAAAAGCTAAGACTCCGTATGCCTTCTTAACAATCTTATCAACTTGATTGCCAACTTTCAGGGATTTATGCACATACACACCAAGATCCCTCTGTTCGTCAACACTATTAAGAGTCCTACCATTAGCCCTATACTCTATACATTTGTTATTTCCTCTTGGAGAGCAGTTGAGAGTTGACCACATTGCTGTGACTCTGGAGTCAAATGTAGGCCAGACCAGATAATCACGGCAGATTTCCTTCCCCAAAGGACATTAAGAACATAAGAACATAGGTGCAGGAGAGGGCCATCTGGCTCCTCGAGCCTGCTCCGTCATTCAATAAGATCATGGCTGATCTTTTCATGCACTCAGCTCCTCTCACCCACATGCTCGCCATAACCTTTAATTGCTTTACTGTTCAAAAATTTATCTATCTTTGCCTTAAAAACATTCAATGAGGTAGCCTCAACTGCTTCACTGGGCAGGGAATTCCACAGATTCACAGCTCTTAGTGAACCACATGGGTTTTTCCGACAATGGTTTCATGGTCATCAGCAGATTCCAAATTCCAGATAATCAGTTATCAAAATAGCAGCATAAGAAAGACTATACTTGCCATAGAGGGATGACAGCAAAGATTCACCAGACTGATTCCTCGGGCGACAGGATTGTCGGATGAAGAGGGATTGGGTCACCTGCGCCTGTATTCTAAACTGGAGTTTAGAAGAATGTGAGAGAGATATCATTCAGATATATAAAGTTCTCTCAGAGCTGGGCAGACTAGATGCAGCAATATTGTTTCCTTTGACTGGAAGGTCTAGAGTAAGGGGGTCACTCAAGGGGCGCTGAACCTGTGGAATTCTGTGGAGGCCATGTCACTGAATGTTTTAAGAAGGAAATAGATTTCTAAACTGTAAGGATGTCGAGGGTCTATGGGAAGAATGGGAGCGTGGTGTTGAGATAGAGGATCAGGCATGATTATAATGAACAGGCTTGAAGGGTTGAATATCGCACTTCTCCTGCGATTTTCAGTGTTGTTTTGATTTGATTTGATTTATTATTGTCACATGTACTAACATACAGTGAAAAGTATTGTTTCTTCGCACTTTACATACAAAGCATACCATTCATAGGGAAGGAAACAACAGAGTGCAGAATGTATTGTTGCAGGCATAGCTAAGGTGTAGAGAAAGATCAACTTAATGTGAGGTAGGTCATTCAAAAGTCGGACAGCAGTAGGGAAGAAGCTGTTCTTGAGTCGGTTTGTATGTAACCTCAGACTTTTGTATCTTTTTCCCGACAGAAGAAGGAGGAAGAGAGAATGTTCTGGGTGCGTGGGGTCCTTAATTATGCTGGCTGCTTTGCCAAGACAGCAGTGAGTGTAGACAGAATCAATGGATTGGAGGCTGGTTTGCGTTATGGATTGGGCTACATTCACGACCTTTTATAGTTTCTGTGTTTTAAACCACACAGAAGTAAAGCTGACAGTTATTATATTAAGAATAAGGTTCTTTAAAATCATGAGACAAGTCAACATACTCAGCTGCTGCAGGGAGCTGCCAATCATTGGATCCCATAATAGAGGAGGCCAATCAGCCCATCGAGCTGGAGGAAGGTGCGGGGGGGTTAGTACATCATATCACTGCCATCAGACTGGGATTATCTTTCCATTTTCCCCGCGCAGGCTCCAAGGCCACTTTTGTTCTCAGAGATGTTGTGTCAGCTAAACTTGGCACGTCCTGCCGTTCTTTGCTAATTGTATATTAATTGTGCATTTAATTGCGTTCAGGTGCTAGGCATTAACCAGGATTCACCTGGGCTCAAGCGGGAACAAACTCTAGCTCTGCTTATTGTGTGTTGTTAAAAACATGGATTGACCTTGTCCCAGGCCAGGACAGGAGGCTCCATTTCCCACAGGCCCAAGTGCATGTGCAGAGTGCGGGGCACTGTGACAGGCCATACATGCTCCGTCTGTGTTTTGTTTTTTCTCAGTTAAGGGTTCAGCCATCCAGGATATCAGGATGTGCCTATTACTGAGCCAATGGTAACGATGCAAAGATAAACAGAGTCGTGAAGAGAGAATATCTACTTCAGAAAGTGGTCACAGAATCTTAATAAAAGAAGGCTGCCCATCACCCATCTCCATGTTAGCTCTTTAAAAGAGCTAAAAGAAAGAAAGCCTTGCATTTCTATAGCAACTTTTGTGCCCACCAGTTGTTTCAAAGTGTTTTGCAGCCAATTCAGTGCTTTTTGCAGGTATAATCATTGTTGCACACAAGGAGGCCTCATGGTGCAGTGGATAGTGTCCCTATTGCTGGGCTAAAAGCTCCAGGTTCAAGTCCCATTTGATGATCATCTGATTTCGTGCTGGTAAATCTTTCCCACACTCACTAATGCTAGGTGGTTAGCAGTGGAGAGTTCCCTGGTTAGCCATTCTGCAGAAGGCAAGGGCAATCTACTGTGGTACTATGCCAGCTGTAGATATGTCCAATGAAAGTCCATGGTTGACAATGCCCTCTGAGGGCACAGTGCCTGAAGGAGAGGCAGCCACTGTCACACTGGGGCAGCCCATTTATACACAGTAAACTCTCACAAAAAAGCAGTGTGATAATGATTGGATAACCTATTTGTTGTGATGTTGACGGAGAGGTAAATATTGGTTGGGACACCAGGGGAAACTCTGTTACTCATTAAATGCAGTTTTTTATTAATCTCCAGCTAAGCAGGTGGATGGAACCGGTTAAGCGACTCATCTGAAAGACAGTATCTCCAGCATTGCAGCACCTCTTCAGTACTACACCAGAGGGTCAATAGATTTTTGTGCTCATGTTCCCTGGTGTGGGACTTGAGTATAGGAATTAGGAGCTGAAGTCAGCAAATTCAGCCCTTCGAGCCTGCTCCGTCAATTCAATCAGATCTTGGCTGATTGCTCCCTGCTGTCAAATCCACTTTCCCATCTGTTCCCATATTCCTTTATCCCATTTTTTAAAATCAGAAGTATATCTATCTCCTTCTTGAAACTGATTAACGATTCAGACTCCACCGCATTACGGGGCAGTGAGTTCAGCAAATTTGCCACCCTCTCCTCCTCATCTCAGTGTTAAATCTACCGCCTCGCAGCCTATAACCTGTGACCAGGAACCAGCAACTTTGTAATCTAGCGGCAAGAGGGAGCCTCTCAGCTGACCCTCAAATTAGCCCTCTCACCATTTCCCCAATGCTTCAGTAACCTTTCCTTTCCAAGGTTTATAGAATAATGAGGGCGTACGCCAGTTAGATAATCAACATCTTTTCCCAAAGGTAGGGGAATCTAAAACTAAATGGCACAGGTTTAAGGTGAAGGAGGGGTGATATAAAAGAGTTCAGAGGGATAATTTTTTCAGTAAGAAGTCTCACAACACTAGGTTAAAGTCCAACAGGTTTATTTGGTAGCACAAGCTTTTGGAGTGTCACTCCTTCTTCAGGTGAGTGAAGGGTTATGTCACCTGAGGAAGGAGCAGTGCTCCAAAAGCTTGTGCTAGCAAATAAACCTATTGGGCTTTAACCTGGTGTTGTGAGACTTCTTACTATGCTAGCTATGCTAGTTTACTATGCTAGTCCCCTATGCTAGCACGAGGGGACACAGCTTTAAATTAAGGGGTGATAGTTATAGGACGGATATCAGAGGTAGGTTCTTTACCCAAAAGGTGGTTCGGGAGTGGAATGCCCTGCCTGCAGCAGTTGTAGATGCGCCAAGTTTGGTGGCGTTTAAGAGGTTAGTTGATAAGTATATGGAAGAGAAGGGAATGGTTTAGTTTGGAGGGGCATTGCTTTTTATATTGGTCGGCGCAACATCGAAGGCCGAAGGGCCTGTTCTGTGCTGTAATGTTCTATGTACTGTGCCCACCCCAGTCCAACGCTGGCATCTCCACATCATAATTTTTTCAGAGGGTGGTGAGTGTCTGAAATGGGCTGCCAGAGGTAGAAGTAGTGGCGGGTATAATTTTGTTTTTAAAAAGCATTTAGACAGTTACATGGATAAGATGGGTGTAGAGGGATATGGTCTAAAAGTGGGCAATTGGGACTAGCTTAGGGGTTTTAAAAAAAAAAGCAGCATGGGCAAGTTGGGCCAAAGGGCCTATTTCTATGCTGTAATCCTCTACGACTCTACAACTATTTCTCTCTTCACTTCCGGAGGTTTTAACTGAGTCAGCCTCTGTTATTGTTTGAACGCACTGCTTTCCAGACCACAACAACTCGAGCATTAAAAAAAAAGCATCCTGACCTCACCTCTGGTGCCAATTAACTGAAATCTGTACCTTAAATCTGGTAACTGACCTCCCTGCTAGTGGAAACAGTTTCTCCTTATTTACAAAACCCTTTGTGCCTCCATATGCCACACGGCAATGCCTTTAGGTTAAATTCACCATCAATGCAACAAAGAAAACCACTCAAACTGCCACTTCAACTCCTCAACAGTTATCAGATTTTCAATTTCTTTCATATACAATACAGGATAAATCTGCTACTTCTGCTGCGTGGTTTAATTAAGCCTCATTGTCAAGATTTGTAAGGTCCTCGCATCAAATTCTGAAAGGACACACTGAATTAAAAGTCGTGCACAGAACTGGGGGCTCTTTTCAGTCCTGTTGTTCTCCCCTCGGTAATAGTTTTATGCTGCACAGCGTTTAACTCATCTCCCCCTCCTACCACTGAGATCTGACCAGGAGCGATGACTGACCATCCCATCCCCACACCACGCACACCACCGCCCCCACACCACATACCAGTCTCTAAACTGCCAAGGACAAGATGAAATAAAGAAGCGGCATCAATAAATTGGATTGCACATGACTGAGTTCCTCTGTGCCTAAGCAATTGCCTAAGCAATTGCGGGCTGTTTGATTTGATTGAATTTGATTTATTATTGTCACATGTATTAACATAGACTGAAAAGTATTGTTTCTTGCATAGTATACAGACATGGTATACCATTCATAGAGAAGGAAATGAGAGAGTGCAGAATGTAGTGTTACAGTCATAGCTAGGATGCAGAGAAAGATCAACTTAGTGCAAGGTAAGTTTGTTCAAAAATCAGGGAAGAAACTTTTCTTGAATCTGTCAATACATGACCTCAGACTTCTGTATTTTTTCCCCAAAGGAAGAAGGTGAGAAAGAGAATCTCCGGGGTGTGTGAGGTCCTTAATTATGCTGGCTGTTTTATCAAGGCAGTCTGAAGTATAGACAGTGTCGATGGATGAGAAGCTGGTTTGCATGATGGATTGGGCTACTATCATGACCTTTTGTAGTTTCTTGCGGTCTTGTGCAGAGCAGGAGCCATACCAAGCTGTGGTACAACCAGAAATAATGCTTTCTGGCAGCACAATAGCACAGTGGCTAACACTTCTGCTTCACAGCTCCAGAGACTTGTGTTCAATTCCAGGCTTGGGTCACTGACTGAACTTGCACATTCTCCTCGTGTCTACATGGGTTTCCTCCCACAGTCCAAAGATGTGCACATTAGGTTCATTGGCCATGCTTAAAATTACCCTTAGTGTCCTAAGATGCGTAGGCTGGAGGGATTAGTGGGTAAATATGTAGGGATGTAGGGGTAGGGCCTGGGTGGGATTGAGGTTGGTGCGGACTCGATGGGCTGAATGGCCTCTTTCTGTACTGTAGGTTTCTATGATTTCTATGGTGCATCTGCAAATGGTGGTGAGATTCGTAGCTGACATGTCAAATTTCCTTAGTCTGCTGAGAAAGTAGAGTTGTTGGTGGGCTTTCTTAACTATAGTATTGGCTTGGAAGGACCAGGACAGGCTATTTCTGATCTGGACACCTAAAAACTTGAATTGACCATTTTTACTTTGACCCTATTAATGTGGACAGCGGCATTTTCTCCTTTACACCTCCTGAAGTCGATAACAGTCTGCGCAGTTTCCATTGGGTTTTGGGTAGAAATATCATGCTGTATTTTCAAAGTTGTGATAGTTAATATTAACTTCTAGTGTGTGTTGGAGGAATAATGCAGCAACTTGCCTATTATCCTCAGCAAGTTTATTCTGCTTCCAACTCAGCAGAGTCACACACTGGGATTTTATGGCCATGCTCATCCCAAAACCGTAAAATCCCGCCTGAGGTTAATGGATTTTTCCGTTGTAAGCCCATCACCCACTGTGGCAGGCAGAGCAGTAGTATTCCAGCACCAGACTGTGTATAATTACCTACTGTAACTGTTCCACCTACATCTATTTATGCTCTTTAGGAGGTTCAGCACCTTCCTTCAATAAGACAATGAACCTAATACTGTAATTGCCAAAATATGTGCTTATCAATACACTGACAGCAACCTCAGGAAATAAGAATACAGGAAATTGGAACAGGAGTAGCCTTTTGACCCCTCAAGCATGGTGGTGCAGTGGTTAGCACTGTTGCCTCACAGCACCAGGGACCTGGTTCAATTCCTGGCTTGAGTCACTGTCTGTGTGGAGTCTGCATGTTCTCCCCATATCTGCATGGGTTTCCTCCAGGTGTTCCAGTTTTGTCCCACAGTCCAAAGGCGTGCTGGTTAGGTGTACTGGCCATGCTAAATTCTCCCTCAGTGAACCCGAACAGGCGCTGGAGTGTGGCGACTAGGGGATTTTCATAGTAATTTTCATTGCAGTGTGAATGTAAACCTACTTCTGACATTAGTAAGTAAACTTTAAACTTTACCAGCTTGCTCTGCCTTTCAATAAGAACATGGCCAATCTGACGGTGGTCTTAACTCCACTTTCTATCTACTCCCACCACCCTCTAACCCTCAAATCCCCTGTAGATCAAGAATCTGTCCAACTAGTCTTGAATATATTCAATGATGCAGCTTCCACTGCTCTCTGGGATGGAGAATTCCACACACTAAAGACCTCTGAAAGAAGAAATTCCTCCTCATCTCTGCCTTAAATGGGAAGTCCTCTATTTCTAAACTGTATTCCCTCCTACACTCCCCCACCAGGGGAAACGTCATCTCAGCATTTACCCTGAGAATCTTATCATGTTCAATAAGACTGCCTCTCATTCTCCTAAACTCTAATGATTACAGGCCCAAACTGCCCAACCTCCCTCTTGAGACAACCCTTTGATTCCAGGGGTGAATCTAATGAATCTTCTCTGAACTAGCTCCCACACAAGTGTATTCCTCCTTTAGTGAGCAGACTAAAACTGCATGCAGTAATCTAAGCATAGTTTCATCAGTGTCTTGTGCAGCTATGACAAGAAGCTGGGGGCAGTAGTTATAGCTGGGGGAAGGGTAATTATGAGGCCATCAGGAGAGAATTAGGGTGCATAGATTGGACTAGGAAACTACAGGGACTGGGAACATCTGGAATGTGGAGCTTATTCAAGGAGCAGCTGCTGCGAGTCCTTGATAAGTATGTCCCTGTCAGGCAAGGAGGAAATGGTCGAGTAAGAGAACCTTGGTGTACGAAAAAAGTTGATTTGCTGGTTAAAAGGAAAAAGGAGGCTTATGTCAGGATGAGGCTTGAAGGCTCGGTTAGTGCAATGGATAGCTATAGATTAGCCAGGAGGGAGCTAAAGAGGGAATTGAGGAGAGCAAAGAGAGGACATGAGAAGATTTTGGCTGATAGGATTAGGGAGAATCCTAAAGCTTTCTTTAGATATGTTAAGAATAGAAGATTGGTTAGGGCAAGATTAGGGCCAGTCATAGACAGCAGTGGGAAGTTGTGCGTGGAGCCTGAGGAGATTGGAGAGGTACTGAATAAATATTTCTCTTCGGTATTCACGCAGGGTGATGTAAATGTAGTTATGGAGAACACTGAGGTACAGGGTAGCAAACTGGAAGGTATCGAAGTAGATAGGGAGGATGTGCTAGATATTCTCGAGGGTTTGAAGTTGGATAAGTCCCCTGGGCCGGACGGGATTTACCCTAGGATTCTCTGGGAGGCAAGAGAGGAGATTGCAGAGCCTCTGGCTCTGATCTTCAGGTCGTCGTTGGTTACGGGTGTGGTTCCGGAGGACTGGAGGATAGCGAATGTGGTCCCGTTGTTCAAGAAGGGGAAGAGAGACCTTCCAGGGAATTATAGGCCAGTGAGTCTTACTTCTGTGGTGGGCAAAGTATTGGAGAGAATAATTAGGGATAGGATTTATAGTTATTTAGAGAGTAATGAATTGATTGGAGATAGTCAGCATGGTTTTGTGAAGGGTAGGTCGTGCCTTACTAACCTCATTGAGTTTTTTGAAAAAGTGACTAAGGAGGTGGATGGGGGTAAGGCGGTTGATGTGGTATATATGGACTTTAGTAAGGCGTTTGATAAGGTGGCCCATGGAAGACTTCTGCAGAAAATGCAGATGTATGGGATAGAGGGTGATTTAGCTAATTGGGTTAGGAATTGGCTAGCAGATAGAAGACAGAGGGTGGTGGTTGATGGGAGATATTCATCGTGGAGTTCGGTGACAAGTGGTGTACCTCAGGGGTCTGTTTTGGGGCCCCTGCTGTTTGTAATTTTTATAAATGATCTGGATGAGGGTATTGAAGGATGGATTAGTAAATTTGCAGATGACACTAAAGTCGGTGGAGTGGTAGATAGTGAAGAGGGGTGTTATAGTTTGCAGAGAGACTTGGACAAGTTGCAGAGCTGGGCCGAGAGGTGGCAAATGGAGTTTAATGTGGAAAAGTGTGAGGTAATGCACTATGGCAGAAATAATAAATGTGTAGAGTATAGGGCAAATGGTAGGATTCTTAGTAGTCTAGATGAACAGAGGGATCTTGGTGTGTATGTGCATAGATCCCTGAAAGTAGGCAGTCAGGTCGAGAAGGTTGTTAGGAAGGCATATGGAGTCTTGGCTTTTATTGGTAGAGGGATTGAATTTCGGAGCCGCAACGTCATGTTGCAACTGTACAAAACTCTAGTGCGGCCGCACTTGGAGTATTGTGTGCAGTTCTGGTCCCCACATTATAAGAAAGATGTGGAGGCATTGGAGAGGGTACAGAGGAGGTTTACCAGGATGTTGCCTGGTATGGAGGGCAGGTCTTATGAAGAGAGGCTGAGGGATTTGAGGTTGTTTTCGTTAGAAAGGAGGCGGCTAAGAGGGGACCTTATCGAAACATATAAGATGATTAGAGGTTTAGATAGGGTGGACAGTGATAGCCTTTTTCCTAGGATGGAAAAAGCTAGCACGAGGGGACACAGCTTTAAATTAAGGGGTGATAGTTATAGGACGGATATCAGAGGCAGGTTCTTTACCCAAAGGGTGGTTCGGGAGTGGAATGCCCTGCCTGCAGCAGTTGTAGATGCGCCAAGTTTGGTGGCGTTTAAGAGGTTAGTTGATAAGTATATGGAAGAGAAGGGAATGGTTTAGTTTGGAGGGGCATTGCTTTTTATATTGGTCGGTGCAACATCGAAGGCCGAAGGGCCTGTTCTGTGCTGTAATGTTCTATGTTCTATGTTCTAAGACTTCCATGCTCTATCCTCCATAACGAAGGCCAACATTTCATTTGTCTTCCAAATTACATGCTCTAAATGTGATTCTGGACTTGGATGCAACCTCTGGTCTTTCGCTCACTCCTGGATTCTGCCTCAATTCTTGGAGCTCAAGCCCGTGCACTCATTACTCTATTCAATTTACATCTGGATAGCAATGGAGCTGAGATACTCACAGTACAATATCCACAGAACCCAGTGCACATGCCAGAAATTTTAGCATGGTCAATCCACCTAATTTGCACATCTTTGGAATGTGGGAGGAAAGCGGAGCACTCAGAGGAAACCCATGCAGACAGGAGGAGAATATGCAAACTGCACACAGACAGTGACCTAAGCTGGGATTCGAACCTTGGGCCCTAGCGCTGTGAGTCAGCAGTGCTAACCATTGTGCTACTGTGATGCCTGTATGTTCATATGAGAATACTCATATAAACATCCAACAATGACCGGCTGGGAGAGGCCAGCTGGTCTGTCAGATCCTCACTAAATGCTCATCGCACGCAAGAACACAGTTCTCTGCAAACATACTTATTTGTTGCTCTTACTTTTTCTGTGAGCTGACAAACTTAATTGGCAGATAACTGCAAGTCTGAGATACAAAACTAGTGTTTGAATGTCACTTGATCACATCGAATTCCTCCTAAATAAATGAGACATGAATCCATTTCGGATAAACAGGTTAACACGGTAACTGGACCTGCTGACTGAACACTGTGGGTTCAATCCTTTCTCCCATCATTTTTGCATATCTTTATTTCTAGAGCAGTCACTGGCCAACATTATGATGCTAATGTAACTGTCCTAGAATGGTTACAGCACAGAAGGAGGCTATTTAACCCATTGTGTCTGTGTTAGCTTTCTGTGAGAGCTACTGATCTGGTCCCATTCCTCTGCTTTTTTTCTCTGGAGCCCTCCTCAAATAATTATCCAATTCCCTTTTGAAAGCTTCATGCCTCCAGCACACTCTGGGGCAATGCATTCCAGATCCTAATTAATCCTTGCATAAAACTGTTTTCCACATGCTACGAGTCTTCTTTTGTCAATAACCTTACATCAATATTCTCTGCATTTGGGTTAGGGTTTGTTAACCCCCTTGCCAATGGGGATGATTCCTCACTAACCAACTATTAATCCAGAAACTCAGCTAATCTTCTGGGAGCCTGAGCCAATATAGATGGCAGTATTTGAATTCAATAAAAACATCTGAAATTAAGAATCTACTGATGACCAACTAACCATTGTCGACTGTTGGAAAAACCCATCTGATTCATTAAAATCCTTTAGGGAAGGAAATCTGCTGTCCTTGCCCAGTCCGGCCTACATTGACTCCAGAGCCACAGGGCTGATTCTTAGCCCTCTAATATGGCCTAGCAAGCCACTCAATCCCAGGGTAATTAAGGATGGGCAATAAATGCTGGTCCAGCCTGTATTTCCCATAAATGACGAAAAAAATAATGAATGTGACAATCTGTGCACAGCAAGATCCCTCAAACAGCAACAGAACAGATGATCAGAATCTGACGTTAATGGCATTGGTTGAAGGGCAAATATTACCTAGGATGCTCGGAGAATTCTCCGACATTATTTTGAAATAATGCCCTGTGATTTTCTAAGTGCACCTCAAGAGACAAATGGGTTGAATGTCTCACTTGAAAGATGGCCCTCTTGGGCAATGTGGCATTCCCTCAGTACGGCGCTATAAGTGTCACTCATGTGATCAGGTCTAGGAGGTAGTTTTCAAGCCCATAACTTTCCAGCTCAGGAGTGTAGACTCTTCAAAAGCCAGAATTAAAAGCAGTCAAACAATACCTCACGAGTGGGGACAAAGGGGGCAGGTGATAACAGATAAATGTGGCTGTAAGTAAAAAACAAATATCATATCATACACTCAAAACAGTTTCCAGTGAGCTATTTTGCAGTTAGGGGATCCACTGTGAATTGTGAAATGCTCATTTGGGCCTCATAGTGACGGAATTTGCCACTATTCAAAACAACTGTTCCTTGCGATGCAAGATGATAAATATTCACTAAGAGCTCAGATTCTAAATTAGAAACCTTGTAAATTTTTCATGTCAGTTAATTAAAATGAAAAATACACAGCTTCGCGCCCCACGCATCCCCAACACCCGCCTCCCAACACACATCATATTCTGTCTCCCCGCACCATCATTACCTGATATCTACTCCGAGCACATCTCAACACTGTTGAACCCATAAGCAAGAAATTTCATGCCTCATTCAGGATTTTCTACAAACTGTTGGGCAGGATGGAATCAAGTGATCCATTTTGTACCATTTGCACCTCACTCGAGCGGCAGCAAAATCTAAATTAAAAGCACTTCATTGCGCACCATCAGAGGGTTTTCAAACAAGTTGATGGTGTCTAATAAAAGACTGCTGTGGTGAATCAAATATCTGCAATATGCTGAACAACAGGAACCAGAATAAATAATTTGATCGCATTTCGTGCCTTTTGGTATTTTTACTCAGAACCAGATCTCTACATAACAGTGGGGATGTATTATTGTACTCCATGCTGATGCTACAATTAAGCTCTCTACTAAACACCTCTACTTTCTCAGATGAAGGAAATTTAGCATGTCAGCTATGACTCTTACCGATTTTTACAAATGCACCATAGAAAGCATCCTTTCTGGATGTATCACGGCTCCTGCTCTGTTCAAAACCGCAAGAAATTACAAAGGGTCGTGCACAAGGCCCAGTCCAACCTGCAAACCAGCCTCCTATCTACTGACTCTGTCTACATTTCCCACTGCCTCGGAAACGCAGCCAGCATAACCAAGGACCCCACTTATCCCAGACATTCTCTCTTCCACTTTCTTTCATCAGGAAAAAGATACAAAAATCTGAGGACCTACCAACTGACTCAAGAACAGCTTCTTCCCTGCTGCTGTCAGACTTGTGAATGGACCTACCTTGCATTAAGTTGATCTTTCTCTACACCCTAGCTTTGACTGTAACACTACATTCTGCACCCTCTCTACGAATGGTATGCTTTGTACAGCATGCAAGAAACAATGCTTTTCACTGGATGCCAATACCTGTGAGAATAATAAATCAAATCAAACCAGAAAGGGAGCTCTGTACAGAGGAACAGGACTGGTCAATTGGAATGTGATACAAATTGCAAAATCCGTATCATGAAAAAGAATATACTTTGATAGATGTCTCTAAGATAATGAGCTAGGTAAGACCGAGAAGATGTTCTCCACTTGCTGGAGGAAAGAATAGCCCAGGAGTCATCAATTCAAGGCAGTTTTCAATAAATCCAACTGCGAAGGCAAGTGAAAACTCTTCTCAGAAAGCGGTTACAATGTGGAATTCACCACCAGGTGGAATGGTTCAGGCGATGGCACAGATATATGAAAAGGGAACTTAGATAGCGACATGAGGGAGAAAGGATTAGAAAGACTTAATTGGGTTAGATTAAATAAACATCTGCTGTTTAATTCTATGTGAGTGGGAAAAAGATACAAAAGTCTGAGGTCACATACCAACCGACTCAAGAACAGCTTCTTCCCTGCTGCTGTCAGACTTTTGAATCGATCTATCTCGCATTAAGATGATCTTTCTCTACACCCTAGCTATAACTGTAACACTACATTCTGCACTCCCTCCTTTCCTCCTCGATGACTGGTTTGTTTTGTCTATATAGCACACAAAAAAACAATGCTTTTCACTGCATTTTAATGTATGTGACAGTAATGCATTAAATCAAATCAAAAGATTTTGTCCATTGGATATTTCTGCATTGGATGCAAGTGAGAGAGACCAGAGTCCATTGAAATTTTATACCTGGGGTGAATGGGAACAGGTTAGATCCATTGGGATGCTATACAGTGTGTGAAGTGGGAACGAGTTCTGGATTATTGGGATTCTATAGTATGTGAATTGGGAACAAATTATGGATCATTGGGAAGTTCTGGATCATTGGGATTCTATTGAATTGAGAGTAAGTGGGGGGGAGGAGTGCTTTGGTTCATTGCAGAGTTTATAATATAACAACAGTAATGGTGTGGTTTCGGAATGCAGGATTCCAGCCCCGTGTCGCTCACAGGGTGCTGTGACCACTCTCAACAATAACAGCAGCCTCAGCCTTTACAACAGCCTGTTACACGCTCCGATGAAAGAGTGCTACATGCTCCAACTAGCCTACTAGCCAGTCACCAACAAACATCAAGACTTTATTTGAAATCCAGGAGGAGCTGGCTGGTTTTGTAACATATCCGTTACCCCATCCCAAATTTAACTAGAAAATCTGATTCATGGACACAGGAATATCAGAATCGAACTAGAGCAAAGATTTTGATGCAAACCTCTCTGCTGACTGTTGCTGCATAAAATCATAGAATTGTAGAATCCCTACAGTGCAGAAGGAGGCCATTTGGCCCATCTAATCTGCATTGACCACAATCCCACTCAGGCTCTAGCCCCATAATCCCATGCATTTACCGTACTAATCCCCCTAACCCTAAGGGTCAATTTACATGACCAATCAATGTAACCTGCACACCTTTCGGACTGTGGGAAGAAACCGGAGCACTTGGAGGAAACCGACACAGACACGGGGAGAACGTACAAACTCCACTCAGAGTGACCTATTTTAACCAAAGCTTTGGATGAGGGTTTCAATTCTTGAACAACAAGATTGATGGGCCCAATGGCCTCCTTCTGAGCTGAAATTTCAATGATAGAATGACTTTTTTCTTCACTTGGAAAATTCCTTCCATCTTTGATGACCCCAAGAGTGTGAAGAAGGTCAGAGGGCAAATCTGTAATTAGAATCTGGCCAGTTTAAAGCCAGGCCCACAGTTCTTTTTGAAGAACTGTATCATTTATTAATTTATTCACCTCTACAAGATCATCTTTTAGCTGTGTCCTCTCAAAGCATTCACCTGATGAAGGAGCAGTGCTCTGAAAGCCAGTGGTGTTTGCTACCAACTAAATCTGTTGGACTTTAACCTGGTATTGCGAGACTTCTTATACTGTTTACCCCAGTCCAATGCTGGCATCTCCACATCCTCACAAGGCTGACAGACCAAGATTTCACAGGCCCTGATTTTATCGGCACCAAAATCAGTGTAGGCGAGGTTCGGAGAAAGACATTCTCCGCTGGCCTTGGGCTCAATCTTACAAGCCTCCGGCAAATACGCCAGTAAAATTCCGGTATCTGTCATCATAACTGGGCTTATCGGCAATAAGCACTGGTATCTCGGTTACCCCTTGAACTGTGCCGAGGGTCTGAATACCTGTGAATAGATGCAACATTCAAAGTGGAGTCAAAATGGAACACGATTTCCTGTTTACACTCAAACGAACAGGCTGGAGTTCAACAATTGAGAGTGAATTGTGCAAACAATGAAAATTTCCCTTTTAATTCCCTCGGAGGAATAAGTAAGTTCTGTGACAATTTCTGAATTAAAATTAGGTGGTGTTTTAAAAAGGCACTTTATCAATGTCACAAAATCTAGCCAATTATCGCAACTCAGCAAGAAAGGCTCCACCACATCCTCACCAGTTACCTATAGCAGCTTACCAGCTTCCCCATCACACTGTGAAATGATTCCCGTGACCTACATTCACTGGGAGGCTGAAGAATTCAGTTATCCACCAGCCGCCTGCCTGGCTCACAGTGTAGACCACCCGGTGAACTACTGGAAATTTCTCAGCTCGAAACTGTACAGAATCACCTGAGACCAGCCAGTCATGGAGAGTTGTTGTGTTTGGCCAAGAAGCTGGCTATGGTAGCAAGCTCGGAGCAATTTGCCTTTTAGAACGGACACCACTCTTGACTGATCTGCATTTGTATCTTACAACAAGCAAGGTTCAGTCCCAAAGGTTAATCTTGGAAGAAAGTCTAAGGAATCTTGGAAGACTAAGGAAATTTGGCATGTCAGCTACAATTCTCACCGACTTTTACAGATGCACCATAGAAAACAGCTTGGCATGACTCCTTGTCTGCCCAAGACCACAAGGAACTACAAAAGGTCATGAATGTAACCCAATCCATCATGCAAACCAATCTCCCATCCATTAACTCTGTCTACACTTCCCGCTGTCTCGGAAACGCAGCCAGCATAATTAAGGACCCCACTCACCCTGGACATTCTCTCTTCCGCCTTCTTCCATCGAGAGAAAGATACAAAATCTGGAGATCACATACAACCGACTCAAGGATAGCTTCTTCCCTGCTGCCATCAGAGTTTTGAATGGACTCATCTTGCATCGAGTTGATCTTTCTCTACACACTAGCTATGACTGTAACACTACATTCTGCACTCTCTCGTTTTCTTCTCCATGAATGGTATGCTTTGTCTCTGTAGCGCACAAGAAATAATACTTTTCACTGTATGTTAATACATTTGACCATAGTAAATTAGATGAAATCAAATCAAATCAAATTAAAACGTGAGAGGTTCTGTCCTAAACGTTAATCTTGGAGTTGGATCAGCAAAAAAAAAGAAAAATAATATCTCAGTGTTCTAATTGAAATGTATAAAACTCTTAAGCAGTTAGTCAGGGTGAAGCTGTGTGCACTTGGCTGGTTTGCCCAGTGGCTATTTAATGTCCAGCTGCTGGACATTTAATTATCTTGAGGTGGACCTTCTGCCCCCATTGCAGAGGAAGTCCCATCTCTGACAATTGCTGGCCAATCAAATGGACAGCAAATCTCTTGTCTCAGCAATGCCCCTGCAAGTGGTGTCCATTGCCGAGATTGCAAGCAATCCCCTGGGGAAGAGGAAACAGGAGCCCAGATGACAGTGAGGCCAGAGTCACATTGTTGGCGGACTCTAGGAAAGGGGTGAGAAACTGGGATTAACCTCGAGAGGGTGCGGCTGAGTAGAATTGCAGGGGGTAAGGAATATCTGGCATGGCGGTGTGTCCTCTGGAGGGGGTTGGGGGTGGTGGTGGGGGGCAGAGGTTCGTAAAAATATGAGGCGCCATTAATTAAATAGATTTGGAATAAGAATCTAATGTCAGTAATGATGACCAGATTGAGGGTGGTATGATGGCAGTGGTTAGCACTGCTGCCTCACAGCGTCAGGGACTCATGGTTGATTCCCGGCTTGGGTCATTGCCTATGTGGAGTTTGCACGTTCTCCCTGTGTCTGTGTGGGTTTCATCCGGGTGCTGCAGTTTCCTCCCATGATTCAAAGATGTGCTAGTTAGGTAGATTGGCCACGCTAAATTGCCTTTTAGTCTCAGGGGGGATTAGCTAGGGTAAATACATAGGGTTATGAGGATAGGGGCTTGTCGGCGCAGACTCGATGGGCCAAATGGCCTCCACCTGCACTGTCAGATTCTATGAAGATTGTCCTAAAAACCCACCTGGCTCACCAAATTCCTTGAGGGAAGGCAATTATCATCCTTACCCAGTCTGGGCCTACACGTGACTGCAAGACCACAGCAATGTGGCTGACTCTTAGCTGCTCTCTGAAACAGCCTAGCAAGCTACTCAGGCATCAAGAAAGTGGATCAGGGGCATCTTCTCAAAGGGCATCAGAAAACACTGCAGAAAACACTGGCCTTGCCAGCGATGCCCACACCCCTCAGGGCATAAAATCAAGAGATTGCCAAGCAAGTGTGAGCCCCAATCTGGTGGGTAAAGGGAATACTGTAAGCAAGCAAGTGTTAGGTGCTTTACGAATCACAGAATCATACAGTGCAGAAGAGGCCTTTCAGCCCATCAAGTCTGCACCAAAACATTAGAAACACCTGAACTCCCACCTAATCTCTTCTGTCAGCATTTGGCTCTGAATGTTATAATATGCCAAGTGTTCATCCAGATACTTTTTAAAGGATGTGAGGGAACCTGCCTCCACCACAATCCCAGGTAGCGCATTCCTGACCATCACCACCCGCTGGGTAAAAAGGATTTCCCTCACACCACCCCTAAACTTCCTGCCCCTCACCTTGAACCTATGTCCCCTCATGACTGACCCTTCAACTCAGGGGAACAGCTGCTCCTTATCCACTCTGTCCACATCCCTCATAATCTTGTACACTTCGATCAGGTCGTCACCTCAGTCTTCTCTGCTTCAGAGAAAACAACCCAAGCCTGCCCAACCTCTCTTTGTAACTTAAATGTTCCATCCCAGGCAGCAACCCAGTAAATCCCCTCTGCAGCCTCTCCAATGCAATCACATGCTTCCGATAATGTGGTGACCAGAACTACACACAGTATTCCAGCTGTAGCGTCACCAAAATGAGAAAAGGGAGGAATCTAAAAGATAATGTGCAACATCCTACTAATGAATAGATATGGAATATGGCTAGACTAGAAACTGGCTGTGCTGATGACAATGTCCAATTAATACCTGCACATCTTACCACTGGCATCTGATATTAATCCTAGGAGACCAACAGCAGAAATAAGTCAAACTCATCGAGTATCAGACAATTAATCAAATGAAATAGCAAACCTTGCAACGTTCGGATTCTGTAATGTGGTACAAGAGCCTCTGCAGGTTATAATTGAAGAGCCAAACACCGTGTAATATTATGCTAACTGACAGCAAGATTAATTATTGTATATTGTATCATTTAATGACCCTCATTCTACTGAGCAGAGGTACAACAGGACACGCGCTGCCCGTCTAGGTGCACACATGGGCTTGTTTAACCCTCTCTGAAAAGAAAACCCAGCAGACCAGCCCTCAGAATTGCATAGTATATCTTTTGCATGCACAAACAAGCCATTCGGCCCAACCAGTCAATACTCGTATTAATAGAGTCATAGGGCAGGATTTTCCAGCTGCGCTGGCCCCAAGGCTGGAAAATACTGCCCGAGGTCAACACACCTTTGCATGGTCCATGTCTTGCTGTTCCGATTCCCATGGCAGGCGGGATGGGAAGATTCTGCCCATAGAGTCTTACGCACAAGAAAAGGCCCTTTGACCCATCAAGACGGCACTAACAATGCTCGGATGGCTGAATTTGCCTACTTTTGCTCCTAATTCCTATGCTCCTATGAGAATAAGTACCACTCAAGGTGATGCTAATCCCATTTTCCTGCACTTATTCTTCAATGTTATATTTCAAAAGTCCAGTGTGGGCCCTTCTCCCATCCCATTTCATCTGATCTCAATAACATCTTCCAATTCTTTTCCCATCATGTGTTTATCTGGCTTCTCCTTAAATCTCCTTCGCATTTCTCTCATTGTCTGTGGGCAGTGAGGTCCACAGTCTCATTAAGCTCTGGGTCAAGTCATTTCTCCTGAATTCCCCATTGGATTTATTAGTGACATTCCTGTATTTATTGTCCTTTGCCTTGGCCTTTCCCCCGAAGTTGGAAATAGCTTCACTATGACTGTATCAAACCTGTTCACCATCTGGAGTGTGCAATGCCCCCACAATGTACCCTGAAACAAAGTTTTCATCTGCCACGTATGAAACACGTGGCGCTGACTCCGCCCCAAGGAGTGGCATGTCATCCAGCCCCTCTCTCAACTCATCATTCATCTATGAGGCTCGAGAAATGATAGGCGAATGAGACCAGTGATTGGGAATGGGAATGTTATTCTCTCTTCCTTGTGCTGGGTTCTGAGGCTAACTGCAGCCACCCGCCTGCTGTCTCAGCTAAACGTCAGTCTCTGAGGCGCTGGCCATCCTGTACCCAACCTAGGAATGAAAGTGAGAAAGAGATGGGGAGGAAGATATGTGAATCAAACAGCACAGAAAGAGGCCATTTGACCCACTGTGCCTGTGTCAGATTTTTGAAAGAGCAATTCACATAGTCCCACTAGCCAGCTCTTCATGTCTATATCCAAATCTTTTCTGAAATTTAAGATGTCTTCATTCACCTGATGAGGGAGCAGCACTCCAAAAGTTCGTGATTCCAAATAAACCTGTTGGACTTTAATCTAGTGTAGTGAGACTTCTTACTGTTTCTGAAAGTTACTATGGAATCTGTTACTTGACAATCTAGATCATGATAACAAATTCGATAAAGAAGTTTTCCCTCATCTCCTCCACTGACTGCCCTTCCTGACTTGGAAATATATCACCATTCCTTCACTTTCGCTGGGTTAAAATCCTGGATTTCCCTCCCTAACAGCAGTGTGGATTTACCTACAGCACTTGGACTGAGCCGTTCAAGAAGATGATTCACCACCACCTTCTCATGGGACAATTAGGAATGGATCGTAAATGCTAACCTAGCCAAAGACACTCATACTCCACTAAAAACTTCTTTCAAATCTGCATCACTGACTCTCCGAACTACCAACAGAAAGAATTTCTTCTGATTCACCCTTGCGAAACCCCTCGTGATACTGAACATCTTAATGGAACCTCCCATTAACCTCCTCTCCTCAGAGAATGATCCCAGCCTCTCGGCGCGAGCCGAGGTACAAAACTAAAAGCTGAAAATAGTTGAGCTTTTAAATGCTTGTGTGAAAAGTTTGCAACTGGGATTTGCCATATTCCAGTGGTTGAAGGAGCCCTGGCAGTACTCACATGATGGCATCCACCGGTCTTTCAATGTGTGGAGAGGTACAACCCAGAATTTCACCCGGTGACAATGGCTTACACTGCGGGATGCAAATGTCATATTCTGATCGCAGCTCCTGACTCGTGGACTGGAGAAAGAAAGGATGGAGAGAGAGAGAGAGAATGAGTCAGGCGGACATTCAGAGACAGTGGATGGGGGAATAATGCTATTGAACGACTGAAAGATTAGCCATGGAAAGAGACACAAGTTACAGTCAAACCTCATTAGTCCTCCTTTCCCGCTGGGAGGAGCTGTAAATGGGTCATCAATGCCAATTCCCATAACACCCAGAGACTGCTTCTAGCATTACACTCCTATTCCCGAAATTTTACAGCTAATTAGGAAGCAATTTTTTTATTTTTTCGTCACCCTTCAGTAATGCCTTGCTTAATGATTATTAAAGTGGGAGAGGATTCTCCTTTCATAAGACTGCTGTTGAAAGCAACACAGGGAACCCGTACGTACTTAAGGAGCTATATGCGGGTGGAATTAAAACAGCTGAGCTGTCAACAGCAGAATGGGGACAGGGTCTCCACCGCCTCCCTCTGCCTGTCCTTACAGAACAATATTTGAGGCTGGGCTCTGTACCTTCCCAGTGTTGAATCCAATGCTGACTGGCTGGACAGTCCCTGGTGGGGCTTCCTCACCTTGCCAAGGTGCCCTTGGGGGTCTGAGTGAGCTGTACCACCGTGTCAGCCTGAAACCCGGGCTAGCTGCTGCTCAGCGTAAAAGATGATTCAATGACCACGTTTTAGACTCTGTGACCTTCACCAGCCCCTGCAATCCTCCCACAGCTTTGCACCCCTCCAATTCTGGCCTCTTGATTTTAACACTCTGCCATTGGCGGCCATGTGTTCAGCTGCCTGGCGACCTAAGCTCTGGATTACCCACCAAACCTCACCTCCTCCTTCCCACCACCCTACCCCAACTTCCTCCAAATACCTTGCAATCTCTTCCTCCTTTAAGATGTTGGATGAGATTTTCTGCACCCACAGCAACCGCGCACGGTGTTGATCTGAGGCCTACCCAGAAGGCAAATGGTATGTTGGCCTTCATAGTGAGAGGGTTACAGTACAGGAATTGGGATGTTTTACTGCAATTGCACAGGGCATCGATGAGGCCACATCTGGAGTATTGTGTGCAGTTTTGGTGTCTTCATCTGAGGAAGGATGTTCTTGCTATAGAGGGAGTGTAACGAAGGTTTACCAGACTGATTCCTGAGATGGCAGGAATGTCACATGAGGAGAGGCTAAGTTGATAACTCACTGGAGTTTACAAGAGTGAGAGGGGATCTCACAGAAACTTACACAGGATTAGACAGGGTAGATTTAGAAAGAATGCTCCCGATGGTTGGGGAATCCAGAACTTTGGGGTCATGGTTTGAGATTAAGGGGTAAACTTTTCAGAACTGAGGTGAGAAGAAATTTCTTCACCCAGAGGATGCTGAATGTGCGGAATTCACTATCACAGAATGTGGTTGAGACCAAAATGCTGTGTGATTTCAAGAAGGAATTAGATATAGCTCTTGGAGCTAAAGAGACCCAGGGATATGAGGGAAGGGAGGATAAGGATATTGAAGTTGATGATAGGCCATGATGAAAATGAATGGTGGAGCAGGCTGGAAAGGCCAAATGACCTACTCCTACTTCTAGTTTCTATGTTATCCTCATCCGAGATTAACTTCCAAATGATCACCTGTCAAGTGAAGCTCCAAAATAATGGACTTTGTCAAGTCAGGAGGCAGACAGCTGATGTGTGCCCCAAATTACCAGAAGGGTTTGAGAGAAGTATTCAATCAGCTCTCCCACTTTCTGCTCAATAAGGTCAGTCGAAACCAGACGAGGCAATTCATCAGGATGTCACTCTGTGAACTGCTCAATAGTCAGGGCCACGGCGCTAAAATAAAAAAGAGCTGCTTCAAACAGCAAAGCCCCAGACTCCCGCTGACACTTCCGCAGCAAGTTTACACAAAGTGCAGAAGCTAATGGAAGGAAAATTGATCACCATTATGACCCAGGCTGCTGCAACACCATTGCTGCATTATGACAAATATTCCGCACTGGTTAACACTTCTGGAAACAAAATCGGAGCCTGGCTTTCCCTACCAGCCTCTGAAGCGTTTTCGACACTGCAGTCGATCAGCCTGGTCAAAAGTGAGTGGCAAATAAACAGGAGGCCCGGCACAAAGAGGGAGGAGAAAACAGCAACCGTCAGGGAGGTCGGCATGGTGGCACAGTGGTTAACACTGCTGCCTCACAGTGCCAAGAGCCTGGGTTCGATTCCCAACTTAGCTGCAAACTGTGTGGAGTCTGCACGTTCTCCCCGTGTATGCGTGGGTTTCCTCTGAGTGCTCCAGTTTCCTCCCACTGTCCAAAGACGTACTGGTTAGGGTGCTAAATTCTCTCTCAGTGCACCCCAACAGGTGCCAAATTGTGGCGACTTATTTGTGACTAATGAATGAAGCTTAAAAAAGTTTAATGTTCAAAGTTTAAGGTTGTTTATTAGTGTCCAAGTAGGCTTTCGTTAATACTGCAATGAAGTTACAGTGAGGCAATGAAAATCCCCTAGTCACCATACTCTGGCGCCTGTTTGGGGACACTGAGGGAGAATTTAACATGGCCGGTGCGCCCTAACCAGCATGTCTTTGGGTTAAAGCAAATGGGGCAAGTCTCTCTTCCCTACAATAGGAAAGGAGTAACAAAACGGAACTAAGGTGGACTTGGCCTGTAATTCTTCACTATTAACATTAATAACCCGGAGGAAGGAACAGAATGTAAGGCTTTCAAATCTGCCAGTGGTACGAAGCCAGGTGGAAGTGGGGTGGCCCAGTGGTTAGCACTGTTGCCTCTCAGCACCTGGGACCAGGGTTCGATTCCCGGCTTGGACCACTGTCCGTGCAGAGTCTGCACGTTCTCCCCATGTCAGCGTGGGTTTCCTGCGGGTGCATCGGATTCCTCCCACAGTCTGAAAAACGTGCTGGTTAGGTACGTGGACCCGAACAGACGCCGGAGTGTGGTGACTAGGGGAATTTCACAGCAACTTCATTGCAGTGTTAATATAAGCCTTACTTGTGACTAATAGTTAAACTTTCAACTTTAAAAAAAGTTGTGATGAGGATATTATGATTTTGCAACGGGATATAGATTGGGTGACTGGACAAAAACCTGGCAAATGGAAATAATGATCAGAAGTGCAAGGTCATGCACTTAGAATCATAGAATTGCTACAGTGCAAAATGAGGCCATTTGGCCCATCAAGCTTGTACCCACAATATACCCACCCAAGCTATATCCCCAGGACCCATATATTTACCCTGCTGATCCCCCTGACATAAAGGGCAATTTTGCATGGCCAATCACTTAAACTGCACATCTTTGGAGTAGAAGGAATTAAATATATTGATGTTCCTTCACTGTCACTGGATCATCCTGGAACTTTCTCCCTAACGGCACTAGGAATGCACCTATACCTCATGAATAGCACCAGTTCAGGGACGGAGCTCACCACCACCTTCTCAAGGAGTGATGAGGGATGGACAATAAATGCTGGAGAGGCTGGAGAGACTGAGACTCTTCCTTGGAGCATAGGAGGCTGAGAGGTAACCTTATAGAGGTCTGTAAAATAATGAGCGGCATAGATCAGCTACATAGTCAATATCTTTTCCCAAAGATAGGGGAATCTAAAACTACAGGGCATAGGTTTAAGGTGAGAGGGGAGAGATACAGAAGGTCCATAGGGGCAATTTTTTTACACAGAGGGTGTGAGTGTCTGGAATTAGCTGCCAGAGGTAGTATAGCGAGGGGTACCATTTTATCTTTTAAAAAGTGTTTAGACAATTACATGGGTAAGATGGCTATAAAAGGATATGAGCCAAATGTGGGCAACTGGGACTAGCTTAGTGATAAAACAAAGGGCGGCATGGACAACTTGGGCCAAAGGGCTGTTAACATGCTGGTGTCCACATTTCAAAGAGGGATCACCCTTTAGTCAAGGCATCCCTGAAATCTTCGCTACTCAAGGCAATGCAAGCCTGGCCTACACAATCTGTTAACCCCTCTTGCTGTTAACTGTTGCTGCCTTGTGTGAGCGGAGGCGCGTTGTGCGGATGAGGTTTATCTCACAAATAAACGCTCTGAGTCAGTGTGGGATCTGTCTGTGGGACTGCACGCAGGAACCAGGGCAAGTCACATGAACCGAACTGCGCAGGAGAGCCTGGAGACTGAATGCAGCTTTGCATAGAGGGTATAGAGCAGGCAGGGGCAGGGAGAGGGGTGGAACTGCTCAAAATAATTGTGTATTCTGCCTGTCGATTACTGAAACAATTATTGATCAGGCACGGTAAACTTTGTAAAATGGATTAAACAGCACAACCTGCGAGGCAACCCCAGATACCAATGCTTTCAATAATCTCCAATTCAGCTGCACTCTGCAATGTGATGTAAAGGGGTAATAATCCGAGCTAATAAACAGAATAAATGTATGTTTATTTCACTGGTGTAGAGACCTGATTTCTCTATCACAGGAGATAATTTCTGTTTGAACTAAGGACAGGGAGTGATAGAGCTGGAGGATTCCTGTACTCTTTCTCTGCTGCGTCAATCTGATTGCGGGTTAGAATCACAGAGATTTACAGCAAGGAAACAGACCCTTCAGCCCAACTTATCCATGTCACCCTTTGTTTTACCACTAAGCTCGTCCCAATTGCCCACATTTGGCCCATATCCCTCTACACCCATCTTATCCATATGACTGTCTAAATGCTTTTTAAAAGAGAAAATTGTATCCGCTCCTGCTTCTACCTCTGGCAGCTAGTTCCAGACACTCACCATCCTCTGAGCAAAAAAATTGTCCCTCTGGATCATTTTGTATTTCTCCCCTCTCACTTTAAACCTATGCCCTCAAGTTTTAGATTCCCCTATCTTTGGGAAAAAATATTGACTACCTACATTATCTATGTCCCTCATTATTTTATAAACCGCTATAAGGTCATCTCTAAGCCTCCTATACTCCCAGTCCCAGTCTATCCAGTCCCAGTCTATCCAGTCCCAGTCTATCCAGCCTTTCCTTATAACTCAAACCATCAAATCCTGGTAGTATCCTAGTAAATCTTGTCTGCACTCTTTCTAGTCTAATAATATCCTTTCTAGAATAGAATGACCAGAACTGTACACAGCATTCCAAGTGTGGCCTTATCAATGTCTTGTACAATTTCAACAAGATGTTCCAATTCCTGAATTTAATGTTCTGACCAATGAAACCAAGCATGCTGAATACCTTCTTCATCACTCTGTCCACCTGTGACTTCACTTTCAAGGAAGTATGAACTGTAACTCAGGATCTCTTTGTTTTATAACTCTCCCCCATGCTCTATCATTAACTGAGTAAGTCCTGTGCTGATTCGATCTACCAAAATGCATCTCCTCACATTTATCTAAATTAAACTTCATCTACCATTCGTCAGCCCACTGGCCCAACTGATCAAGATCTGCTGCAATCCGAGATAACTTTCTTCACTGTCCACTATGCCATCAATCTTGGTATCATCTGCAAACTTACCAACTGTACCTCCTATATTCTCATCTAAATCACTGATATAAATGACAATGGAAAGAATTGTAGAGAATAGAAAGTCTTTATCTCTTTTTCTCTTAACTGTTAATGCTCAAACAGCATTAACTGTGAGCACACAGAGGGGATTTGGGGCTTTGCTGGGGTTCCAGTGGCTAATTTGGTCTTACTCAGGGGTCACTGTTAGATAATGGAAGCTATGATGATGTTAGTGTGGGATGGAGGTGGCATTAGGGTGGGAGAAAGGTCACATTAGGGTGGGATGGAGGTGGCATTAGGGTGGGAGAGATGTGATATTACGATGGGACAGAGTTGACATTAGGGTGGGACGGGGTGACATTAGGGTGGGAGAGAGGTGACATCAGGGTGGGACAGGGTGAAGTTGGGGCAGGGTGGTGTCACTCTTAGGGTGGGGGTTACAGGGCTGGTTCATTACCTGTAGCGCAGCCACAAACTGGATGGTGCTGACCAGAGCAAGCGTTGAGCCTTTGGGAAAGTTGAATCGAACCGTGTCGATGAAATGCATGCCATCGATTTTGATATCAACAAAGACGTAAAGCATTTTGATTCCAGCTGTGGCATCAATCGGAACTGAAAACAAAAAGGATAACGAGTGATGAGCCGATTGGTGGAAGTTTGAATACTGCAATGGTGCCAACCACACTACTGGGAGGCACTTCATACACACCCTCTGTGCCCCAAGTACAACCCACCTTCACAGTTCTGCTTCCAAAAGCAGATTGACAGGGAGCCCGCTGCTATCAGGTGGGGAGAAGTGCCTGTCTCCCTCTCCCCTAACATCCAGCCACTCTTCACTTCTATCACCAACGGGTGCCACCGTCAGAAAGTCAGAACTCTGACCTTCCATCTACAGCCCCTCCCAGGCAGCTGCTCTTCTTGTGGCCTTTGTTCCTTTAACAACTGATCGGCAGAAATAGAGAGAAGCTAGATGCTGCTGAGTGATGCCCAGAACTTCAAAACCAAAGCTCGGTCACACAGATGGTAGTGGAGAGCTGGGATTCTCTTTAATTTGATATTATTGTCACATGCAGTGAAAAGTATTGTTTCTTCTACTCCATGCAGTCAAAGCATATCGTTCATAGAGAAGGAGAGAGTGCAGAATGTAGTGTTACAGTCATTGCTAGGGTATAGAGAAAGATTAATTTAGTGTGATGGCAGCAGATGAAGATGTTCTCCAGCCTGACACAATCAGTACCAGCTGAACTGAGGCTCATTCTGTTCCCATGGTATAGTGTATAAGATCAACGTATTGATGAGGAGTAGGGGAGTTTCGCCCAGTGTCCTGAACAATATTGATGCCTCAACCTAAGACCAGATTATACGTACATTAATGTTCATTACTCTTTGTGGAACCGACATATGTGCAAACTGGCTGCCATATTTCCCACCTCGCAACAGTGGATATAACCACAGGGGTTCTTGGCTCGGATCACTGTCCACACAAACACTGTTTGATGATGGGATCAGACTCCCCAGCCTGGCGCAAACATCTCCGAGTGGGAATGGTGACTCCTGTTAAATACGGCTACTGGGATGAGAAGTATTTGATGTGGGCATCACTGGCCAGGCCAGTATTTATAGCCCATCTCAAAATGCCCTTGAGAAGATGGCAGTGAGCCACTGTCTTGAATCGCTGCAGTCCCTAAGGTGTAGGTACACTCACAGTACTGTTAGGGAGGGAGTTCCAGGACTTTGACTCAGTGACAGTGAGGGAGTGACCGATAAATTTCCAAGTCAGGATAGTAAATGGCTTGGAGGGAACTTGCAGATGGTGGTGTTCCCATGTATTTGCTGCCCTTGTCCTTCTAGATGGTAGTGGTCACGGGTTTGGAAGGTGTTGTCAAGAGTCTTGGTGAGTTGCTGCAGTACATCTTGTAAATGGTGCACACTGCTGCCACTGTGAATCGGTGGTGGACGGAGTGAATGTTTAAGGTGGTGGATATGGTGTCAATCAAGTGGAGCTGCTTTGTCCTGGATGGTGTCGAGCTTCCTGAATGTTGTTGGAGCTGCATCCATCCAGGCAAATGAGGGGTATTCCGTTACACTCCTAACTTGTGTCTTGAGGGACAGGCTTTGGGGCGGTCAGGAAGTGAGTGACTGACTGCAGATTTCCTTGTCTCTGGCTTGCTCTGCAGAATTCTAGCAGAAGTTAGTAACTACAGGAAAGAAGGGGGGGGGGAGTGGAGGGTGGCATAAATGATGGGTGAAGGAGAGACGAAATTCTATCAATCGAGCCACGCAGGTAGTAAGAAGAGTCTCTAAGATACTGCAGATCTTGCAGATCTAGCAACACACTGGAGCTCAAGAGTCAGCACTGTTCAATTCTCTGACTATATAAATGTGGGTCGACCTGACCTTTGCAATTCAATAAGTTTCACACTAATGGAGTGTGAACAAAAAAACACTCCGACAAATCATTTCCGATTCACCTTAAAAAATGACAACTTCAGCCAAGTGCATCCATCGGTTGAAAGGAGTCAGAACGAATAGCGTAATTCACAAAGGATTAAATTCACACACCTGCGCCCATGCACGCACAATGGTACCTTTATCACAAGAAGAGGGGATAATGGGTCTCTGTTACCACCTCTAGTGCTACAACGTACCTGAGGTCTCTCTGCTCTCCACCCCCCTGCCCCATCCTGATGTCTTACGCATCTTCAATTTTATTCACTCTGTTACTGGGGGCTGTCTCTTTAGCTGCCTGGGGCCCTAAATTTTGCAAATGCCAAACAAACCTCTCCACCTCCCTGTCAGAGATTGTGTTTTTGACCCATTGGTCATCTGCCCTGCTACCTCTTTGCATGCCACAGAACCAAACATTGCTTTGCAATGCACTTGGAATAGTGCGCTACATTAAGGGCACTATGAAAATGCAGGGCTGCAATCCAATCAAAGAGCTTGGATGTTTTAATATACAAATTAGCTAACACTTGGGACTGACTTCCAATCTTGAAGCCAAATAGTTTCTTCTACGGAGAATGGATTTATGGGACTAGCAATTGTGTCTGATCCAATCAACAGTTTCACGTCACATCCAGCACTATGTTAAGAAAACCCACCAACGCCTCTACTTTCTCAGGAAATTCAGCATGTTCACTGTGAGTCTCACCAACTTTTACAAATGCACCACAGAAAGCACCCTTTCCGGATGTATAACGCCTTGGTTTAGCTCTGCCCAAGACCGCAAGAAACTACAAAGGGTTGTGAACATGGCACAGTCCTTCACGCAAACCAGCCTGCCATTCATGGACTCTGTCTACACTTCCCGCTGCCTCAGCAAAGCAGCCAGCTTAATCAAGGAACCCACGCACCCCAGACATTCTCTCTTCCATATTATTCTGTTGAGAAAAGATAGAAAAATCTGAGATCACGTAGCAACCAACTCAAAGAACAGCTTCTTCCTTGCTGCTGTCAGACTTTTGAATGGACCTACTTTGCATTGTTGATCTCTTTCTACACCCTAGGTATGACTGTAACACTACATTTCTTCTTTATGGAAGGTATCTTTTGTCCGTATAGCACGCAAGAAACAATTTTTCACTGTATCCCAACACATGTGACAATAATAAATCAAATCAAATCATCTTGATTATAAATAGCTAATAGAATTCAGGGTGCCCCTGCTTTATAATCATCAGGAATGACTGCTTTCTAACTTTAGCCTGCTGATTTTGAAAAGTTTGTTCCATTTTACTCTCTGTTCTTATAATTTGAGATCATGTGATTTGGTCAAATTGGTCAGTATGAAAATCAGCACAGTCTTTGTTTCTAATTCATTCCAGATTGTATCTGTCGCTGACTGGAGCCAGGTACAATGAAAACTGGAGCTGACTCATTTTATTATTGGAGATGTCTTTCGCCGGAGGGTTCAGGCTCTGTTGGCTGATACTTGTGCTTGCTAAACTGTCAATTCTCTTTCACTGCTAATTTATATTTTATTGTTTTTAGTGTTTCAGTGAATTGTACTGTTGTGTAATTTCTGTTGCTGCGACATTAGCCTCTTGGCCAGGTCATTATTGTAAATGAGAATTGGTTCTCAATTGACTAACCTAGCTCAATAAAAATTAAATAAATGAATAAAATGTAAAATGTTGTTTCCATTAAGAATGAGTTCTTTCTCCTGGCCTCTGTGAATGCTAACAATGTCACTGCGCGTGTGATATGTCAGGGTGTGTGACCTGTGAGCACATGTGTGACCTGTCAGTGCATGTGTGACCTGTCAGCTCATGTGTGACCTGTCAGCACATATGTGACTTGTCTGTGCATGTGTGATTGTCAGTATGTGTGGGACCTGTCAGCGCATGTGATTGTCAGCACATGTATGACTTGTCCGTGCGTGTGTGATCTGTCAGCACGCATGTGATCTGTCTGTGTATGTGTGACCTATCAGCATGTGTGTGATCTGTCACAGTGTGTGCAAGCTGTCTGTGTTTGTGACCTGTCGCACGTGTGTGATCTGTCAGCACGTGTGTGATCTGTCAGCACGTGTGTGATCTGTCAGCACATGTGTGATCTGTCAGCGCATTGTATCTGACTATGCATGTGTGACTTGTGAGTGTGTGTGTGATCTGTCAGCACACGTACGACCTGTCCGTGCATGTGACCTGTGAGCATGTGTGTGACCTGTCAGTGTGTGTGTGACCTGTCACAGCGTGTGTGAGCTGTCAGTGCATGTGTGACCTGTCACAGCGTGTGTGAACAGTCAGTGCGTGTGAGCTGTCAGTGCGTGTGTGACCTGTCATAGCGTGTGTGAGCTGTCAGGGCGTGTGTGACCTGTCACAGCGTGTGAGAGCTGTCAGTGCGTGTGTGACTTATCAGACCCAGCTATGACTGTAACACTACATTCTGCGCTCTCTCGTTTCCTTCTCTATGAATGGTATGCTTTGTCATTGAATGTTAATACATGTGACAATAATAAATCAAATCAAATGAAAATCCACAGGAACAATGATCCTGGCTGGTGCCAGCTCAATCACCAATGGCAAAGACTACCCTCCTGCCAGGGGCAAGAGACGCGGAAACACAGCAACCCACCTCCTTAAAAAACCTCGGGTGTTTAATCAGGGTCGGCCACCAGTTCACACCCGATAATTGATCAACTTTCTTCATGCCTAGGGGGCAAGTTTAGCAGAATTGCCTGCAACAGGAGGGGCGAATAAGGCTTGCTCCAGTGCTGTTGGTTTAATATTACAGAAGGAATGCTTCTGGAAAACAGCTCGGACCTCATGTAAGGGACTTAATGGCTCTGCTAATCAATATTGCAAAACGTCATGGGCCCCATTAACTCCTCATTACTACATTAGTAAACCAACATAATACAGCCAGCACACAAATCAATGCAGAGCCCAGCATTGATGGCAGACAAGTTCAGGGCTGAAAAAAATGAGCTGGAAGAAACAACATAGAAAAACTCCAGCACGATACAGGACCATCAGCCCACAAAGTTGTGCTGAACATGTCCCTGTCTTAGAAATTTTACTTGAGTTTTTATATTTCTTTTATGGGCTGTAGACATGGCCAGCATTTACTGCCCATTCCCCAACTGCCCTGGAGAAAATAGTGGTGAACCACCGCAGTCCATGTGAAAGCACTTCTCATGGGAGGTGGGTATAGAATGCCATTCAGCCCATCTGAGTCTGCATCAACCACAATCCCTCCACGCTCCAGCCACATAGCCCCATGAATTTATCCTAGCTAGTCCCCCCGACACTAAGGTTCAATTTTAGCATAACCAATCCACCCAATCCACACATCTTTCAGTCTTTGGGAGGAAACCGGAGTATGTGGTGGAAACCCACACAGGCACAGGGAAGAAGTGCAAACTCCACACAGTGACCCAGTGCCGGGAATTGAACCTGGTGATATGAGGCAGCAGTGCTAACCATTGTGCCACCATGCCATATATCCTGATTCATGACATAGTTGATAGCAATGAAGGAACAGAGCCTCTGGTCTGTGGACTCATTCTGGAGATGTTCCATGCCAGGCAGCGTTTCCTGTCCTAGATGGCATCTCTTTTTTTCAATTATTTAATGGGATTTGAGCATCATGAGCAAAACCAGCATTTATTACCTCTTGAGAAGGTGGCAAGGAGTCGCTGCCTTGACCTGCTGCAGTCCCTGAAGTGTAGGTACACCCACAGTGCAGATAGGCAGGGAGTTCTAGGATTTTGACCCAGTGACAGTGAAGGAATGGCTAATATATTTCCAAGTCAGGATGGTGTGTGGTTTAGATGGGACTTGCAGGTGGTGGTGTTTGCATGTGTCTGCTGTCCTTGTCCTTCTAGATGATTTGATTTATTATTGTCATGTATTAGTGCACAGTAAAAACTATTGTTTCTTGCACAGTATACAGACAAAGCATACTATTCATCGAGAAGGAAAGGAGAGAGTGAGAAAGATCAACTTAATGCGAGGTAGCTCCATTCAAAGCTCTGGTGGCATCAGGGAAGAAGCTGTTCTTGAGTTGGTTGGTACGTGACCTCAGACTTTTGTATTTTTTTCACAATGGGAGAAGGTGGAAGAGAGAGTGTCCGGGATGCGTGGGACCCTTGATAATGCTCGCATATTTGATGGTGGTAGTCAGAGGTTTGGAAGATGCTATTGAAGGAACTTTGCTGAATTCCTGCAGTGGATCACGTAGGTGGTACACACGGCTGCTACTGTTCATTGGTGGTGAGGGATTGAATGTTTGTGATGTTGGATGGGATATCAATTAAGCAAGTGCTTTGTCCTTGATGGTGTCGAGCTTCTTGAATTGTTGGAAATGCAAGTGGGGAGTATTCCATCACACTCCTGACTTGTAGATGGTAGACAGGCTTTGGGGAATCAGGAAGTGAGTTACTTGCTGCAGAATTTCCAGCCTCTGATCTGCTCTTGTGGCCACTGTATAAACTCTGTAAGTTGCATCTTTGCATGACGGTGGGCCATGTTCCAAATGTTCTAGTCAGGCTGCTTCTTGCCTCTCTGCCCCCATCCCATCCCACATTAGTGCTGGGGTGACATTTTCACACTTTCGTTCAGGCCTCGTGGTCCCTGTGGGCGAGACCTGTAAAAATGAGTGTCAGATTGGAGGGTAATCTCTGCACTGTGACCCCGGGCCCACAGGGAAATACAGAGTGTCTGCCTTAACACATTTCACTTAGGCTGCTTAGGAAGCTGTCAAGAGACATGAATCCAGAATCTCCCTTGGCCTGTACTGGCTCGGACGTTAAGACGACAGAGGTGACGGAAAGGTATTTTCACATTCCCAGCTAGCTTCTGTATATATTTATACTTGTAAGGGAAAAGTCTTCAAATTGTCCACACTTGGGCAAAGGCGATGCAGTTCAGGAACACAGACTGGATAAGGTCAGTCACATTCAAACAGGAGCAGCTGGTCACCTCTCACATCTTGCCACATCCATTTAATCAAAGCTCACCGAAGTGGTCAGAGCTCCGAGGTTTGGGGGCGGTGGGTACTGAAGGACAGCGGACACCACAAGCACAGCCAGTCATTTCCTTCCCGTGTCCCCACTCTATCCCAGTCGGTTCCTCCCTGTGTCCCCACCCATCCCAGCCGGTTCCTCCCCACGTCCACCCTATCCCAGCCAATTCCTCCCTGTGTCCCCACCCTATCCCAGCCGGCTCCTGCCCATGTTGCCACCCTGCCCCAGATAGTTCCTCCCCCTGTCCCCACCCTGTCCTAGCTGGTTTCTCCCCGTGTTCCCACCCTGTCCCAGCCGATTCCTCCCCGTGTGCCCATTGCACACTAGTCAGTGCCACAGACCCAGGGATGGCACTGTGGCACAGTGATTAGCATCGCTGCTTCACAGCACCGGGGACCCAGGTTCAATCTGGGCCTCGGGTGACTCGCTGTGTGGAGTCTGCACTTTCTTCCCGTGTCCAGGTGCTCCGGTTTCCTCCCACATTCAGAAGATGTGCAGGTTTGGTGAATTTGCCATACGAAATTGTCCCTTAGTGTCAGGCGGATTAGCAGGGTAAATATGTGGGGTTATAGAGATAGGGCCTGGATAGGACTGTTGGGCCGAACGGCCTCCTCCTGCACTGTAGGGATCCTGTGATCTCCCTGTGTTCCCACCGTATCCATTATATTTTCTGCCAATTTACAACGGGAATTAAAATGAACACGTGTTGTGACAAGAATATTGCAAGAAAACACTCCTCTCAAAGCTTCCTGAGCTTCCCCCAAGGAATCTTAGAAATTACAATCGGGGCAATTTCTGAATCGCAGCTGTCCAATCGAATTCCATCCCCTTGCATCCTCAAATAATCTTCCTTCTCAAACACTTATTCTTCTGATTGCTTGTTTAATCTCTGGGGTAAATAATTACAACAACAATAACTCACGCTGGTATAGCACCTTAAACATAACTATCCGCCTCTAGGTGTTTTCGCAGGAGCAAAGTCAAAGAAAACGTGATGCCGGAGTCACAGGAGGTTTTCAGGAGGGTCTCCAAGGGCACCGAGAGGTGGACAGGTTTTGAAGGAGGAGATTCCAGAGCTTTGGGCCTCGGCAGCTGAAGGCACGCATCAATGGTGCAGCGACTAAAATTGGGGATTCACAAGAGGCTGAAATCGGAGGATTGTAGAGTTCCGGGTGAAGGGCAGAACTTTTATTTTTATATTTGTCCATGGGATGTGGAGTCATTGGCTGGTCCAGCATTTAATGCCCACTCTGTGGACGGCAGACTTCCTTCGCTAAAGGACATTAGTGAACCAGATGGGTTTTTAAGACAATCAACAATAGTTTCATGGTCATCAATAGATTCTTAATTCCAGATTATTATTTATTTCAAACCTCACCATCTGCCCTGGTGGGATTCGAAAGCATTACCCTGGGTCTCTGGATTATTAGTCCAGTGACAATACCATTGTGTCGCCGCCTCCCTGGTGGGGGTTAGACAGGGAGGGAGGAGCAAGGCCATGGAGGGATTTGGAAACAAGACGGGAACCTTACATTTCCTACTCTGCTAAGTGAAAGAATCTCTAACCTGCTCTAATTCTGGGGAGTGAGAATTGCCAGTCTGTGTAGAAACGCAATGTCAGTTTGCCAATGAGCGGAAACAAGATGTCACAGTCTCTGATTTAACCAGCCTCCGTTACATTTCTCCCTTAACCCTCTCTTCAATCAGTCAGAAGATAGAGATTTAAAGAAAAAAAACACAATTTTTCCAGCCTGTGACTGTAGCTATAAATGTCAGCTCAAGTGTGTCACCTACATGTGAGGCAACTGCGCATTGTACTAGCACCTGGTCCTCCCTCTTCGCCAAGTGTCGGCATGGAAACGAGACGCTCGGTGTGTTTACATAACAGCATGTGGTGACATCACTTTTTTTCATTCATTTGTGGGTCATGGGTGTCACTGACTGGCCAGCATTTATTGTCCATCCCTAATTGCCCTGGAGGGCAGTTGAGAGTCAACCCCATTGCTGTGGCTCTAGAATCACATGTCAGCCAGACTGGGTAAGGATGGCAGATTTCTATCCCTAAAGAACATGAGTGAACCAGGTGGGTTTTTCCGACAATCGACAATGGTTTTATGGTCATGAATAGATTCTTAATTCCAGATATTTTTAACTGAATTCAAATTCCACCATCTGCCACGGCGGGATTCGAACCCGGGTCTCCAGAATATTAACTGAGTTTTTGGAATAATAACTTAGCGATAATATCACAAGGTAAGTCACTGCCACTGATGCGGCCTGCTTTTATTTCACCAGATGTGGGAGTATTAAAATTCCACTTGGCCAGTGACCACTTCCAAAGCTGAAACTGATTGTAAGGGAAGGAGAGAGAGGGGGATCAGGAAATGGTAACAGCTGCAGTTTGCATTTATTGCTCCTGATTTATTGAAATGTCTGTAAGGTGCTCCATGGGAATGTGATCAGAAGGAGTTGACACTAAACCACATGAGGAGACAGCCAAGGTCAGAGCAGTAGGTTTGCAGGACTCTTAATGGAGGATAGACAGATAGAAAAGTAGAGGGGCTTAGGAAGAGAAGTCCAAGGCTTAAGATCTAGGCGGTTGAAGAAACAGGCAACAACAATGGTGTATTTGGAGACAAAAACAGAAAATCTCAGCAGGTCTGACAGCATCAGTGGAGAGAGAATAGAGCCAACGTTCTGAGTCCGGATGACTCTTTGTCAAAGCGCAGAATATTTGGAGATGTGCTGGAGGCTGGAATTGGAGCAGTGCAGAAATCAGGCGGTGAAGCTACTGCCCCTGAAATTTCTCCATAACTTTGAACGTCTTGCTCACTTGCTCATGAATCCTTTGAGGCTGATAATGCCAGAAGGAACCAAGGATTGTGCAAAATTGTAAATTGCCATTGCAACTTTGCTAGTGACCAGTGACTGGATTGCAGTGTGGGGAGACGGAATGGTGGTCTAGACTATGTCAGAGTGTGGTGTTGGGGGTAGAGGTGTTAGGTGCCGGGGTGGGGGTGGTGAAGAATGGTGGTGTAGATATGTTGGAGTGGGAAAAAATGGTAAAGGTAGAGGTAACATTGCAATTGGCCACAGCAGCACTGTGTCACTGAGCTGTGACAGTCAGATTGCCAATCAGTGTGACCCTGCTGAATGAAGAAAAGTTTGGATTTGACCTTAGCCTCCTCAGAGTAAAGAAGAAGCCCTTCAGCCCATCAAGTCTGGGGTGGGGGGTGGATTTTGTGGTGTGTGGAATGAAAGAAGAGAAGAAAATTATTACAAAAAATGTAAATTATTGGGCCAGAAACGAAACACAAATATTTATCATGATGCCAAATCCCTGTGTTGCACAGGCTGGAGACTGCGAGGGAGGGTCTGCGAAGGACCTTATTTTAGAGAATGTTCTTTAGGGCCAAGGATTATTTCTCTGAATTGGAATCTGCAGTCAGCGACTGCTCCTCTCTGCACATATTTAAGACTTTTTTAAAACAAAATTATTGCTGCTGTAATTCTCAAAGCATGAATACTTGAAAGCCATCCCAGATCCCATAGATATTCAAAGATTTGATACAAAACATTTGTTCCCTATTAAAAATACATTTGCAGTGATTGAATTTTCACACTTCTCTCTCACTACGTTGCCACATTACTAATGCAACCTGCCCACCTCAATATGGCATCCGCGGGCTCCAGCAATTGACAGAGAAAAGCTGCCGGCACTAGTTGGAGGAATATTAAGGCAGAAACAGCAATGCTGAGTGCTGCCGGGCTCACAAGCACCTATTCCTCCATCTACCTAAGAAGAGAGTCAGAGAATCCCTACAGTGCAGAAGGAGGCCACTCACTGACCACAATCCCATCCAGGTTCTATCTCCATAACTCTGCATATTTACCCTGTTAATCCCCCTGATACTAAGGGGCAATTTATCATGGCTAATCAACTAACTGCACATCTTTCAGACTGTGGAAGGAAACCAGAGCACCTGGACGAAACCCATGCAGACACCGGGAGAATGTGCAGACTCCGTACAGACAGTCACCCAAGCTGGGAATCGAAGCTATTCAGCCCTTCGAGTCTGCTCTGCCATTCAAGAAGAACACACAAACCCATCTCCCATCCGTTGACTCTGTCTATAGTTCCCACTACCTTGGCAAAGCAGCCAGCTTTATCAAGGACCCCTTGCATTCTCTCTTCCACCTTCTTCCATCAGGACAAAGATACAAAGGTCTGAAGTCACGTCCCAGCCAACTCAAGAACAGCTTCTTCCCTACTGCCATCAGACTTTTGAATGGATCCACCTTATGTTAATTTGATCTTTCTCTAACCCTAGCTATGACCATAACATTACATCCTGCACATTCTTCTTTCCTTCTCCCCTATATACTCGATGAACAGTATGCTTTGTTTGTATGGTGTGCAAAAAACAATACTTTTCATTATATCCCAATACATGCGACAATAATAAATCAAATCAAATCAGATCAGATCAAGGTTTACAATCCTTCACCAACTCCACTTCCCTACCCACCTTCCACATCCCTTGATTCCCCTAACGGCTCAAATATCTTGTTATCTCTTTCTTGAGCATGACCAAACCTCTACAGCGCTCTGTGCTACAGTAGGGTCACCAAGAGGAAAACTGGCATCACAGCTTCTGGTCACCACCCAGCGTGACTCAGCTGGATGAGGAATGGACTCCACCCCCTCATATTAAATGAGTTGCCAATGTTCATCATCAAAGCTCACACTCAATCATAGCCCCATGAGGGGATAAAGCTAATGAAGAGCAGCCAGGTGATCGGTGGCAGCTCACCAGAACATTAGCTGGGTCCTCAGAGTTAGATTATGGGAAGAGGTTACATCATGCATGTTTGGGAAGATAGAAGGTTCAGGAAGATAAAGACAATGGTACAGTGGTAAACATTGCTGCCCACAGCACTGGGATCGATTCCTGGCTTGGGCCATTGTCCGTGTGGAGTTTGTGCGTTCTCCCTGTGTCTGCAAGGATTTCCTCCGGGTGCTCCAGTTTCCTCCCATATTCCAAAAGATGTGCAGGTTAAGTGGATTGGCCATGCTGAATTGACCTTTAGTATCCCAAGATGCGTAGGTTAGGGGGAATCATGGAGTTGATAAATAGATTTATGGGACAGGTGGGGATGGGCTTGGGTGAGATGCTGAGCCATTACAGACTTGATGGGCCGAATAGTCTCCTTCTGCACTGTAAGGATTTCTAGGTTACTGAGTGATTGATATTTATAAGATCCAGGACTGGGGTAGAGAATTCCAAAGCTTCACAAAACGCTTGCTGCGGGTTTAGAACGGGTTAGGGGATGATCCAGAACTTGGAGTCGAGACAAGTAAAGACACCGCCAGCAAAGCTGAGATAACTAACTGGCAGAAATCCTCGGGGAAAATGAGAAGGCTTCTTTCTTTAAAACATTCAGTGAATTGTTGTGATCTGGAATGCACTGCCAGAACGGGAAGGGGATAAATAGGGGGTGGGCAAATGACGAATTGGATAGCTCTTACAGAAACAGCACGGTGGCACAGTGGTTAGCATTGCTGCCTCACAGCGCCAAAGACCTGAGTCCAATTTCAGCCTCGGGTAACTATCCGTGCAGAGTTTGTTTATTTTATCCATATCCATGAGAGTTTCCTCCGGATGTTCTGATTTCCTCCCACAGTCCAAAAGATGTGCAGGTTAGGTGGATTGGCGATGTTAAACTGCCTTTTAACTGGCCAAGGATATGCCAGTTAGATGAGTTGGTCATGTTAAATTGTCCCTTAATGTCAGGGAAGTTAGCAGGGTAAATATTTAGGGTGACAGAGATAGGTCCTAGGTGGGACTGCCACGGGAGCAGACTCGATGGGCCGAATGTCCTCCTTCTGCACTGTAAGGATTCTATGACGCAAAGAGCTAGCATGGGCCTGAAGGGCTGAGTGGCCTCTTTCTGCACAATCTCTGACACCTGCAGTCTCGCAGGAGTAACCCTGCAGTAATCAAGTGTGGAAGAGGCTGGGAAGGTGAAAGCCTCCCGGAGCAAACATGACACTTCCCTGAAAAGCAGCAACAAACCATCTGCGCCATCCGGGGCTAAAGCCAGTCAGCAAATATTAAAATAAAAACCACCTCCAGAGAGGAAGTGCTTTGTCACTGGCATCTGATGAATAATTAAATGAGAATGAGTTCTGGCTGTGGATTGGTGATTTCGGAGCATCCACTCTTCCTTTCACTTTTACCTCCCAGCCGACAGGCTGCAAGAACTGCGCCTCACACTGAAAGGGCAGAAATATCTCAACTATCAAACAAGCCTTGTCATTTCGGAGGACTTTGCAGAAATTACCAGCAACATCAAACTGCATTAGTAATTTCATTTTAGAGCTTCAAAGTCACGGGAAAATAATGAAGTGCTGAGGCACAGTGTCTGAGGAATGCAAACTCCTGTCAATGGGATTATCTATGGAGATTTCTTTTTACTCATCCCCGTTAGGAGTGTTTAATATTCAGCCACTTTCCTTTTTGATAAAAACACACATCATTCAGTATTTAACTGTCCACTGTACAAGTTGCCAACTGTCCAGGACTGGCCTGGAGCCTCCAGGGTTTCGAGGAGAATCTCTGATACGTTATGTTGGTCCCAAGTCAGCTGGCGAAGTGTGAACCCAGACACTTCCAATTTTCTTCATAATAGATGTATTTACAGAAAGAGCATTAGGTGCTGATTCCTTCTGGTTCATTAGCATCCCTTTTGGGAAGGAAATCTGCCATCCTTATCCAGTCTGGCCTACACGTGACTCCACAGATACTGCAATGTTGTTGACTCTCAACTGCCCTCTAAGGATGACTAGAGATGGTCAGTAAATGCTGGCCAGCCAGCAGCGCACATGTCCCACAAATGAATAAAAAAAAACACTGCTTGCTTCTTACTTTGCCAGTGCCCCGGCAGTCTCTTTTTGTTTTAAAGTTTTTGGTTTAATTTGACTTTTTATTGTCGCATGTATTAGTATACAGTGAAAAGCATTGTTTCTTGCACGCTATACAGATAGAGCACATCATACATAGAGAAGGAAAGGAGAGAGTGCAGAATGTAGTGTTAGAGTCACAGCCAGGGTGTAGAGAAAGATCAACTTAACGTAAGGTAGGTCCATTCAAAAGTCTAAGGGAGGCAGCTGTTCTTGAGTCGGTTCGAACTCGATCTCTTTTTCCTGATGGAAGGAAATGGAAGAGAGAATGCCTGGGGTGCGTGGGGTCCCTAATTATATTGGCTGCCATTCCAAAGTGTAGACAGATCAGTGGATGGGAGGCTGGTTTGCGTGATGGACTGGGCTTTGTTCACGATGCTTTCTAATTTTTTTGTGGTCTTGGGCAGAGCAGGAGCCATACCAAGCTGTGATACAACTAGAAAGAATGCTTTCTATACTGCATCTGCAAAAGTTGGTGAGAGCCGTAGCTGACATGCCAAATTTTCTTAGTCTTCTGAGAAAGTAGAGGCATTGCTGGGCTTTCTTAACTATAACTTCAGTGAGGAGAAGATCATTAGACCAGACTGTCTGTCTTTCTTGCATGGCTGTGTTCATGGCCGGTTGTTCCTGAGAAGGAGGACGCAGTGTCCACCGGCAGGTTTGAGGTCTTCCATGAACAGTGGACACCTCAGGGGCTGGAGTGCATCATTAACCCCAGAAACATTACCTTACTTTGATCAATTTCCTCTTAACATTTTGCCGTGCTCTTGCAGTATCTGTCTAGGAGCTGTTAGTGTTAATTGTTAATTAGTTTATTTGGTTATTTGATACCCAAGAGACTACAAAGTGGAAGGGTGACACAGTGTTAGCACTGCTGTCTCATAGCACCAGTATCCTGGGTTCTATTCTAGCCTTGGGTGACTATCTGTGCAGAGTCTGCACGTTCTTCCTGTGTCGGCATGTGTCAAGCATACAGCATGCATGCCTTCATCAGCCGGAGTACTGAGTTTAAAAATTGGCAAGTCATGTTGATGCTTTATAGAACCTTGGTGAGGCTGCACTTGGAAAATGGTCTTCAATTCTGGTCACCACACTACCAGAAGGATGTGGAGGCTTTGGAGCGGGAACAGAAAAGATTTACCAGAATGTTGCCTGGTATGGAGGGTATTAGCTATGAGGAGAGGTTGGAGAAATTTGATTTGTTCTCACTGGAGTGATGGAGGTTGAGGGGAGACCTGATAGAAATCTACAAGATTATGAGAGACGTGGACAGAATGGGTGGTCAGAAGCTTTTTCCCAAGGTGGAAGAGTCAACTACTGGAGGGCGTAGGTTTAAGATGCAAGGGGCAAGTTTTAAAAGAGATGTAAGAGGCAGATTTTTTACACAGAGAGTGGTAGGTGCCGAGAGAGGTAGTGGAAGCAGATGCGGTAGTGACTTTAAGGGATGTCTTGACAAGTAATGAATGAGATGAGAATACAGGGATATGGTCTCCGGAAGCGTAGGGGGTTTTACTTAAGTCAGGCAGCAAGGTCAGTGCAGGCTTGGAGGACCGAAGGGCCTGTTCCTATACTGTCATTTTCTTTGTTCTTTGTCTGCATGGATTCCTGGTGCTTGCTCCCACAGTCCAAAAGACATGCTGGTTAGGTGCATCGGCTATGCTAGATTCTCCCTGAGTGCTATTCTATTTAAAGCAGGCATTCAGTCCTTCATGTCTGCACCTTTCTTTCCAATTAACCAATCTCTCAGTGTCCTTCTCTTGATAACACGGCACATTCTTCTTTTTCAGATGGGCTCTTGGGCGAGTTTTAAAGAATTTATAGAATTTTTGTGCCACCGACAAGGTGAACACTTGTTGCCCAGCCTTAGTTGCCCTCTGAATTGAGTGGCTTGCTCAGCCACTTCAGTGAGAGTAGACCAGACCAGGAAAGGGTGGCAGATTTCCTTTCCTGAAGGGCAGTAGCGAACAAGATAGGTTTTTACAACAATTGATACTAGTTGCCATGGTCACCATCACTGAGCTTGGCTTTATATTCCAGATTTTATTTATAGAATCCTTACAGTGCAGAAGAGGCCACTCAGCCCATTGAATCTGTACTGACTCTCCATATGGATATAATCAAAGTATCTTACCCTGACCCTTTCCCCCACCCTATCCTCATAATTCTGCACATTCGCCGCGGTTAGTTCAGCTAACCTACACATCTTGGGATATGAAAAGGCAATTTAATATGGCTGATGCACCTAACCTGCACATCTTTGGACTGTGAGAGTAAACTGGAGAACCCAGAGGAAACCCATGCACACACAGGGAGAATGTGCAAACTCCACACAGACGGTGATCCAAGGCTGGAATTGAGTCTGGGTCCCTGGTGCAATGAGGCAGCAGCACTAAACACTCTGCCACCTCTTCACTGAGTTTAAATACTACCAGGTATTATGGTTGGATTTGAATCCATGTCTGTAGACATTTAGCCTGGTCTCTGGATTAGTATCCCTGTGATATTATCTCGCCTTGTCTCCCCCTAATATATCTTTTCCCATTGCATCTCTCATGTCCTCCAAACATCACAAAATTACTGAGCAGAATAGTCACTATGGGCCACTGCAGCAGCTAATTTTCATACAGAAAGCTCATAAACAGTTACGAGATCAATGACTCATTAATCTGGGCTGATTGAGGGGTGGATGTCGGCCAAGACACTAGTGCAGGGCTAAACTTTCTCTTCTTTAATAAAGTATCATGCGAACTTATAGCCCCTGCCTCCTGTAACAAAGCAATATTCCCCTGAGTATTGCAGCGTCACACTGGACCCCCAACTCAACACATCCGTCACTCATGAGCTCCTGATCCCTGATCAAGGGTGTGAGTGCAATCACAGACACTGGTCAAGGAGTGCCAATATCATCTACAGAATTGTCAATGCTACAGTGTGTGAGAGAGAGAGAGAGAGGGAGAGAGCGAGAGAGAACAGATGCACGCATGGCAACATATAACACACAGTGAGTCCTATCAGCCTCACTAAAAATAGGGACAAACCCAATGAATTACTGAGGCCGTAATGAAATAATAATTGTGATTAAGTGCAGTGTCCGAGCCAGGATAACGGGATCATCTGTTTCTGTCATTAGATTGGTAATCATGAAGTATGAGGTACTAAGGCCACACAAAGTGGATGGTGTCTGAAGCTTCATGTTAAGAAACTCTAATTTAATCCATCTACACAAATTCTGTTGCAGAAAGAGACGAAAAAAGGCAAAATCCCAAAGACCAGGTCCAACCTATTGTCTATTTTCCTTTCCTGGAAATCAGTGTAGTGCAGGCAGGTGGACAGGAGTTGGCCCAATCACACCAGTGTGGCAATTCCCCTGTCAGCCAGGATTGTAGACCTTTTTGAGCAGGGGTTTTATATCCAATTTAAAAACAGTGCCCTTCCTGCTCCAGTGCAGCGCTGAAGGAGGACTGCACTGTCAGAAGTGCTGTTCCTCAGACAGTGATGGGAACCTAGGCTAGCAAGGGGGCCGCATGAGGGCCCCCACCCACACATCTCAGTGGGTCGCAGGATTGAAATCGGGCTTGTTCACAAAGTGTGACCCCCATGAATAAGATTAAACACGTTTAATACACGCCAAATATTTCATAATGAATTGTAGGGAATGCTGAATCATTTATATATTAATATGTTCAAATAGTGTGAGAAATGATAGATTCACGCTTGATTGAACGCAGAGGGAGCGCATGGCTCTCACAGTCAATGTGAGCAATCATTCCCCTGCTTTATGTGTGAATCACTTCATTCAGACGGGGTGTAGAGAGTAAACTTTACGGATGGAAGTCAGTGGAATGCGGCAACCCTGCAGGAGAGCAGCGGTCAATAAAGTGTCTGGTCGGTTGTGCTCAGAACCCCGACTGGCCATGTGTGGACAATAAAAATGGTTCTAGGATACATTCTCGAAGGACAGTAAGGCAACTGTCCCACCCCCCCCGCCTTACTTCTTATCAATATGTATCCAACAAACTGTGTTGCTTAAATATTAATTGTCAGGTTATTCAATCACATTGCTGTTTGTGGAAACTTGTTGTGTGGAAATTGGTTGCTGAGTCTCGGAGATGACAAAGAACTTTCGTTTCTATCATGTTGTTTAAATATTTTTATTCTGCATTTCGCAACCTTAGGATGCCTGCTGGTTGTTCAGAAAGAAGTGTATTTTGAAGAGTTGGAATACAAAAAACAAAGACTAGAATTCATTGGCTGAAAGGTGCTTCGGGATGCCCTGAAATGCTGACAGGCGCTACATAAATATAACTATTGATTTTCTTTTCCTGGAAATAAGTGTAATGCGGACAGACGGAAAGGAGTTGGCCTGATCACACCAGTGTGCCAATTCCACTGCTAGCCAAGATATAGAGGGAAGCAGCAAACAAAGAGGCTATTCAGCCTTCTTGCTTTTTGCTCTCCTCTCTCTAGCAGTGTCATACCTTCACGTGCAAGCACCCGTTTGCCACTTGTACACAAAAGTAAATGATCAAGACTTGCACATGTTTTCAATTACCCAGAAGCCTGGGGAACCAATTGCTCCCCACTGCTTTTGCTTTGGCCAATCACAGTCAACTTGTCAACCAATCAGTACCCAAACTGTAATATAAACTGTTACAATAGTTTGAAATTTGGTTTTCTTGCGTTTGTACGAAATGAAAAGCTTCAGCAGCCCGTCTCTCTCCTCTACAAATTCCCCTCTAACTCCATTTTCAAGTTTTTTGATGACATCATCATAATGGTCCGAATCTCAAACAAAAAGACAAGATGGAGTACAAGAATGAGCTAGAGAGTCTGGTGAACTGGTGCGGTGACAATAATCTCTCTCTCAATGTCTGTAAAACGAAGGAGATTGTCATCGACTTCAGGAAGCACAGTGGAGGCCATGTCCCTGTCTATATCAACGGGGATGAAGTGGAAATGGTCGATAGCTTCAGGTTTCTGGGTGTCCAGATCATTAACAACCTGTTCTGCTCCCTCCACACTGATGCTACAGTTATGAAAGTGCACCAGCACCTCTACTTTCTTAGAAGACTAAGGAAATTTGGCACGTCAGTTATGAGTCTCACCAACTTCTAGAGATGCATTCTTTCTTGCTATATCACAGCTTGGTATAGCTCCTGCTCTTCCCAAGACTGCAATAAACTACCAAGGGTTGTGAATGTAACCCAATCCGTCACGCAAACCAACCTCCCATCCATTGACTCTACATTTCCCACTGCCTCAGAAAAGCGGCCAGCATAATCAAGGATCTAACACACCCCTGACATTCTCTCTTCCATCAGGAAACAGATACAAAAGTCAAAGGTCACGGACCAATTGACTCAAGAACAGCTTCTTCCCCACTGCCACAGACTTTTGAATGGACCTACATTATATCCAATTAATCATTCTTTATACCCTAGCTATGGCTGCAACAGGGAGGAAACCGGAGCACCCGGAGGAAATCCAGGGGGAGAATGTGCAAACTCCACACAGTGACCCAAGGCTGAAATCGAACACAGGTCCCTGACTCTGTGAGGCAGCAGCGCTAACCGCTGTGCCACTATCTTTCTTTTTTGTACTGTTTCAATGACCTAAAATATTTTGTGAAAGGCAACTTTTCACTGAAGCTTCAGGAGGAGTAAGTGGCACACTGGGAATGGAGTCGATTGGATATTAACTGTGGTGTGCACTTGCTGATCTGTCATTGTTGCCATGGTCCCAACTCACTGATCTGCAACTCACCACACCAGCCGTATACAACTGGAATTCACTCTCTCAGAGCCCCATCCCAGTGACTGAAGCGTGGTAGTGCATTAGTGTGAGACTTCTGCATCTTCCTGTGCTGACTGTGCTGCTGATCCCAGACCAAATAGATCGAGGTGAGGTGTTGCTTTGAGACAGTGGTGTGGGGTTTGTGAAATGAAATAAATGACTGTAGGTTTTAAACAGATGGGAGTTGATTGAATTGAACAGCTTTCTGATGCGGCAGAATTGACATTAATCTGACAATCTGACTGAAGGAGGCAATAAAAGGTCAGGCATGTGAGCAAATTGAAGCAGCCTATATTATTAAGCTGGTTCTCCATTTGTATAGAAACCAAAAGGCAGATTTCTCCCACAACTACCCTGGCCAACATCTCCCCTTGGCAGCACCATGGTACAGTGGTTAGCATTGCTGCCTCATAATGCCACGGTCCTGGGTTCAACTCCTGGCTTGGGTCACTGTCTGTGTGGAGTCTGCACATTCTCTCTGTGTCTGCATGGGTTTCCTCCAGGTGCTCCGGTTTCCTTCCCCAGTCCGAAAGGTGCATCGACCGTGCTGAACTCCCCCTCTGTGTACCCAAATAGGCACCGGAGTGTTGGAACTAGGAGATTTTTACAGTGCACCTAGCCAGTATATCTTTTGGACTGTGGGAGGAAATACATGCAGACACGGGGAGAATGTGCAGACTCTGCATAGACAGTGAATCAAATTGGGAATTGAACCTGAATCCTTGGAGCTGTGAGACAGCTGTGCTAACCACTATGCCAGACCTTCTCAGTTTTTCCAGCGTTCTCCTCCTTTTCCCAATGTTCACATGTAAATGGAGACAGTGGTGTAGTGATGATGTCACTGAACTAGCAATCGAGAGGGCCCAGGTTAAAGCTCTGGGAATGTGGGTTCAGCTGATGGAATTTAAATTCATTTCATAAATCTGGAGCAAGTTTCAGTAATGATGATGCTGAAACCATCATCAATTGTCATAAAAAACCCATCTGGTTCATCAATGCCCTTTAGAGAAGGAAATCTGCTGCCCTTACCTGGTCTGGCCTACATGTTAACCCTGACCCTTTTTTAAGTGATCTCTGAAATGGCCGAGCAAACCATTCATCTAAAATCCGATGATTTCGATTTGATTTATTATTATCACGGTGAAAAGTATTGTTTCTTGCTCGCTGTGCAGACAAAACGTACCATTCATAGAGGAGAGGAGAGAGTGCAAAATATAGTGTTACAGTCATAGCTAAAGTATAGACAAAGATCAACTTAGTTCAAAAGTCTAACAGCAGCAGGGAAGAAGCTGTTCTTGAGTCAGTCGGTACGTGACCTCAGACTTTTGTTATCTTGTTCCTGACGGAGGAAGGTGGAACAGAGAGTGTCTGGAGCGTGTGGAGTCCTCAATTATGCTGGCTGCTTTGCCGAGGCAGCGGGAAGTGTAGACAGAGTCAATGGATGGGAGGCTGATGTTGGGATGGTCAATAAGAGCATTTGAAGCCCTAGACCTCCCTCCCCTCCTCCCCCAGGCGTCTGCATGGAATTGCCAGTGGCAGAGGGAGGGAGACAAATGCAGAATGCTGCATGCCCCGAAACCCCTCACCTTGCCGAGGGCGAAGTGCTGGTTAAATTGTGCCACGCGCGAAGTTTCACAAACTCCGCTTTAGACACAACTCAGTACCCATCATCCATCATCTTGACAAAACAAACACAAACTAATTATAAAACTGATGAACAGAGATTTCTGTTTTCTGCTTTCGTTGAAGGAAATCCAGATAAAACATGTTAATTCTGCTTTCTGTGCACTCGCTGCTCTGTCTGAGCTGGACTGGATCAATTCTTGGGATCTGTTGGGATTTAGTGAAAGGTGAGGGTCCCCACGCACAGTGACCTGTGGATCTGGATGCTGTGGAAATGCTTGTATAAACCTGCCATACACTTCTTCAGTCGAGGTCTTAACATCGATCCTCAAAGCTGATTGTAAACCGGCCATGCTCTCTGCATACTGAGGCTGCTCTCACAGAATTGGGAAGATGCTCAATGGCGTCCTTGGGGAAACAGTAATCTACCAATGGCTCGTGATGCTGAGGGTGCACAGGGCGACAATCAGCACATCGCTGACTCAGGAACAAGCCCTGGAAATTTCAGCGCACGCTGCTCCATTTTGTGCCTGATTCTGTGGATCAAAGCAAGTTCTCCTCCAAGCCACTCACCACCCTGACTTGGAAATATATTGCAGTTGTTTTCACAGTCGCTGGGTCAAAATCCCGGAATTCCCTCGCTAACGACATTTTGGGTCAGCCCACAGCACGATTTGATTTGACTTATATTGTCACATGTATTAGTATAGAATGAAAAGTATTGTTTCTTGCGCTATACAGACAAAGCATACCATTCATAGAGAAGGAAAGGAGAGGGTGCAGAATGTAGTGTTACAGTCATAGTTAGGTTGTAAAGGAAAATCATCTTGGTGCAAGGTAGCTCCATTCAGAAGTCTGATGGCAGCAGACTTTTGAATGGGTCTACCTCGCACTAAGTCACACAACGATGGCAGCATTTCAAGAGGGCAACTCACCACTGTTAGAATATAACCAGTGACAACTTTGATTGGATATAATGTGACCAACGGGAACACAATGTAAGGGTCAGCTGACCCAGTAAACCATGAAACCAGTTACAGGGTGATGTAATAGCTGAGCAGCTGTTTCACTATCAGTAGGAACCTGTATAGAATTGTGAAGAGCTTGGAGTGGCTCAGGGCGAGACCCCACGTTTGGAGTAATGATGTTTCTTTATTAAACGCTTTCTTTGAATGTACAAGTTGGAATAAGTTTTATTGTATTTTCATTAGCTGCATTTTGAAGAGTTCCTTCTGATGAAACAACCACCACATTCTCAAGGGCAACTTAGAATGGGCAATAAATGCTGGCCTAACAAGTATTGTGACTGAGTGCCAGAATCTGCCTTTTCCCTGTATCTTTGCACATTGTTTCCATTCAAATAACCATCTCTTGAATGTCCCAATTGAACCTGCCTCCACCACAATTCCAGGCAGTGAATTTCAGACCCCAAACACTCACTATATGGAAATATTTTTTCTCGCGTTGCATTTGGAATTGGCAGAGGACACTCTGTTCATTGCAATCATTTACCTAACACAAGGAAAGGTGGCTGTAGTTGTTGGAGTTGCTAGAGTTCCACAAGAAAACGTACCAGGCCAAACTATCTTCAGCTGTTTCTTTCCTTCTTGCAAACCACTTTCAATCTGCGCCCTCTCATTCTTGATCCTGTTACAAGCTGCAACAGTTTCTCCCTACCTACTCTGTCCAGTCCCGTCATGATTTTGAACATCTCTAGCAAATCTCCTCCTAGTCTTCTCTCCAAGGAGAACAGTCTCAACCTCTCAGCACTGGAATAACTCAAGTCTTGAGGTAAGAAAGGCGTGACTGAGGGTTTGGGCTCAGGTGCACCGAGACAGTAGTCAGGCAATGTTAGGAAGGTAGAAATAGGCACTCTGAGAGATGGCACAAATGTGATAAATGGAATGACAAGTTTGTCACTTCAGGTGCATTGGGAGGGGGTTTGGGGGCAGGGATCCTCTGGAGGTAACACCTTTGACGGTCGGCTAAAGGGGATTCCCCGGGCAGATGGTGCCACGGCCCCGGGCTCCGAGGCTCAGACAGCGCCGCTGAAGCAGGTCGTCCGTGCAGCAAGCAGACAAACGTCCCTGGAGGGAAATCAATTTTCCACTGCTCTGACCTGATTTCACACTTTGGTTCCCTTCGATTTGTTTCCTCTTCCTGCATTCAGTCCTTTTGTCCGCCGAGGGAACAGGCAAAGCAGAATCAGACCACCGCAGCTCGGAAAGACACAGCAGGGTGGGCAGAATCTGAAAGGGGCAACACGGAAACATGAAGCGGGTCTTTCAGACACTCGGCGGTCCCACGATGCACGTCTGGCGTCCTGCCTTCTTGGCTCATGCCTGCTTCCCTGACTGACCATTCTGTTATTCTATTTACAGCCCAGTGAAGATACATGGATAAAGGAACAGCAGAATAAAAAGGGCTTGCATTTATATCATTCTTTTCACAACCACCAGACGTCTCAAAGCACTTTACAATGAATGAAATACTTTCTGAAGTGTTTTTTTTAAAAATTCCTTTGTGGGATTTGGGTGTTGCTGGCTGGCCAGTACCTACTGTCCCTCCCTAGTTTTCCCGAGGGCAGTCAACTTGACATTATTCACCGACTCACAAACTGACCTGTGGGAGTAGTTCTGTCCCTCGACTGTATGATCAATACAACTGCCTAAGGAAAGAAATTACTTCTTCATTCTTTTCTTTATTCATTCGTGCGATTCGAGTGTCACTGGCTGGGCCAGCATTTATTGCCCATCCCTAGTTCCCCGAGGGCAGTTCAGAATCAACCACATTGCTGTGGCTCTGGAGTCACATGTAGGCCAGACCAGGTAAGAACAGCAGATTTCCTTCCCTAAAGGACATTACTGAACCAGATGGATTTTTCTGACAATGGTTTCATGGTCATCAGTAGATTCATAATTCCAGTTTTTTTTTATTGAATTCAAATTCCACTATCTGCCGTGACAGGATTCAAACCCAGATCCCCAGAACATTAGCGGATTAATAGTCCAGTGATAATATCACTAAGCTATCGCCTCCCTTCACTGTCAATATTGTAATATAGAAACACAACAGCTAATTGGTGCACAGCAAGCTCCCATAAACAGCAATGAGAAAGGAACTTGATGACCAAAATCTCTTAACTTTTTATCTGTTCCAGCCTGAACTCTGTATCTGAGTGCACTGACAGAGCACCTTCACCACAAGGACCTCAGTGGGTCAAGGAAGACAGAAAGACTTGTTTTCACACTGCACCTTTCCGCATCTCAGGGTCTCCCAAAGCACCTTAGAAACGTGCTCACTGTGGAAATGTAGGAAACATGGCAACCAATTTGCGCACAGCAAACTCCACAAACTGCAATGTAATCACAACTGGATAACTTGTTTCTTGTTTTGAGGATGAAGTCCCAGGCGGGATACTGCGGAGATCACTCTCTTGCTTCTCTTTAGAAACAGTATCACAGGATCATTCTGTATTTGGGGCTGTCCATTAAAATCTGATGCTCCAAACGCTGAATTTTTGTTTTATTGTACTCGGTTTCTTGAGAGATGTTTCTAAGTCGTGTGCTTTCTAAAATGCATTCTTTCAAGGGATATGGGTATAGCCAGCAAGGCCAGCCTTTGTTACCCGTTCTAATTGTCCTTGAGTAGCTAGTGAGACCATTTCAGAAGACATATGAGATTCACCCACATTACAGTAGCTCTACAGTCACATGTAGGCCAGACTGGATAAGGACAGCAGATTTCCCTTCCCTAAAGGACATTAGTGAACCAAACAACCCGGTAATCACCATTAGTAAGACTCTCATTTAATTCCAGATTTATTAACTAATTGAATTTAACATACTAAATAGGACTTGAACTGATGTTTCCAAAACAGCAATCCAAGGCTCTCAATTATCAGCCCAGTAATATTACCACCGTGCCATCATTCCCGTGGGGAAGTTTTTCTTTATACATGCTTAAATTACTTCATGATAGCTATTACTGAAACTTGCTCCATGTTCCAGATTTATGAATTGAATTAAGTTCCACCCCAGCTGCTGTGGTGGGATTTGCACCCACGTCCCCAGACCATCAGGCTAGGCCTCTGGGTTTCTAGTCCTGTGACATTACCACTATTCCATCAACTCCTCGGCCTGATCAAGCATCAAGCAGCCTGTCAGGTAGAAAGGAAAGCAGGTCATTTTTTGACGTGCTACATAACGTGCTGAGGATGCAGTCGGTGACATGGTTCAAGCTGAAAGATATTGTCTCTCTGACACTGCAGCATTCGGTCAGCACAGCACTGGAAGGTAACTCACCAATAAATCCAGCCTTTCCTCCTGGTACAATCCTTTGATACCCAAGAATCATCCAGGTACAGTCTTTACTATCAAGCAAGCAGAGGGTGATATAGGAACACATTGCCTACTTGCTTTCAAGGACCTTCTTACAACAGTAGATACAGCCTTTTTTAATTCATTCATAGGTGTTGCTGGCTGGGCCAATATTTATTGTCCATCACTAACTGCACTTGAACTGAGTGTCTTGCTAGACCATTTCAGAGGGCAGTTAAGGGTCAACCACCTTGTTATGGGCCTGGAGTCAGGTCTCGGCTAAACCAGGTTAAAAAAAAGCAGATTTCCTTCCTTTAGAAACATAGAAATTAGAAGCAGGAAGTTAATCTCAGATGAGGGTAACATATAAGTTAGAAACAGAGACAGGCCATTCGGCCCTTTGAGCCTATTCCACCATTCACTTTGATCATGGCTGTTCATCAAATTCAATACACTGATCACGAAAGTGATTCTAAATGCTATTCCCCCACCTCTTCCTTGAAGCCCTGGACATTCTTCTCTCTCTCCTCGCATTCCTTGATCTCTTTTGCCTCAAGATCTATGACTAATTTCTTGAAATCGCAATAGTGAACCAGATTTTTTTTATGATGATTGTTTCAAGCCATCAATACTTTTCACTTGTACTGAATTCAAATTTCAAAATCTGCTGTGGTGGGATTCGAATCAAAGTCCCGAGAGAATTACCCGGGGTCTCTGGGTTACTAACCTGGTGATAATACCACTAAGCTACTTCCTCCCATGAAATATACTGCTTGTATACCCAAATTTTACCCCTGACATTTGAAAATATTGATAAATATTGATGATAGCAGAGTTTTACCAGGGGGAGGAGGGTAGGAGAAGGCACTTGGAACTGAAGCTTTGCAGTGGACGATGCCAATAAACCTGTAGCACCAGGAGCACCTGTCGTAGCATCAAACAGCCCGGCAGTGTGTGAGAGCAGTCCTTTCAATTCAAATTCTTTGAAATTAGAACTTGACCATCTGCTTTCAAATCACTGTTTTGTGGAATTATAGAACTGTTACAGTATGGAAGAAGGCCATTTGGCCCATCATGTCTGTACCTACTCTCCGAATGAGCAGTTCACCTGGTGCTATTCCCCTGCCTCTTCCTTGAAGCCCTGCACATTCTTCTTTCTTGGATCATAATCCAATTCTGTCTAGAATTCCTTGATTGGGTGGCACGGTGGCACAGTGGTTAGCACGGCTGCCTCACAGTGCCAGGGACTGGGTTCCATTCCCAGTTTGGATCACTGTCTGTGCAGAGTCTGCACATTCTCCCCGTGTCTGCATGGGTTTCCTCCACCTGCTCCAGTTTCCTCTTACAATCCAAAGATATGCGGTTAGGTGGATTGGCTTTAGTGTCTGGGGATTAGTTAGGATAAATGCGTAAGGTTATGAGAATAGCGCCTGGGTCAGTTTGTGGTCAGTGCAGATTTGATAGGCTGATGGCCTCCTTCCGCACTGTAGGATTCTATGATTGAACTACAGTTTCAGGCAGCTCATTCTAGATCCTAATCACTCACTGCGTCGACAACTTTCTTCTCGTGTCACCATCATTTCTTCTGCCAATCATCTTCAATCTCTGCCCTCTCCTCTCTGACCCTTCCATCAGTGGGAACAGTTTCTCTCCATCTTCTCCTTCCAGAGTCTTCGAATACATCTATCAAATCTCAACCCTCTCCTCTCCAACAAAAGCAATCCCAACTTCTCCAAGCTATCTACACAACTGAGGCAACACTTCTGTGAAGAGTTTGAGGTATTTAGTCATGTTGCAGACCCCTCATTGCCACGTCAGCAACCAGCACTGAATGTTGTACTGTGAGAGTTTTCAGGAGGAGGGCACTGGTTTCTGGACTCCCCCAATGACTTGGTCCAGCTGGTTCTATTTCTCTTGGACGGGAACAGTGACCAGGATAATAAACAACCTCTCGTAGTTACAATCAGATTTGCAATCCCTTCAGCGCTTCTAATGAATGCATTAGCACCACGCAAACCCCCTCATCATAGTTAACTAGCAGCTGCAATGTCCAAACAGCTTGAAAAAGGGGGACATTCATAAATAACGGGCTGGCAGCCAAGCATTTGGCAAGGTGCCAACTACTGGGAGTGCAGTGCATTGCGACTCGCTGCCCTTGATGGATTCCCCACAGGTATGAGTTAGATTTTCAGGGGGTTACGGAGAGTGGCAGTGCCTCAGTAAAGCATGTACAGAGTTGTGAGTTTCACCTTTCACAAGAATTTATCTTTGCTTATTTTGTTTATTTATTAGTCACAAGTAGGTTTACATTAACACTGCAAAGAAGTGAAAATTCCCTAGACGCCACAATCCAGCGCCTGTTTGGGTACATGGAGGGAGAATTTAGCATGGCCAATGCATCGAACCAGCACGTCTTTCAGACTGTGGGAGGAAACGGGAGCACCGGCAGGAAATCTACGCAGACATGGGGAGAAGGCGCACATTCCACACAGATGGTGACCCAAGCCGGAAACCGAACCCAGGTCCCTGGCACTGTGAAGCAGCAGTGCTAATCACTATGCCACCGTACCATCTACCTGCCTCATTAAGCAGCACTTCCCCACCCTACTCCTGAATAAGACGGGTGGGTGGTTGGGCTTTGTGTGGGAGAGGTCGTAATTCTTCACTTCCCTCTCTGGATTATCTTGCCAGCATGGCAGCTGAGCAGAATGAGGTGTTCTGGTTGATTGCAGGAATGCAGCCAACCCTTGTGAGTGGCTGGGCAGGAGTGAGTACAAATCCACTTCCCACAGGGAGGATTTGAACCTAATATTAGATGCAGAGCCACTTCCCTCTTCTCCAGTCTGTAGCCTGTCCTTATGCATAGTGCGACCAGGTCGCTTTTGTTTACCATGATCTGGATGAGAAATAAGAAACCAACCCATGCCTTGACTGGGAGAGCGCTGAACTAATTGGACAGCTCCTGGCACAAGCAAACACAGACTTGATGGGTGAGTGTGTGCCTACACCTCAGGGACTGCGGCAATTCAAGAATTACAGAATCTACAGTGCATAAGGAGGACAGTCAGCCCATCGAGTCTGTACTAACAACAATCCTACCCAGGGTCTATCCCCTTAACTCCACACATTTATCCTCCTAATCGCCCTGACTCTAAGGGGCAATTTACAATCAATCGAACCACACACCTTTGAACTGAGGGGAGGCGTAGTCGCACAGTGATTAGCACTCTGCCTCACAGTGCCAGGGACCCAGATTCGATTCCAGCCTTGGGTCACTGTCTGCGCAGAGTCTGCACGTTCTCCCCATGTCTATGTGGGTTTGCTCCGGGTGCTTCAGTTTCCTCCCACAGTCCAAAGTTGTGCAGATTAGGTTGCCTGGCCGTGCTAAATTGTCCCTCAAATTAAGGGGCCTAGTGGAGTAACATGTTGGGCTACAGGAATAGGACCTGGGTCAGATTTTTGTTAATGCAGGGTTGATAGGCCAAATGGCCTCCTTCTGCACCGTAGGGTTCCTATAATTCCAAAGCAGCTCAGTGCTATCTTCAGAGGGCAGTTAGGGATGGGCAATAAATGCTGACGTAGCCAGCAATCCCACATCCCAGGAATTGGGAGGCCTTGGCCTAGTGGTATTATCGCTAGACTATTAATCTAGGAACTCAGCTAATGTTCTGGGGACCCGGGTTCAAATCCTTCCACGGCAGATGATGGAATTTGAACTGGAATCATATCTGGAACTACGAATCTACTGATGACCATGAAACCGTTATTGATTGTTGGAAAAACCCATCTAGTTCACTAATGTCCTTTAGGGAAGGAAATCTGCTGTCCTTACCCGGTCTGGCCTACATGTGACTCCAGATCCGCAGCAACATGGTCGACTCTCAACTGCCCTTGGGGAACTGGGGATGGGCAATAAATACTGGCCCAGCCAGCGATACCCGTGTGCCACGAATGAATTTAAAAAAAAGAATGAAGAAGTAATTTTTTTCCTTAGGCAGTTGTATTGATCATACAGTGAAGGGACAGAACTACTCCCACAGGTCAGTTCGTGAGTCAGTGAATAATGTCAAGTGGTTTTTAAAATCTCTGTGCCTCTGCTCCCTTCCCTTCACTGATATTGAAGTGTTTGGAAGGAGATGCAAACAGCATGGGCTTGTGATTGCGAGATGGTGAAGATGTGTTGCGTGTGCAGTGAGAGCAGCATTTTTGATCGCATTAGGATAATTTAGTTCTGGCAGTGAGTCTAACACTGACCTATTGGCCCTGACGAGGAGATGTAAATACACTTCAGCGACTGGCTGAGTGGAGGGGCAGTTAAAACGCAGCGGGTTCCCTACCAGCAGCACGGGCCCCGTCAGCTGACTGTGAGCGCCGCACTCTGATTGAGCGAGACTCCCTCTGTGCAGTGTAATGAACAGCATTAGCATATTGTGCCAATTACACAGACCTCCATCAATAATGCATCAGCATTGGCCTAATTATTAACATAACACAGCACAATGGCACTCGCTGTTTCGCAATTAGAATCTGCCTGGTGGCTGGATGAGATTTCCTGACTGCTGTGCCCGCCTTGTGTGTTTGAAGTATTGTTTGGACAGTTTGGGATCGGCCTTTCCAAAAGCAAAGTCCCTTTCAGCAGGGGAGGGGAAGGGGTGGGGGAGTGGTCAGATGGTGATGGTCGATGGGAGAAATGACAGTTTTTTTGCCGGAATGGGGGAGGTGGCTGTTGGGGAGAGTCAGTGAGGGGACCATCTTGGCAAACAATGTTTTGGATCATTATGATAATTTTATTAAAATATTCCGAGAGGGTGATGCAGCAGCCGGAGCTGTAGGAAAACCTGAATCCCAATCCCAGATTCATCTGAAATTCAGATTGGAACATCGCTCGGGGTGGGGGGGCGGCGGTGGGGGGGTGCAGTAAAGGTCGCCAATCTCCAGGGCTGTCACCAGGGCAGGAGTTCCTTGTCTACTGTCCATTCAGACTGCTGAGTGATCCTAGGACGATATCTGTGCTGTTTACTCTAAATGGCACAGTGGCACAGTGGTTAGTGCTGTTGCCTTACAGCGCCAGAGACCTGGGTTCGACTCCCGGCTCGAGTCACTATCTGTGTGGAGTTTGCACATTCTCTCCATGTCTGTGTGGGTTTCCCTCCCACAGTCCAAAGATGTGCGGGTTAGGAGGATTGTCCATGATAAATTGCCCCTGAGTGTCAGGGAAACTAGCTGGAGTAAATGGATGGGGTTACAGGGATAGGCCCAGCTATATCATCCTCCAAATCATTTAAATATACTACGGACAATAAAGATCGCAGGATTGATCCCTGTGGAACACCGCTAGTTATAACCTTTCATTCACCTCTCTATTGTTACCCTCTGTCTCCTATGGCCAAGCCAGTTCTGTATCCATCTTGCCAGCTCTCCTCTGATCATGTGTAACTTCAGCTTTCATACCAGTCGACCGTGAGGTATCTTATCAAAGGCTTTACAACCACACTGCCTTTCCCTCACCCATCATCTTCATCACTCCCTCAAAACACTCAATCAAGTTAGTGAGGCATAAACTCCCCTTCACAAACCATGCTGCCTATTACTAATAAGTGCATTTGTTTCCAGAATCAGAAAACCCTGCCCAAGATCAATGGACCTTCCCATGGTCTGCCCCTTGCCCGCTCTGATTCCCGGAGTAGGCGGAACGGCAAAATTCTGCCCAGTGTCTCAAATCCAGTCACATCCGAAAACTGGACAGTCTGTTTTAGTTTAAAGTTCACCTGACTTTACCTCCCTGCCACCATCTTTGACCTAACAACATGGCAGGAAAATCCCATCGTCAACACTTCAACGAAGGGCCACAGGAACTAAGCTACACACACACAGGAACTCCGCTCACACACACAGGAACTCTGCTCACACGCACAGGAACTCTGCTCGCAAGCACAGGAACTCTGCTCACACGCACAGGAACTCTGCTCGCGCGCACAGGAACTCCTCTCACACACACACAAAGGAACTCCTCTCGCACACACAGGAATTCTGCTCGCACGCACAGGAACTCCGCTCACACATACAGGAACTCCGCCCACACGCACACGAACACCGCTCACACGCACAGGAACTCCGCTCACATGCACAGGAACTCTGCTCACACCCACAGGAACTCCTCTCACACACACAGGAACTCCTCTCATAGGCACAGGAACTCCGCTCACACACACAGGAACTCTGCTCGCACACACAAGAACTCGTCTCACACACACAGGAACTCTGCTCGCACGCACAGAAACTCTGCTCGCACACACAGGAACTCCGCCCACACGCACAGGAACTCTGCCCACACACACAGGAACTCCTCTCGCACACACAGGAACTCCTCTCGCACGCACAGGCACTCTGCTCACACGCACAGGAACTCCTCTCACACAAACAGGAACTCCGCCCACACGCACACGAACACCGCTCACACGCACAGGAACTCCGCTCACATGCACAGGAACTCTGCTCACACCCACAGGAACTCCTCTCACACACACAGGAACTCCTCTCACACACACAGGAACTCCGCCCACACACACAGGAACTCCGTCTACACGCACAGGAAATTCTCTCACACACACAGGAACTCTGCTCACATGCACACGAACACTGCTCACACGCACAGGACCTCCGCTCACATGCACAGGAACTCTGCTCACACACACAGGAACTCCGCCCCCACACATAGGAACTCCTCTCGCACACACAGGAACTCTGCTCACACACACAGGAACTCCGCCCACACACACACAAAGGAACTCCTCTCGCACACACAGGAATTCTGCTCGCACGCACAGGAACTCCGCTCACACATACAGGAACTCCGCCCACACGCACACGAACCCGCCCACACGCACAGGAACTCCGCTCACACACACAGGAACTCCGCTCACACACACAGGAACTCCGCCCACACACACAGGAACTCCGCTCACACACACAGGAACTCCGCTCACACACACAGGAACTCCGCCCACACACACAGGAACTCCGCTCACACACACAGGAATTCCTCTCGCACACACAGGAACTCCGCCCACACGCACAGGAACTCCGCCCACACGCACAGGAACTCCGCTCACACGCACAGGAACTCCGCCCCCACACACAGGAACTCCGCCCCCACACACAGGAACTCCGCCCACACACACAGGAACTCCGCTCACACACACAGGAATTCCTCTCACACACACAGGAACTCCGCCCACACACACAGGAACTCCGCCCACACGCACAGGAACTCCGCCCACACGCACAGGAACTCCGCCCACACACACAGGAACTCCGCTCACACACACAGGAACTCCGCTCACACACACAGGAATTCCTCTCACACACACAGGAATCCTCTCACACACACAGGAATTCCTCTCACACACACAGGAACTCCGCCCCCACACACAGGAACTCGGCTCACACACACAGGAACTCTGCCCACACACACAGGAACTCTGCTCAACACACGCAGGAACTCCGCTCACACACGCAGGAACTCCGCTCACACACACAGGAACTCCTCTCATACGCACAGGAACTCCGCCCAAACACACAGGACCTCCGCTCACACACACAGGAACTCTGTCACTCACACACAGGAACTCCGCCCACACACACAGGATCTGCTCACACACACAGGAACTCCGCCACACACACAGGAATTCCTCTCACACACACAGGAATTCCTCCACACACACAGGAATTCCTCTCACACACACAGGAACTCCGCCCCCAACACAGGAACTCGGCTCACACACACAGGAACTCTGCCCACACACACAGGAACTCTGCTCACACACGCAGGAACTCCGCTCACACACGCAGGAACTCCGCTCACACACACAGGAACTCCTCTCATACGCACAGGAACTCCGCCCAAACACACAGGACCTCCGCTCACACACACAGGAACTCTGCTCACACACACAGGAACTCCGCCCACACACACAGGAACTCTGCTCACACACACAGGAACTCCGCTCACAACACAGGAACTCCGCCCACACACACAGGACTCCGCACACGCACAGGAACTCCGCTCACACACACAGGAACTCCGCTCACACACACAGGAACTCCGCCCACACACACAGGAACTCCGCCCACACGCACAGGAACTCCGCTCACACACACAGGAACTCCGCTCACACACACAGGAACTCCGCTCACACGCACAGGAACTCCGCCCACACGCACAGGAACTCCGCTCACACACACAGGAACTCCGCTCACACACACAGGAACTCCGCTCACACACACAGGAACTCCGCTCACACACACAGGAACTCCGCTCACACACACAGGAACTCCGCCCACACACACAGGAACTCCGCCCACACGCACAGGAACTCCGCTCACACACACAGGAACTCCGCTCACACACACAGGAACTCCGCTCACACACACAGGAACTCCGCTCACACACACAGGAACTCCGCTCACACGCACAGGAACTCCGCCCACACGCACAGGAACTCCGCTCACACACACAGGAACTCCGCTCACACACACAGGAACTCCGCTCACACACACAGGAACTCCGCTCACACACACAGGAACTCCGCTCACACACACAGGAACTCCGCCCACACACACAGGAACTCTGCCCACACGCACAGGAACTTCTCTCACACACACAGGAACTTCTCTCACACACACAGGAACTCTGCTCACACACACAGGAACTCTGCTCACACACACAGGAACTCTGCCCACACGCACAGGAACTCTGCCCACACGCACAGGAACTCTGCCCACACGCACAGGAACTCCGCTCACACACACAGGAACTTCTCTCACACACACAGGAACTCCGCTCACACACACAGGAACTCGCCCACACGCACAGGAACTCCGCCCACACGCACAGGAACTCCGCCCACACGCACAGGAACTCCGCCCCCACACACAGGAACTCCGCCCACACACACAGGAACTCCGCCCACACACACAGGAACTTCTCTCACACACACAGGAACTCCGCTCACACACACAGGAACTCCGCCCACACACACAGAACTCCGCCCACACGCACAGGAACTCCTCCGCACGCACACAGGCACTCTGCTCACACACACAGGAACTCTCCTCTCACACGCACAGGCACTCTGCTCACACACACAGGAACTCCGCTCACACACACAGGAACTCCGCTCACACACACAGGAACTCCGCTCACACACACAGGAACTCCGCTCACACACACAGGAACTCCGCTCACACACACAGGAACTCCGCTCACACACACAGGAACTCCGCCCACACACACAGGAACTCAGCTCCACAGACACAGGAACACCGCCCACACGCACAGGAACTCCTCTCACACACACAGGAACTCTGCTCACACACACAGGAACTCCTCTCACACACACAGGAACTCAGCTCACACACACAGGAACTCAGCTCCACACACACAGGAACTCCGCTCACACACACACAGGAACTCAGCTCCACACACACACAGGAACTCCGTTCACACACACAGGAACTCAGCTCCACACACACAGGAACTCCACTCACACACACAAGAATAGAATTTCTTCCAGAACTTCCAGCTAAGTGATACTCCAAAGACTTCTCTTCACAGATCGTGCACGTCTCCCATCATCCCTCATATTGACTCTGCTAACCTCCTGAAACTAGATTAATTTAGCATGGCCAATTGACTCAACTGACCACCTTTTGGACTGTGGAAGGAAACTTGGGCATCTGGAGGAAGTCCTTGCAGACCCAGGGAGAATGGCATTGTTTCTGTTTCTTTCAAAAGTGCCCTTTGCAACCCTCACTGGAAAAACATCCCCTCAACACTCTCCAAGCCTGGGCCCTGACCCAGCCCAAACCCAAACACCTGTCCCTGAAAACCAGCCAGGATCCGAAATCCGGCATGTATGCAGGTTCAAGGGCACTGGTTTTGAGTTGCCATCTATCCTGGGGATGAGAAAAGAAAGGACTTACATCTCTGGAATGTTTCACGTTGATTCTCAGAGTTTTCCAAAGCACTTTAAGGCCAATTTGTGAGATATTGTCAATACTGTAGCAATCTCTGCGGCTAGAGAACAGCACTATTGACCATCGCTGGGGTAAGAATCTGGATGATATGTTCAACCGTGACCTCCTGACACTCAAGCACGAGAGAGGGATTGTGAATACTGCTTACAGTACAGCAGATACCCTAGAAACAGGGAAGTGCTGGGAAGGTGCAGAGGATGAAACTGCAACAGGTACCCTACAGAGAAAGAAAGCACCTGACTAACATCTGGGTTAAGTTTATTTATCAGTAAGGCTTACATTAACACTGCAATGAAGTTTACTGTGAAAATTCCCCAGTCACCACAGTCTGGCGCCTGTTCGGATACACTGAGGAGAATTTAGCATGGTCAATGCGCCTAACCAGCATGTCTTTCAGACTGTGGGAGGAAACCAGAGTGCCAGGAGGAAACCCACACAGACATGGTGAGAATGTGCAGACTCCACACAGACAGTGACCCAAGGCAGAAATCAAAGCCGGGTCCCTGGTGCTATGAGACAGGAGTGCTAACCACTGTGTCACCGGGTAAGGGTTGTATTGCAAACTTTGTTCCAATCATCAGCATTGCCCTCTTGCCTTTGACTGTCTTGCTGAAAGTTTCCTACCTGTTGTCCACTTTGATCCCACAAGCAATTGTGGCTTTGTTTTAAAAGTTTATAGTTCATTCATTTATTAGTCACAAGTAAGGCTTACATTAACACTGCAATGAAATTACTGTGAAATTCCCCTAGTCGCCACAGTCCGGCTCCTGTTCGGATCAATGTACCTCATGAAAATGGCACCAAACCCCTGTGGGTAGGGTGTGGGTATCATGTCCAATGCCAGCCTCTGCACCACCAGAAGTTGGTGTTTGTGTTTCCTGCTCCTGGAACCATTCAGATGAAGAATCTTGCCACGGGTCCAGCAGGACCTCTCGACAATATCAGGGCCTCGAGTTAAATTGACAGAAATGATGCCAGCGTTCCACCCAAATTTTAACTGCCCCTAAATCTTTGGGCTCATTGCAAGTGTCAACAGACTTCAAAAGTTCCTGACAGCGGGGGGATGGGAGGTCTTCTTGTCATGGATACCGAACCCCACACACACACACACACACACACACACACACACACACACTGTCAAGAGAAAGTACCGTCTCCGTCTTTTTCAAAGTAGCGTCATCGGCAAATCTCACTTACAAAAAATAAGTAACATTTCAGAATGGATTTCTTCACCCAGAGAGTGGGGGGAGTGTGGAACTTGCTGTCACCAGTAGGGTAGGTCAGTAGCCCAGTGGTTAGCACTACTACCTCACACCGCCAGGAACCCAGGTTCCATTCCCGGCTTGGTGTCTCCACACTGTGTGGAGTTTGCACGTTCTCTCCGTGTCTGCATGGGTTTCCTCCGGATGCTCCGGTTTCTTCCCACAGTCTGAAAGACGTGTTGGTTAGGTGCATTGACCCGCACTGGAGTGTGACGACTAGGGGAATTTCACCTTCACTGCAGTGTTAATGCAAGCCTTACTTGTGACTAATAAATAAACTTTAACTTATAAGTGAGGTGAACAGGATAGAAACATAAGTATAGGACAGAGAAAGAGATAGAAGGTTGTATTGGAGGATTAGGTTTAGAAAGGAGGTTCGTGCGGGTCATGGCTACTGGCATAGCAAACATCCTTTCCGGATGTATCACTGCTTAGCATAGCTCCTGCTCTGTCCAAACTGCAAGAGATTATAAAGAGTTGTGAACGTAGCCCAATCCATCACACAAACCAGCCTCCCACCCATTGACTCTGTCTACACTTCCCGCTGTTTCGGCAAAGCAGCCAGCATAATTAAGAATCCCCACGCACCCCTGACATTCTCTCTTCCACTTCTTCCGTTGGTAAAAAGATGCAAAAGTTTGAGATCATGTATCAATCATCTCAAGAACAGCTTCTTCCCTGCTGCCATCAGACTTTTGAATGAACCTACTTTGCATTGTTGATCTTTCTCTACACTCGAGCTATGACTGTAACACTACATTCTGAACCCTCTCCTTTTCTTCTCCCATATGTACTCTATGAATGGTATGTTTGTTTGTATTGTGTGCAAGAAACAATAGTTTTCATTGTATCCCATTACATGTGACAATAATAAACTAAATCAAAAGGCAGGGAGGTGATGGGCTGAAGGGCCTGTTTCTGTGCCACAAATGCCCTGTGGCTTTCAGTGTTGACATAGAAAGTCAGACCACCAGAGTCACGGGTGGTAAATGTATGGAATTCGCTACCACTGAATGTAGTTTTTGTCTGATTGCAAGAAGGGATTAGATATTGCTTTTGGGGCTAAAGGGATTAAGGGATGTGGAGGGATGGGGGACCAAGATATTGAATTTGATGATCAGCCATGGTCAAAAGGAATGGCGGGGCAGAGCAGGCTCGGAGGGCCGAATGGCCTCCAGTTGCTTCTAGTTTCTATGGGTCACCCCCTCCTCACTGACTCGGCAGCGACATTGCTCAGAAGGACGGTGAAGGAGAGAGGAAAGAGCTGCCTGACCCGAGTCAGTCACACCTAACACCCCTGAATAAAGAGGAAAAGAATCACAAATACCAGCTTGAACTGAATAATACATGAACTTGGAGTCACCTGCTCCCGTCAGCTCCGCGTGGCTGCCTCGCAATGGGAGTACCATCAGACGCAGCAGTGAGTGTATGAAAGATTCATGGGCTCAGCCTGTGTGTTAATCTGCAGAGGGAACAGGCAAGTACACTTTCCCCAAAAGAAGCTTCAGGAGAGTTTGGTTAAGAGGGAGGAGAGAGGGGTGATGGAGGCAAAATAAAGAGGTGACCTAATCTTTATGAGCTTGGTAACAGATTGGTGATAAAACACAATGAGGTGATAATAGCTCAAGTGCAGTAAATGATACAAACTGGGTGCCAATATTAATTTGAAGAGTATTATGTTAATAATTATACCACATTGGTATATTATTGATGGTATCGGTATGATTGGTACTATTCACTTATTGAGGTTGTACAGGTTTACATCTTGGAAACTTGGCCCTTCGGCCTAACCTGTCCATGCCACCCAGTTTTTACCACTAAGCTAGTCCCAATTGCGTGCATTTGGCCCATATCCCTTTACACCCATTGCACCCATGTAATTGTCTAAAGGTTTTTTAAAAGACAAAATTGTACCCGCCTCCACCTCTGGCAGGTTGTTCCAGATGCTTTCCACCCTCTGTATGAAAATATTGCCCCTCTGGACATTTTTGTATCTCTCCCTTCTCACCTTAAATCTCTGTCCTGTAGTTTAACACTCTTCCAATTTATAATACAAATCTAAGTAAAAAGTAAACTCGGCGTACTCTCACATGACCAGAGGCTAGTGGTGAAGGTGGCCACACCTCAGGCAATGATGAGAGGGTGGGCCTTGATGAATAACCTCACCCAGTCCATGAACTGAACCCGTGCTGTGAGTGTCACACTACCTCATGAACCAACCATCCAGGCAGCTGAGCTAAACCAGCAAACACGGTCATGGCTCAAGAACGATTAGCTCAAGGTGGTCAAAGCTCAGAAGGAGAACAGCCTGAGCTCAGGTGTGTGTGAGTGAGGGGGACCAGAGTGGGTTCAGGTGTGTGAGTGAGGGGGATCAGAGTGAACTCAGGTGTGTGAGTGAGGGGGATCGGAGTGAGCTCAGGTGTGTGAGTGAGGGGGATCGGAGTGAGCTCAGGTGTGTGAGTGAGGGGGATCGGAGTGAGCTCAGATGTATGAGTGAGGGGAATCAGAGTGAGCTAAGGTGCGTGAGTGAGGGGGATCAGAGTGAGCTCAGGTGTGTGAGTGAGGGGGATGGGAGTGAGCTCAGGTGTGTGAGTGAGGGGGATCGGAGTGAGCTCAGGTGTGTGAGTGAGGGGGATCGGAGTGAGCTCAGGTGTGTGAGTGAGGGGGATCGGAGTGAGCTCAGGTGTGTGAGTGAGGGGGATCGGAGTGAGCTCAGGTGTGTGAGTGAGGGGGATCGGAGTGAGCTCAGGTGTGTGAGTGAGGGGGATCGGAGTGAGCTCAGGTGTGTGAGTGAGGGGGATCGGAGTGAGCTCAGGTGTGTGAGTGAGGGGGATCGGAGTGAACTCAGGTGTGTGAGTGAGGGGGATCGGAGTGAGCTCAGGTGTGTGAGTGAGGGGATCGGAGTGAGCTCAGGTGTGTGAGTGAGGGGGATCGGAGTGAGCTCAGGTGTTTGAGTGAGGGGGATCAGAGTGATCTCAGGTGTGTGGTGAGGGGATCGGAGTGAGCTCAGGTGTGTGAGTGAGGGGGATCGGAGTGAGCTCAGGTGTGTGAGTGAGGGGGATCGGAGTGAGCTCAGGTGTGTGGTGAGGGGGATCGGAGTGAGCTCAGGTGTGTGAGTGAGGGGGATCGGAGTGAGCTCAGGTGTGTGAGTGAGGGGGATCGGAGTGAGCTCAGGTGTGTGAGTGAGGGGGATCGGAGTGAGCTCAGGTGTGTGAGTGAGGGGGATCGGAGTGAGCTCAGGTGTGTGAGTGAGGGGGATCGGAGTGACTCAGGTGTGTGAGTGAGGGGGATCGGAGTGAGCTCAGGTGTGTGAGTGAGGGGGATCGGAGTGAGCTCAGGTGTTGGAGTGAGGGGGATCGGAGTGAGTCTCCGTGTGTGAGTGAGGGGGATCGGAGTAGTCTCAGGTGTGTGAATGAGGAGGATCGGAGTGAGCTCAGGTGTGTGAGTGATGGGGATCGGAGTGAGCTCAGGTTTGTGAGTGAGGGGGATCAAGTGAGCTCAGGTGTGTGAGTGAGGGGTATCGAGTTGAGCTCAGGTTTTGAGTGAGGGGATCGGAGTGAGCTCACGTGTGTGAGTGAGGGGGGTCGGAGTGAGCTCAGGTGTGTGATGGGGAGATCAGAGTGAGTTTCTGCAGGTGTGAGTGATGGGGATCAGAGTGATCTCAGGTGTGGTGAGTGAGGGATCGAGGACTCAGGTGATTTGAGTGAGGGGGTCGGAGTGAACGCAGGTGTGGTCAGTGAGGGGGATCAAGTGAGCTCAGTGTGTGCAGTGAGGGGGATCGGAGTGAGCTCAGGATGTGTGAGTGAGGGGATCGGAGTAGATCTCAGGTGTGTGGGAGTGAGGGGGATCGGAGTGAGCTCAGGTGTGTGAGTGGGGGGATCGGAGTGAGCGCCGGTGTGTGAGTGAGGGGGATCGATTGAGCTCAAGGTGTGTGAGTGAGGGGGAGCAGAGTGAGCTCAGTGTGGGAGTGAGGGATCGAGTGATCTCATGTTATTTTGTGTGAGTGAGGGTGATCGGAGTTGAGCTCAGGTGTGTGGTGAGGTGATCCGGAGTGATGCTCCGTTTTGGTGAGGGGGATCTGAGTGAGCTCAGGTGGTGAGTGAGGGGGATCAGAGTGAGCTCAGGTGTGTGAAGTGAGGGGGATCGAAGGGAGCTCAGGTGTGTGAGTGAGGGGGATCGTAGTGAGCTCAGGTGTGTGAGGTGCGGGGGATCGGAGTGAGCTCAGTGTGTGAGTGAGGGGATCGGAGTGAGCTTTTTTCAGGTGTGTGAGTGAGGTGATCGTATGAACTCAGGTGTGTGAGGAGGGAATCGGAGTGAGTCATGTTTTTGGTGAGGGTGATTCGAGTGAGCTCAGTGGTGAGGGAGGGGGATCGAGTGAGCTCAGGTGTGTGAGTGATAGGGATCTGGAGTGAGCTCAGGGTGTGTGAGTGGAGGGGCTCTGAGTGAGCTCAGGTGGTGTGGAGTGAGGGGTTCAAGTGAACTCAGGTGTGTGAGTGAGGGGGATCGAGTGAACTTCAGGTGTGTGGAGTGAGGGGGAATCAGAGTGAGCTCATTGTGTGAGTGGGGGGATCGGAGTAACAAAGGTGTGAGTGAGGGGATCAGAGTGAAGCTCAGGTGTGTGATGCGGGGGATCGTAGTGAGCTCAGGTGGTGTGAATGAGGGAGATTCGGAGTGAAACACAGGTGTGAGTGAGGGGAATCAGAGTGAGCTCAGTGTGTGAAGTGGATGGTGATCGAGTGACTCAGGGTGTGTGCACGTGAGGGGATCAGAGTGAACTCAGGTGTGTGAGTGAGGGATCGAGTGAGCTCAGTGTGTGAGTGATGGGGATCGAGTGAACTCAGGTGTGTGAGTGAGAGGGGAACCGAGTGAACTCAGGTGTGTAGTGGGGATTCGAGTGAGCCAGGTGTGTGCGTGAGGGGATAGGCAGTGACTCAGGTGTGTGAGTGAGGGGGGATCAGGTGAACCTTAGTGGTGTGGAGTGAGGGGATCGGAGTGACCTCATTTGTGTGAGTGAGGGGATCGGAGTGAGCTCAGGTGTGTGAGTGAGGGGGATCGAGTGAGCTCAGGTGTGTGAGTGAGGGGGATCGGAGTGAGCTCAGGTTGTGATTGAGGGGATCGAGTGGAGCTTCAGTTGTTTGATTGAGGGGTATCGGGTGAGCTCGGGTGTGTGAGTGAGGGGGATCGAGTGAACTCAGTTTGTTTGAGTGAGGGGGATCGAGTGGCGCAGGTGTGTGAATGAAGGTATCGGAGTGAGCTCAGGTGTTGTGAGTGAGGGGATTGCAGTAGTGAGCTCATGTTGTGTGGATGAATGGGGTATCGGAGTGAACTCAGGTGTGTGAGTGAGGGGATCAGAGTGAGCTCAGGTGTGTGAAGTGAGGGGATCGGAGTGGCTCAGGTGTGGGTGAGTGAGGGGTATCGGTAGTGAGCTCAGGTGTGTGAGTGGGGGGATCGGAGTGAGGCTCAGTTGTGTGAGTGGAGGGGGAATTCGGAGTGATCTCATGTGTGTGAGTGAGGGATCAGAGTGAGCTCAGGTGTGTGAGTGAGGGGATCGGAGTGAGCTCAGGTGGTAGGTGAGGGGGGATCGAGTGAGCTCGGTGTGTGAGTGGGGGTGATCGGATGAGCTCAGGGTGTGAGTGAGGGTCTAGGAGTGAGCTCAGGTGTGTGGATTGAGGGGATCGGATGAACTCATGTGTGTGAAGTGAGGGGATCGGAGTGAGCTCGGTTTTGCGTTAGGGGGATTGGAGTGACTTCAGTTGTGGTGAGTGAGGGGATCGTAGTGGCTCAGGTGTGTGAGTGAGAGGGTCGGAGTGAGCTCAGGTGTGTGGTGAGGGGGATCGGAGTGTGAGCTCCGTGTGTGAGTGAGGGGGACGGATGAGCTCACGGTGTGTGAGTGAGGGGGATCGGAGTGAGCTCAGGTGTGTGAGTGAGGGGAGATCAGAGTGAGCTCAGTGTGTAGTGGGGGATCGTAGTGAAGGTGTAGAGGGGGATCAGAGTGAGCTCAGGTGTGTGAGTGAGGGGGATCGGAGTGAGCTCAGGTGTGTGAGTGAGGGGATCGAGTGAGCTCAGGGGTGAGTGAGGGGGATCGGAGTGAGCTCAGGTGTGTGAGTGAGGGGGATCGGAGTGAGCTCAGGTGTGTGAGTGAGGGGGATCGGGAGTGAGCTCAGGTGTGTGAGTGAGGGGGATAAGTGAGCTCAGTGTGTGAGTGAGGGGGATCGGAGTGAACTCAGGTGTGAGTGAGGGGGATCAGAGTGAGCTCAGGTGTGTGAGTGAGGGGGATCAGAGTGAGCTCAGGTGTGTGAGTGAGGGGGATCGGAGTGAGCTCAGGTGTGTGAGTGAGGGGGATCGGAGTGAGCTCAGGTGTGTGAGTGAGGGGAATCGGAGTGAGCTCAGGTGTGTGAGTGAGGGGGATCGGAGTGAGCTCAGGTGTGTGAGTGAGGGGGATCGGAGTGAGCTCAGGTGTGTGAGTGAGGGGGATCGGAGTGAGCTCAGGTGTGTGAGTGAGGGGGATCGGAGTGAGCTCAGGTGTGTGAGTGAGGGGGATCAGAGTGAGCTCAGGTGTGTGAGTGAGGGGGATCAGAGTGAGCTCAGGTGTGTGAGTGAGGGGGATCGGAGTGAGCTCAGGTGTGTGAGTGAGGGGGATCGGAGTGAGCTCAGGTGTGTGAGTGAGGGGGATCGGAGTGAGCTCAGGTGTGTGAGTGAGGGGATCGGAGTGAGCTCAGGTGTGTGAGTGAGGGGGATCGGAGTGAGCTCAGGTGTGTGAGTGAGGGGGATCGGAGTGAGCTCAGGTGTGTGAGTGAGGGGGATCGGAGTGAGCTCAGGTGTGTGAGTGAGGGGGATCGGAGTGAGCTCAGGTGTGTGAGTGAGGGGGATCGGAGTGAGCTCAGGTGTGTGAGTGAGGGGGATCGGAGTGAGCTCAGGTGTGTGAGTGAGGGGGATCGGAGTGAGCTCAGGTGTGTGAGTGAGGGGGATCGAGTGAGCTCAGGTGTGTGAGTGAGGGGGATCGGAGTGAGCTCAGTGTGTGAGTGAGGGGGATCGGAGTGAGCTCAGGTGTGTGAGTGAGGGGGATCAGAGTGAGCTCAGGTGTGTGAGTGAGGGGGATCGGAGTGAGCTCAGGTGTGTGAGTGAGGGGGATCGGAGTGAGCTCAGGTGTGTGAGTGAGGGGGATCGGAGTGAGCTCAGGTGTGTGAGTGAGGGGGATCAGAGTGAGCTCAGGTGTGTGAGTGAGGGGGATCGGAGTGAGCTCAGGTGTGTGAGTGAGGGGGATCGGAGTGAGCTCAGGTGTGTGAGTGGGGGGATCGGAGTGAGCTCAGGTGTGTGAGTGAGGGGGATCGGAGTGAGCTCAGTGTGTGAGTGAGGGGGATCGGAGTGGCTCAGGTGTGTGGTGAGGGGGATCGGAGTGAGCTCAGGTGTGTGAGTGAGGGGGATCGGAGTGAGCTCAGGTGTGAGTGAGGGGGATAGGAGTGAGCTCAGGTGTGTGAGTGAGGGGGATCAGAGTGAGCTCAGGTGTGTGAGTGAGGGGGATCGGAGTGAGCTCAGGTGTGTAGTGAGGGGATCGGAGGAGCTCAGTGTGTGAGTGAGGGGGATCGGAGTGAGCTCAGGTGTGTGAGTGAGGGATCGGAGTGGGCTCAGGTGTGTGAGTGAGGGGGATCGTAGTGAGCTCAGGTGGTGAGTGAGGGGGATCGGGTGAGCTCAGGTGTGTGTGAGGGGGATCGGAGTGAGTGGGTGGGGTGTGAGCTCAGGTGTGTGAGTGAGGGGGATCGGGAGTGAGCTCAGGTTGTGAGTGAGGGGAATCGGAGTGAGCTCAGGTGGTGGTGAGGGGGATCGGAGTGAACTCAGGTGTGTGAGTGAGGGGGATCGGAGTGAGCTCAGGTGTGTGAGTGAGGGGGATCGGAGTGAGCTCAGGTGTGTGAGTGAGGGGGATCGGAGTGAGCTCAGGTGTGTGAGTGAGGGGGATCGGAGTGACTCGGTGTGTGAGTGAGGGGGACGGAGTGACTCAGGTGTGGTAGTGAGGGGGTCGGAGTGAGCTCAGGTGTGTGAGTGAGGGATCGGAGTGAGCCAGTGTGTGTGAGTGAGGGGTATGATAGTGTCTCAGGTGTGTATGAGGGGATCGGAGTGAGCTCAGGTGTGTGAGTGAGGGGGATCGTAGCTCAGGTGTGTGAGTGAGGGGGATCGGAGTGAGCTCAGGTGTGTGAGTGAGGGGGATCGGAGTGAGCTCAGTGTGTGAGTGAGGGGAATCGAGTGAGCTCAGGTTGTGTGAGTGAGGGGGATCGGATGGTTCAGGTGTGTGAGTGGGGGGTGGTGGTTTGTGTGTGGTGGGGGGTGGGTGGTGGTGTGTGGTGGGGGTGGTGTTGTTTGTGGTGGGGGTGGGTGGTGGTGTTGGTGGGGGTGGTTGGTGGTGTGTGGTGGGGTGGGGTGGTGGTGTGTGGTGGGGGGTGTGTGGTGGTGGGGTGGGGGTGGGTGGTGGTTGTGGTGGGGGGTGGGTGTGGTGTGTGGTGGGGTTGGGTGGTGGTTTTGGGGGGGTGGGTGGTGGTGTGTTGGTGGTGGGTGGTGGTGGTGTGTTTGTGAGGTGAGTGAGCTTCAGGTGTGTGAGTGAGGGGGATCGGAGTTGAGCTCAGGTGTGGTGAGTGAGGGGGATCGGAGTGAGCTCAGGTGTGTGAGTGAGGGGTATCGGAGGAACTCAGGTGTGTGAGTTGAAGCGGATGCGAGTGACTCAGGTGTGAGAGTGAGGGTTACAGAGTGAGCTGCAGGTGTGTGATTGGAGGGTATCAGAGTGAGCTCAGGTGTGTGAGTGAGGGGATGGAGTGAACTCAGTGTGTGAGTGGGGGATCGGATGAACTCAGGTGGTGTGAGTGAGGGGCTCGAAGTGAGCTCAGTTGTGTGGAGTGAGGGGAGGGGTGATCTCAGTTGTGAGTGAGGGGGATCAGAGTGGTTCAGGTGTGTGGAGTGGAGGGATCGGAGTGAGCTCAGGTGTGTGAGTGAGGGAGATCGGAGGGACCTCAGGTGTGTGAGGAGGGGGATCATAGTGAGGTTCAGGTTGTGAGTGAGGGATAGGAGTGAGCTTCAGGTGTGTGGTGAGGGGTCAGAGTGAGCTCAGGTTGTGTGAGTGGGGGGATCAGAGTGAGCTCAGGGTTGTGAGTGAGGGGGATCGGAGTGAGCTCAGGGTGTGTGATTGAGGGGGAATGGAGTGAGCTCCGGTGTGTGATTGAGGGATCGAGTGATGCTCAGGTGTGTGAGTGAGGGGGAATGCGTGAGCTCAGGTGGGAGTGAGGGGATCGGAGTGACTCAGGTGTGTGAGTGAGGGGGATCGGAGTGAGGCTCAGGTGTGTGTGAGGGGGATCGGACTGAGCTCGGTGTGTGAGTGAGGGGGATCGAGTTGGCTCAGGTGTGTGAGTGAGGGGAATCGGAGTGAGCGCAGGTGTGTGAGTGAGGGGGATGGGATGAGCTCGGTGTGTGAGTGACGAGGGGGATCGGAGTGAGCTCAGGTGTGTGATTGAGGGGGATCGAGTGAACTCATGTGTGTGAGTGAGGAAATCGGAGTGAGCTCAGTTTTTGAGTGAGGGGATCGAGTGAGCTCAGGTGTTGGAGTCAGGGGATGGGAGTGAGCTCAGGTGTGGAGTTAGGGGGATCCGAGTAGCTCATGTGTGGAGTGAGGGGGATCGGATGAGGCTCAGGTGTGTGAGTGGAGGGGATCGGAGTGAGCTCAGGTGTGTGGAGTGAGGGTTATCGGAGTGACTCAGGTGTGTTGAGTGAGGCGGTTCGGAGTGAACCTCCGGTGTGGAGTGAGGGAGATCGAAGTGAGCTCAAGGTGTGTGTGAGGGGGATTGAGTGAGCTCAGGTGTGAGTGAGGGGGGGACGAAGTGAGCTCAGTGTGTGAGTGAGGGGTTATCGAGTGAGCTCAGGTGTGATGAGTGAGGGGTATCAGAGTGAGCTCCACAAGTGTGTGAGTGAGGGGGATCGTCGTGATCCAGGTGTGTGAGTGAGTGGGATCGGAGTGAAGCTCAGGTGTGTGAGTGGAGGGGGATCGAGTGAGCTCAGGTTGTGTGAGTGAGGGGAATCCCCGATTGAGCTCAGGTGTGTGAGTGAGGGGAATCGGAGTGAGCTCAGGTGTGTGGAGTGAGGGGGATTCGGAGTGAGCTCCGTTGTGTGAGTGAGGGGGATCGGAGTGCGCTTCAGGTGTGTGAGTGAGAGGGATCAGATGAGCTTCAGGTGTGTGAGTGAGGGGGATCCGGAGTGAGGCTCAGGTTTGTGAGTGAGGGTGATGGGGAGTGAGCTAGGTGTGTGAGTTGAGGGGGATCGAGTGAGCTCAGGTGTGTGAGTGAGGATCGGAGTGAGCTCAGGTGTGTGAGTGAGGGGGATCGATGAACTCAGGTTTGTGAGTTAGGGGAATCGGAGTGAGCTCAGTTTATTTGATTGAGGGGGATCGAGTGAGCTCAGGTGTGTGAGTGAGGGGGATCGGATGACTCAGTGTGTTGAGTGATAGGGATCGGAGTGAGCTCTGTGTGTGAGTGAGGGGGATCGGAGTGAGCTCCACGTGTTGTGAGTGGAGGGGATCGAGTGACTCGGTGTGTGAGTGAGTGGGATCGAGTGAACTCAGGTTGTGGAGTGAGGGTGGGTATCGGAGTGAGCTCAAGTGTGTGATTGAGGGGATCGGATGAGCTCAGGTATGTTAGTTAGGGTGGATCGGAGTGGCTCAGGTGTTTGGTGAGGGGAATCGAGTGAACACATGTGTGAAGTGAAGGGGGATCGAGTGAGGCTCAGGTGTTTGAGTGGGGGTATCGAGTGAGCTCAGGTGTGTGTGAGGGGGATCGGAGTGAGCTCAAGGTGTGTGACACTGAGGGGTATCGAGTAGCTCAGGTGGTGATGATGGGGAATCGGAGTGACTCAGGTGTGGTGAGTTGAGGGGGATCGGAGTGAGCTCAGGTGTGTGAGTGAGGGGTCATCAGAGTGACTCAGTGTGTGAGTGAGGGGGATCGGATTGAACTCAGGTGTGTGCAGTGAGGGGATGCGGAGTGAGCTCAGGTGTGTGAAATGAGGAGCCTCGGAGTGAAGCTCAGGTGTGTGATGAGGGGGATCGGAGTGAGCTCAGGTGTGTGAGTGAGGGAGATCAGAGTGAGTTCAGGTGGTGAGTGAGGGGGATCAGAGTGAGCTCAGGTGTTTGAGTGAGGGGGATCAAGTGAGCCTCAGGTGTTGTGATGAGGGGACGTAGTTCGCTCAGGTAGTGTGATTGAGGGGATGGAGTGAGCTCAGTGGTGGATGAGGAGAACGTGTGGGAGTGGGGGGATCGGAGTGCTCAGGTGTGTGAGTGAGGGGGATCGGATGAGCTTCATGTGTTGTGATTGAGGGGAATCTGGATTGAGCTGAGGGTGTGAGTGAGGGGATGGGAGTGGAGTCTCAGGTGTGGTGAGTGAGGGGGATCGGAGTGGAGCTGATGTTGTGTGTGTGAGGGGGATCAGAGTGAGCTCAGGTGTGTGGAGTGAGGGGGATCAGAGTGGCTCAGGTGGGTGAGTGTGAGGGGATCGGAGTTGAGCTCAGGTTTGTGTGAGGGGGGATGGAGTGAGCTCACGTTGTGAGTGAGGGGGATGGGAGTGAGCTCAGGTGGATGGAGTTGGGGGTGGGAGTGACAGCTCATGTGTGTGAGTGAGGGGATCGGAGTGAGCTCAGGTGTGGTTATTGAGGGGGATCGGAGTGAGCTCAGGTGTGTGAGTTGAGGGGATCGGAGTGACTCAGGTGTGTGAGTGAGGGGGATCGGAAGGGCTCAGGATGTGTGAGTGGGGTGATCAGAGTGATCCATGTTGTTGTGAGTGAGGGGATTGGAGTGAGCTCCGGTGTGTGAGTGAGGGGATCAGAGTGAGCTCAGGTGTGGGATGAGGGGGATCGGAAGTGAGCTCAGGTTGTGAGTGGAGGGGATCAGCAGTGGAGCTCAGTTGTGTGAGTGAGGGGGGATCGTAGGTGCAAAACTCAGTGTGTGGAGTGAGGGGGATCGGAGTGAACTCAGGTGTGTGAGTGAGGGGGATTGGAGTGAGCTCCGAGTGTTTGAGTTGAGGGGGATGGGAGTGAAGCCTTCAGTGTGGTGATGAGGGGGATCGGATGAGCTCAAGGTGTGTGAGTGGGGGCTCTGGAGTGAGCTCAGGTTGTGAGTGAGGGGGATCGGAGTGAGCTCAGATGTTGATGCGGGGAATCCTAGTGAGCTAAGGCGCGTGAGTGAGGGGGATGAGAGTGAGCTCAGTGTGTGTGAGTGAGGGGATCGGAGTGAGCTCAATGTGTGTGAGTGAGGGGATCGGGTGAGCTCAGATGTATAGTGGAGGGAATCAGAGTGACTAAGTGCGTGAGTGAGGGGGATCAGAGTGAGCTCAGGTGTGTGAGTGAGGGGGATGGGAGTGAACTCAGGTGTGTGAGTGAGGGGATCGTAGTGAGCTCAGGTGTGTGTGATGGGTATCAGAGTTAGCTCAGTGTGGTGGAGTGAGGGGATCGAAGTGAGCTAGGTGTGTGAGTAGGGTGCTCGTGTGAACTCAGTGTGTGAGTGAGGGGGATTGAGTGAGCTCAGGTGTGTAGTGAGGGGGATGGGAGTGAGCTCAGGTGTGTGAGTGAGGGGATCGAGTGAGCTCAGGTTGTGTGAGTGAGGGAGATCGGAGTGAGCTCAGGTGGTGAGTGGAGGGTGATCGGAGTGACTCAGCTTGTATGAGTGAGGGGAATCAGAGTGAGCTAAGGCGCGTGAGTGAGGGGATGAGAGTGAGCTCAGGTGTGTGAGTGTGAGGGGGATACGGAGTGACTCAGGTGCGTGAGGTGAGGGGGGCTCGGAGTGAGCTCAGATGTATGAGTGAAGGGGAATCCCGAGTGAGCTAAGTTGTCGTTTAGTTAGGGGGATCAGAGTGAGCTCAGGTGTGTGAGTGATGGGGTGGGAGTGAACTCAGTGTGTGAGTGAGGGGGATCGGAGGAGCTCAAGGTGTGTGAGTGAGGGGGATCGTAGTGAGCTCAGGTGTGTGAGTGAGGGGTATCGGGTGAACTCAGGTGTGTGAGTGCAGTGGGATAGGAGTGAAACTCAGGTGTGTGAGTGAGGGGGATCGGAGTGACGCCAGGTTTGGGAGTGAGAGGATCGGAGTGAGCTCAAGGTATGTGAGTGGGGGGATCGGATGAGTCAGTGTGTGGTGAGGGGGATCGATGTGAACACAGGTGTGAGTGAGGGGGATCGGAGTGAGCTCAGTGTGTGTGATGAGAGGGATCGGGTGAGCTCATGTGTGTGAGTGAGGGGGATCGGATGAGCTCATGTGTGTGAGTGAACGGATCGGATGAGCTCAGGTGTGTGTGAGGGACGGAGTGAGCTCAGGTGTGTGAGTGAGGGTTCGAGTGAACTCAGGTGTGTTAGTGAGTGGGATCGGAGTGAACTCAGGTGGTGTGGAGTGATGGGGATCGGGTGAGCTCAGGTGTGTGATAGTGAGGGGGCGGAGTGAGCTCAGTATTGGTGAGGGGATCGGAGTGAGCTCAGTGTGTGAGTGAGGGGGATCGGAGTGAACACCGGTGTGAGTGAGGGGGATCGGATTGAGCTCAGGTGTGTGAGTGAGGGGGTACCAGAGTGAGCTCAGTGTGTGAGTGAGGGGGATCGGATTGAGCTCCAGGGTGTGTGCTGTAGGGGTCTCAAGTGAGCTCAGGTGTGGTGAGTGAGGGGGATCGGAGTGAGCTCAGGTGTGTGAGTGAGGGGGATCGAGTGACTCAGGTGTGGAGTGAGTGGTATCAGAGTGAGCTCAAGTTGTGTTGAAGTGAGGGGGATCGGATGAACCTCAGGTGTGTAGTGAGGGGGATCGGAGTGAGCTCAGGTGTGGGAATGAGGAGCATCGGAGTGACTCAGGGGTGTGAGTGGGGGGAATCGGAGTGAGCTCAGTGTGTGTGAGTGAGGAGATCAGATGATTCAGTGTGAGTTGAGGGGATCAGAGTGAGATCAGTGTGTGAGTGCGGGGGATCAGATGAGCTCAGGTGTTGTGCGTGGGGGATCGGATGCGCTCAAGTGTGTGAGTGAGGGGGATGGGAGTGAGCTCAGGTGTGTGAGTGGGGGGGATCGAGTGAGCTCAGGTGGTGTGAGTGAGGGGGATTCTAATGATCTCAGGTGTGTGAGTGGGGGGGATCGGCGTGAGCTGAGTTGGTGAGTGAGGGGGATGGGGAGTGAAGCTCAGGTGTGTGAGTGAGGGATCGTCACACGAAGTGAGCTGAGGTGTGTGTTAGGGGGATCGGAGTGAGCTCAGGTGTGTGGAGTGAGGGGGATCAGAGTGAGCTCAGGTGTGGTGGTGAGGGATCGGAGTGATCTCAGGTGTGTGAGTGAGGGGATGGGTATTGAGCTCAGGTGTTGTGAGTGAGGGATGGTAGTGAGCTCAGTTGGTGAGTGAGGGGGATGGATGAGCTCAGGTGTGTGGTGAGGGCATCGGAGTGAGCTCAGGTTGTGAGTGAGGGGTATCGAGTGATCTCAGGTGTGTGAGTGAGGGGGATCAGGATGGAGACTCATGTATGGAGTGAGGGGGATCGGATTGAGCTCCGTGTGTTGAGTGAGGGGATCAGAGTGAGCTCAGGGTGTGTAGTGAGGGGATTGGAGTGAGCTCCTGTGTGTGATGAGGGGGGAATCAGAGTGACTCAGGTGTGTGATGAGGGGGAGCGGGAGTGATCAGTTGTGTGAGTTGAGGGGGATCAGAGTGAGCCTCAGTGTGTGATTGAGGGACGTAGTGAACTCAGGTGTGTATGAGGGGGATCGGAGTGACTCAGGTGGTGTGAGAGGGGGATTGAGTGAGCTCAGTGTGTGGAGTGAGTGGTATGGGAGTGGCTCAGGTGTGGTGGAGTGAGGATCGAGTGAGCTCCAGGTGTGTGAGTGAGGGGGATCGGAGTGAGCTCAGGTGTTGTGATGAGGGGGATCGTAGTGAGCTCAGATGTAATGAGTGAGGGGAATCCGAGTGAGCTAAGGCCGCGTGAGTGAGGGGGATGAGAGTGAGCTCATGGTGTGTGGTGAGGGGATCGGAGTGATCTCATGTGTGTGAAGTGAGGGGGATCGAGTGAGCTCAGATGTATGAGTGAGGGGACATCAGAGTGAGCTAAGGTGTCGTGAGTGAGGGGGAGCAGAGTGAGCTCAGGTGTGTGGATGAGGGAGGATGGAGGAACTCAGGGTGTGAGTGAGGGGATCGGAGGAGCTCAGGTGTGTGAGTGAGGGGATCAGAGTGAGGCTCAGTTGTGTGAGTGAGGGGGATCGAAGTGAGTCCTCAGGTAGTGTGAGTGAGGGGGATCGGAGTGAAACTCAGGTGTGTGAGTGAGGGGATTGGAGTGAGCTCAGGGTGTGAGTGGGGGGGATGGGAGTGAGCTCAGTGTGTGAGTGAGGGGATCGAGTGAGCTCAGGTGTGGTGAGTGAGGGGGATCGAGTGAGCTTCAGGTGGTTTGAGTGCGAGGGGATCGGAGTGAGCTCATGTATGAGTGAGGGTATCAGATTGAGCTAAGGCCGCGTGAGTGATGGGTATGAGAGTGAGCTCAGGTTGTGTGATGGAGGGGGATCGGAGTGAGCTCATGTGTTGTGAGTGAGGGGATCGGAAGTGAGCTCAGATGTATGAGTTGAGGAATCAGAGTGGCTAAGGTGCGTGAATGAGGGGGTCAGAGTGAGCTCAGGTGTGTGAGTGAGGGGAATGGAGTGACCTCAGTGTGTGAGTGAGGGGGCTCGGAGTGAGCTCAGTGTGTGAGTGGAGGGGATCGGGGTGAGCTCCTGTGTGATTGACGGGGGATCGGAGTGAGCTCAGGTATTGTGAACGGAGGATCGGAGTGCGCTCAGTTGTGTGAAATGAGGGGGATCGGAGTGCACTCAGGTGTGTGAGTGAGGGGGATCGGAGTGAGCTCAGGTGTGTGAGTGAGGGAGATCGGAGGGAACTCAGGTGTGTGAGTGAGGGGGATCAGAGTGAGTTCAGGTGTGAGTGAGGGGGATAGGAGTGAGCTCAGGTGTGTGAGTGAGGGGGATCAGAGTGAGCTCAGGTGTGTGAGTGAGGGGGATCAGAGTGAGCTCAGGTGTGTGAGTGAGGGGGATCGGAGTGAGCTCAGGTGTGTGAGTGAGGGGGATCGGAGTGAGCTCAGATGTATGAGTGAGGGGAATCCGAGTGAGCTAAGGCGCGTGAGTGAGGGGGATGAGAGTGAGCTCAGGTGTGTGAGTGAGGGGGATCGGAGTGAGCTCAGGTGTGTTGAGTGATAGGGATCGGAGTGAGCTCTGTGTGTGAGTGAGGGGGATCGGAGTGAGCTCCACGTGTTGTGAGTGGAGGGGATCGAGTGACTCGGTGTGTGAGTGAGTGGGATCGAGTGAACTCAGGTTGTGGAGTGAGGGTGGGTATCGGAGTGAGCTCAAGTGTGTGATTGAGGGGATCGGATGAGCTCAGGTATGTTAGTTAGGGTGGATCGGAGTGGCTCAGGTGTTTGGTGAGGGGAATCGAGTGAACACATGTGTGAAGTGAAGGGGGATCGAGTGAGGCTCAGGTGTTTGAGTGGGGGTATCGAGTGAGCTCAGGTGTGTGTGAGGGGGATCGGAGTGAGCTCAAGGTGTGTGACACTGAGGGGTATCGAGTAGCTCAGGTGGTGATGATGGGGAATCGGAGTGACTCAGGTGTGGGAGCGAGGGGGATCTGAGTGAGCTCAGGTGTGTGAGTGAGGGGGATCGGAGTGAGCTCAGGTGTGTGAGTGAGGGGGATCGGAGTGAGCTCAGGTGTGTGAGTGAGGGGGATCGGAGTGAGCTCAGGTGTGTGAGTGAGGGGGATCGGAGTGAGCTCAGGTGTGTGAGTGAGGGAGATCAGAGTGAGTTCAGGTGTGAGTGAGGGGGATCAGAGTGAGCTCAGGTGTTTGAGTGAGGGGGATCGGAGTGAGCTCAGGTGTGTGAAGTGAGGGGGATCGAGTGAGCTCATGTGTGTAGTGAGGGGTCGAGTGATCTCAGGTGTGTGAGTGATGGGAATCGGAGTGATTCTCAGGGTTGTGTGGTGAGGTGGGGATTGGAGTGAGCTCAGGTGTGTGAGTGAGGGGATCGGAGTTAGCTCAGGTGTGTGATTGAGGGTGGATCGGAGTGAGCTCAGGTTGTGAGTGAGGGGGATCTGAGTGAACTCAGGTGTGTGAGTTAGGGGAATCGGAGTGAGCTCAGGTTTTTTGAGTGAGGGTGGATCGGAGTTGAGCTCCGGTGTTGGGAGTCAGGGTGAAATCGGAGTGAGCTCATGTTTGTGAGTGAGAGGGATCCGAGTGAGCTCAGGTTTGTGAGTTGAGTGGGGATCGCAGTGGCTCATTTGTGTGAGTGAGGGGGATCGAGTGAGCTCAGGTGTGTGAGTGAGGGGTAATCGGAGTGAACTCAGTGTGTGAGTGAGCGGATCGGAGTGAACTCAGTGTTGTGAGGGAGGGGGATCGGAGTGAGCTCATGTTGTGAGTGAGGGGTATCAGAGTGAGCTCAGGTGTGTGAGTGAGGGGTAATCAGAGTGATCTCAGGTGTGTGAGTGAGGGGGATCGGAGTGAACTCAGGTGTGTGAGTGGAGAGGGGGATCGGAGTGACTCATGTTGTGAGTGAGGGGTACGGAGTGAACTCAGTGTTGAGTGGGGAGATCGGAGTGAGCTCAGGTGTGTGAGTGATGGGGATGGTAGTGAGCTCAGTGTGTGATTGATGTGGATCAGAGTGGTTCACGGTGTGTGGTGAAGGGGGGATCGGAGTGAGCTCAGTGTGTGAGTGAGGGGTATCAGAGTGAGTTCAGGTGTGAGTGAGGGGGATAGGAGTGAAGCTCAGGTGTGTGAGTGCGGGGGATCAGGTGAGCTCAGGTGGTGTTGAGTGAGGGGGATCGAAGTGAGCTCAGGGGTGTAGTGAAGGGATCGGAGGCGCTCAGTGTGGTGGAGTGAGGGGGATTGGAGTTGAGCCTCAGGTTGTGTGAGTGAGGGATCGGAGTGGACTCAGGTGTGTGAGTGAGGGGGATTGTAGTGAGCTCAGGTGGTGAGTGAGGGGTGATCGGGTGAACTCAGGTGTGTGATGCGGGGGATCGGAGTGAGCTCAGGTGTGTGTGCGGGGATCGGCCTGAGCTCAGGTGTGTGAGTGAGGGGGAACGGGAGTGAAGCTCAAGGTTGTGAGTGAGGGGAATCGGAGTGAGCTCAGGTGGTGGTGAGGGAGATGGGATTGAACTCAGGTGTGTGAGTGGAGGGGATCGGAGTGAACTCAGGTGTGTGAGTGAGGGGGATCGGAGTGAACTCAGGTGTGTGAGTGAGGGCGATCGTAGTGACTCAGGTGTGTTAGTGAGGTGGATCGGAGTGACTCGGTGTGTGAGTGAGGGGGACGGAGTGACTCGGGTGTGGTAGTGCGGGGGTCGGAGTGAGCTCCAGTGTGTGAGTGAGGAATCGGAGTGAGCCAGTGTGTGTGAAGTGAGGGGTATGGTAGTGCCTCACGGTGTGTTATGAGGGGATCGGAGTGAGCTCAGGTGTGTGAGTGAGGGGGATCGTAGCTCAGAGTGTGTGATGAGGGGGATCGGTAGTGAGCTCAGGTGGTGTGAGTGAGGGGATCGGAGTGAGCTCAGTGTGTGAGTGAGTGGATCGAGTGAGCTCAGGTTGTGTGAGTGAGGGGGAGCAGATGCGTTTCAGGTGTGTGAGTGAGGGGGCTCGAGTGGTTCATGTGTGTGAGTGAGGGGGATCGGAGTGAGCTCAGGTGTGTGAGTGAGGAGGATCGAGTGATCTCAGTTTGTGAGTGAGGGGAATCGGAGTGAGTCAGGTGTTGAGTGGAGGGAAATCGAGTTGAGCTCAGGTGTGTGAGTAGGGGATGGGAGTGGCTCAGGTGTGTGAGTGAGGGGGAATCGTAGTGAGCTCAGGTGGGAGTGGGGGTACGGGTGAGCTCGGTTGTGAGTGAGGGGGATCGGAGTGAACTCAGGTGTGTGAGTGAGGGAATATCGGAGTGAGCTCAGGTTTTGAGGAGGGGATCGGAGTGAGCTCAGGTGTGTTGGTGAGTGGGATCGAGTGAGCTCAGGTGTGTTTAGTGAAGGATCCGAGTGAGCTTCAGGTGTGTGAGTGAGGGGGATCGGAGTTGAGCTCAGGTGGGGTGAGTGAGGGGGATCGGAGTGAGCTCAGGTGTGTGAGTGAGGGGTATCGGAGGAACTCAGGTGTGTGAGTTGAAGCGGATGCGAGTGACTCAGGTGTGAGAGTGAGGGTTACAGAGTGAGCTGCAGGTGTGTGATTGGAGGGTATCAGAGTGAGCTCAGGTGTGTGAGTGAGGGGATGGAGTGAACTCAGTGTGTGAGTGGGGGATCGGATGAACTCAGGTGGTGTGAGTGAGGGGCTCGAAGTGAGCTCAGTTGTGTGGAGTGAGGGGAGGGGTGATCTCAGTTGTGAGTGAGGGGGATCAGAGTGGTTCAGGTGTGTGGAGTGGAGGGATCGGAGTGAGCTCAGGTGTGTGAGTGAGGGAGATCGGAGGGACCTCAGGTGTGTGAGGAGGGGGATCATAGTGAGGTTCAGGTTGTGAGTGAGGGATAGGAGTGAGCTTCAGGTGTGTGGTGAGGGGTCAGAGTGAGCTCAGGTTGTGTGAGTGGGGGGATCAGAGTGAGCTCAGGGTTGTGAGTGAGGGGGATCGGAGTGAGCTCAGGGTGTGTGATTGAGGGGGAATGGAGTGAGCTCCGGTGTGTGATTGAGGGATCGAGTGATGCTCAGGTGTGTGAGTGAGGGGGAATGCGTGAGCTCAGGTGGGAGTGAGGGGATCGGAGTGACTCAGGTGTGTGAGTGAGGGGGATCGGAGTGAGGCTCAGGTGTGTGTGAGGGGGATCGGACTGAGCTCGGTGTGTGAGTGAGGGGGATCGAGTTGGCTCAGGTGTGTGAGTGAGGGGAATCGGAGTGAGCGCAGGTGTGTGAGTGAGGGGGATGGGATGAGCTCGGTGTGTGAGTGACGAGGGGGATCGGAGTGAGCTCAGGTGTGTGATTGAGGGGGATCGAGTGAACTCATGTGTGTGAGTGAGGAAATCGGAGTGAGCTCAGTTTTTGAGTGAGGGGATCGAGTGAGCTCAGGTGTTGGAGTCAGGGGATGGGAGTGAGCTCAGGTGTGGAGTTAGGGGGATCCGAGTAGCTCATGTGTGGAGTGAGGGGGATCGGATGAGGCTCAGGTGTGTGAGTGGAGGGGATCGGAGTGAGCTCAGGTGTGTGGAGTGAGGGTTATCGGAGTGACTCAGGTGTGTTGAGTGAGGCGGTTCGGAGTGAACCTCCGGTGTGGAGTGAGGGAGATCGAAGTGAGCTCAAGGTGTGTGTGAGGGGGATTGAGTGAGCTCAGGTGTGAGTGAGGGGGGGACGAAGTGAGCTCAGTGTGTGAGTGAGGGGTTATCGAGTGAGCTCAGGTGTGATGAGTGAGGGGTATCAGAGTGAGCTCCACAAGTGTGTGAGTGAGGGGGATCGTCGTGATCCAGGTGTGTGAGTGAGTGGGATCGGAGTGAAGCTCAGGTGTGTGAGTGGAGGGGGATCGAGTGAGCTCAGGTTGTGTGAGTGAGGGGAATCCCCGATTGAGCTCAGGTGTGTGAGTGAGGGGAATCGGAGTGAGCTCAGGTGTGTGGAGTGAGGGGGATTCGGAGTGAGCTCCGTTGTGTGAGTGAGGGGGATCGGAGTGCGCTTCAGGTGTGTGAGTGAGAGGGATCAGATGAGCTTCAGGTGTGTGAGTGAGGGGGATCCGGAGTGAGGCTCAGGTTTGTGAGTGAGGGTGATGGGGAGTGAGCTAGGTGTGTGAGTTGAGGGGGATCGAGTGAGCTCAGGTGTGTGAGTGAGGATCGGAGTGAGCTCAGGTGTGTGAGTGAGGGGGATCGATGAACTCAGGTTTGTGAGTTAGGGGAATCGGAGTGAGCTCAGTTTATTTGATTGAGGGGGATCGAGTGAGCTCAGGTGTGTGAGTGAGGGGGATCGGATGACTCAGTGTGTTGAGTGATAGGGATCGGAGTGAGCTCTGTGTGTGAGTGAGGGGGATCGGAGTGAGCTCCACGTGTTGTGAGTGGAGGGGATCGAGTGACTCGGTGTGTGAGTGAGTGGGATCGAGTGAACTCAGGTTGTGGAGTGAGGGTGGGTATCGGAGTGAGCTCAAGTGTGTGATTGAGGGGATCGGATGAGCTCAGGTATGTTAGTTAGGGTGGATCGGAGTGGCTCAGGTGTTTGGTGAGGGGAATCGAGTGAACACATGTGTGAAGTGAAGGGGGATCGAGTGAGGCTCAGGTGTTTGAGTGGGGGTATCGAGTGAGCTCAGGTGTGTGTGAGGGGGATCGGAGTGAGCTCAAGGTGTGTGACACTGAGGGGTATCGAGTAGCTCAGGTGGTGATGATGGGGAATCGGAGTGACTCAGGTGTGGTGAGTTGAGGGGGATCGGAGTGAGCTCAGGTGTGTGAGTGAGGGGTCATCAGAGTGACTCAGTGTGTGAGTGAGGGGGATCGGATTGAACTCAGGTGTGTGCAGTGAGGGGATGCGGAGTGAGCTCAGGTGTGTGAAATGAGGAGCCTCGGAGTGAAGCTCAGGTGTGTGATGAGGGGGATCGGAGTGAGCTCAGGTGTGTGAGTGAGGGAGATCAGAGTGAGTTCAGGTGGTGAGTGAGGGGGATCAGAGTGAGCTCAGGTGTTTGAGTGAGGGGGATCAAGTGAGCCTCAGGTGTTGTGATGAGGGGACGTAGTTCGCTCAGGTAGTGTGATTGAGGGGATGGAGTGAGCTCAGTGGTGGATGAGGAGAACGTGTGGGAGTGGGGGGATCGGAGTGCTCAGGTGTGTGAGTGAGGGGGATCGGATGAGCTTCATGTGTTGTGATTGAGGGGAATCTGGATTGAGCTGAGGGTGTGAGTGAGGGGATGGGAGTGGAGTCTCAGGTGTGGTGAGTGAGGGGGATCGGAGTGGAGCTGATGTTGTGTGTGTGAGGGGGATCAGAGTGAGCTCAGGTGTGTGGAGTGAGGGGGATCAGAGTGGCTCAGGTGGGTGAGTGTGAGGGGATCGGAGTTGAGCTCAGGTTTGTGTGAGGGGGGATGGAGTGAGCTCACGTTGTGAGTGAGGGGGATGGGAGTGAGCTCAGGTGGATGGAGTTGGGGGTGGGAGTGACAGCTCATGTGTGTGAGTGAGGGGATCGGAGTGAGCTCAGGTGTGGTTATTGAGGGGGATCGGAGTGAGCTCAGGTGTGTGAGTTGAGGGGATCGGAGTGACTCAGGTGTGTGAGTGAGGGGGATCGGAAGGGCTCAGGATGTGTGAGTGGGGTGATCAGAGTGATCCATGTTGTTGTGAGTGAGGGGATTGGAGTGAGCTCCGGTGTGTGAGTGAGGGGATCAGAGTGAGCTCAGGTGTGGGATGAGGGGGATCGGAAGTGAGCTCAGGTTGTGAGTGGAGGGGATCAGCAGTGGAGCTCAGTTGTGTGAGTGAGGGGGGATCGTAGGTGCAAAACTCAGTGTGTGGAGTGAGGGGGATCGGAGTGAACTCAGGTGTGTGAGTGAGGGGGATTGGAGTGAGCTCCGAGTGTTTGAGTTGAGGGGGATGGGAGTGAAGCCTTCAGTGTGGTGATGAGGGGGATCGGATGAGCTCAAGGTGTGTGAGTGGGGGCTCTGGAGTGAGCTCAGGTTGTGAGTGAGGGGGATCGGAGTGAGCTCAGATGTTGATGCGGGGAATCCTAGTGAGCTAAGGCGCGTGAGTGAGGGGGATGAGAGTGAGCTCAGTGTGTGTGAGTGAGGGGATCGGAGTGAGCTCAATGTGTGTGAGTGAGGGGATCGGGTGAGCTCAGATGTATAGTGGAGGGAATCAGAGTGACTAAGTGCGTGAGTGAGGGGGATCAGAGTGAGCTCAGGTGTGTGAGTGAGGGGGATGGGAGTGAACTCAGGTGTGTGAGTGAGGGGATCGTAGTGAGCTCAGGTGTGTGTGATGGGTATCAGAGTTAGCTCAGTGTGGTGGAGTGAGGGGATCGAAGTGAGCTAGGTGTGTGAGTAGGGTGCTCGTGTGAACTCAGTGTGTGAGTGAGGGGGATTGAGTGAGCTCAGGTGTGTAGTGAGGGGGATGGGAGTGAGCTCAGGTGTGTGAGTGAGGGGATCGAGTGAGCTCAGGTTGTGTGAGTGAGGGAGATCGGAGTGAGCTCAGGTGGTGAGTGGAGGGTGATCGGAGTGACTCAGCTTGTATGAGTGAGGGGAATCAGAGTGAGCTAAGGCGCGTGAGTGAGGGGATGAGAGTGAGCTCAGGTGTGTGAGTGTGAGGGGGATACGGAGTGACTCAGGTGCGTGAGGTGAGGGGGGCTCGGAGTGAGCTCAGATGTATGAGTGAAGGGGAATCCCGAGTGAGCTAAGTTGTCGTTTAGTTAGGGGGATCAGAGTGAGCTCAGGTGTGTGAGTGATGGGGTGGGAGTGAACTCAGTGTGTGAGTGAGGGGGATCGGAGGAGCTCAAGGTGTGTGAGTGAGGGGGATCGTAGTGAGCTCAGGTGTGTGAGTGAGGGGTATCGGGTGAACTCAGGTGTGTGAGTGCAGTGGGATAGGAGTGAAACTCAGGTGTGTGAGTGAGGGGGATCGGAGTGACGCCAGGTTTGGGAGTGAGAGGATCGGAGTGAGCTCAAGGTATGTGAGTGGGGGGATCGGATGAGTCAGTGTGTGGTGAGGGGGATCGATGTGAACACAGGTGTGAGTGAGGGGGATCGGAGTGAGCTCAGTGTGTGTGATGAGAGGGATCGGGTGAGCTCATGTGTGTGAGTGAGGGGGATCGGATGAGCTCATGTGTGTGAGTGAACGGATCGGATGAGCTCAGGTGTGTGTGAGGGACGGAGTGAGCTCAGGTGTGTGAGTGAGGGTTCGAGTGAACTCAGGTGTGTTAGTGAGTGGGATCGGAGTGAACTCAGGTGGTGTGGAGTGATGGGGATCGGGTGAGCTCAGGTGTGTGATAGTGAGGGGGCGGAGTGAGCTCAGTATTGGTGAGGGGATCGGAGTGAGCTCAGTGTGTGAGTGAGGGGGATCGGAGTGAACACCGGTGTGAGTGAGGGGGATCGGATTGAGCTCAGGTGTGTGAGTGAGGGGGTACCAGAGTGAGCTCAGTGTGTGAGTGAGGGGGATCGGATTGAGCTCCAGGGTGTGTGCTGTAGGGGTCTCAAGTGAGCTCAGGTGTGGTGAGTGAGGGGGATCGGAGTGAGCTCAGGTGTGTGAGTGAGGGGGATCGAGTGACTCAGGTGTGGAGTGAGTGGTATCAGAGTGAGCTCAAGTTGTGTTGAAGTGAGGGGGATCGGATGAACCTCAGGTGTGTAGTGAGGGGGATCGGAGTGAGCTCAGGTGTGGGAATGAGGAGCATCGGAGTGACTCAGGGGTGTGAGTGGGGGGAATCGGAGTGAGCTCAGTGTGTGTGAGTGAGGAGATCAGATGATTCAGTGTGAGTTGAGGGGATCAGAGTGAGATCAGTGTGTGAGTGCGGGGGATCAGATGAGCTCAGGTGTTGTGCGTGGGGGATCGGATGCGCTCAAGTGTGTGAGTGAGGGGGATGGGAGTGAGCTCAGGTGTGTGAGTGGGGGGGATCGAGTGAGCTCAGGTGGTGTGAGTGAGGGGGATTCTAATGATCTCAGGTGTGTGAGTGGGGGGGATCGGCGTGAGCTGAGTTGGTGAGTGAGGGGGATGGGGAGTGAAGCTCAGGTGTGTGAGTGAGGGATCGTCACACGAAGTGAGCTGAGGTGTGTGTTAGGGGGATCGGAGTGAGCTCAGGTGTGTGGAGTGAGGGGGATCAGAGTGAGCTCAGGTGTGGTGGTGAGGGATCGGAGTGATCTCAGGTGTGTGAGTGAGGGGATGGGTATTGAGCTCAGGTGTTGTGAGTGAGGGATGGTAGTGAGCTCAGTTGGTGAGTGAGGGGGATGGATGAGCTCAGGTGTGTGGTGAGGGCATCGGAGTGAGCTCAGGTTGTGAGTGAGGGGTATCGAGTGATCTCAGGTGTGTGAGTGAGGGGGATCAGGGTGGAGCTCATGTGTGGAGTGAGGGGTATCGGATTGAGCTCAGTGTGTTGAGTGAGGGGATCAGAGTGAGCTCAGGGTGTGTAGTGAGGGGATTGGAGTGAGCTCATGTGTGTGATGAGGGGGGATCGGAGTGAGCTCAGGTGTGTGATGAGGGGGAGCGGAGTGATCAGGTGTGTGAGTGAGGGGGATCAGAGTGAGCTCAGGTGTGTGAGTGAGGGGGACGGAGTGAGCTCAGGTGTGTATGAGGGGGATCGGAGTGACTCAGGTGGTGTGAGAGGGGGATCGAGTGAGCTCAGGTGTGGAGTGAGGGGGATCGGAGTGAGCTCAGGTGTGTGAGTGAGGGGGATCGGAGTGAGCTCAGGTGTGTGAGTGAGGGGGATCGGAGTGAGCTCAGGTGTGTGAGTGAGGGGGATCGGAGTGAGCTCAGATGTATGAGTGAGGGGAATCAGAGTGAGCTAAGGTGCGTGAGTGAGGGGGATGAGAGTGAGCTCAGGTGTGTGAGTGAGGGGGATCGGAGTGAGCTCAGGTGTGTGAGTGAGGGGGATCGGAGTGAGCTCAGGTGTGTGAGTGAGGGGTATCGGAGTGACCTCAGGTGTGTGAGGGAGGCGGATCGGAGTGAACTCAGGTGTGTGAGTGAGGGGGATCGGAGTGAGCTCAGGTGTGTGAGTGAGGGAGATCGGAGGGAACTCAGGTGTGTGAGTGAGGGGGATCAGAGTGAGTTCAGGTGTGAGTGAGGGGGATAGGAGTGAGCTCAGGTGTGTGAGTGAGGGGGATCAGAGTGAGCTCAGGTGTGTGAGTGAGGGGGATCGGAGTGAGCTCAGGTTTGTGAGTGAGGGGATCGGAGTGAGCTCAGGTGTGTGAGTGGGGGGATCGGATGAGTCAGTGTGTGGTGAGGGGGATGAGTGACAGGTGTGAGTGAGGGGGATCGGAGTGAGCTCAGGGTGTGTGATGAGAGGGATCGGAGTGAGCTCATGTGTGTGAGTGAGGGGGATCGGATGAGCTCATGTGTGTGAGTGAGGTCGGATGGTCAGGTGTGGTGAGGGGGAGTGAGCTCAGGTGTGTGAGTGAGGGGTCGAGTGAGCTCAGGTGTGTTAGTGAGGGGATCGGAGTGAACTCAGGTGGTGTGGAGTGAGGGGGATCGGGTGAGCTCAGGTGTGTGATGTGAGGGGGCGGTGGGGGTGAGGGGATCGGAGTGAGCTCAGTGTGTGAGTGGGGGGATCGGAGTGAACTCAGGTGTGAGTGAGGGGGATCGGAGTGAGCTCAGGTGTGTGAGTGAGGGGGATCAGAATGAGCTCAGGTGTGTGAGTGAGGGGGATCGGAGTGAGCTCAGGTGTGTGAGTGAGGGGGATCGGAGTGAGCTCAGGTGTGTGAGTGAGGGGGATCGGAGTGAGCTCAGGTGTGTGAGTGAGGGGGATCGGAGTGAGCTCAGGTGTGTGAGTGAGGGGGATCAGAGTGAGCTGAGGTGTGTGAGTGAGGGGGATCGGAGTGAGCTCAGGTGTGTGAGTGAGGGGGATCGGAGTGAGCTCATGTGTGTAGTGAGGGGTCAGTGATCTTGTTTTGTTTGGTCGGAGTGATCTCGGGTTGTGTGGTGAGGTGGGGATGGAGTGAGCTCAGGTGTGTGAGTGAGGGGATCGGAGTTAGCTCAGGTGTGTGAGTGAGGGGGATCGGAGTGAGCTCAGGTGTGTGAGTGAGGGGGATCAGAGTGAACTCAGGTGTGTGAGTGAGGGGGATCGGAGTGAGCTCAGGTTTTTGAGTGAGGGGGATCGGAGTGAGCTCGGTGTGTGAGTGAGGGTGATCGGAGTGAGCTCATGTTTGTGAGTGAGGGGGATCGGAGTGAGCTCAGGTTTGTGAGTGAGGGGGATCGGAGTGGCTCATTTGTGTGAGTGAGGGGGATCGAGTGAGCTCAGGTGTGTGAGTGAGGGGGATCGGAGTGAACTCAGGTGTGTGAGTGAGGGGATCGGAGTGAACTCAGTGTTGTGAGTGAGGGGGATCGGAGTGAGCTCAGGTGTGTGAGTGAGGGGGATCAGAGTGAGCTCAGGTGTGTGAGTGAGGGGGATCGGAGTGAGCTCAGGTGTGTGAGTGAGGGGGATCGGAGTGAGCTCAGGTGTGTGAGTGAGGGGGATCGGAGTGACTCATGTTGTGAGTGAGGGGGATGGGAGTGAGCTCAGGTGTGTGAGTGAGGGGGATCGGAGTGAGCTCAGTGTGTGAGTGAGGGGGATCGGAGTGAGCTCAGGTGTGAGTGAGGGGGATCGGAGTGAAGCTCAGGTGTGTGAGTGGGGGGATCGGGTGAGCTCAGGTGTGTGAGTGAGGGGGATCGGAGTGAGCTCAGGTGTGTAGTGAGGGGATCGGAGGGCTCAGTGTGTGAGTGAGGGGGATCGGAGTGAGCGTCAGGTGTGTGAGTGAGGGATCGGAGTGAGCTCAGGTGTGTGAGTGAGGGGGATCGTAGTGAGCTCAGGTGGTGAGTGAGGGGGATCGGGTGAACTCAGGTGTGTGATGAGGGGGATCGGAGTGAGCTCAGGTGTGTGTGGGGGATCGGGTGAGCTCAGGTGTGTGAGTGAGGGGGAACGGTAGTGAAGCTCAGGTTGTGAGTGAGGGGAATCGGAGTGAGCTCAGGTGTGTGAGTGAGGGGGATGGGATTGAGTTCAGGTGTGTGAGTGGAGGGGATCGGAGTGAGCTCAGGTGTGTGAGTGAGGGGGATCGGAGTGAGCTCAGGTGTGTGAGTGAGGGGGATCGTAGTGACTCAGGTGTGTTAGTGAGGTGGATCGGAGTGACTCGGTGTGTGAGTGAGGGGGACGGAGTGACTCGGGTGTGTTAGTGAGGGGGTCGGAGTGAGCTAAGGTGTGTGAGTGAGGGATCGGAGTGAGCCAGTGTGTGTGAGTGAGGGGTATGGTAGTGCTCAGGTGTGTTATGAGGGGATCGGAGTGAGCTCAGGTTTTTGAGTGAGGGGGATCGTAGTTAGGTGTGTGTGGGGGGTGGTGTGGCTCGGTGGTGTGAGTGAGGGGATCGGAGTGAGCTCAGTGTGTGAGTGAGTGGATCGAGTGAGCTCAGGTTGTGTGAGTGAGGGGGATCAGATGAGTTTCAGGTGTGTGAGTGAGGGGGATCGAGTGGTTCATGTGTGTGAGTGAGGGGGATCGGAGTGAGCTCAGGTGTGTGAGTGAGGGGGATCGAGTGATCTCAGTTTGTGAGTGAGGGGAATCGGAGTGAGTCAGGTGTTGAGTGAGGGGGATCGAGTGAGTTCAGGTGTGTGAGTAGGGGATGGGAGTGGCTCAGGTGTGTGAGTGAGGGGGATCGGAGTGAGCTCAGGTGGGAGTGGGGGTACGGGTGAGCTCGGTTGTGAGTGAGGGGGATCGGAGTGAGCTCAGGTGTGTGAGTGAGGGGGATCGGAGTGAGCTCAGGTGTGTGAGTGAGGGGGATCGGAGTGAGCTCAGGTGTGTGAGTGAGGGGGATCAGAGTGAGCTCAGGTGTGTGAGTGAGGGGGATCGGAGTGAGCTCAGGTGTGTGAGTGAGGGGGATCGGAGTGAGCTCAGGTGTGTGAGTGAGGGGGATCGGAGTGAGCTCAGGTGTGTGAGTGAGGGGGATCGGAGTGAGCTCAGGTGTGTGAGTTGAGGGGGATGGGAGTGACTCAGGTGTGTGAGTGAGGGGTATCAGAGTGAGCTGCAGGTGTGTGATTGGAGTGTATCGGAGTGAGCTCAGGTGTGTGAGTGAGGGGATTGAGTGATCTCAGTGTGTGAGTGGGGGATCGGATGAGCTCAGTGGTGTGAGTGAGGGGTCGAAGTGAGCTCAGTTGTGTGGAGTGAGGGGAGGGGTGATGTGAGTTGTGAGTGAGGGGGATCAGAGTGATTCAGGTGTTTGGAGTGTTGGGATCGTAGTGAGCTCAGGTGTGTGAGTGAGGGAGATCGTAGTGACCTCAGGTGTGTGAGGAGGGGGATCATAGTGAGCTTCAGGTTGTGAGTGAGGGATCGGAGTGAGCTCAGGTGTGTGGTGAGGGGTCAGAGTGAGCTCAGGTTGTGTGAGTGAGGGGATCAGAGTGAGCTCAGGGTTGTGAGTGAGGGGGATCGGAGTGAGCTCAGGTGTGTGAGTGAGGGGGAATGGAGTGAGCTCCGGTGTGTGATTGAGGGATCGAGTGAGCTCAGGTGTGTGAGTGAGGGGGAATGCGTGAGCTCAGGTGGGAGTGAGGGGATCGGAGTGACTCAGGTGTGTGAGTGAGGGGGATCGGAGTGAACACAGGTGTGAGTGAGGGGGATCAGAGTGAGCTCAGGTGTGTGAGTGAGGGAGATCAGAATGAGCTCAGGTGTGTGAGTGAGGGGGATCGGAGTGAGCTCAGGTGTGTGAGTGAGGGGGATCGGAGTGAGCTCAGGTGTGTGAGTGAGGGGTATCGGAGTGAGCTCAGGTGTGTGAGTGAGGGGGATCGGAGTGAGCTCAGGTGTGTGAGTGAGGGGGATCGGAGTGAGCTCAGGTGTGTGAGTGAGGGGGATCGGAGTGAGCTCAGGTGTGTGAGTGAGGGGGATCGGAGTGAGCTCAGGTGTGTGAGTGAGGGGGATCAGAGTGAGCTCAGGTGTGTGAGTGAGGGGGATCGGAGTGAACTCAGGTGTGTGAGTGAGGGGGATCGGAGTGAACTCAGGTGTGTAGTGAGGGGGATCAGAGTGGTTCAGGTGTGTGAGTGAGGGGGATCGGAGTGAGCTCAGGTGTGTGAGTGAGGGGATGGGGTGAGCTCAGGGTGTGAGTGAGTGGGATTCGGAGTGAGCTCAGGTGTGTGAGTGAGGGGGATACGCGTTAGTGAGTGCGAAACAGGTGTGAGTGAGGGGGATCAGAGTGAAACTCAGGTGTGAGTGAGGGGGATCAGAGTAACTCAGCGTGTGGGAGTGAGTGGTATCGAGTGAACACAGAGTGTTTGAGTGAGGGGATCGGGGTAGGAGCTCAGGTGTTGTGAGGAGGGGGATCGGCGTGAAGCTCAGGTTTTTCCGCGGGAGTGAGGGGGTCGGGAGTTGAGCTCAGTGTGTGAGGAGTGAGGGGGATCGGAGAGTGAGACTCAGGTGTGTGAGTGAGGGGATCGGAAGTGAACACAGGTGTGAGGGAGGGGATGGATCGGAAGATGTGAGCTCAGGGTGGTGAGTGAGGGGGATCGGAGAGAGCCAGTGTGTGAGTGACAGGGGGTTCTCAACCAAATCGGATCACATTCAACCATCGGTTATTAAATATCGGATCGGAGTGCATGGCGTGAGCTCAGGTGTGTGCGTGAGGGGTGATCGGAGTGAGCTCAGGTGTGTTGGATGTGAGGGGGATCGGAACGTGAACTCAGTGGGTGAGTTGAGGGGATCGGAGGGAGTAGCTCAGTTGTGAGTGAGGGTGACGGAGTCAGCATGCTATTTTGAGGGCATTGTGAATATCAAAGTCGATGATCGAACTTGCTCGTCTTTTCCTGCTTTTGAAAGCGATTTGTTTGTATTCACAGAAATCCGTAACTTATTTACAAACAGCTGAGACCTGAGCTGACAGAAGCCTCCATGCTGAAGAAGTGTGTAATCAAATGGTCCCCTTTCCCTTCTCAGACACATCCCTGGAAACACACCAGTCACAAATTTAACTCCCATGTTAAATTGGCCAGTGCAGAGTTTCACGCATACACATTTTGTGTTTTTGGGTTAAAATCAGATTAAACCTCAAATGACTTTCAGAGAATCACTCATCTTTATCACCTCTCTCTCCCTCTCTGTGTCACACACTCACAGCTAAAGTCAGCCCCCATCTTCACCCACTCTCTGCTCGCCCAAACCTCGTTCACCAAGCAGTGCTGCTTATCCAGGGAGCCAAGTTTTGATGAGAGTCTCAGTAACACAGCATTGCTAAGAAGTCTGGCTGCGAAGGTAAGTCAGTAATTGCAGTCATAAAGACCTGCATTTAAATAGCGCCTTCCATTAAATATCTCACTCTACTTCTCAGCCAATGAAGAAATCTTGAACACAGTTACTTGTGTGATCTATGAAATACAGCAGCCAATCTGCTCACATCCAGTTGCCACAAGCAGCGATGTGATAATGACCGGATAATCAATGTTGGTTGAAGAATAATATTAACCAGGACAACAGGGATGTCCCTTGTGCTTGGATCTTCCAATCACCTGCAGGGACAGACCATCCTTAATGCCTCATCTGAAACATGGCACCTCAGAGAAAGCACTGTTACCTCGGCACTTCTCCAGAGTGTTGAGATAGAGAATCTGGTGAACTGGTGTGGCAACAATAATCTCTCCCTCAATGTCAACAAAACGAAGGAGATTGTCATTAACTTTAGAACGGGTAAAAGAGGACATGCCCCTGTGGGAATGAAGTGGAAGGGGTTGAGGGCTTCAAGTTTTTAGGTGTCCAGATCACCAACAACCTGTCCTGATCCCCCCATGCTGACACTATAGTTAAGAAAGCTTCACCAACGCCTCTAATTTCTCAGAAGACAAAGGCTACAACTCTCACCAATTTTTGAAGATGAACCATAGAAATCATTCTTTCTGGTTGTATCACAGCTTGGTATGGCCCCTGCTCTGCCCAGGACTGCAAGGAACTTCGTAAATGAAACTCAATCCATCATGCAAATCAGCCTCCTATCTATTGACTCTGTCTACACTTCCTGCAGCCAGCATAATTAAGAACCCAATGCACTGCAGACATTCTCTGTTCACCTTCTTCCATCAGGAAAAAGATACAAAAGTCTGAGGTCACTGACTCAAGAATAGCTTCTTCACTGCTGCCATCAGACTTTTGAATGGACCTACCTCGCATTAAGTTGATCTTTCTCTACACCCTAGCTATGACTGTAACACTACATTCTGCTCTCTCTCCTTTCCTTCTCTATGAACGGTAGATTTTGTCTGTATAACGCATAAGAAACAATACTTTTCACTGTATGTTAATACATGTGGCAATAATAAATCAAATCACAGATGAGGTTTTACCCAGTGAGTAAAAGACGCACTTGTACCAGTGATCTAGCCCACCAATTGCAGGCCGCTACCCAGTTCAGAGCAATGCCAATGCACCGTCAGAACATTGTAATGTTGTTTAGTTTTTGGCCCACACAAGGTGCTGGACTAAAAGCAGCACTCTGTGCAGCTATCTCACAATAACAACGCACTGTTTATAAAGGCAAAGCATTAAATAATTCAAAGGGAATTCCAACTGCGCCCTTGAGAGATACACTGATTCCATTATATTAGATTTGTCAAGTAAGAATAATATGCAAATAAGCCAACTGGATCCAAAATTGGCTACATGATAGAATAGGTACAGAATGGTGGTGAATTACTGGTCTTTAGTTAGAAGGAATGCATACAGTCGTAACTTCTAGGGTCAGTATTGGGATCCTTTCGATGTGTATGATACAGACTTGTGAATTTGGGAGCACTGTTCAAAGTTGGCAAAAGGTACTGAACTGGGAGAGAGTTTTTTTCAAGTTCGTTTATTATTGTCACAAGTAGACTTACATTAACAATAAATGAAGTTACAGTAAAAATCCTCTAGTCTTCACATTCCAGCATCTGTTCGGTTGCACTGAGGGAGAATTTAGCAAGGTCAATGCACCTGATTAGCACGTCTTTGGGATTGTGGGAAGAGAGTGGAGCACCCAGAGGAAACCCACACAGACATGGGGAGAATGTGCAATCTCCATAGACAGTGATCCAAGCTGGAATTGAACGGGGGTCTCTGGTGCTGTGAGGTAGCTGTATTAACCGTGGTGCCACAGTGTTGCCCATTGATATTCCCCCCAATGTTATTCATTTTTGCCCTTGAGAATGTGGGGGTGAGACATTCTTCTTGAAGCAATGCAGTCTGTGTGGTAACGAAGATTCCCACAGTGTAGTTGGGTAGCATGAATCACAGAAAACCCGCTCTGTGGAGCGGGGCATGTCCATCGTGTGCCCGACACCGGGCTGCTGAGACATCAACTTTGCTGGGAGCCCAAAGAGGTTTGGAGACAACCAGGGAAACAGCAGAAATGCCTTAGGGATATCCTGGAAGCAGATGCAAAGAGATTAAACACACACAGTGCCAGGGATCTGGGTTCGATTCCTGGCTTGTGTCACTCTCTGTGTGGAGTTTGTACATTCTCCCCGTGCCTGCGAGGGTTTTTTCTGGGTGCTCCTCCCACAGTGCAAAAGACATGCTAGTCAGGTACATTGACCATGCTCAGTTCTCCCTCAGTGTACCCGAGCAGGCACCTAGGGGAATGTGCGACTAGGGAATCTCACAGTAACTTCACTACGGTGTTAATGTCAGCCTTACTTTTGACTAATAAAAATAAATTTTAATTTAAACTTTATTTCCCTTGACGGGAGGCTCTGGCTCCTGACTGAATAAATGGAGGACCGTCATTCGGGAAGACAGCGAACACATCGAGAGACTTTGTCAGGAACTCGCAGAGGCAAAGTCACAGTGTTGGAGGGACGCGAACATCTCCAAACAACCCAGCCCTGCACGCACCATCTGAGCCACATGTGGCGGTCTCCGTTGATCGTGCACTGGACCTGTCAGCCCCAGAGTCCAGCGACGCAGAGTACAAGGGAGCCACCCTCGATCTGGAGTGACTGCCAGCGGCAAAGTGTAGGAAGTTCTGGATTTTGACCCCGGCAATGTTGAAGTCAGCCTCTCCGGCAGAGGAAGAGACAAAGACAGCAGTAAGTCGACAGGAACAGAAAACCGAATGTACTTTGAAAGTAAAACCCACTCATTTGACCGTCAGTCACAGCGGGTGGGTTGTAAAGGCCGAACATAAATCATAAACATAACCTTTGCACTGGAACTAAGCTGTCACCACAGGTATTACAGGAGAAGGCTGCACAGAGATTTGGCAATGCAGTAACTCGATTAAATTATATTAAATCAGAAGGGTTTTATACAAAATACAATTTGCACAGGGATGAAAGTCTGTCCTTACCACAAAGGACTTACAGCCTCGCTGTGTGTGCTTCCCTGAAGCTAGCTATGAAAGTGGCACTCATCTGATAGAGCGAAACTTCAGTGACACAAGGAGTGGGGGGAGGCAGGGAGCCAGCCCAGGGATTTCAACGCGGAGATTGTAGCACCGATTACAAGGGAATTGGATATGTATTTCAAAGGGTTACAGGGCAAAGACAGGTAAATTCAATTAGACCTGCAGGGTGCAGAGTGTGACACACACACATGGCGCGCGCACACATACACACACACAATCACAAGCATATAACACAAACACAGTCGCAGAACCTACTACACACACACACAATCACAGAATGTGTAACACACAGTCACAGAGCGTGTAACACATACACACAATCACAGAGCATGTTTCACACACAGTCATAGAGCATACAACACACACACATACAATCACAAGCATAAAACACAAACACACAGTCGCAGAGCACGTTACACACACACAATCACAGAATGTCTAACACACAGTCACAGAGCGTGTAACACACACACACACAATCACAGAGCATGTTTCACAGTCATACAGCATATAACACACACACACACACGCACAGTCACAGAGCATGTAACATACACACACAATCACAGAGCGTGTAACAAACACGCACACACGTACACACACATGCTCGTACACTTACAGAGCGCGTAACGCACACACAGTCACAGAACATGTAATACATACACACATGCACAATTACAGAGTGTGTAATGCACACAGAGTCACAGAGCATGTAACAATCACAGAGCGTGTAACGCACACACAGTTAAGAGCATGCAACTAACGCAGAAACACGCACACGCACACACACACACACAATCACAATAATGCAGTTAGAGATTAGATTAATTTTGGCAAAAGGCCATCAAGCTAAAATATTAACTATTTCTTTCTCCACAGATGTTGCCTTATCTACTTCAGCATTTCTGATATTTTCTGTATCTATTGCAAAATCTGCAGTATTTTCCTTTAATACTTTTAATCCAGCCAGCTCCAGCTAAAGGAAGAGCAAAAACTCAAGTCTGTTCTCTGATGGTTCTCTGCATGGTGGCACGGTGGTTAGCACTGCTGCCTCTTACTGCTAGAGGCCTGGGTTCAATTCCAGCTTCAGGTGGCTGTCTATGCGGAGTCTGCACGTTCTCCCTGTGTCTACATGGGTTTCTTTCGAGTGCTCCAGTTTTGACCCACAGTCTAAAGATGTTAGGTGAATTGGCTGTGCTAAACAACCCCTTGGTGTTCCAAGATGTGTGGGTTAGGAGATTAGCAGGATAAATACGTGGGGTTACAGGAAAGGGTCTGAGTAGAATGCTCTGTCAGAGAGTCAGTACAGACCCGAATGGCCCCCTTTTGCACTGTGAGGATTCTATGATTCTTCTGAATGCCTGAATAAGAAGGGCAAATATAAAACTCAACAGTTTTTCTCCAGAAGATGCTGATTCCAGAAAGGAATATTCCCAATATTGTTTCCCCAGCACCATCTCTCCCAGTCTCATACTAAAGTTATTCCCAAAGACAATTCTGTTCCCTTGTCTCCTGAATTTTAAACATTCCTCAGTCAACGCAAATGGAATTGTCAGAAGAGAGATTTGATATCGGATGAGAGAGACAGGTCGAAGCAGTATTGGAATATGATAGAATGCAATGCAGATTAACCCAGCTGGAACAGGCTACTGCCCATGATGTGGTCCACCAGAATATCACATATATGATACACTCAGGTACCACACATTGCAGGTTAGCTGGATATCCCTGTTTGTTCACGTAGTTCATGTCATTTAGAACCAGCTATTTAACATCTCATCACAGCTGAATAAGTACAGAGTTCTGTCAGTCATATTAATCTGCACACTTTGCTTGTGTAGCTGTAACCAGGCACATAATGAAACGTTGATGGACCTATCACTGCAGACGTGTGATTTGCCCACTCTCTACCGTTTGTTAGTCAGTTCTCCATGTTTGCTGCCAACCTTTCGCTGTCATGTGACTGACAGGAAACTAACAAAGGCTGACAACTTGAAGGGATTCCAACTGGAATGAGAAACCTGTCCCTGCGTACCGAGATACCCATTCATGTGTGCAGAAAAATCCGTTCCTATGTACCAAGATACCTGTTCCTGTATACAGATAAACCCATTCTCGTGTACAGAGAAACTTGTTCCCACGTACACAGAAACCTGTTCCTGTGTACAGAGAAACCCGTTCCCGTGTACAGAGAAACCTGCTCTCGTGTACAGAGAAACCCGTACTCGTGTACAGAGAAACCCGCTCCTGTGTATGGAGAAACCCATTCCCGTATACACAGAAACCAGCTCCCGTGTACTGAGAAACCCGTTCCCGTGTACAGAGCAACCTGCTCTCATGTACAGAGAAACCCGTACTCGTGTACAGAGAAACCCGCTCCCGTGTACGGAGAAACCCATTCCCGTGTACAGAGAAACCCGTTCCCGTGTACAGATAACCCTATTGCCGTGTACAGATAAACCCGTTCCCATGTACAGAGAAACCTGTTCCTGTGTACAGATAAACCCATTCCCGTGTACAGAGAAACCCGTTCCTGTGTACAGATAAACTCGTTCCTGTGTACAGAGAAACCCGCTTCCATGTACAGAGAAACCCGCTTCCATGTACAGAGAAACCCATTCCCATGTACAGATAAACCCGTTCCTGTGTACAGACAAACCTGCTCCCGTGTACAGAGAAACTCGCAGGACATAGATAGGCTGGTAGCTTGGGCAGATAGATGGCAGATGGAATTCAATCCTGATAAATGTGAGGTGATGCATTTCGGGAGAAAGAATGTAGGGGGGAGGTATATGATTTAGGGTAGACCTATTAAGAGTATAGAAACGCAGAGGGACCTGGGGGTACAGGTGAACAAGTCTCTGAAGGTGGCAGAGCAGATGGAGAAGGTTGTGAAGAAAGCATACAGTATGCTAGCCTTTATAGGAAGGGGTATAGAGTACAAGAGCTGGGCTTTAATGTTGCAGTTGAATAAAACATTGGTTAGACCTCATTTGGAATACTGCGTCCAGTTCTGGTTGCCTTACTACCGGAAGGAGACTCCGGACAGAGTGTAGAGAAGGTTTACCTTGATACTACCTGGTATGGAAGGTCTGAGTTACGAGGAGAGGTTAGGCAAATTGGGACTGTCTTCCTTAGAAAAAGTAGACTTAGAGGAGATCTAATAGAGGTGTACAAGATTATGAGGGGTATAGATAGAGTAAACAGGGTTAAACTTTTTCCTAGGATGGACTCAAATAGCAAGAGGGGTCACGGGCTTAAGGTGAGGGGGAGTAAGGTATAATTTGGATGCTAGAGAGAGTTTTTTCACACAGAGGGTGGTGGGGGTATGGAATGCGCTGCCAAGTAAAGTGGTGGAGGCAGGTGCTCTGGAGTTATTTAAGAAATACTTAGATGGGCACATGAACAGAATGGGAATGGAGGGATATAAAAAACTGATTTAAAATAGGGATCATAAGCCTTGGGAGTCCCTGGGAAGTGTGTAAATAGATGATGATATTGATGTATTTGTTTTTATCCTACAGGTGCTTTGGTCCACCTTGTTGTCTAACAAGGGGCATACACGCGGTGTGTCGTGGGAGGGCTGCTCTTGGATTTTTTTCCAGGGTATCCTAGTGCTTCACGTTGTTCGTGTACACTTGACCTGGACCATTTGATGGGCAACATGACAACTCAGTGATTATCACTGTGCTGTACAGATAGATGGATTTGGGCCTGTGTCTGTGGAAGTTTGCACATTCTGCCAGTGCTGGGTTTTTTCCGGATGCTCCGGTTTCCTCCCACATCCCAAAGATGTGCTCTTAGGCTGATTGGCAGAACAAATTCTCCCTAAATTGTCTCAAATTTGGTTTCAATCCATAGATCTATAAACATAGACAGGGATCATGGGTAGAAGTGGGAACATCGGGGTGGAGGCGCGGGCTCGTTGGGCCGAAGGGCCTGTTTCCCGTGCTGTTTTGTTCTTTGTTCTTCTTTGTAAACCTGTTCCTATGTTCAGAGAAACCCACTCCCCTGTACAGAGAAACCCATTTCTGCGTACAGAGAAACCCATTCCGGTGTAGAGAGAAATCCGTTTGTGTGTACAGAGAAACCCGTTCCCATGTCTTAGCTGTGTTGTAGAGCAGAAGGATCTCGGGGTCCAGGTCCATAGGACTCTTAAATCGGCCTTGCAGGTGAAGGAAGTGGTCAAGAAGGCGTACGGTCTACTGGCCTTCATTAATCGAGGAATAGAGTTTAGGAGTCAGGAGGTAATGATGCAGCTCTATTAGACTCTTGTCAGACCCCAGTTGGAGTATTGTGCGCAGTTCTGGTCGCCTCATTATAGGAAGGACGTAGAGGCTATTGAGAGGGTTCAGAGGAGATTTACAAGGATGCTGCCTGGATTGGGAGGCAGGCCTTATGAAGATAGATTAAGGAGCTGGGACTCTTCTCACTGGAGAGACGTAGGTTGAGAGGCGACCTGATAGAGGTTCATAAAATGTTGATTCGAGTAGATAGGGTGGACTCTCAGAGACTATTTCCCCAAGCGGAAATGGTCACTACGAGAGGACACAGATTTAAGGTGCAGGGGAGCAAATACAGAGGGGATGTTAGGGGTAAGTTTTTCACTCAGAGGGTGGTGAGTGAATGGAGTCTGCTGCCGTCGGAGGTGGTTGAGGCAAACTCGCTGGGGTCTTTTAAAAGACTTCTGGATGAGTATATGGAAACGAATGGGATAGGGGGTTATAGATAGGTCTGTGGATTGGTAGATGTGATCGGCGCAATTCGTGGGCCGAAGGGCCTGTTTGTGCTGTATTGTTCTATGTTCTAGGTTCTATGTACAGAGAAACCCTCTCCCATGTACAGAGAAATCTGTTCCCGTGTACACAGAAACCTGTTCCTCTGTACAGAGAAACCCATTCCCGTGTACAGAGAAATCTGTTCGTGTGTACAGCGAAACCCAATCCCGTGTACAGAGAAACCCGTTCCCCTGTACAGAGAAACCTGCCCCCATGTACAGAGAAACCCGTTTCTGTGTACAGAGAAACCCATTCCCGTGTACAGAGAAACCCACTGCTGTGTACAAAGAAATCCATTCCCGCGTACAGAGATACCTGTTCCCGTGTTCAGAGAAACCCGTTCCTGTGTACAGGGAAACCCATTCCCATGTACAAAGAAACCCATTCCCGTGTACAGAGAAACCTGTTCCCGTGTACAGAGAAACCTGTTCCCGTGTACAGAGAAACCCATTCCCGTGTACAGAGAAACCCGTTCCTGTGTACAGAGAAACCCGTTCCTGTGTACAGAGAAACCCACTCCTGTGTACAGAGAAACCCGTTCCTGTGTACAGAGAACCCGCCCCCATGTACAGAGAAACCCACTCCTGTGTACAGAGAAATCCGTTTGTGTGTACAGCGAAACCCATTCCCGTTACAGAGAAACCCGCTCCCATGTACTGAAAAACCCGTTCCCATGTACAGAGAAACCCGCTCCCATGTACTGAGAAACCCGCTCCCATGTACTGAGAAACCCACTCCCGTGTACAGAGAAACCCGTTCCCGTGTACAGAGAAACCCGTTCCCGTGTACAGAGAAATCCGTTCATGTGTACAGAGAAACCCATTCCTGTGTACAGAGAAACTCGTTCCCGTGTACAGAGAAACCCGTTCCCATGTACTGAGAAACCCACTCCCGTGTAGAGAGAAACCCATTCCCGCGTACAGAGAAACCCACGCTGGCAATCTCATGGATGGCAAGAGTGAGTTCAAGATGCCACCCTCTGTTTTGGTGATGTTGGATGAATATTGTCCAGGACCCCAGGGGATCACCCCTGATCTTCTCTGAATGAATGATTGTGGGATCATCTCATTAACAGCCTCTCTTGAAAAGTAGACATCGGAGACACAGTTATCAAGCATATTAATTATATATGCATATTAATTATATATACATATATATTTTAGACAGAGAGAGAGGGAAGACATTAAAATAGCTGAGGTCTTTCACTCAGTGTGAGTGAGTGAAAATCGAGAACTTGCTGCCTCGTTGTGGGGCGCTGGGATCAATTAATGGAAATCAATGTTTTTTTGTTCAGGGAGTATATCAAGGGATTGGGAAAAAGAGCAAGTAAGTGGAGTTGAGATACAGATCAAACACGATCTAATTGAATGGCGGAACAGTCTCAAGGGGCTGAATGACCTCCTTGTGTTCCTCTCCTGCTCGCAGCCTCCAACACCATCTACACGCAATCAAAACCATCCCTCTCCCTTACACTCTCACTCCCAGCTGGGTGGCAATCCAATCTTCCAAACATCCTGGTTATTAAAACATCGTTCAGACCCTCCGTCTGGGAGATTCGCAGCGAGCAGTACTGTTTTATTTCTATGGATAATACTGAAGAAACGCACCTGGTCTGATATTCCTTGTCAGAAACATCAAACATCTGAGCAGCAAAGGTTAATTATGATTGACCAGAAAAAAAAAGTCCCAGCCTATTTATGAGCATTGTAAACCCTTGTGCTTCCCTAGAAAGGTACATGATGGATCCAGTCAGGAGTATGTTTTATTGCATGAACCTGTGTGTTGAAATATTTATTTGCCTTCCCTGCACATTCTTTAAGGCCACCTCTCTCTCTCTCTCTCTCTCCCTTCCCCCGATTTCTAGGCTGCAGCAGAAAGGCAGTGAAAGCCAAGAGATGATGCTGGAATGTAGCAGACGAGTGCTTAATTCATTTATGTGAGATTTCTCTGCCCGCTGTCTTAAGACAAGTGCTCTCCTGTGTATTTGTTCACCCGTGAGTAATTGCATTAAGTGGTGCTCACTAATATTACCCGCAATCTATTCAAAGCTTGCTTGTTTGACGAGGAAATAAACATAAGCGACACAGGAAAGCTAGCTTTCCAACAATCTATCCTTCCTCCCTTCAGATAGCAGCCTCTATACAAGCTCCTTTTCTCCCAACTATCGTTTAACTGTGTATGAGTCTGTGTTTAGGGTGGTTAATCATTAATGGCCAAAAGTTCACCAGGATTTTGACCAGGGCAACAAACGCTGTCTCCTTCAGTGATGCCCACATCCCATAACGAATACAAATAATTCAAAACCCAGAGTTGTATATGTATGCAGGTATATGTGAGCTCACGTTTGTGTCTGTGTACTTGTGGATATATATGTGTGTGTGTACAGGTATATGTGTGTTTGTAAGTAGGTATATGTGTGCGCATGCATGTGTATGTCTGTGTACCTGCGAATGTATGTGTGCATGTGTACAGGTATATGGGTGCATCTGTGCACATGTGCGTGTGCATGCCTGTGTATCTCTGGGTATATGCGTGCATATGTACAGGTATATGTTTGCATGTGTGTGGGTGTATGGGTGTGCATGTGTATGCCTGTGTACCTGTGGGTGTGCGTGTGTGTGTGTACGAAATGTGTGCGCTTGCAGGTGTAACACGTGCAGATGTGTGTGTGTGTGTATGCGCGTGCGTGCACACGTGGGTATGCATATGACAGTTTGTATGTGTGCATGCAGAGGTGTGTGCATGCAAGTGTGCATGTGTATGTATTTTGTCGTTGTGTATGAGTGTGTGCAGAGATGTGTTCCCTCTGTCGAAACAACTTGAACAATATGACATTAGGACCAGTTATGTTTAGGAAAGGATGTCACAAATCACAATTCCTCAGAGACTTGTGTATCATTTGCAATTCCCTCGTGAAATCTTGCTCCATTGCCCCGAGGTGTGGGGTTCCATCGACTACACCCCCCGAATGAATAAAAATAAAAAACATTTCACAGGTGAACTTGATGGACAGTGAAAGACCAAAATGTTTGGATAATTGTGGATGAATATTTTCACAGATCTGTACCGAACATGGTGGCTGGAATAAGCATCAGCAGAAACTGGCCCATGGAGATGAGTTAATGCTGGATCTACATACAAATATATGTTAGTCTTTTCATTTGCCACATCAGTGCTGTCCGCACATTTCCCCACAGCTCCTCCAGTTTTCCACTCCATAGCAACTGCTCCGCGGTTCACAGGAGAGCAGGGTCACTATTTATTAACTTTAAAATATTTCCCGCGATGTTTGATAAAAGGCTGCAAGTGAAGGCTCTGACTGCTCTGAAATGGTTCCAGAAGCAGGAACAGGCTCGTGATTCTCCAATCCTGTTCAAAGGGACAGAAAGCCTCTTCATTCATACTGTCAAACTGCTGCCATCAATTTTAAATCACAGCTTTTAAACTAACACTGCCAAATATAACCCAGGAAAATTGTCTTGACTAACTACAAGATGACAAAAGTGTTCCAGCCAAAGCAAACCACTCTTTTTGAAGCAGATTATAATTTCAAAAGAAACGCATGAAGAGAAGTGGCACATTTCTCTTTTGTTTGATTTATGCTGCTTTCCATCTTTTACTCACTGTCAAGAAAGTCCCTAGCCGAGAGGAAGAGAGGGACTGATTGAGAGAGGGAGGGATAAAGAGGGGGAACAGAGAGAATGAGAGAGAGTGCACACAATGTGTGAAAGAAAGAGCCAGTGTACACACAGGGAGATTCACAGAGCGAGAGACAAAGTATATGAGAACAGACACACATCATCTTTGAGAGAACAGCACATAGACACACAGACAGAAAGGATGATGGATATAGACTGTTAACAGCGTAACACATATGCAGATGAAATGACAGGCACAAAGTGAAAGAAACAGGGTCTATCTGGCTGAAAAAAGCGAGAACAAAGAAGCAAGGCAGGTAGGAGCAAGAAACAAGGTGCCTGCAATAAACAGAGGCAAACGCGACCCAGCCACCACCAGAAATGCAATACAAAGTCATACAATAGCAAGTACTAATGCTGAGAGACATTAAGAGATAAAGTTTATTTATTAGTCATATGTAAGCTTACATTAACACTGCAATGAGATTACTGTGAAAATCCCCTAGACGCAGCACCCTGGTACCTGTTTGGGAGAATTTAACATGGGCATTACATCTAATCAGTATTTATTTCCAACTGTGGGAGGAAACTGGAACTCCGGGAAGAAACTCACTCAGACATGGGGAGAACGTCTAGAGTCCACACAGAGAGTAACCCGAGGCCGGAATTGAACCCTAGGTGCCTGGCGCGGTGAGGCAGCAGTGCTAAACGCTGTGCCACATCTAGGTCAGTGTGCATGTTCTCCCCGTGTCTGCATGGGTTTCCTCTGGTGCTCCGGTTTCCACTCACACTCCAAAGATATGTGGGTTAGGTGGATTGCCCATACACTTTTAGTGTCAGGGTAAATATGTTGGCCTGCAGGGAGAGGGTGGGATTGTTGTCAGAGCAGGCTCAATGGGCGAAAAGACCTCGTTCTGCGCTGTAAGTGTTCTATAAGGAAAGAAGTGAAAACTGGGGAATGCTTAAAGAGAGCAGCTCCCACATTAGAATGGAACCTGTCAACTTAACCAGAGAAATACAAGCGGAGAGTTAAGCATGACACGACAACCAGAAGGCTATTCCAAGAGGAACAAAATGCAGGGGCTGCACTGGACTGTACATGATCTAAATGAAGCTTACAAACAGGGAAAGGCCAAAATGTCTGGAGAATTGAAGATGAAGAATTTCAAAACCTGTACTGGACATGGTGATTGGAGGATTCCTGCAGAAACTGTCCTGTTCCATATGGAGAGGAGTTAATGCTGGATTTCAACATAAATATACACGCATCTGAACATGTAAATAAGGAGGAGTAGGCCATTCAACCCCTTTGAGCCTGCTGCACCATTTGATAAGAACATGGCTGATCTGACTGTGGCCTCGACACCACTTTCTTGTCTACTCTCTGAATCTCATTAGCCAAGAATCTATCCAACTCCTGCCTTAAAATATTCAACAACCCAGTGTCCACTGCTCTCTGGGGAAGGGAATGACCATCCTCTGAGAGGGAAACATTTCCCCACATCTCTGGGAGATTCCTTGTTTTTAATCCCCCCCCCCTCAACTCTATTCATTCCCAAAAGGGGAAATATCCTTTCAATAGCCACTCTGTCAAATCCCCTCAACATCTCATGTTTCAATAAGATCGCCTCTCATTCTTCTAAACTCCACCAGATACGGCCCCAACGTGTCCTTATAAAATAACTGGGATTTATCCTGGGAATCAGTCATTTCTTGAAAGACAAGATGCAGATTTCTACTGCTAGCTTGAAAAAAGGACATGGCTTCTGATTTGGATTGTGTAACTGCTGAGTTGTAGCAACAGGGTAAGGAACATATTGTGAATGTGATGCAAGGATCTCTCACAAAATGAATGAAGAGGACCAAGTGTCCGAAGACTGCAAAGAAGCAACAATAAAACCAAGCTTTGTGAGAAACAAAATAACAGGTGGTGTTGTCATGAGACTAGAATCCAGAGACCCAGGATAATGCTCTGGGGACCCGGGATCGAATCCCACCACAGCGGATGCTGACATTTGAATTCAATAGTTTAATGATGACCATGAACCACTGTTGATTGTTATAAAAAAAGCCCCTTTAGGGGAGAACATGCAAACTCCACACAGTCATCTGAGACTGGAATTGAACCCAGGTCCCTGGTGCTTGAGGCAGCAGTGCTAACCACTGTGCCAACGTGCCACTTGGAATTAAGGGTTTAAAATGATAACCAGAAAACCAGTGTTGATTGTGGGAAAAACACATCTGGTTAGCACTGCTGCTTCACAGCGCCAGGGACCAGGGTTCGATTCCGTGTCTGTGTGGAGTTTACACGTTCTCCCTGTGTCTGTGTGAGTTTCCTCTGGGTGCTCCAGTTTCCTCCCACAGTCCGAAAGATGTGCTGGTTAGGTGAATTGGTCATGCTAAATTCTCCCTCAGTGTACCCGAACAGGCGCCGGAGGGTGGCAACTAGGGGAATTTCACTGTAACTTCATTGCAGTGTTAATGCAAGCCTACTTGTGATTTAATAAATAAACTTTACTTTAATGCCCTTTAAGGAAAGAAATCTGCCCTCTTTAACCAGTCCGGCCCACATGTGATTCCACTCACAGCAGTGCCGCTGGTTGACTCTCAAATGCCCTCTGAAATGGAGGGCAAATAGGGACGGGTAATATTGCTGGGCCCAGCCAGCAATGTCCACATAATGTAAAATGAATAAAAGAAAAATGATAAACAAATCCATTTGGCAAATATCAGTATTTACAAAAATGCAGAGAAGAGAACGCTTGAAGAACAAACTGGATTTAAACAAGTACATTGTACAATAGGTCAACAGCTTATGATAATACAGACTTTGGGGAAATTGATGGAACATAACATTCATTGTTACAACTCCAGAAGACTTGAAGAATGTCTTTGATAGTGCACAGTGAGACAAGACATGGCATATCTCGAGGATGAATGGTATTCCTGACATACTCGTCAGACTGTTTGCAATCATCAATAACAAACTGTTACTAGAGAGGATAAGAAGCTAACACGTTAGCTTGGATCGACAGTGGTGGCTGACGCATGCCGGCACCAGATTCATTTAATCTGGTCCAGAATGTTACATTCCAGAAAGCCACTGGGTGAAGGGTAGAATGAGAGCCAATCTGCTCAGTCTAACTCAAGAACAGCTTCTTCCCTGCTGCTGTCAGATTTTTGAATGGACCTACCTCGCATTAAGTTGATCTTTCTCTGCACCCCTAGCTATGACTGTAACACTACATTCTGCATTCTCTCCTTTCCTTCTCTGTGAACGGTACGCTTTGTCTGTATAGTGCGCAAGAAACAATACTTTTCACTGTATGTTAATACATGTGACAATAATAAATCAAATCACATTAAATCAAAACAATTTATTTACAGAGTGAAATATTACAAGTACGCACCTCCTAACTCATTTTCCACATATCCTTGAGTAGCTCTTGATACCTGCTCATGTGAAACCCAAATTAAGTCTTTCCTAACTGCATTCAGTTAAACACAATTGAAAGACAATTAACACAGGACATGATAATGAACCTCACACTAAAAGGTTAAAAAAAGGACAAGTAGAGAGGAAGAAAGTCATCAAAGATAATATTGATTGGATAAGATGAAGTAAACAGAATGTGGAGCATGAACACTAGCACACACATGCCGTGTCTGCGCTGTAAAGTCAAGGTAGTTCTATGATAAACATTTTTAAAGTTTAAAGTTTATTTATTAGAGTCACAAATAGGTTTACACTAACGCTGCAATGAAGTTAATGTGAAAATCCCTGAGTTGCTACACTCTGGCATCTTTCGGGTACACTGAGGGAGAATTTAGCATGGTCAATGCACCTAACCAGTACGTGACTGGTTACTCGGAGTGTGGGAGGAAACCGAAGCATCCAGAGGAAACCCACGAAGACATCGGGAGAACAAAGAACAAAACAGCACGGGAAACAGGCCCTTCGGCCCAACGAGCCCGCGCCGCCACCCCGATGTTCCCACCTCTACCCATGATCCCTGTCAATGTTTATAGATCTATAGATTCAAAACCAAATTTGAGACAATTTAGGGAGAATTTGTTTTGCCAATTAGCCTAAGAGCACATCTTTGGGATGTGGGAGGAAACCGGAGCACCCGGAGAAAACCCACGCAAGCACGGGGAGAATTCGCAAACTCCCACAGACACAGGCCCAAATCCATGTATCTGCACAGCACAGCGATAGTCACTGAGCTGTCGTGTTGCCCATCAAATGGTCCAGGTCAAGTGTACACTAATGACGTGAAGCACTAGGATACTCTCAAAAAATCCAAGAGCAGCCCTCTCATGACCCATCGCGTGTATGCCCCTCGTTAGACAACAAGGTGGACCAAAGCACCTGTAGAATAAAAACAAGTACATCAATATCATCTATTTACACACTTCCCAGGGACTCCCAAGGCTCATGATCCCTATTTTAAATCAGTTTTCTACATCCCTCCATTCCCATTCTGTTCAATGTGCCCATCTAAGTATTTCTTAAATAACTCCAGAGTACCTGCCTCCGCCACTTTACTTGGCAGCGCATTCCATACCCCCACCACTCTCTGTGTGAAAAAACTCCCTCCAGCATCCAAATTATACCATAACCCCCTCACCCTAAGCCTGTGACCCCTCGTGCTATTCGAGTTCATCCTAGGAAAAAGTTTAACCCTGTTTACTCTATCTATACCCCTCATAGTCTTCTACACCTCTATTAGATTTCCTCTAAGTCTACACCTTTCTAAGGAAAACAGTCCCAATTTGCCTAACCTCTCCTCGTAACTCAGACCTTCCATACCAGGCAGCATCCTGGTAAACCTCCTCTGCACTCTGTCCAGAGTCTCCACGTCCTTCCGTTGTAAGGCGACCAGAACGTGCAGATTCCACACAGGCAGTGACCCGAGCCAGGAATCGAACCCAGTCCCTGGCACAGTGAGGCAGCAGCACTAATCACTGGAGATTCTTGGTGTGTGGCATGAATCCCAGATTGACTTTAGAGCAATACCTAAATCAGATTAGCAGAGATTAACTGACAAACTCTAAGTGGAAAGCAGAGAATGTGTATTACACATTAACATAAAGATAAAGGTCATGTCATTTGGGAAGAATCAAGCAGATGTGTGGATTATAGGAACAGGAAGAGGCCAACTGGCCCCTCGAGCCTGTTCCACCATACAATGCGATCATAGATAAACAGCAACCTCTTTGCTTCCTATTCTTTAATACATTTGATTAATCTTAGATTTACAATTACTTAATGATCTAGCATCATGTGCCAGTTGCAGGAGAGAATTCTGAACCACCTTTCGTGGGGTAGGTGGGACGTCTACAAGAGAGATGGTCTACACCTGAACCAGAGGGGAACCAATATCTTAGGGGGAAAATTTGCAAAGGCTATGCAGGGGGGTTTAAACTGATTCAGAGCGGGGGTGGGATCCTGAGTAGTTTGGATGTTAAGAGGGACGAGAATAGGGGGGTCATATTTGAGAACTGTAAAGCACAGCAGCATACGGGTGGAGTACGGCATGGTTTGAAATGCGTATACTTTAATGCAAGAAGTATTCGCAATAAGGTGGAGGAACTTGCAGCTTGGATCAGCACCTGGAACTTCGATGTTGTGGCCATTTCAGAGACATGGATAGAGCAGGGACAGGAATGGTTGTTGCAGGTTCCGGGGTTCAAATGCTTCAGTCGGAGTAGAATAGGAGGTAGAAGGGGAGGAAGAGTGGCATTATTAGTCAAAGACTGTATCACAGTGACAGAAAGGAAGTTTGATGTGGACTTGTCTGTTGAGGTAGTATGGGCTGAGATTAAAAACAGGAGAGGAGAAGTCATCCTGTTGGGAGTTTTTATAGACCTCCTAAAAGTTCTAGAGAGGTAGAGGAAAGGATTGCAAAGTCGATCCTGGACAGGAGTGAAAGTAATAGAGTAATTGTTATGGAGGACTTTAACTTTAAAAATATTGATTGGAATAGCTGTAGCACGTTAGAGGGGTCAGTTTTTGTACAAGGTGTGCAGGAAGGTTTTTTGACTCAGTATGTAGATAGGCCAACTAGAGGTGAGGCTACATTGGATTTGGTGCTGGGCAATGAGCCAGGCCAGGTGTTAGGCTTGGAAGTTGGTGAACATTTTGGTGATAGTGACCACAATTTGGTTACGTTCACCTTAGTGATGGATAGGGATAGGCATGAAGATGGGGGCAGTAGTTATAGCTGGGGGAATGGTAATTATGAGGCCATAAGGAGGGAATTAGGGTGCATAGGTTGGACTAGGAAACTACAGGGACTGGGAACATCTGAAATGTGGAGCTTATTCAAGGAGCAGCTACTGCGAGTCCTTGATAAGTATGTCCCTGTCAGGCAAGGAGGAAATGGTCAAGTAAGGGAACCATGGTGTACTAGAAAAGTTAATTCGCTGGTTAAAAGGAAAAAGGAGGCTTATGTCAGGATGAAGCTTGAAGGCTCAGTTAGTGCACTGGATAGCTATAGATTAGCCAGGAGGGAGCTAAAGAGTGAGTTGAGGAGAGCTAAAAGGGGACACGAGAAGACTTTGGCTGATAGGATCAAGGAGAATCCTAAAGCTTTTTTTTAGATATGTTAAGAATAGGAGATTGGTTAGGGCAAGATTAGGGCCAGTCAGAGACAGCAGTGGGAAGTTGTGCGTGGAGCCTGAAGAGATTGGAGAGGCACTGAACAAATATTTCTCTTCGGTATTCACGCAGGGAGATGTAAATGTAGTTGTGGAGAACACTGGGATACAGGGTTGCAAACTGGTAAGTATTGAAGTAGATAAGGAGGATGTGCTAGATATTCTTGAGGGTTTGAAGTTAGATAAGTCCCCTGGGCCGGACGGGATTTACCCTAGGATTCTCTGGGAGGCGAGAGAGGCGATTGATCCTCTGGCTCTGATCTTCCGGTCGTCGTTGATTACGGGTATAGTGCCAGAAGGCTGGAGGATAGCGAATGTGGTCCCATTGTTCAAGAAGGGGAATAGAGACTTTCCGGGGAATTATAGGCGGTGAGTCTTACTTCTGTTGTGGGCAAAGTATTGGAGAGAATTATTAGGGATAGGATTTATAGTTATTTAGAGAGAAATGAATTGATTGGGGATAGTCAGCATGGTTTTGTGAAGGGTAGGTCATGCTTTACTAACCTTATAGAGTTTTTTGAAAAAGTGACCAAAGAGGTAGATGGGGGTAAGGCAGTTGATATGGTCCATTTGGACTTTAGTAAGGCGTTCGATAAGGTGGCCCATGGAAGGCTTCTGAGAAAATGCAGATGTATGGGATTAAGGGTGATTTAGCTAATTGGATTAGGAATTGGCTAGCTGACAGAAGACTGGTGGTTGGTTACGGGATTGAGCCTCTGGCTCTGATCTTCCGGTCATCGTTGGTTACGGGTATAGTGCCGGAAGGCTGGAGGATAGCGAATGTGGTCCCATTGTTCAAGAAGGGGAATAGAGACTTTCCGGGGAATTATAGGCGGTGAGTCTTACTTCTGTTGTGGGCAAAGTATTGGAGAGAATTATTAGGGATAGGATTTATAGTTATTTAGAGAGAAATGAATTGATTGGGGATAGTCAGCATGGTTTTGTGAAGGGTAGGTCATGCTTTACTAACCTTATAGAGTTTTTTGAAAAAGTGACCAAAGAGGTGGATGGGGGTAAGGCAGTTGATGTGGTATATATGGACTTTAGTAAGGCGTTCGATAAGGTGGCCCATGGAAGGCTTCTGCAGAAAATGCAGATGTATGGGATTGAGGGTGATTTAGCTAATTGGATTAGGAATTGGCTAGCAGATAGAAGACAGAGGGTGGTGGTTGATGGAAGATATTCATCGTGGAGTTCGGTTACAAGTGGTGTACCTCAGGGATCTGTTTTGGGGCCCCTGCTGTTTGTAATTTTTATAAATGATCTGGATGAGGGTATTGAAGGATGGATTAGTAAATTTGCGGATGACACCAAAGTCGGAGGAGTGGTAGATAGTGAAGAGGGGTGTTATAGTTTGCAGAGAGACTTGGACAAGTTGCAGAGCTGGGCCGAGAGGTGGCAAATGGAGTTTAATGTGGAAAAGTGTGAGGTAATTCACTTTGGCAGGAATAACAAATGTGTAGAGTATAGGGCTAATGGTAGGACTCTTAATAGTGTTGAAGAACAGAGGGATCTTGGTGTATATGTGCATAGATCCCTGAAAGTTGGCAATCAAGTCGATAAGGTTGTTAAGAAGGCATATGGAGTCTTAGCTTTTATTGGTAGGGGGATTGAATTTCGGAGCCGCAACGTCATGTTGCAACTGTACAAAACTCTAGTGCGGCCGCACTTGGAGTGTTGTGTGCAGTTCTGGTCCCCACATTATAAGAAAGATGTGGAGGCATTGGAGAGGGTACAGAGGAGGTTTACCAGGATGTTGCCTGGTATGGAGGGCAGGTCTTATGAAGAGAAGCTGAGGGATTTGAGGTTGTTTTCGTTAGAAAGAAGGCGGCTAAGAGGAGACCTTATTGAAACATATAAGATGATTAGAGGTTTAGATAGGGTGGACAGTGATAGCCTTTTTCCTAGGATGGAGAAAGCTAGCACGAGGGGACACAGCTTTAAATTAAGGGGTGATAGTTATAGGACGGATATCAGAGGTAGGTTCTTTACCCAGAGGGTGGTTAGGGAGTGGAATGCCCTGCCTGCGGCAGTTGTAGATGCGCCAAGTTTGGTGGCGTTTAAGAGGTTAGTAGATAATTTTATGGATGAAAAGGGAATGGTTTAGATTAGAGGGTCATTGCTTTTTCGTAATTGGTCGGCGCTGTAATGTTCTATGTTCTATTTTTTTGGGTACAAAGTTTCTTAACTTCACTTCTCAAAGGTCCAATTCTGACTGTCGATCTATGTCCCCTGCTCCTCAACTCTCGAATTATGCTGAGAGGCTGGTACATAGCCAGCTGGAGACACTGCATCAAACTAAATGGAGAACATGCTCGAGGGGCTGAATGGCCTCCTCCAGTTCCTATGCACCTCAGTGTGTTCGTGGCAGATGATGGCAGTTGTCAAGAAGACATCAACCAAGGGATTGGCCTTTGCTTTTTTGGGAGATATGGAAGATTAAAGATACTTCTGTGAAATATAGGGTGGAATTTTCCTTTCTGTATGCCACAGGAATCATGATGGGTGTGGGGGGGAGGACCATGCAAAGATCTGTTGACTTCGGGTGGGATTTTCCGGTTTTGGGGTGAGCACAGTTGAAAAGTCCTGCCCATGGAGTTTATGATGTCTTGGCTTCCCAACCTAGAATGACAAGTCAGCAGCCCCCTGAGCCAGACTGACTTACACATCCTGTTAACTACCAGCTCCATTGAAGAACCAACTGTCAGTCCCAACAACATCAACAATAATGTGCATTGAGATAACTTATTTAGCATAGCAAAATGCACAAATACGCTACCTAAGAGATCTATCAAACAACATTTCCTCATAGCAGCATCTAAATCAGATTAGCTGATATGTTGGAAAGAGGAACATCTGTATTACACATGCTCATTTCCTCCCCCATATTGTTACTTAGCTCTGAGAGTTGGAACATGAGAAAAGTGGAAGCATAAAGCCTCCCAATGGTACAGATAAGTTGGTTGAGAGAAATACTAAGGAATCTGTGGGAGGTAATGAATCAAGAGTCACATAAGAGCGTAGCTCAGGCAAGAAACAGGGCTAACACAGAAAATTTGCGTAAAGTGATTGGGCAGATTTGGCTTGTACCCCCTGGAGTTTAGAAGAATGAGAGAAGATCTAATTGAGGTGCGCAAGATGATAAAGGCGATTGACAAAGTAGACGTGGAGAGGATGTTTCCTATTGTGGGGCAATCTAGAACAAGAATTAGAGTTTTAGAATAAGGGATGGCAAGAGGAGATATTACTTCTCTCAAAGGTTGTGAGTCTGTGGAATTCACTATCCCAGAGCCCGGTGGATGCCGAGACATTGAGTAAATTTAAGAAAGTGGTGGATAGAGTTTGAAGGGCTATGTTGTACGGGCAGGAGAGGGGAGTTAAGGCCAAGATGAGATCAACTACGATTGCAATAAATGGCAAGAAGGTTCAAGGGGTTAAATTGTCTATTCCTCCTAGTTCTTACGTTTAATAAAGACAATTGCGATGGTTTGAGTGAATTGCAAATTGGGAATGGATGGAATATTGTCCTGGCACACAGAGGTACAACAACAACAATCTAATCGTGTCTTTAACATGGCAAAAAACTTCTCAGGTGATTCGCAAGATCATCATGAAGCACAACTGACACCAAGCCCCAGAAAAAGATGTCAGGACAGATCAGTAAAAGTTTGCTCAGTTGAGCTAGGTTTTAAAGGGCATCTTTGGAGGAGAGAGAGAGAGGCAGAAAGGTTTACGGAGGGAATTCCAGGGCTCACGGCAGACAATGAGGGAGCGATTACAACTATCGACGTTCAAGAGGCCAATAATGGAATAGGACAGATATCTGGTAGGGTTGGAGGAGATTGCAGAGATAGGAAGGGGCAAGGCCATGGAGGAATTACACAGTAAGAATGAAAACTTTAAAACTGAGACATTGCTTATTGCAATATTGGCTTTTCAGCCAATGTACGCTTATGAACACAGTGATATTGGGTGAATGGAATTTGGTTCAAGTTAGGGTATAAACAACAAGAGTTTGGGCTGAGGTTAGATTTATGGAGGGTGCCATGAATGACTTGTCAATTACATTGTAACAGTTTGTTAATTTTATATCATTATTTTGTTAGGAGAAACTGATGATCAAAATTGTCTTTCAATAAGCAGTCTTCTTACTGTGCCTACCCCAGTACAGTGCCAGCATCTCCACTTCATATTGTCTTCAATGCATATTAATAGGGGATAGCTGGGACACTGAGTTTAGTGAGACTGAAAAAGATAATAAACCCCCTCTATAAAGTTTCATGTCTTATTTTCAGCTACAACTATTGTTGATCATATCAACAAGTGCACCCAATAAAGCTCTGGAATAGTCTAGTTTAGAGGTATCAAAGGTATAGGTGACGATTTCTACAGCGGATGGACTGTGACGGGCAGGAAATGTGGAAACAAACAGCCTTGCTGAAGGCTGACTAGCTTGTTTTAGGGTTAAATACGCCACCAAAGTTATGATCAGTGTGGCTCAGTATCAAAGGGCTGCTGAGGAGAAGGATGGAGCCGGTGGCCAGGGAACAGAGTTTGTAGAAATGACAAGACTCTGAGGAAGATCATGAAGCCTCTGAATAGACAAGGAAGAGAGAAAGGAATGTGGGCAAGTGAAGCAGCCCTGCCCATTGAGAATTAATGGTAATGGAGTGAATTCACTCAGCCCCTTCGTCAACGCTGAGGCGAAGGTTCAGTTGTGCAGATAATATGTCCAATGCAGAGGTAGAGAGAGAGAGAGAAAACTCTGCAAAAGAGAAAGAGCTCATACAGTTACAGAGGTTTATAGTATGGAAACAGGCCTTTGGCCCACCTTGTCTATGCTGCCCCTTTTTTTAACCATGAAGCTAGTCCCAATTGCCTGTGTTTGGCCCATATCCCCCTACATTCATCTTACCCATGTATCTGTCTTAATGCTTTATATACAAGGTCATATACAAGCATGGTGAAAAGCAAGAATGAGAGGCACAGAACAAAGAAAAACACGTTCAGGGCGGGGGGGCACGGTTTTGATGAAAAGACATATTGAACTCGGAATGTTAACTTTGTTTTTCTCTCTCCTTAGATGCTTCTGGGCCTGCTGAGCTTTTCCAGTGCTTTCTGTTTTTATTTCAGATTTCCAGCATCCGCAGAATTTTGCTTTTATTTAAGGGTGACGTGGTGGCACAATAGTTTGCACTGTTGTCTCACAGTGCCAGGGACATGGACTCGATTCCCGGCTTGGGTCACTATCTGGATGGAGTTTGCACGTTCTCCCCATGTCTGCGTGGGTTTCCTCTGGCTGCTCTGGTTTCCTCCCACAATCCAAAGATGTGTGGGTTAGATGTGGATTTCCATAAACATAGACAAGGGTCATCGGTGGCAGAGGGAATTCACACTTTTAAAATGGTGACACGGACTTGTTGGGCCGAAGGGCCTGTTTCCCGTGTTGTGTTGTTCTTTGTTAGGTGGATTGGCCATGATAAATTGCCATTTAGTGTCAGGGGGATTCGCAGGGTAAATGTGTGGGGTTACGGCGATAGGATCTGGGTGGAACTGTGGCCGGTGCAGATTCGATGGACCAAATGGTCTCCTTCTGCACTGTGGTGATTCGATGGATTCTAGGGAAGGTGGGCCTGATTTATAATGAGACGCAATTCTCACATTTGCTTTCCTTCCATCTGGTTCACATTTTGCTTCAAAATTCCAATCATTTTCCTTTTAACTTCCATACAATATTGGCTTTTCAGTCTTTTATGTACCACTTGCTGTTCATTCACTTCCTCTGTGTAGTTTTTAAAGTTGGGTTAGTGAATGGATGCGAGCTGGGGTGGGAGTCAACTGGGAGCAGAGTTTAATGAGAACGAGTAGCAGAAAGCTGAATTGCTGCTGGGCTTAAGATAAAGCATTCTTTTATATATATATATATATATACACACACACATATATGTATATTTCATGAAAGGTTCTCTTTTACTGTCTGGACTAGCTGAAAGTTTTGCTACAATGCTGGCTCCAGCATTCAAGGGCCTGAAACATAAGGCTTGATTTTCAAAGTGAGGAGGTGAACTTCTCCCTTGTAGGAATCGGAGCCGGCAGGGGAGGCGGACCACGGAAAGGTCCACCGATGGGATTTTCCGGGGCAAGCGAAGCCAGAAAATCCCGCCCATTGTTTTTGAACCTGATGACAGGGGGCATTTTGCACGTCGACTCCGGACCTGAGCTGTGTCCTCCCGACGATGTCCGAGTTGGTCAGCTACACTGAGACTCCAAGCTGCCTTGGCAGGGGGCGCAGGCAGCTGTCTGGACAGTCTGCAGAATAGGTGGTTAATAATGAACAGATATGATGTGCAGATGCCGGCATTGGACTGGGGACTTGGTAAGAAGTCTCACAACACCAGGTTAAAGTCTAACAGGTTTATTCGGAATCACGAGCTTTCGGCGCACTGCCCCTTCATCAAATGAGTGAAGAGGTAGGATTCACAAACACGGCATATATAGACACATATAGATTAATAATAAAGGCGACCAGGCTAAACTAAAGGCCATGCACCCACTCCGGCACCCATTAACCGAGGACACCAAAAACCTCCACTGCTGCAAGAAGACCTCCTCGGTGACACTGCAGCATATCCAACAGCGGTGTACCAGACCATTCACAGTCAGATTTAATAACCAGCCTTCTGAAATGTGCAGAACCATTAACAAACTCCAAAAGGAACATGGAGCACCAGTAATTTTTTTTTAAATTCATTTGTAGGGCATGGGCTGGCCAGCATTATTGCCCAACCCTACTTGCACTTGGAGGGTAGTTGATAGTCAACCGCATTGCTGTGGCTCTGGGGTCACATGGAGGCCAGAGCGGGTAAGGACGACAGATTTCCTTCCCTAAGGACCAGATGGGTTTTTACAACAATCGACAATGGTTCCATGTTCATCATTAGACTCTTAATTCCAGATTCCACTGTGCTGCCATTCTGCCCATCTCCTCATGAGAGAGCAGAGATCAGTCCTCTGCTGCAAGATAAAATGACAGAATGTCCTGGAACAGTGCAATGGATCTGTCAGCGCCTGAACAGAACAAGAAGAAAGAATCTGGATCTCTTCAAGACCTACACAATCAGTTGCGTACTTCATGAAGTATAGTCATTGTTATAATGCAGGTAGAAACACCACAGCTGATTCCTGCACAGCAGGATCCCACAGACAGAAAACAAGACAGCAGATCATTTATCTGAAACATGAGTTAAATGCAGGGACAATGGGGTTGTCTCCTCCGCTGTTCCTTGAAATGGTGCCATGGGATTTATTTTGTTTGCAAGCCCGGCAAAGGACTAACAAAGACAGCACGGTGGTACAGCAGTTAGCACTGCTGCCAAACAGCTCAGGGATCTGGGTTCAGTTCCTGACTTGGATCACTGTCTGCATGGAGTCTGCACATTCTCCCCGTGTCTGCACGGGTTTCCTCCGAGGTGCTCCAATTTCCTCCCATACTCCAAAGATGTGGAAGTTAGATTGATTGGCCAGGCTAAATTGCCCCTTAGTTCCAGGATGCGTAGGTTAGAGGGATTAGTAGGGTAAATATGAGGGGTTGTGGGGATAGGGCCTGCGTGCAGTAATTGTGGATGCAGACTCGATGGGCTGAATGGCCTCTTTCTGCACTCTAGGGATTTTATTTCTAACAAGAATGGTTAAATCCTCCTCATTCATTTTGGATGTAGATGGACCTTCCCTGAGATTTCCGGAATGTTCCGTTTTTATTGCAGATTGCAGAGTGAGGTTTTTCTTTCCGTTATTAGTCTGTCGGCTGTCTGATCCCTACTTTAATTCCCCTTCATTTTTGATTTGTTTCTGGTGTAACCATCAAAGTAACAGCTACTTGTCAGTGAAGTAGATGTAAATTCATGAGCAGTGGGGAGTACGAGGGAAATCTGAAGATACAGGCACATAAAAAAATTCACTGGGTTGTCAAGGCTCGCACAACTTCCCCGATACAAAGATTACATTTCCCTAACAGTTCTCATGCTGTGGTTAATTAAGCTAGTGAAAAGCTAATTTGTTTCGTAGGTTAACTCGCCCATATGTCTAAAACTCTCAGAGCCAGCCATCTAATACAGTACAGTACTGCCAAAGTCATTGTAGCATGGTTCACCCAATCATTCCTGCAATTGTAACCACATGGAATTTATTTTTGAGACATCATCTTGCACTCAACACTGCAGATAGCTGCCGGAATAATTGAGGCTTATCTGACTCCTTATTGAGAGCAAATGCACACATATATTCATTCACACACACACACACACACACACACACACACACGGATACACGTACATACACGCACTTTAATGACAACACGGTGACACAGTGGTTAGCACTGCTGCCTCACAGCACATGGGAGGTGGCTTGGTCATTGAATGTGCGGAGTTTACACGTTCCCCCCATATCTGAGTGGGTTTCCTCCAGATGCTCTGGTTTCCTGCCGTAATCCGAAGATATGTAGATTAGGTTGACTAGCCATCATAAATTGCCCCTGAGTGTCAGGGGTATTAGCAGGGTTAATACATGGAGTTATGGGAATAGGGCCTGTGTGGGATTATGCAGATTTGATGGGCTGAATGGCCTCCTCTTGCATTATGGGGATTCAGATATTCTATGATGACATGCTCATGCACATACACACAGGCAAGCGTATACACACATAGACACACGAAAATTCAAAATATCCTCACACACACAAGAGCACACACACACACACACACACATTTGAGCATAGACAATTCAATCCAAATTCTTTGCTGCCCTGCCCCTTAAAGTTGACATAGTTTTGTTGATGGATATGTAGTCAGTCAACACAGAGGTTCCATCATATCTCAGCAGCTTTTCTAAAAGAGATATTCATTTAGTCTCCAGTCACCCTTTCCCCATAGCCTTTTAATCTTTTTTGTTTGAAAGCTTTTGCAGATTCTAGCAGTGTCTGGCTGTTCATTCTATGCTGTATCAATCCTCCAGGTAAAACTGCTTCCCCTAACAGTTTAGAATTCAGTTCTGGGAGCTGAGTGACATTGGCAACAACACAATCTCATCACCACCTCGGGGTGTCCTGAAAAGGTGGTGATCCATCCAGGCTTGACCCAGGTAAGGATGAGTGAAGCTGTGGGGTTTCTATGACAATCCAATTGCTTTGTGCTCATTCAAACTTTTTATTCATTCGTGGAGCATGGGCGTCGCTGGCTGGCCAGCGTTTATTGCCCATCCCTAGTTGCCCTTGGAGGACAGTTGAAAGTCAACAACATTGCTGTGTCTCTGGAGTCACATGTAGGCCAGACCCGATAAGGACTTCCTTCCCTAAAAGACATCAGTGAACCAGATGGATTTTTCTAACAATTAACAATAGTTTCATAGTCATCAGTAGATTGTTAATTCTAGATGCTGTTTATTGAATTCAAATTCCACCATCTGCTGAGGCGGGATTCGAATCCGGGTCCCCAGAACATTACTGAGTTTCTAGATTAATAGTCTAGCGATAATACCAGTTGGCCATCGCCTCCACTAAACTTATTCAAGTTTTCTATTTCCAGAATTAGAAACAAACTGAATTCACAAATTGCAGCAGTGGGATTTGAACACACATTCTCTGGAGTATGTGACTGATGACATAACCATCATATTGCAGCCTCTACACCTTCAGTCATTTGCTGCTTTTCTTTCAATTCATATTCCAAGAATGCTTTTGCTGAAAGAATTCATTCACGTCCCCATTTTCTTTGTCCTTTTAAATTCTTAGAGCCAGCAAAAGGCTATTTGGCCCATCAGGTCTCACTGAGACTATCCAATCCTTTTGGACAGTGTTTCCCACTGTCCTTCATTTTTCTCTTCTCTTTTCAATTTCTCTTTTGAAAGACCTTGATTGAACCTGTATTCCCCGCCACTCTCTCAAGCACCACAGTCACGATCTCAAAGATCCATTGTGTGGAAAGAATTGTTCTGGTCTCCCGTCTGGTGAATAGGTCCTCAATCTGGAGGCCACTGCAATGTATTTAGCAAACAATCCATTCCTCTTTTTTACCAATTAGATCCTCATCTCAACCTGTTGGGGGGGGTTGCTGATCATACAATCATAGAATTCTTACAGTGCAGAAGGAAGCCATTCAGCCCAAGAAGTCTACCCCAACAATCATCCCAGCCAGTCCCTATCCCCGTAACCGCATGTATCTACCTTGTTAATCCCCCTCCCCCACCGACACTACAGTCAATTTAGCAAGACCAATCCACCTAACCAGCACACCTTTCAATGGGAGGAAACCGGAGCACCAGGAGAAAACCCATACAGACATGGGGAGAATGTGCAAACTCCACACAGATAGTGAGCTGTGGCCAGAATTGAACCTGGCGCTGTGAGGCACCAGTGCTAACCACTGTGCCACTGTGCTATCAATAGATATCCCCGTGGCCTCACAGAATGCGTGAAGGAGCACTGAGGTGGCAGGGGGTGGGAAATGGTGTTTCTGAGTGCACCACTCAGACTGTTAGTTGAAAGGTTTCAGGGCTGATCTGTACATTGTAGCCACTGAGTGGCACTTTGAGCACTTTGTAAATAAAGAATGACGGTGACGGAAGACTGGCCTCAGTAGGGTTATTACAAGCGTCCAGTTTATAAAAGCATAATTGAAGAATGAATTTATTGGCCACCACATTTTCTTTTGTCTATTTCTTGACTGCAGCCCAATAATTAATTTGCAATTCACTGGGGTAGCTCCCCTCACTGGCTTTATCCCAGCATCCAATCACAAAAGAGAGACAGAAAGATTGATCAGTGCCATTTCCGATGGGAAAGGACATTTTCCCAGGGAACACTGTCTGTTTACAGCTATTATCTGCACAAGGTTAAACCATGTAGGTTTTTCCATTAGTTACGGGATGTGGGCATCGTTGGCAAGGTCAGCATTTATTGCCCATCCCTGGATGCCAATCAAAAGATGGTGGTGAGCTACCTTGTTGAATTGTTGCAGTCCCTATGATGTAGGTACACCCACAGTACTGTTAGGGAGCAAGTTCCAGGATATTGACTCACTGACAGTGAAGGAATAGTGATATATTTCCAAGTCAGGATGCTGAATGGCTTGAAGGGGAATTTGAAGGTGATGGTGTTCTCATGTATCTGCTGCCCTTGTTCTTCTACAGAATGCCTACAGTGCAGTAGGGGCCACTCGGCCCATTGAGTCTACACCGACTCACCGAAAGAGCATCTTATGCATATTCATCCACCTGCCCTCTCCCCATAACCCCGAGCATTTACCATCACTAATCCACCAAACCAACACAGCTTGGGACACTAAGGGGAAATTTAGCACAGTACATAGCCTCCAAACCAGGCAACATAGAACATAGAACATAGAACAATACAGCACAGAACAGGCCCTTCGGCCTTCGATGTTGTGCCGACCAAAATAAAAAGCAATGCCCCTCCAAACTAAACCATTCCCTTCTCTTCCATATACTTATCAATTAACCTCTTAAACGCCACCAAACTTGGCGCATCTACAACAGCTGCAGGCAGGGCATTCCACTCCCTAATCACTCTTTGAGTAAAGAACCTACCTCTGATATCCGTCCTATAACTCATACCCCTTAATTTAAAGCTGTGTCCCCTCGTGCTAGCTTTCTCCATCCTAGGAAAAAGGCTATCACTGTCCACCCTATCTAAACCTCTAATCATCTTATATGCTTCAATAAGATCCCCTCTTAGCCGCCTCCTTTCTAACGAAAACAACCTCAAATCCTTCAACCTCTCTTCATAGGACCTGCCCTCCATACCAGGCAACATCCTGGTAAACCTCCTCTGTACCCTCTCCAATGCCTCCACATCTTTCTTATAATGTGGGGACCAGAACTGCACACAATACTCCAAGTGCGGCCGCACTAGAGTTTTGTACAGTTGCAACATGATGCTGCGGCTCCTAAATTCAATCCCCCTACCAATAAAAGCTAAGACTCCATATGCCTTCTTAACAACTTTATCCACTTGACTGCCTACTTTCAGGGATCTATTGACACATACACCAAGATCCTTCTGTTCCTCAACACTATTAAGAGCCCTACCATTAGCCCTATACTCTACACATTTATTGTTCCTGCCAAAGTGCATTACCTCACACTTTTCCACATTAAACTCCATTTGCCACCTCTCGGCCCAGCTCTGCAACTTGTCCAAGTCACTCTGTAAACTAAAACACCCCTCTTCACTATCTACCCTCCACCAACTTTAGTGTCATCTGCAAATTTACTGATCCATCCCTCAATACCCTCATCCAGATCATTTATAAAAATTACAAACAGATTTACATCCTGGTAAATCTCCTCTGCACCCTTTCCAATGCATCAACATCCTTCCAGTAGTGTGGCAGCTAGAATTGTACACATCATTCCAAATGCGGCCTAACCAATATTTCATACGGCTGCAATTTGATTTTCCAATTCTTATACTCAATACCCCGACCGATGAGGGCCAGTATGCCGTACACCTTCTTGACCTTCAAGGAACTGTGGGTCTGCACACCTAGGTCCCTCTGTATGCTAATATTTCTAAGAGTTCTACCATTTACTGTATATTTTTCCTTCTGCAGAAGATCTTCCAAATCACATCACCTCACATTTGCCCAGGTTAAATTCCATCTGCCATCTTTTGGCCCAGATCTCCAGGCTATTTATATCCAGCTGTACCCTCTGACAATCCTTCTCACTATCCCCAATTCCTCAATTTTAGTATCATCTGCAAATTTAATAATCAGACCACCTACATTTTCCTTCAAATCATTTATTTATTGAAAAGTTTTTTAAAGGAAGTTTATTTATGAGTCACAAATAAGGCTTACATTAACACGCCAATAAAATGATTATGAAATTCCCCTCAACGCCACACTACGGCACCTGCTTGGGTCAGTGCACCTAACCAGTATGTCTTTCAGGCTGTGGGAGGGGACTGGAGTACCCGGAGGAAATCCACGCAGACATGGAGAGAATGTGCAAACTCTGCACAGGCAGTGACCCGAGCCAGGAATCGAACTAGGGTCCCTGGTGTTGAGAGGCAGTGGTGCTAATCACTGTGCCATCATGTTGATTATATTACAAACAGGAGAGACCCGGCATTGATCCCTGTGGAACACCACTTGTCGCAGACCATTGCACCCAGCCAAATCTCCCTTCACTGCAGCAACAGCATGGACAGTCATAAGATTCCAGCCATAGATTTTAGGGAGTGTCATAAAGGGAGAAGTTCAGAGAGGGAATTCCAAAGTTTAGAGTTTAGACGTCTGAAGATATAGCCATTGATGGTGAAGCTGGGGATATTCAGCCACCCAGAATGACACTATAGTTAAGAAAGCCCACCAACGCGTCTACTTTCTCAGAAGACTAAGAAAATTTGGAATGTCAGCTACAACTCTCACCAACTTTTACAGATGCACCATAGAAAGCATTTTTTATAGTTGTACCACAGTTTGACATAGCTCCTGGTCTGTCCAAGAGTGCAAGGACCTATAAAAGATTATGAATGTAGTCCAATCCATCACGCAAACCAGCCTCCCTTCCATTGACTCTGTCTACACTTCCCGCTGCCTTGGAAAAGCAGCCAGCATTACTAACGACTCCATACACTCTAAACATTCTCTCTTCCACTTTCTTCCTTCGGGAAAAAGATACAAAAGTCTGAGGTCATGAGCCAACTGACTCAAGAACAACTTCTTCCCTGCTGCGGTCAGATTTTTGAATGGACTTACCTCTCATTAAGTTGATCTTTCTCTATATCTTAACTATGACTGTAACACTACATTCTACACTCTCTCACCTTCTTCTCTATGAACAATATGCTTTGTCTGTATGTTAATACATGTGAAAATAAAAAATCAAATCAAGAAAAGAATTAGAGAAGCATCGATATTGTGGGGGTTAGTGGGATGGAGAGACCATCTCAATATGTACTTTAACATTGAGGTGAGCATGAATCGGGGGCGAATGTTGGTCAGTGAGTGCAGGGCTAATGGGTGAATGAGACTTGGTGCAGGTTAGAACATGGATAACAGAGTTTTGACAAGCTTAGATTTCTGGAGGATGGAACATGGGAGGCCAGCCAGGAGTTTTAGAGCATTGAAGTCAGGTAATGAAAGCACTGGATAAAAGGAAATTACTGCAGATGCTGGGATCTGAGAAAACCTCAGCAGGTCTGGTAGCATCTGTAAGGAGAGAAAAGAGTTAAGGTTTTAAGTCCAGACGATCTTTCGTCAAAACACTGCTGACGGTTTTATGAGTTGCAGCAGGGGCAGAGAGAGGGCTGGCATGATGGGGATGGAAGTGTCAATTGTGATGAAGAGGGGACATGAATAAACTAATTTCCAGTCAAGCAAGCAACGCACACATTCCATAAAATGGATTTAAGAACAGGATGAGAGCAAAATACATGCCTTCTCGGTCACCTGTGCAAGTTTTCTGATCCCAGATTGAGGGAGTGTGGGCTGAAAATATTCCACTCCAGTAAGAACACCAAGGGGCAGCATGGTGGCACATTGCTTAGCACTGCTGCTTCAAGCACCAGGGACTTGGGTTCGATTCCGGCCTCGGGTCGCTGTCTGAGCAGAGTTTGTACATTCTCCCCCTGTCTGCATGGGTTTCCTCCTTGTTTTCTCCCACAGTCAAAAAAGCCGGTTAGGTTGATTGGCCATGTTAAACTGTCCCTTAATGTCAGGGGCACTGGCTAGGGTAAATGAATAGGATTATGGGGATGGGGCCTGGGTGTGATTGTGGTTGATGCAGACTCGATGGGCTGAATGGACTCCTTCTGCACCGTAGGGATTCTATGATTCAGTACCAGCTCTGCATGTGTCAGCGCAAGTGACTGCAGGTCCATCAGAGGCTCAGACCCATCGAATCTCGTTCCGCCAGGGAAAGATGGCACACTCGTGCAACATGTGTTGTGCTTAATTTGCTAAATAAATTATTAAATGGGCTCGGAGGCAAAACTCTGTAAATTGGCTGTTTCGGTCGAGGTGATTGAATTCTTGACCAAATTGAACATTTCCCAGCAAGAATCGTTGTGTGTCAACTGTGATTCACACTCTGCGAATCCCGAGGCAGTTCTGAGCAGCACATAGCTCCCCACTGAGATACCAATTGGAACCAAGGCAGTAACATGCCTCCCGGGAAATTAAACAGCTTGCATATTTGATATATATTGTATGTTTATATATCACCTTTCTCATTCGCTGGATATCCCAAGGCCATTTCTGCAAGTGCAGTCATGTAGGCACACACAGCAACCAAACGGTACACAGTAAGATCCCACAGACAAGGATGAGATAAATGACCAGGCCCTTTGCTTCTTGCAGCATCCACTGAGGGAAAAAGATCGGATGAGGCACTGGAAGAGCTTCCTTTCTATTCTTCTAAAAGAATATCTTTGGAGTCATGTCATCTATCTGACCAGCCTCCCAGACTACCTGGATTCATGACAGTTTGCCTAGAACCACAACAGGTCCACAGCAAATGCCATTTCCCTGGCCCTGCACTCAACCCTGGAACACCTAGATAACAAGGACATCTATGTCAGACTCCTATTTATTGACTACAGCTCAGCCTTCAACACTATTATTCCCATGAAACTCGTCACCAAACTCCCTGGCCGGGGCCTTGGTACCTCCCTCTGTGACTGGATCCTGAACTTCCCAACTCACAAACTCATAATCAGTAACAGTAGGCAACAACACTTCCTCCATGATCATCCTCAACACCAGAGCCTCCCACAAGGCTGTGTTCTTAACCCCCTACTATACTCCTTATACACTGACAACTGTGCAGCCAAATTCCCCTCCAATTCAATTTTCAAGTTTGCTGACAACACCACTGTAGTGGGTTGGATCTCAAACAATGACAAGACAAAGTACAGGAATGAGATAGAGAATCTGGTGAACTGGTGCAGCAACAATATTCTCTCTCTCAATGTCAACAAAATGGCAGAGATTGTTATTGACTTCAGAAAGTGTAAAGGAGAACATGTCCCTATCTACATCAATGGGGATGAAGTAGAAAGGGTCGAAAGCTTCAAGTTTTTAGCTGTCCAATCACCAACAACCTGTTCTGGTCCCCCCATGCTGACACTATAGTTAAGAAAGCCCACCAACGCCTCTACTTTCGCAGAAGACTAAGGAAATTTGGCACGTCAGCTACAACTCTCACCAACTTTTACATCTGCAACATAGAAAGCATTCTTTCTGTTGTATCACAGCTCGGTATGGCTCCTGCTCTGCCCAAGACTGCAAGGAACTACCAAAAGTTGTGAATGTAGCCCAATCCATTATGCAAGCCAGTCTTCCATTCATTGACTCTGTCTACACTTCCCACTGCCTTGGCAAAGCAGCCAGCACAACTAAGGACTCCATGCATCACGGATATTCTCTCTTCTTCCTTCGGGAAAAGGATACAGAAATCTGAGGTCACGTACCAACCAACTTAAGACAAAAAAACAACAGCTTCTTCCCTGCTGCTGTCAGACTTTTGAATGGACTTATCTCGCATTAAGTTGATCTTTCTCTACACCCTAGCTATGACTGTAACACTACAGTCTGCACTGTCTCATTTCCTTCTCTATGAATGATATGCTCTGTCTTATAGCACACAAGAAAACAATATTTTTCCTTGTATGTTAATACATGTGACAATAATAAATCAAATCAAATCAAAAAATCTGGCACAGCCTCATGTGAAAGATGTTCCCTCTGACAAAGCAGCAGCCCCTCAGCAGTGCCTTCAAGTGTGAGCTGAGAGTATGTGATCAATGCCTTCAGAAGGGGGAGCTGGGACAACAACCTTCTGACTGGGACAGCACAGTGGCACAGTGGTTAGCACTGCTGCTTCACAGCACCAGGGATACAGATTAATTCCATTTCCTCCCACAGCCCAAATATGTGCGGGTTCGGTTGATTGACCATAATAAATTGATCCTACTGCCAGGGGGAGGTTAGGTGGAAAAATATATGGGCTTATGGGGATAGGACAGGACCTGGGTGGGATTGTTGTTGGTGCAAGCTCGATGGGCTAAATAGCATCTTTTTGCACTGCATATTTTATGACTCCAAAGAATTAATGCTGCCAATTGATGGCTCAATAAAAGATGCCAAACACAAATCCCCACAACTACTTACTATTCCAGGCATCACTGTTGTAGGAAAGTAACATATAAAGTTGACACCACATAGAGTGATCATTCAGCCCAATAGGTCCATGCCAGTGTTTATACGACCTGCTATATTCTCTGACCCTATGAACCCATTCTTCTCTTCCTTTGCCCCTCATGTATTTATCCAGATTCAACTTAAAATCCATTGATGTTTGTGATGATATGTGTCCTTAAGAAATATATGCATATCATGTTTCTTTAAGGGGTATGTTTAGAATTTGGCTCTGTTTTGCAGGGTGCCAATTTGTCCAGTAAAAACTTTAAGTTGAAAAGCTGGGAGCACAGCATAAGTACTCAATGTAGACCTGGAGCTTTTTACTTTAGCTGAGCTACTACATTTGCCTTTACTTGGGTCTCTCCTCGGGGGGCTTTCAATGTGGAGTTTTGATCAGCTTGATTGACAGGGGCAGAGTCATATGCTTAATGGGAGGAGCTAAGCTTGCAGGGAAGAAATACTGTTTTCAGTTTAAAAATACAAGAATTTGCTGTTTGGCTGAGAGAAGAAAACAGATGTTTCTCTGTCTTTCTGTCTCCAGAGCTGTTCTGAAAGCTCCAGGACTGTAAACCTAAGAACAGCAGGTATACTTGTCTTTTGCTAAGTAATTTGAAAGAGGAAGTTAAATCTACAAGAGGAATATTGCTTGAATTACAACTCACGGGGATAGATTAGCAGTTAAAACTTGTACCTTGTCATGTTTAAATATTGCTCAAATTGTTAAAGGATAAGCTAATTTAAAATTAAAGTGTCTTGTTAAATAAAATTTGTTTTGAAAGAAGCTTCCCTGTTTGTCAGTAGAATCATGCCTGGATTGAATCATCATATTCTCACATTAATGCCAAAATAGAAAATTGTTGGGACCTAATCTGGTTTCATACTATACTTTGGGATTCTGATCAGGTTTCCTGACAGCTTATTTGCCTCAGCTACTCCCCGTGCGAGAAATCACTACATTCTCACTCAGTAAAGACAGCATTCTTCGATTCCCTATTGGATTGATTCGTGACTATCTTCTATTTATGGTGTTTCAGCTTCGGAATCCCCCACAATTTATCCCAAAATGCTTCCCAAAGTGCTTCATACGTGGAATGGATACTGAAACAGATCAAGGATGATTGGAGAGGAGAGAATTTTCTGGCTATTCTCTGGAAATTTTATTCTCCAAAAAATACAAGACTCGTACAAGACATTGGTAAGGTCACACTTGGAATACTGTGTACAGTTCTGGTCACGCTATTATAGAAAGGATATTATTAAACTAGAAAGAGTGGAGAAAAGATTTACTAGGATGCTACCAGGACTTGATGGTTTGAGTTATAAGGAGAGGCTGGATAGACTGGGACTTTTTTCCCTGGAGTGTAGAAGGCTGAGGGGTGATCTTATAGAAGTCTATAAAATAATGAGGGGCACAGATCAGCCAGATAGTCAATATTTTTGGCTGAGAGAAGAAAACAGATGTTTCTCTGTCTTTCTGTCTCCAGAGCTGTTCTGAAAGCTCCAGGACTGTAAACCTAAGAACAGCAGGTATACTTGTCTTTTGCTAAGTAATTTGAAAGAGGAAGTTAAATCTACAAGAGGAATATTGCTTGAATTACAACTCACGGGGATAGATTAGCAGTTAAAACTTGTACCTTGTCATGTTTAAATATTGCTCAAATTGTTAAAGGATAAGCTAATTTAAAATTAAAGTGTCTTGTTAAATAAAATTTGTTTTGAAAGAAGCTTCCCTGTTTGTCAGTAGAATCATGCCTGGATTGAATCATCATATTCTCACATTAATGCCAAAATAGAAAATTGTTGGGACCTAATCTGGTTTCATACTATACTTTGGGATTCTGATCAGGTTTCCTGACAGCTTATTTGCCTCAGCTACTCCCCGTGCGAGAAATCACTACATTCTCACTCAGTAAAGACAGCATTCTTCGATTCCCTATTGGATTGATTCGTGACTATCTTCTATTTATGGTGTTTCAGCTTCGGAATCCCCCACAATTTATCCCAAAATGCTTCCCAAAGTGCTTCATACGTGGAATGGATACTGAAACAGATCAAGGATGATTGGAGAGGAGAGAATTTTCTGGCTATTCTCTGGAAATTTTATTCTCCAAAAAATACAAGACTCGTACAAGACATTGGTAAGGTCACACTTGGAATACTGTGTACAGTTCTGGTCACGCTATTATAGAAAGGATATTATTAAACTAGAAAGAGTGGAGAAAAGATTTACTAGGATGCTACCAGGACTTGATGGTTTGAGTTATAAGGAGAGGCTGGATAGACTGGGACTTTTTTCCCTGGAGTGTAGAAGGCTGAGGGGTGATCTTATAGAAGTCTATAAAATAATGAGGGGCACAGATCAGCCAGATAGTCAATATTTTTTCCTAAAGGTTGGGGAGTCTAAAACTAGAGGGCATAGGTTTAAGCTGAGAGGGGAGGGATACAAAAGGGTCCAAAAGGGCAACTTTTTCACACAGAAGATGGTGAGTGTCTGCCAGAGGTAGTAGTAAGCCAGGTACAATTTCATCTTTTAAAAAGCATTTAGACAGTTACATGGGTACAATGTGTATAGAGGGATATGGGCCAAATGCGGACAATTGGGACTAGCTTCAGGATTTAAAAAAAAAGGACGACATGGACAAATTGGGCCAAAGGAGCCTGTTTCATGCTATAAACCTCTATGATGCTAAGATTCCAGTTCCACTGACAGAGCACCCCCACCTGTGGGATGATATCAATGGAAAATCCCACTGATGTGACAGGACAGAGAATCCTATCATCAGTGAATAACACGTCTGCTCCTGCCACTGAGAAATATGCAGCTGGGAGACTGGACAATTTCACCCCAAGATTCCTAAAGAGCTAGAGAAAGAGAGGGGAACGGTGCTCGTAATAAACCTGCCATGGAAGGGGAAAAAAAAGGTTTGCATTTATAGAGAGGTTTTCATATGCAGAAAATGCCACAAAGCTCTTTAATGCCAATGCAGAACATACTGGAATTGAGTCACTGCTGTTTTGCAGGAAGCCCAGCAATTAATTTCTGTACAGCAAGCTCCCACTTTCTCACATTGATTGTGGGATAATCAATGACCAGGGGAGAATCCCTCTCTGCTCTTTTACAAAATGATATCATAGGATTCTGTACATCCAACCAAGCAAGAAGATTGGACCTCATCTGAAAAGCATCACCTCTGACAGTGCTGCACTCCGCCACTGCCACACTGGAATGTCAACCTCAACCTTTTCGCTTAGATCCTGGAGTGGGACGTGAAGTCAGAACCTGGTGACTCAAACGTCAGGGTGCTACCCACCATGAATGAACAAGGTCTGCTCCAGTCAAACTTAAAAAGGCAAAATAAGCATCAAACTTCCAAGTAAATCATAATGTTCTCGGTATCTATAAGGAATCTAACATTCTGTTAGTTCCTAGAATCCTCATTGGAAAATGAACTGGGGCTATGTGTGCAGGAAGTGGGTATACTGACCGAGACAGCTGTGTCCATAATGCACCATGAAATCAGCTCCAAGAGCCCTGGCAGTGAAGTCATCCACACAACACGCTCCATAGGTAACATCGCCCATTATCAGCGTATCTGCTCCCGTAAACCTGCAAAACAAACCCCTAAGAGTTACACAGTATGCTTACACTTCCTGAAACTTCCACACCGATTTTCAACAATCCTTATTAAGCAGAGAGCATGGGGAGGCCATTCAGCCCTTCCAGCCTGCTCCACCGTTCATTATGATCATGGCTGATCATCCAACTCAATAGTCTGATCCTGCTTTCCCCCCCAAATATCATAGAAACATAGACGATGGGAACAGGAGGAGGCCATTCGGCCCTTCGCGTCTGCTCCGCTATTCATTTTGATCATAGCTGATCATCGAATTCAATCCTTGGACCTCTTCCACCATTCAGTTAGATCACGGCTGATCTGTATCCTCACTCCTTCTATCATCTTGATTCTTCAGTTTTGTTTAAGTTTATTCATTAGTGTCACAAGTAGACTTACATTAACACTGCAATGAAGTTAATGTGAAGATCCCCTAGTCACCACACTCTGGTGCCTGTTTGGTTACACTGAGGGAGAATTTAGTATGGTCAATGCAAGTCACCCTGACATCTTTTGGACTGTGGAAGGAAACCAGAGCACCCAGAGGAAACCCATGCAGACATGGGGGGAACATGCAGACTCCATACAGACAGTGACCCCAGCCAGAATTGAAACTGAGTCCCTGGCGCGATGCCACCTAAATTGCTTCATATGGTGAATGGACACTGAAACAGATTAAAAAGAGAAAAGGGGGGGGGGGGGGCGGTGAATATCTCTGGATGTTTCTGCCTGCAGGGGTTCTCCAGACCCGTTGGCAGTGCATCCCCTCTCTCAGATTTGCCGCAGCACGGGGAGACATCAATGGGGGATTCCATAGACAGCAGTGGGAACAGAGAATTCCGCCGCAAAGAAACATGCCATTGGAAAGTGTGTAGAGTCGAGGGTGCGAGGAGTCATGAGGCTATGGATTGGTTCATACACGCAGGTGAGAATTTGGAAACTAACTGTGACTGTAGGAGGGAGGGTGCAGTGGAGATCAGCAAAGGGATGGACTGTAATATGCGATGAGTTCATTATGAGATGGTTCTATTATGGAACAGGTTGTACTGTGGGATATCCTATTATGGGGTGGGTTTATTATGGGATGGTTATAGTATGGGATGTTTTACGATGGGGTGGATAATTATGATGTATAATGGGATGGGATATGGACAAGATGCATTGATGAAATAATAAACACCCAAGTGCGATTTACAGACTGGAAGCCGATCAAAAAGTCCACGTGACATCTACAATTCCCAACTTCAGCCTCAAGGTCACATCATGCCAATCCTTAAAGACATCTTCCAACATCTTCTGCTCACTGGAACAAAGCTGGGATGTCGGTCCACAATTGCTGATGGCCTCCTCGCAGAGACCGTTCCATACAATGGACACCAACAATATCCCAGAGGGTCAGCGAGGGGTTGGCAGGGTGATTGTGTCAGTCTCTCTCAGGACTTCCTATTGAACAGTTAGAGAGAGGACAGAGGCAGCAGGACACGGTCACCCTGTGCCAATTCCCATCCTGATAACAATAAAGGGAAAAGGGAATATAGCATCTATATTTACATCGTCTGGAGAATAAGATCTTTATTATGCTAATAAGGTCACACTAGACATGCTGAGTGTGATTTACATATGGAAATGAGGCTCATTAGCAGCTGGACTTTGCCCTGAATTTAAAACAAAAGCTAGACCTGTCTTCCTGGAACTTGCAACAATTCCCTCACGTATTTCAAAGAAAAATGTTGCCGATGGATGCTAGTGTCAGGGAAAGAAACACAATGCATTGCTTGAGATGACTAGCTGGCATTGAGGATTGCCAAGTGATGGGCTGAATGGCCTCTTGCACTGTTCATGGCAGACAAACTCAGAGTGAAGCTCCCTTCAACATGCCTCAGGCATATCCTCAAAAAGCAACTCATAGAGGCTCTTTCGACAGCACCTTCCAAACCAAAACCACTTCCATCTGGAAGGACAACATCAGCAGTCACATGGGAACACCCACCACCCGCAAGTTCCCCTCCAAGCCACTCACCATCCTGACTTGGAAATAGATCAGTCACTCCTTCACTGCCACTGGGTCAAAACCCTGAAGCTCCCTCCCCTATCAGCACTGTGGGAGTACTTACACTACATGGACTGCAGCGATTCAAGAGGGCAACTCACCATCTCCTTCTCAAGGGGCAATTAGGGATGGGGCAATAAATACTGGCCTGGCCAGCAATGCCCACATCTTGTGAAGGAATAAATAAACAGCACCATTACTAAACCACGATGACAGGCGCCTGAAATTTCCACAGAGAGAGAATGGGTTCAATTCAAACTCTGATCACAGGGGATTGAAAGAGTGGGGAGGTGGGGAGGATGGTTGACGGTGAGGTGGGTTGGTGAAGCCTCTGAAAGGCTTTTGACTGCACTCTGGCCTTTCAGTCAACTACCTTGTAACACGCTCTATGTTTTTCACGACCTACTCTTTATAATCACAGCAGCACAGTGGTTAATGGTGATGTCTCACAGCGCCGGGGACCCGGGTTTGATTCCCGGCCTCGGGTCACTGTCTGTGTGAGTTTCCTCTGGGTGCTCAGGTTTTCTCCGCACTCCAAAGATGTGTGGGTTAGGTGCATTGGCCATGCTAAATTGACCCTTAGTGTCAGGAGCACTAGCAAGGATAAATGCATGGGGATAGGGCCTGGGTGGGATTGAGACTGATGCAGATTCGATGGGTCGAAGGGCCTTCTTCTGCTTCTATGATCCCTTCTGATTGCTTTCAAAGGCTGCTGATAATTTAGAAAATGCTCAGGCAAAAAAAATTCAGATGTCACTACCGATCCAGAACTTTAAAATTCTCATCTCGTTTTCAAATCTCTCCAGAGTCTCACTCTCCCAATCTCTGTAACCTCCTCCGGCCTCACAACCTCGTCACCTCTTTGAGCTCCTCCAAATGTGGTGGCCTCATGCACATTATTTTCATTTCTGGTTCCAAAGCTCTGGAGTTCCTTCCTAAAGCTCTCACCATCTTCTTTATAATACTGTTTTTAGAGTCTAATTTTAAGCTGAGGCAGGTATGATTAAATTGAATTGCTGTTCCCTCCCTAATCTCATATCTCTCTGCATTTTTCCTCCTGCAGACATTCCTTAATTTCTACCCTCTTTGACCAAACGTTTGATGACCTGCCTAAATGACTCCTCGAATGGTTCTGTGTCAGCGTTTGTCTGATTACGGTCTTGTTTGGACCTTTCATCTTTGGATATTTTACTAGGCTGAAAGCAATTTGCTGCGGCTTTGACATTCTGCACCAACAGGACCCTGAACCTGTGGCTCACAGAATCCCTACAGTGCAGGAGGAGGCCATTTGGTCCATCGAGTCTGCACCAACTCTCTGACAGATCATCTTACCGAGGTCCTAACCATAGGGCGACACGGTGGCACAGAGGTCAGCACTGTTGCCTCAGTGTACCCGAACAGGTGCCGCAGTGTGGCGACTAGGCAATTTTCACAATAACTTCATTGCTATGTTAATGTAAGCCTACTTGTGACACAAATAAATGAAGCTGAACTAAACTTAAAAATCAAGATGGAGTTAGGATACAGATCGGCCATATCCAACTGAATGGTGGAAGAGGTCCAAGGCTTGAATCCGATGGTCAGCTATGATCAAAATGAATGGTGGAGCAGGCTCGAAGGGCCGAGTGGCCTATTCCTGCTTCTAGTTTCTATGTTTCTATGAGCTGAATGGCCTCCCCTTGTTCCTATGAGTTGTGGGTTGCGCAAAGTTGGTACTCAATCAGACCTCTGCCCTCGGAGAGGTTGCGATCCTAACTCATTGTAGGCCCCTGTTGCAGCCACTCAGCACTGAGGCATGAGGCAAAATCTCCATAACTAGTAGCCCTTCACTCAACGGGAATCTTCCACTTTTGTGTCCTGGCTCACTGTCCCATCACCTGCTGATAAGATTGGAGATTTCCATCAGGTCCCGGGTGCTGCATTTCAACATCGTCTTTGTGTGTTTAATTAGGCAGCAGCTTTGTTCACTGATTACTGAGCTCTGTTATCATTCCGAAAACAAACTACTTTGAGCTGGAGTTCAATATATTTACCAAAACTCTGCATTCTCCCAGCTAAATATGCACAGTGCAAACAAGGCAGGATTTGCCAGGTTGTGCGTGTGAGTGTCTGCAATAGCTGTCCGACTGCAATTATTCAACAGCCCGAAGGGGTTTTCCACTCCATTAATGTCGAACTGAGGCAGACGCACTAAGTGACAACATTTCTGTTTCACAACTGCCTCAAAGCGATGCGAGATTGGAGGGAGAGAAAAGCACTGACAGGAGCAGAGAGACAGGGATGGCAAGATAGGGATACAAGCAGAGAGAGAAGGGAAAACAATGAGAAAGAGGGAGTATGCATGTATTTACATGTATTTATTTATTAGTCACAAGTAGGTTTACATTAACACTGCAATGAACTTACTGTGAAAACCCCCTAGTCGCCACACTTTGGCACCTGTTTGGGTTACGCTGAGGGAGAATTTAGCACGGCTAATGCACCCTATTCCGCACATCTTTCAGACTGTGGGAGGAAACCGGAGCACCCGGGGGAAACCCACACAGACGTGGCGAGAGTGTACAGGCTCCACACAGTGACCCAAGCCGGGAACTGAACCCAGGTCCCTGGCGCTGTGAGGCAGCAGTGCTAACCCATTGTGCCACCATGCCGTCCTCCCATTGACTCCTGCGAATAAAGCTTGCACTGTGACAATGGCAGTGCCAAAGGATTTCAAGAAGAGGTTCCAACTCAGTTCACACACAGATCCAAAGAGCTGGGTGCAGGGGACACTGATGTGAACAGTTATCACAATTTTACATCACATCTGGGCAGTAAAAAGGAAAGATGATCTTAATGAGCTGTCAGTGGCGTAATGGCCGGCAATGCGGGGAACAGCTGGCTGGGTAACAAATGGAGCAGGGGTATTTAAGATACTAACAGGCTTCAGAAAAATTCACACAGAATCAATACATCCTGAACAGTTTCTCATTTATCTTCTCCAACACACCCCCAACACAGGCCTGCATGTCTCACCAGTACCACACATACCTCAGAGATACTCTCAAACTGGGAGAATGCAGAGTTTTGGTAAATACATTGAACTCCAGCTCAAAGTAGTTTGTTTTTGGAATGATGACAGAGCTCAGTAATCAGTGCTTAGCCAGAGCGAACAAAGCTGCTGCCCAATTAAACACATAAAGATGATGTTGAAATGCAGCACCCGGGACCTGATGGAAATCTCCAATCTTATCAGCAGGTGATGGGACAGTGAGCCAGGACACAAAAGTGGAAGATTCCCGTTGAGTGAAGGGCTACTAGTTATGGAGATTTTGCCTCATGCCTCAGTGCTGAGTGGCTGCAACAGGGGCAACAGTGGGGAAATTACCAAAAACACGCAGCAGGTCAGTCAGAGAGGAGACCTCGGCAAGGAGTGCTGAGTCCACTCACAGTCAATCTCCTGCCTCCACATGTGTGCAAACACATGGTTGGAATGAACTCAATAATCCTTAGACAGATAAGAGACATGACAGTGCAGGCAAAGGCCGTTCGACCCACTGAGTCCACCCCAGCTGCTGTACTGCAATCCAGTCAGTCCCATCCCCCTGCTCCAATCTCACAGCCCTGCAAGTTTACTTCCCTCCGATGTCTACCCAACTGCCTTTTGAAAACATTCACTCTCTCCACTTCCATCATTTTGGTGGGCAATGAGTTCCAGGTCATCGCCATTTGCTGTGTAAAAGTGTCTTCCTCACATCTCAGCCATCTTGTATCTCTTGCTTTGTGTTCCCGCGTCCTCATACAGTTAGCTCACGGATACAACATTTCTGTATCGACCTGATTTAAACCTGTCCTAATCTTTAACACCTCTACAGAATCTCCCTGAATCTCTCCTGCTCCAAGGAGAACTTTTTCAATATTGAATTGATTTGATTTGATTTATTATTGTCACACGTATTGAGATTCAGTGAAAAGTACTGTTTCTTGTGCGCTATACAGATCAAGCATCCATTCATAGAGGAAAAGAGAGGGTGCAGAATATCGTGTTACTGTCGTAGATAGAGTGTAGAGAAAGATCAACTTAATATGTGATAGGACCATTCAAAAAATATAACATTGTGGTTAAAATTTCTCATCCCTACAAACATTCTGGTAAATCCCCTCAACACCCTCTATTTGACAGTCGAGGTATATGTAAATTAAATTTATTTTATTTATTCGTCACAAGTCGGCTTACATTAACACTGCAGTGATGTTATTGTGAAAATCCCCTAGCAGCCATATTCTTGTGCTTGTTCAAGTACACTGTGCAAGAATTTAGCATGGCCAATGCATCTAACCAGCACGTCTTTTGGACTGTGGGAGGAAATCGGACCATCCAGAGGAAAGACGTGGGGAGAATGTGCAGACTCCGCACAGTGACCCTAGCCCGGAATCTAACCCAGGGTCCCTGGCGCTGTGAGCCTGTAGAACTAACCACTGTGCTACCGTGCCACCCCATGTGCGACTCCAGTCCCATATTAACATGGTTCACTCTTAGTCACAGTGCAAAGTGGCCTCATTAAGCAATCGGTTGTACAAAGGTGGCAGTGCACCCTCACCTCCTCAGCTAGATAATGAATATCAACCTCACCATCAATGCCCATAGCCCGAGAATAAAAGCAGAATCGCATGGAGACCCAAACCCATTCCACGAGACCATAAATTGTGTTTAGCATTCTGCACATTGTTCTCCATCCAAATCCAGCCTCCCTCCCTCCCAAGAAACAGTTTCCTGCACAGTCTCTCTATCAGTTGGATCAGCATTGTGTATAAATTTTGCTATAATCTGTGCAATCTGAAACTATTTAACATTCACACTGTGTATTACTGAATAACTAAATCACTGCGATTTTAATCAGGTTATTTGGACTAAACCATAATACATAAAGATGGGATTTAAAAAATAAAGCTCCAGATAATGAAAACCAGACAATAGCACACACAGAATCAGGCACGAGAGTCTAACACACGCACACACACACACACACAGATATATACAGTAACACAAACACACAGAGTAATACACATATAAACATGGTAACACACACAGACAAAACAGAACATACATGTTTACACACACACACACAAATGGGGACATACACATAGAAACAGACAGAAGAATCTAACACACACATGCATGACACACACACAAAAGAGAACATACACAATAACATACACACACACACACACATACACACACAGGCATGACAACACACACATTCTCAGAGACATGGTAACACACACATGGTAATACACACACATATAGTTACATACACATACAAGAATACACACAAATGGTAAAACACAACAGCACATGGTAATACATAGAGTAACAGATACATATCGTTATAGGAACATACACACTGTAAAAGATACACACACATGGTAATAGATATGCAAACAGATGTTAACACACACACACTTTAACAGATACACATATACAGTTAACCAAATATATTCGCACACATGGTAACACACATATACAGAAACAAACACACACACAGACGGCAACAGATACACACACGCACACACACACACAAACACACCTAACATGTAGGAGTAGAAGTAGGCCATGTGGCCTATCGAGTCTGCTCTGCCATTCAATGAGACTTGAACGGACGATGGAAATGCTTGAGCAAGACTGTAAAATACTGCCCCATATGTTTTTGCTTTCTGTTTAATATTATCCTTACTTCCTTTGTTAACCATCATTGATCTATCCCCTTCCTAAAATCCTTCTTCCTCACTGGGATATGTCTTTGTCGTGAATCTTGGAGCTATTTTCATAAACATCTGCCATTGCTTATCAACTTACTTTTCTGCTAAAATCCTTTCCCAGTTTACCCCAGCCAATTCTCATTCCTTTGTTATCAGCCTAATTTAAGTTTAGCGCTGTTGTTTTTGACCCAAGTCACAGCAGCATCCATGTATGCACATACACACGTGCATACACACACACACACACACACGCACACACGCACACACACATACACACAGAAACGTGGATATACTGACACATTCAGACATACTGACACACAAAGATACATTCAGGCATACTGATAGAACTGACTAACTTGGACATATTGACATATGCAGACACTGATATACGCACACATAACAGAGCAGCACTGACATATATATTGAGAAGAAGACATACCCATAGTCAGACAGAAGGACATGCAAATAGATGTAAAGACATCCATGTGCAGAAACAGAGACATTCATACATACACAGACACTTACAGAGACAGATAGGCACACACAATGACAGGGATGCTTACAAAGACAGACAGGTAAACACACACACACACACACTTACACAGACAGTCAGGCACATACACAGAAGAGACACTTAGAGACAGACAGGCACACTCGCACAGACACAGACACAGATACAGACATTTGGGAATGCAGATATTGGTTTTATGGACTAATTTGCTCCTTTGGTTGTAGGGTACAGACACGTTATCCCAGGAATTCAGACTGCGATTTACGCTGATGCAAAGTAATCAACACCAGTCTGTCCCTTGGTGAATGTTGGTGCAGTGTTACAGAACTCTCTAACAGTCCTGCCAATCTCTATACCAGCGTGTGAACTGCTACCTACAACAGGAACTGGTCAGCTGAGGCAGGGTGAACGCAGAGGCTTCTGGCCTGCTTCTGTGCGGATGTTGGGAAAGGGTTAGAAAGAACACAAGGTACCTGGCGGCAGAACAGAACACCACAAGGTGGCTCCATCCCACACAGCAAGATACCAAGTGGCATCCTTACCAGCTGTGAGAGGGACTGAGACACCTTCCCTCTGACAGTCAGGCAGGCTGGTCACAAACACAGAGAGGAGGAGGAGATTCACACACCGACACCTAGGGTCAACTTTAAATTGAATGACGGTCACCTGGGGATAGGTGAGAGTGAGGTACACCTAAATACAGGTGAGAGTGAGGTACATCTAAATACAGGTGAGAGTGAGGTGCACCTGGGGACAGGTGAGAGTGAAACACACCTGGGACAGGTGAGAGTGAGGCACATTTGGGGACTCATGAGTGTGAGGCACACCAGGGGAGAAGTGAGAGTGACGTACACCTGGGGACAGGTGAGAGTGAGGTACACCTGGGACAGATGAGAATGAGATAGACTTGAGGGCAGGTGAGAGTGAAGCACACCTGGGGACAGGTGAGAGTGAGACACACTAGGGGAGAAGTGAGAGTGACGTACAGCTGGGGACAGGTGAGTGAGGTACACCCGAGAACAGATGACAGTGAGATCATCTGGGGATAGGTGAGTGAGGTACACCTGGGACAGATGATAGTGAGGTACACCTGGGACAGGTGATAGTGAGGTACACCTGGGACAGGTGATAGTGAGGTACACCTGGGACAGATGATAGTGAGGTACACCTGGGACAGGTGATAGTGAGGCATACCTGGGGAATGTGAGAGTCAGGTACACCCGAGGACAGGTGAGAATAAGGTACATCTGAGAACAGGTGACAATGAAGCACCCCTGGGAACAGGTGAGAGTAAAGTACACCTGGGAACAGGTGAGAGTAAAGTACACCTGAGAACAGGTGAGAGTAAAGTACACCTGAGAACAGGTGAGAGTAAAGTACACCTGGGAACAGGTGAGAGTAAAGTACACCTGAGAACAGGTGAGAGTGAGGCACACCTGGGAACAGGTGAGAGTAAAGTACACCTGGGAACAGGTGAGAGTGAGGCACACCTGGGAACAGGTGAGAGTAAAGTACACCTGGGAACAGGTGAGAGTAAAGCACACCTGAGAACAGGTGAGAGTAAAGTACACCTGAGAACAGGTGAGAGTGAGGCACACCTGGGAACAGGTGAGAGTGAGGCACACCTGGGAACAGGTGAGAGTGAGGCACACCTGGGAACAGGTGAGAGTGAGGCACACCTGGGAACAGGTGAGAGTGAGGCACAGCTGGGAACAGGTGAGAGTGAGGCACAGCTGGGAACAGGTGAGAGTGAGGCACAGCTGGGAACAGGTGAGAGTGAGGCACAGCTGGGAACAGGTGAGAGTGAGGCACACCTGGGAACGGGTGAGAGTGAGGCACACCTGGGAACAGGTGAGAGTGAGGCACACCTGGGAACAGGTGAGAGTGAGGCACAGCTGGGAACAGGTGAGAGTGAGGCACACCTGGGAACAGGTGAGAGTGAGGCACACCTGGGAACAGGTGAGAGTGAGGCACACCTGGGAACGGGTGAGAGTGAGGCACACCTGGGACGGTGAGAGGAGGCACGGGACAGGGAGAGGAGGACACCTGGGAACAGGTGAGAGTGAGCACGGAACAGGTGAGAGTGAGGCACAGCTGGGAACAGGTGAGAGTGAGGCACGCTGGACAGGTGAGGTGAGACGGGGGGCACAAGCAGGTGGGTGAGGACAGAACAGGTGAGAGTGAGGCACACCTGGGAACAGGTGAGAGTGAGGCACACCTGGGAACAGGTGAGAGTGAGGCACACCTGGGAACAGGTGAGAGTGAGGCACACCTGGGAACAGGTGAGAGTGAGGCACAGCTGGGAACAGGTGAGAGTGAGGCACAGCTGGGAACAGGTGAGAGTGAGGCACAGCTGGGAACAGGTGAGAGTGAGGCACAGCTGGGAACAGGTGAGAGTGAGGCACACCTGGGAACAGGTGAGAGTGAGGCACACCTGGGAACAGGTGAGAGTGAGGCACAGCTGGGAACAGGTGAGAGTGAGGCACAGCTGGGAACAGGTGAGAGTGAGGCACAGCTGGGAACAGGTGAGAGTGAGGCACACCTGGGAACAGGTGAGAGTGAGGCACAGCTGAATCCATATTTTCCAAGACTATAAAAAAACCATGAACATCAAATCTAGGTCAAAACATTTTGCAGAAGCAGAACAGAAATTAAAACATTAGCTGTGCTGAGGCCCCTTGGAAAGAACAATCTTCCCGTCACAACTGATCTCTCAGTCTGATCACTGGTACAAGAAGCATTCAGCGTAATCCCAGTGATCTGGACCTGCTTAAGATTCAAACCGTGTTACACTAACTAACAACATCACTGCCATCTTAATCCGCCGGGAGTTCTGCTCGACTGTATAGAACCCCAAAAAGATAAGTGAGCAGGAGTGTGTAGGAATTTATAATCCTTGATTGACATAACACTTCTAATAACAGATAGGAATCCTCACTGGCAAGAGGGCAACAAACAGCTCCAGTTTTAAGGGGGTTTTTAGTTTGCAGTAGATAACACAGTGTGAAGTTGCTCTGTGCACTAATTGGATTTAATCACACATAATACTAGGATTGAAAGACATTTATTGCACCAGATGCTGTTTGTTATGATAGAGAAAACACAACAAAGTATAAAAGCTGAAAATAACTAACCAGGGTTCCTAAATCCACACCCACCCCCAACTCCACTCGAAAGTGCTAATCCCCACTCTCGGTTATTCCCTACAGTGCTGATTACGTGTTTGCCTTCTAATCAGACTGACCCTGACACAAAACACACGTCAGTCGTGAAACCGCAGTCTGAGTGGCTGTTGGAAACAGATCCTGTGGAACAGCCTCCAAAAAAGATACATCTGCACGCACCCTGGGAATGGAAAACTTTGCAGGGCCACGGGGAAATCAACCAGACTAGTTTGTTCAAAATGCTAGCACTGGCACAACGGGCCAAATGGCCTCCCCTGTCTGCTGCTCTGCTTGCTTTCTGGGGAGATCGCTCACGAGGCAAACTGGCTCCAGGAATGGATTTTTCTGTTGGAACTGATTAGATTTTCCAATGGGCCAGTACAGACACAATGGGCCGAATGGTTTCTTCCTACTGTTCCAGTGAAAATGGCTTTGCAGAGGGCAAATGTGAGGTGAGAAATAATGTTTTCACACATCGAGTGTTCTACCTGGAAGTTTGGTGGAGGCAGGTTCAATCGAGGCATTCAAGAGGTGGACATTAGATGATTATTTGAATAGAACCAAGACATTAGATGATTATTTGAATAGAACCAAGACATTAGATGATTATTTGAATAGAACCAATGTGCAGAGGTCCGAGGCGGGGCAGGCAGGGGAATGGCATCATTTGGAGAGCCAGTGCAGACATGATGGGCCCAATGGCCTTCTCTACCTGACTCAGAAAAAGGCAGGCTGTGACAAAGAGAGCAAGAGATGGAGAGAGTGAGGAATGGAGAAAGTGAGGAATAGAGAGAGCAAGGGAAACAGAGTGAGAGAGGAACGCAGAGAGTAAGGGAGAGAGAGATTTTTGGGGTCGGACAGAGAGAGGGGGTGTCCCCTTTTCTTTGTGCTCTGCCACTTTTCATTCAGCTCATGTCCAACCTTTGTTGCTCCCATGATGCCTTACCTTTATTTTGTGGTTTGTTGTCTTCTTGCCTCATGGGTCTTTCTCTTTTTATTTTTAAATATTATTACCCGCATTAGCTTTATCTTGTGTGGGGGAGAGAAGCATGGTGGTCTGCTTCTGTCGTGTTTGAAGTGGTTGGGGGGAGGTGGTGTGTGTTAAGTGCAAGGAGCTGCTGGGATGGGGGTTTCTGAACGCTGGGGTGGAAGTCTAAGTGGTGTGTGTATTAGAAAGTTTTTTCTGGATGGGATAAGGGAGAGTGAATGATGCAGAAAGCAAGCGAGGGACAGAGAGTGTGAGGGAGAAGAGCACATGAGGTGCAGGGACTGTTAAGGACAGAGGGGGTGAAGGACAGAGTGAGCCATGGAGAGAATGAGGGATGCAGAGAGCGAGGGACACAGAAGGCGAGGAACAGAAAGTGCGAAGGACACAAAGTGAGGGGCATAGCGTGCAAGGAACACAGATAGTGAGGGCTAGAGTGAGGGATACTATGTGCAAGAATAAGTGGAAATATGGGAGAGTAAAAGTAGTGAGTTTGAGGAAGAAATGAGTAGCAGCACGTGTATGAGAAAGACATTAAGAGTGAGGTGGGAAAGAGCATGAGTATGTGAGTGATTGAGGGGCAATGAATGAGAGGGGAATCTCTGAGAGAGAAAGTGTAGGGGAGGGGGTGATGAGGATAGGATTGAGTGAGGAATAAAGAATGTGTGAAAGTGAAAAAGAGAGTGTGCATGAAGCCTGTGTGTGTATGAGAGTGTCTGCATCTTTATACAACTCTAATTAAAATGTCTCTCTTTCCCCCTCGCAGTGGATATTATTTTGTGTGCTGCTGAAGCTAATCTTTCAACAGACGGCTGAATCTAGCGATGGTTTAATCGCCTCAACCCCGCTGCTGATGACAGCGAGTTGACAAGATTTATTACTGAGACAACAGAGGTGGAAAGGCTTCTGAACTCTGCTCAAACTGCTGTGCAGCGCAGGCTGTAAGAGAGAGGATCCCCGGACAAGTGGAGGGGTTCAGGGAGAGCTCGTAACCTGCCCGATTGGGAAGAGGGCAGTCCAGAGCGGGGATCATAACCAAACTACTCGTGAAGACGGCTGAGGGCGATAAAGGTCCTTAAATGTCAGCAAGTGAGGGAAACATCCAGCAGATGTTCTAGCGAGATGGCTTTTCAGGGCACAGACAATTATTTTCACCTCCCTATCACCCCATACCCTGCACCATCCCCTCCCTCCCCGATACCCCACACTCCCTCCCCAATCACATTCAAATTATTCGCAGTGGGATACTGCCATCAGTGGGTAAATGCTTCCAGGTTGAGTTCAGTGAGTGGCCTCTATGCCAAAAGATTGTGGGTTCAGGTCCCACTCCGGGTCTCACCCCCACTGCAGTCCTTCGTCACCTTGGCATGAACGTCCCACCGTATCTTCCGCTGACGCTTGCCATGGGAGACCCACTTGAGGCTGACATGGAACCGAGCAGGACAGTCCAACTGGAATCTTGCCCCCACGCCGGATTTTCCATGACGCCAGTGGGAAAACATGCCAGACCAAAATATGTCGGGAACATGATAGCGTTCAGATGTTAGCTCCTAACTGCACAATGCTTGGGATTGCCTCAAGAGATCAGGATCTGGACCCTGGAATGTCACTGCAGTGGATGGAGAGAGCACCAATCAGATTCAGGGTCATTGAGGATGTCCATCCTCCAGGCTCAGAATGGAAATCCATCTTCTTTCCCAGGAGGTCTATCTTCCTTCTTCAATGGTGGGACAGTGATATTGGGTGCATTTTCAATATGGAAAATACGCCAGCAGATTATCCACGATCAGGTCTGTACAGCCACTGAATATGTGCAGGAAGCACTCCACAATTCCTGCCCCCAGGATGGGAGAACTCCATCCCAGGGCCTGAGCAATAAATTCTAGGCTGAGAACGGTACTGAGGGAGTTCTGCACCCTCAGAGGTGGCAGCTGGAATTTGACCGGCACGCCTGCCCCAGGAGAACGGCATTCTCCGTTGGCCTCTAGTGGAACTTCGGGCAGATGTGCCAGTAAAATTCCAACCGATGTCTTTCAGAAGAGACATTAAACCTAGGCCCTGTCTATCTTCTTAGGGAAAGGCAATAATCCTCTCTCTTGAAACAGACCAGGGGAATTCTCCCTGATATCCGAGCCAATGTGTATCTTTCAGTCTCCAGCACTCAAACTTTGTCATTATCACATTGCTGTTTGTGGGAGTTTGCTGAGTGTAAATTGCTTCTTACATCACAATAATAAGATAGAACACTTCAGAAAGTGGCCAGGCAGCACTTTGAAGTGTTCTCAAATGTGGAGACCAAGGCTGCACACAGTGGTCGAAAATTCCGGCTGTTCCTGCCAGTGAGATCTTCCGCCAGAGGGTGTGAGCAAAGGAAATCCTTTTGACAGTGGTGACCAAAAGATCGTGCCAACGGCCACAGGTGGGTCACCTCTATCATATACCAAGGTGGGGTGGGGGATGCAGTGGGGTGTGATGATCCCACCCAAACATTCCCAATGTGATTTCGCCAAAACCCTGTACAGGGTGTGGTAAGAATTTGTTCTGTACTCCAATCCCCTTGCTATAAAGGGCTACATACCATTATCTCCTGAATAGCTTGCTGTGGCTGCATGGTAACTTTTTGCAACTTTTCTTTGAATACCTTGTTTCTCCAACTCCCTCCCCACGAGGACCATTTACCACATTCCTCAGGTTGCCCTTTGACTCTCTGTACCTTTGTTCTGCCTTTTACACGTTCCAATCGCTTCACGAACATGGTTAGCATCATTCTTAGCCTTTACTACCACCATTTACATTCCCTTAGTCTTTTCTTTGTCCATGACATCTCAGTCAATTGCACCCTGTCACTCTTACAGGATAAATTTTGTGCTAATTTCTTTGTCTGATGAAGGGGTATCCAGAAACATTGTCTCTCTTCTCTCTCCACAGATACTGTCGGACCTGCTGAGATTTTCCAGCATTTTCTGTTTTGGTTTCTTTGAATATCTGTTGGCTGAACTGAAAAATTGAGATCCACCTTCCTAACTGCAAACTCACTTTTCCCTGGCAGCAGTTGATCACCATGGCTCAGTGAGAAGAACTGTTTGCCTCTGAGTCAGACTGTCATGGCTTCAAATCTCACAACAGAGACTTGAACACTAAATCTCGGCTGATGCAGCCCGTGCAGTGCTGAGGGAGTGCTGCCTTGCCTTCCTTCTGGGGCAGATGCACAAGATCCCACAGTCATTGTGCAAAGGAATTCTGCCCCACTGCTGCTGGCTATTTGATGATCTTTTACTCTACAGCATTCCCGGGGCTGAGCACCACCCAACTTAGTGAGTGACCGCCTGAGACATTCGAGGCTGGTCAAGTGGCCAGAGGTCTGACATGAAATGACAAGCTTCCTACAACATCTTGAAGACTTGCAATTATTGCACTCTTCACACTCTGAAGCAAAAGTCATAGGTGGACGAGGTTTTCGGGCATGGCACAGAACAGCAATTAAAAAAACAAACAGACACCCAAAACAAATGTTTGGCCACAGAAGTGAACATTGCAGATGGCAGAATCTGGTGAACTGACGCAACGACAATAATCTCTCCCTCAATGTCAGCCAAATGAAGGAGATAGTCATCGGCCTCGGGAAGTGTAGTGGAGGACATGTGGAAATGCTTTCTGTTTGGCAATTCAAAACATACTGAGAATTCATATAAAGAGGAAACAAGCAAAGTTGTCTCCAAATGGAACAGTTTTTTTGTTTGGCAGTCTTGGGACAGATCTTGGTGCTGAGAATGGAGCAAAGATCGTGTTACTGCATATGTCGAAAGTCAGAAACAACAGAGAGCTGGAGACAGAAAGGGCTATGGACTGTGGTTTAGACAATATCTATGGCTCTGTTTCAGTGTTGCCAGAACCCAACAGGCCATTGAAAGGGGCTGGAGAATGGTGTCTCCAGGGATTTTGTGCCATTATGACTTCATGTCCAGAGTGAGAAAGGGTTCACTGATGTGCACCTTGTTGGTGATAACAGTATCTGGTGTCTGGGGACTTCAGATCCAGTACAGCCACTGATGGATACAACTCATGGGCTGAAATGATTGGATAGGAAGTGATAAATTGTGCATTGTGAAACACAGTTGGAAATGAGGAGAATTTGCACATGGCCCCACATCTTTATTATTTTTTCTTATTCAGTTGTGGGAAATGGGTGTTGCTGGCTGGCTAACATTTATTGCCCATCCCTAATTGCCCAACGGCAATTGAGAGTCAACCATATTGCTGTGCCTCTGGAGTCACATGTAGGCCAGACTAAATGAGGATGGCAGATTTCCTTCCCTAAAGAACATTAATGAACCAGATGGGGCTTTCCGACAATCAACAATGATTTCATGGATGTCAGTAGATTCTTAATTCCTGATTTTTTTTACTGAATTCAAATTCCACAACTACCGTGACGGGATTTGAACCTGGGTCCCCAGAACATTAGCTAAGCTTCTGAATTAATAGTCTAGTGATCATACTACTAGGCCATTGTCTCCACTATTTAAAATGCAAAGAAAAGTCAGAACAAAGCAAAGTCCAGCACAGGAACAGGCTCTTTGGTTTTCTGAGCTTACACCCATTAGAATGCCTCAACTTAGCAATTAACGTTTCCTCTTTAAAATATTCTTCACCTTAGATAGTGAAGAGGGGTGTTATAGTTTGCAGAGGGACTTGGACAAGTTGCAGAGCTGGGCCGAGAGGTGGCAAATGGAGTTTAATGTGGAAAAGTGTGAGGTAATGCACTATGGCAGAAATAATAAATATGTAGAGTATAGGGCAAATGGTAGGATTCTTAGTAGTCTAGATGAACAGAGGGATCTTGGTGTGTATGTGCATAGATCCCTGAAAGTAGGCAGTCAGGTCGAGAAGGTTGTTAGGAAGGCATATGGAGTCTTGGCTTTTATTGGTAGAGGGATTGAATTTCGGAGCCGCAACGTCATGTTGCAACTGTACAAAACTCTAGTGCGGCCGCACTTGGAGTATTGTGTGCAGTTCTGGTCCCCACATTATAAGAAAGATGTGGAGGCATTGGAGAGGGTACAGAGGAGGTTTACCAGGATGTTGCCTGGTATGGAGGGCAGGTCTTATGAAGAGAGGCTGAGGGATTTGAGGTTGTTTTCGTTAGAAAGGAGGCGGCTAAGAGGGGACCTTATCGAAACATATAAGATGATTAGAGGTTTAGATAGGGTGGACAGTGATAGCCTTTTTCCTAGGATGGAGAAAGCTAGCACGAGGGGACACAGCTTTAAATTAAGGGGTGATAGTTATAGGACGGATATCAGAGGTAGGTTCTTTACCCAAAGGGTGGTTCGGGAGTGGAATGCCCTGCCTGCAGCAGTTGTAGATGCGCCAAGTTTGGTGGCGTTTAAGAGGTTAGTTGATAAGTATATGGAAGAGAAGGGAATGGTTTAGTTTGGAGGGGCATTGCTTTTTATATTGGTCGGCGCAACATCGAAGGCCGAAGGGCCTGTTCTGTGCTGTAATGTTCTATGTTCTATGTTAATTAATGTTTGCGTTATGGTGAGTTTACTTTGTTTGTTACAGTGAAAGCCGTTGGTTTTCTTTCTGTTGCCAGCATGACGATTCCTTCCTTTTAGAAGTTATCAGAATCGACAGGGATGGTAACAGTCACTGAGCGTCAAAGGCCAGATTATCAGGTTGTTCTCACAGGGTGAGTGTGCTCCGCGGTCAGGAAGCACCCCAACTCTGCACAGTGATTCAGCAGAAATACAATCTAGGAACAACCTCCGAGTGAGATGCAGGCATCTTTTTGATTTGATTTATTATTGTCACACGTACTGGGATATATTGAAAAGTATTATTTCTTGCACACTATACAAAGCGTACCGTTCATAGAGTACACAGGGGAGAAGGAAAGGAGAGGGTGCAGAATGCAATGTTACAGTCATAGAAAGATCAACTTAATATCAAGTAGATCCATTCAAAAGTCTGATGGCAGCAGGGAAGAAGCTGTTCTTGAGTCGACTACACTGCTTGGGTCAGGTCAGCAATAAAATTGCTTCATCGATCCGACATCAGAGGAAGATTTTCCAAATTAAGTTTGGCTTTTAAATTAAATTGCAGCAGCACAGTGGTTAGCACTGTTGTCTCGCAGCACCAGGGCTCCGGGTTCAATTCTGGCCTCGGGTCACTGTCCGCATGAGGTTTCCTCCAGGCGCTCTGATTTCCTCCTACACTCCAAAGACATGTGGGTTAGCTTGACTGGCCAGGCTAAATTGCCCCTTAATGACAAGGGGATTAGCAAGGTAAATGTGGGGTTACGGGAATAGGGCCTGGGTATGATTGTGGTCGGTGCAGAGTCGATGGGCCGAATAGTCTTCTTCTGCAATGTAGGGATTTTACGATTCTAAATTGAATTGAAGTGAAACTATAAAAAAATGAGTAATTGGGAACTCTCTGAATACACCTACACAGAAGCATGTGTCACAATCTTTGTACTAATTTTCATGTCAATCTTTCAAACTGTTTGAAATGGATATGGAAACTGTTGAACAACACAAATTATCAGAGCCACAATAACTGCTGGGGAGAAAAAAAACCAGAGGGCATGGATTAAGAGTGGAAAGGAGAAAAGTTTAAAGGGAATATTAGGGGGGCTTCTTCGCACAGAGAGTGGTGAGAGTGTGGAATGAGCTGCTGGATAAAGTGGTAAATGGGGGGGTCACTTTTAACATATAAGGAAAACTTGTACCTGAATGAGAGGGGTGTGGAGGGATATGGTCCAAGTGCAGGTCAGTGGGACTAGGCAAAAAATGGTTCGGCACAGACAAGAGGACCAAAAGGCCTGTTTCTGAGCTGTAAATTTTCTATGATTTCTATGGTAAGTAGCCAATTGGATAGAAAATTGGCTTGTCGGTAGGAGACAGAGAGTGTTGGCCGAGGGTTGTTTTTCAGACTGGAGACCTGTGACCAGTTGTGTGCTGCAGGGATCAGTGCTGGGTCCACTGTCGTTTATCACTGATATAAGCGCTTCGGATGAGAATATAGGAGACATGATTGTTAAGTTTGTGGATGACACCAAGATTGGTGGCTTGGTGGACAGTGAAGAAGGTTATTTAAGATTGCAATAGGGTTCTGATCAACTGGGCTAGAGGAATGGCAGATAGAGTTTAATTCAGATAAATGAGAGGTGCTGCATTTTGGCAAGAGAAACCAAGGCAGGACTTGCACAGTTAATGGTAGCACCCTGGGGGAGTGTTGTCGAACAGAGAGATCTAGGGGTGCAGGTACATTGAAAGTGGCATCACAGGTGGACAGGTTGGTGAGAGAGATTTTAGCACACTTACTTTCATCAGTCAGAGCACTGAGTACAGGCATTGGGATACAAGGTTACAATTGTACAAGACATTGGTTGGGCCACATTTGGAGTAGGGCGTACAATTCTGGTTGCCCTGATATAGGAAGGATGTTATTAAACTGGAGAGGTTGCAAAAAAGGATTGACAAGGATGCTACCAGGACTGGAAGGCTTGAATTGTAAGGAGATGCTAGATAGACTGAGTACAGGAGGATGGGGGGGTGACCTTGTACAGGTTTATAAATCATGAGGGGGATAGATAAGGCGAATAGCTAAGGTCCTTTCCCCAGGGCAAGGGAGTTCAAAACTAGAGAGAATTAGTTTAAAGTTAAAGGGGAGGGATTTAAAAGGGAGGGGCAACATTTTCTCACAGAGGGTGCTGCATGTATGGAATAAGCTGCCACTGGGGATGGGTAGAGACGACTACGGTTACAACATCTAAAGGACATTTGCGCAGGTACATGGATGGGAAAGGTTTAGAAGGATACAGGAAAAACGCAGGAAAAATGGGCCTAGTTCAGTTTAGGAAACCTGTTCAGCATGGATCAGTTGGGCCGAGGGGCCTGTTTCTGTGCTGCATATCTTTGTGATTCTAATTCTAATCCCACCCCCGACTTCCCCTGTCCACAATTATTTTAAATTTGTGTCCTCTCATGGCAGACCCTCCTGCCTGTATAAACACTTCGTCCCTCACTGCACTGATTACATCCCCTCCTGATTTTGAATTCTTGCTCGCCCTTTAACCTTCTCCGTTCTCCCCCCCTCTCCAAAGACACAAAGCTCCTCATCCCTGGTACCATTCCAGACAATCTCCTCTGCATTCTTCAGGAGATCTTGATGTCATCCCCTGAGCTCAGGAAACTGGCCTATTGTATATAAAATAAATATGCTCAGGGCAATGGGACGTGCAAGAAATGCTGGCCTAGCCAGCGACACCCAGATCCCATGAATAAATAAATTTTTAAAAAGGATAACACTGATGTGAAGTTACTTCCACGGAGCGATTGCAGAGGAAACGTAATGCAGCCACATTCACCTGGTTGATGAAATACTGCAGGCTACGGAAAAATTGTAATTAAGTTTCTTCACAACATTCTTAATTCATTCACTCCCATGTAAAAAGTAAAGTTGCCTCAGTCCCAGATGATGTTTTCCCCTTGGAGGGGGAAGAGTGATTGATGGTGATGTAACCTGAGGATCACCACACCTCAAGCAAGGGGCAAGGTTGAGAAGATAGGACCTCCATAAATAACCTTTGCTGGTACGGGAATTGAACCCGCGCTGCTGGCATCGCTCTGCATCAGGAATCAGGCGTCCAGCCAACTGAGCTAAACCAAAATCCCCCTGCTTCTGAATATCCCCTCTGCAAGCAACAGAGCTGTGGCTGATGGTCATATACTCTGGTGTGCCCGCTTCAGACATCGCCTGTTTTGGAAAGGCAACCTCTGTAAATGTTACTGCTGGACATTTTTCACAATTCTAAGGGTGGCAGAGTGGTTGGCACTGCTATCTCACAGCGCCAGGGACCCAGGTTCAATTCTGGCCCTGGGTCACTGTGTGTGGAGGCTGCACGTTCTCCCCGTATCTGTGTGGGTTTCCTCCAAGTGCTCCAGTTTCCTCCCACAGTCCAAAGTTAGGTAGGTTAGATTGGCCATGGTAGATTGACTTAATGTCAGGGCAGGGGTGCTGAGCAGGGTTAATACATGAGGTTACTGGGATAGGGCCTGGGTGGGATAGTTGTCAGTGCAGACTCAATAGGCCGAATGGCCTCTTTCTGCACTGTAGGGATTCTATGATAGGTGGACATAGTTTTAAACATGCAGGATTTGTGCTTCATTGAAATCCCAATGACAACACTTGAGTTCTAATTAAGGAGATAATTAAGGAGACTTCCTCATTTCACACAGTGAGGGGGAGCTGCACACTCGGCAAGCTTTGAGCTAAGATGAAAGGAAGACATTTTTCCGAGTGCGATGCTCAGATGCAGTCACCACAGTGATAGTGGCGAGGAGGGAAATGAGATCAGGGCTGCGGCGGAGGTGGGGGTGTACAGGATCAGTAACGACACTGCACTGGGAGACACAGTCTGATCCATAACCAGCAGGGAATGAGCTGTAAACCGGGAAGAAAAGCATCAAAGTGTTCTGGAGTCTCACACAGATCAGCTCTCATTACTGCAACAGCTGGGGTCTCTCCTGGCTTCCCAAGACATTGCTGCAAAACTCGAAAACTGATCAATTGCAGACTGATGGATATAACAACATCTGAAATTGATGGCAATGCTGATTCTCAATCGACATCGCCTACTCTCCACATCCCCTCACCCAAAACAATCTCTGTTCTTCCTCAGTGTGGACTTAAGCAACAGCAGGCCCAGCGACCCCACTAAAGCCTCTCTCATCATCCTTGATGTCAATTTGTAATTGACGTCAAGTTTCCAGCCTGGCTCAGTTGGCGTCTCTCTGACTCAAAGTCAATGACTGTAATGTCAAGTCCAGCTCAAGGACTTCAACACAGGTCAACACACTCCAATATCGTGGGAATACAACACTGTCCGAAGGGAATAGGGGCTGTGGGAGTGTTATCCCGAGGGAGTGTAATCCTGAGGGAGCATAATCCTGAGGGAGTGAGATCCTGGGGGAGTATGATCCTGAGGGAATGTAATCCTAAGGGTGTGTGATCGTGAGGGAGTGTAATCCAGAGGGAGAGTAATCCTGAGGGAGCATAATCCTGATGGAATGTGATCCTGAGGGAGTGTAATCCTGAGGGAATATGATCCCAAGAGTATGATCCTGACGGAGATTAATCCTGAGAGAATATGGTCCTAAGGAAGTGTAATTCAGAGGGACTGTAATCCTGAGAGACTATGATCTTGAGGGAGTATGATCATGACCACGCATAATCCTGAGGACACATAATCCTGAGGGAGTGTAATTCTGAGGCAGTGAGATCCTGAGGAAGTGTAATCCTGAGGGACTGAGATCCCAAGGGAGTGTGACCCTGATTGAATGGAATCTTGAAGGAGTGTAATCCTGAGAGAGTATGATCCTGAAGGAGTGTGATCCTGAGGGAGTGGAATCCTGAGGAAGCATAATCCTGAGGGAGTGTAATTCTGAGGGAGTGAGATTCTAAGAGAATATGACCTTGATTGAGTGGAATCCTGAGGGAATGTAATCCTTAAGGAGTGTGATCCTGAGGGACCATAGTCCTGAGGGACTGTAATCCTGGGTGAGTGTGGTCTCAAGGGAGTGTGATCCCGAGGGAGTGCGATCCTGAGGGAGTGCGATCCTGAGGGAGTGTGATCCTGGGGGAGTGTGATCCTGTGGGAGTGTAATCCTAGGGGAGTGTGATCCTGAGGGAGTGTGATCCTGAGGGAGTGTGATCCTGAGGGAGTGTGATCCTGGGGGAGTGTGATCCTGAGGGAGTGCAATCCTAGGGGAGTGTGATCCTGAGGGAGTGCAATCCTAGGGGAGTGTGATCCTGGGGGAGTGTGATCCTGAGGGAGTGCGATCCTGAGGGAGTGCAATCCTGAGGGAGTGCGATCCTGAGGGAGTGCCATCCTGAGGGAGTGTGATCCTGGGGGAGTGTGATCCTGTGGGAGTGTAATCCTAGGGGAGTGTGATCCTGAGGGAGTGTGATCCTGAGGGAGTGCGATCCTGGGGGAGTGTCTGGGGGAGTATGATCCTGAGGGAATGCAATCGTAAGGAAGTGCAGTCCTGAGGGAACACAATCTGAAGGAATGTGGTCTGAAGGAGTGCAGGCCTGAGGGAACACAGTCTAAAGGAGCGCAATCCTCAGCACAGTGTGAGGGAGTGCAGGCCTGAGGGAATGTGGTCCTGAAGAAGCACAGTCTGAGGGAACTCAGTCTGAGGGAACACAGTGTGAGGGAGCGCAGTGTGAGGGACCACAGTCTGAGGGAACACAGTCTGAGGGAGCACAGTCTGAGGGAGCACAGTCTGAGGGAACACAGTCTGAGGGAGCACAGTCTGAGGGAGCGCAGCTAAGATATAAAACCAAGATGCTATCTGTTTAGGGTTCACTTCTCAAACAATGCCCCCAAAACAGATTCATGGACCATCCATGGGTCCAGTGCCTCAATCCCAAACGCACACTTGCTAAATCCCTGGTCCATCTCCCAAATTCCCAAGCTAAATCTCTGCTGTCATATCATGTCAAGGGATCCACTCATGACAGTAATTTCTACACCGACTCCCTAAATCCCTCAACGTAGATTCTTAAATCCCAGAACATAGACTCTTAAATCCCAGAATGTAGATTTTTAAATCCCAGAATGTAGATTCTTAAATCTCCGAACATAGATTCTTAATTCCTCGTCTTCAATCCCTCGCTAATTTCCCTTCAGTTTGAGAACATCCTCCAACCTCCCAGCTTTCACTCCTCCAACTCTCTATTTCCCCAACAGGGGGTAGAATCACTCCTGTCACTTCTGGCCTCTGCATTCTCCAGCCCACTTTGACTACTTCAAGCCGTGGACTGTCCACGTGCTGTCCACTGGCGCCTGCAATCTGCCGCACATCTTGTTGTTTTAGGCAGGGAAGTTTAACAAGGATCACAACCCAATTCTCACGATCTTCCGGGAAATTCATTATTAGTGCTGCAGAAGTCAGAGAAGGAGATGCAAACTGAACACCAATGAATGACACTCTCTGCCCTTCCATCATTAAGCATTCCTTGCACCCCCGTGACCCGAATCAGTCTGATTTGTTTTTTCAAATGGAACATGTCTATTTTAAGTTTGGCTTTCTGCAGCAGCTCTATCTCATCTGTAGCAGTTCAACTCACAGGCAAACAATCCGACCAAATGTGCATTTACATATCACCTTTCACATCCTTAGGACAATCCTAAGAGCTTCTGCAGATGAATAAATGCTTCCTGAGACACGGTCCCCGCTGTGACTCAAGAAAGGCGGCAACCAGTTTGTGCATATCAGCTCCCACCAACAGCAATGAGATAACACTGAGGACTGATATACACAAAGGGCCGCACAGTGGTACAGTGGGTTAGCACTGCTGCCTCACAGTGCCGGGGACGCAGGTTCAATCCCGGTTTGGATCACTGACTGTATGGAGTGTGCATGTTCTCCCCCTGTCTGCATCGGTTTCCTCCCACAGTCTGAAATATGTGCTGGTTAGGTGGACTGGCCATGCTAAATTGCACCTTAGTTTCAGGATAATTAGTAAGATAAATATATGGCCAAGATGGGATTGTTATCCGTGAAGATTCAGTGGGCTGAATGGCCTCTTTTTGCTCTGTAGATATTCTATCAACAGCCAGATAATCTGGTCCTTTGTGGCACTGGGCAAGGGGTGAATGATGCCCAGGGCTTCAGGGAGATCTTCGTGGCTCGTCTTTGTAAAGAGTGCCATGGAACTTTTAACATCCACCCGAGAGGGAGGATGTTTCAACACCCCATCCAAAAGGCAGCTCACCATTGGGACAGTGCTGATGGTGAAGTTTGATGAAGTAAACCATCATTGGGGCCCACAGGACCCCGCACTCAGCAGTGCTAACCACCGTGCATGGGAGCGGCAGGGTGGCACAGTGGTTAGCACAGCTGCCTCACAGTGCCAGGAACCCAGTCCAATCCTTAGCTTGGGTCACTGTCTGTGTGGAGTTTGCACATTCTCCCCGTGTCTGTGTGGGTTTCCTCCAGCTTCCTCCCACAGTCCCAAAGATATGCTGGTTGGTTGCACTGGCCATGTTAAATTCTCCTTCAGTGCACCCGAACAGTCATCGGAGTGTGGCAACAAGGGAATTTTTACAGTAACTTCATTGCAGTGTTAACATAAGCCTACTTGTGACACTAATAAACACACTTTAACTTTATTCCTGGCTTTGATCCAATTCTCGCTCGGTTCTTGTTTGACTACACTCCATGTCACCCCATCAAAGAGAGCATCCCACGATGTCCTGCTAATACCTACCCTACAATCTGGCCAACCTAAGTCGATGTGGCGATTTGGATAAGAGATACAAGGGGATTTGACGAAGAATCTTTCTCGGTAGTGAATGGTGATAACCTGGAATTCACTGTCTCCGAGATTGGTCAGACAGACATTCAGTGCAGAAAAGGCCCTTCCGCCCATCCAGTTTGCACTGACAATAACCACCACTAAAATCGCTCTAATCTCATTTTCCTATACTTGACCCGTATCCTTGCATGTTGTGATATCTCAAGCACTTTTCAAAATATTTTTTGAAGGGTGTAAGATTTCTAGCCTCAACTACCTTCCCAGGCAGAGCATTCCCTAGCTATAACTGTATCATTACATTCTGCACTCTCGTTTCCTTCTCTGTGAATGGGATGCTTTGTCTGTATAGCGTGCAAGAAACAATACTTTTCACTGTGTACCAGTACATGCGACAATAATAAATCAAATCAAATCCAGAGTTACACCAGTCTCTGAGTGAGAAAGATTTTTCTTAAATCCCCTTGAATCTCCTGCCCTCTTATGATTGGCCCCTCAACCAAGTGTTCCCTGCTCACCCTGTCCAAACCCCTCAAAGACAATCAATAATTTCAAAAAATTGTGTATTTGAGAGAATTCCTTGCAGAGCTAGTGGAATGGACTGACTTGAGTGCCGACATGGAATAAACTGGGGACAAATGGCTCCTTCTATGCTGCAATGACTTGATTATCATGAAGTTTAAGTTTTTTTATTAGTGTCACAGGTAGGTTTACATTAAAACTGCATTGAAATTACTAAGAAAATCCCCTAGTCGCCACATTCCAGCACCTGTTCAGGTTACACTGAGGGAGAATTTAGCACGGGCAGCACACCTAACCAGCACATCTTTTGGACTGTGAGAGGAAAATGGAGCACCCGGACGAAACCCACACAGACACGGGAAGAACATACAGGCTCCGCACAAATAGTGACCCAAGCTGGGAATTGAACCCGGGTTCCTGGTGCTGTGAAGTGGCACTGTGCCACCCATAATGCTGTTCGTGGGAGCTTGCTGAGCACCAGCCATTGGCTATTCTCACACGTTACATTTCAAAAGGAGCTAATGGGCTGTGAAGCACTCTGGGACATACAGAGATTGTGCTGGATAAAGGCAAGTTCCTTCAGCTTTCTTTAATCAATGATATAAATGAGGAGTTATTGTATATTTATTGAATTTGGAATAATTACCCTGGCTGGAATTTAATCAGTGTCAGTTTCAGTAACAATGCTTCTCTGCTCCAGTGCCTCAGACAGAAAAGGGAACAGAGAAAGGCAAACTCTGGGTTTACTGGGAGATGAAATCGAGTGGGTCCTCTATCGTTCCGTCAGGCTCATTACGGGGTGAGTGTCGGTGGGGGAAGCTCTGCCAAGCAGCTCAGCTCATAACCACTGTCAGTGTAAAGTAGGTCAGCAGACAAATCCACAGGACAGACTTCACACTGAGCCTGTGTTTGCAGATCCTTCTTCCAGGCAGCCACTGATGGACGCCCTGTAATCAGTTCCGTGATCAGGCCAGTGGCTGGGACCAGTCTCAGGGCGCGTCGCAGGGAGCCGTCGAGTTGTTAGTTCATCTTCCGCTGAAATTGACAGGAAACTGGATAAAGTCTGACCAAATCAAATCCCGGCGCTTCATCTTCATTGGCAAGATGTGAGCGAGGGGGTGGTTCACTCATCAGGTTCAGCCTGGGTAGAGCTGTGTTTCAGAGCTGCTCTCTCCACTTCAAGTAGTGATGCAGCATATTTGACGAAACCATTGCACTGCACAATGAAACCTCCCGTTATGTTGGGAGAACAGAGTCACTGAGATTTCTCTTCAAAGGTGGGCAAGGTCAAGTCGAGATTTAATCAAAATCATGAAATTAAATAAGGAGAAACTATTTTCATGCTCAGGAGACTTGGTAACGACTGGAAACAAGAGTTAATGCAAATTGCATACAAGGATTGAGGAGAATGTTTTTCTGTTTTATTCCTGGGGGTCACTGGTTAGGCCAGCACTTATTGCCCATCCCTATTTGCCCTTGAGGAGGTCGTGGCAAGCTGCCTTCTTGAACTGTTGCAGGCTCTATGGTCTAGCTACACCTGGCGTGCTCTTAGACAGCCAGTTCCAGGGTTTAGACCCAGCAATAGTGAAGGACGAGCCAATATATTTCCAAGTCAAGATGGTGAATGGCTGGGAAGAGAACTTGCGAGTCGTTCTCCCGTGTGTCTGCTACCCTTGACCTTTGAGATGGCAGAGGTCACAAGTTTGGAAGGTGTTGCTCAGGAGGCTTAATAGGCTGCAGCAGTGTATCTTGTAGACAGTGCACACTGCTGCCACTGTGCATCGAAGGAGCCTTGGTGATTTGCATTTACTACCTTGAATTGTGAAGATCTGAATGCGCTGTCTGAAAGGGCAGTGGACACAGATTCAGTAGAATCGTAGAGGAATCCCTACAGTGCAGAAGGAGCTATTTAGCCCAATGAGTCTGCACTGACTCTCCAACAGAGCATCTTACCCAGGCCCTATCCCGGTAATCCCAGGTGTTTTCCAAAGTTAATCCCTCTAATCTACACATTTTGGGACACTAAGAGGCAATTTAGCATGGCCAATCCACCTAACCTACACATCTTTGAAGTGTGGAGGAAACCGAAGCACCGGCAGCATCCATGCAGACACAGGGAGAATGTGCAGACTCCACACAGACAGTGACCCCAATAGGGCCTTCCAAAAGGGAATTGGCTAAATGGGTGGGTGTGTGCGTCAGGAACATTTTGGAGAAATTTGCACAGCAGCAATTTGATAACCAGCAGATAATTTGCCTTTAGGGATGTTGGTTGAGGGATAAATATTGGTCTGGATACTGGGCGAAGAACACACCTGCTCTTCCTCCCTAACCTTCTCGGTCTCTCTCCTCCTGCAAGATGCTTCACTTTGAGCACGTTTTCGATCACCTTTCCTGATAATCTGCTTCCGTGACTCAGTGTCAGATCCCGACTAATGAACACTCTTGTGGAGTGACTTGGAAAGCATTGCCACATCAGAGGTGCTATATGAATGCAAGCTGCAGTTCCTGTTGAAATATGGCCATGGGATCATTTCCATTACCTGAGAGGGCAGACACATCTCACTGGATGGCACAGTGGTTAGCATTGCTGCCTCATAGTGCCAGAGACCTGGGTTCAATTCCTGGCCTTGGATCATTATCTGTGTGAATTTTGCACATTCTCCCTATGTCTGCATGGGTTTTCTCTGGGTGCTCCAGTTTTCTCCCACACAACGAAAGATGTGCTGATTAGGTGGAGTGGCCATGCTAAATTGCCCCTTAGAATCAGGGGGATTAGTAGGGTACATAAGTGGGGTTATGGGGACAGAGCCTGGATGGGATTATTGTCAGTGCAGATGCAATGGGCCAAATGGCCTCCTTTCTGCACTAATGGATTCCATGATTTTAAAAGACAGAAGGTGGAATTTTCCGGCTGTTCATGCCCCATCACCTCTGCTGGTGAGGACAGAGGATTTGGCGTTTTGCTAAATCTCCATTTGCCGCAGCAGGACTGGAGAATCCCGTTGCTGTGAACGGCTGGAGAATTCCAACCAGCGTGCCTGTCAGTGCAGCCCTCCCTCACTGCAGGGGCTCGGGCGAGAGGGGGGTTGGTCAGTTTAGATTACGTGGTCTGAAGCGGGACTTCAACCCACAGCCTCTGTGAGAGCAATGGCTGAGACCTTGAGGCAATTGAGAGAAGGAGGTTTAAACCTCCGCAGAAAGAACAGAAAAAAATCTCCAGGTCGCACTGGTTCATCACCAGTTCAGAGCGTCATCCACGCACAAGCAGCTAACAAAAGACGAGGAATTCTATCTGACTCATCGCTATGATCAAATCCTCTCTCAAAACATTTAGAAACCAGATATAAAAATAATCCACTGGGGCAAAAAGCGATGACATTCCAGGTTAAATCATCAAACTCATATCATTTTCCGACAGTGAGAAATGACCTAATGCGCAGGTAACTCAATAGGATTTTAAACCAATCCTTCAATAGCACACTAAATGTCACTCAAGTGTCTCCCTTGTTTTAACCACTGCTGAGGAAGAGTCACAAAGACTCGAATCATTAACTCTGTTTTTCTCTCTCTCTCCACAGATGCTGCCAGACCCGCTGCGTCCAGTGTTTTCTCTTTTTATATCAAAGGCGACTCTACTTGGATTCAGGCCAATCCTTTCCAGAGGAGAGGCGATTTGACATCAGAAAACTCCAAGTACACCCTGGCCAGATTGCTTCTTAATAATGACTTCTGCACGATGCCAGCATGTGCCGAGGGATTGGGCAGGCTTAGTCTTTAAGATGCTAATTCCTCACTGGTATACGGCTCAGTCAGACAATCTCTCCCCCAACCCTCATTCACTTGAGTGCACTGGATAAAACTAAATTACTGCAGATGCTGGAATCTGAAACCAAAAGAGAAAATACAGGAAAATCTCAGCAGGTCTGGCAGCATCTGCAAGAAGAAAAAAGAGCTGACATTTCAAGTCCAAATGACCCTTAGTCAAAACTCAGATGCTGAGATTTTTCAGCGCTTTCTCTCTTTGGGCACTTGGGTATACTGTCTATTCTCATGCTTGTGAACTCAGATGGTTGAGTGTCATGGACATATCAACGCCTCTACTTTTTCAGAAGGCAAAGGAAATTTGGCATGTCAGCTACAACTCTCACCAATTTTTAAAAATGTGCCATAGAAAGCATCCTTTCTTGTTGTATCACAGCTTGGTATGGCTCCTGCTCTGACCAAGACCAGATTGCAAATGCAGCCCAATCCATCACACAAACCAGCTTCCTGTCCATTGACTCTATCTACACGTCCCGCTGCATGATACAAAGGTCTGAAAGCATGTACCAATCAAGTGAAGAACAGCTTCTTCCCTGCTGTCATCAGAATTTTAAATGGACTACCATATATTAAGCTGATCTTTCTCTACATCTACTTATGACAGTAATACTGTATTCTGCATCTTCTCCTTTCCTGCTCCCCTATGTACTTAAGTATAGTAACTTTTTTATAGAACCATAGATTCATAGAATCCCTACAATGCTGAACATAGAACATAGAACATAGAACAATACAGCACAGAACAGGCCCTTCGGCCCTCGATGTTGTGCCGACCAAAATAAAAAGCAATGCCCCTCCTAACTAAACCATTCCCTTCTCATCCATATACTTATCAACTAACCTCTTAAACGCCCACAAACTTGGCGCATCTACAACAGCTGCAGGCAGGGCATTCCACTCCCTAATCACTCTTTGAGTAAAGAACCTACCTCTGATATCCGTCCTATAACTCATACCCCTTAATTTAAAGCTGTGTCCCCTCGTGCTAGCTTTCTCCATCCTAGGAAAAGGCTATCACTGTCCACCCTATCTAAACCTCTAATCATCTTATATGTTTCGATTAGGTCCCCTTTTAGCCGCCTCCTTTCTAACGAAAACAACCTCAAATCCTTCAGCCTCTCTTCATAGGACCTGCCCTCCATACCAGGCAACATCCTGTAAACCTCCTCTGTACCCTCTCCAATGCCTCCACATCTTTCTTATAATGTGGGGACCAGAACTGCACACAATACTCCAAGTGCGGCCGCACTAGAGTTTTGTACAGCTGCAACATGATGCTGCGGCTCCTAAATTCAATCCCCCTACCAATAAAAGCTAAGACTCCATAAGCCTTCTTAACAACTTTATCCACTTGACTGCCTACTTTCAGGGATCTATTGACACATACACCAAGATCCTTCTGTTCCTCAACACTATTAAGAGCCCTACCATTAGCCCTATACTCTACACATTTATTGTTCCTGCCAAAGTGCATTACCTCACACTTTTCCACATTAAACTCCATTTGCCACCTCTCGGCCCAGCTCTGCAACTTGTCCAAGTCCCTCTGCAAACTATAACACCCTCTTCACTATCTACCACTCCACCGACTTTAGTGTCATCTGCAAATTTACTGATCCATCCCTCAATACCCTCATCCAGATCATTTATAAAAATTACAAACAGCAGGGGCCCCAAAACAGACCCCTGAGGCACACCACTCGTCACCGAACTCCACGATGAATATCTCCCATCAACCACCACCCTCTGTCTTCTATCTGCCAGCCAATTCTAATCCAATTAGCTAAATCACCCTCTATTCCACACATCTGCATTTTCTGTAGAAGTCTTCCATGGGCCACCTTATCAAACGCCTTACTAAAGTCCATATATACTACATCAACCGCCTTACCCCATCCACCTCTCTGGTCACTTTCTCAAAAAACTCAATGAGGTTAGTAAGGCATGACCTACCCTTCACGAAACCATGCTGACTATCCCCAATCAATTCATTTCTCTCTAAATAACTATAAATCCTATCCCTAATAATTCTCTCCAATACCTTGCCCACAACAGAAGTAAGACTCACTGGCCTATAATTCCCAGGAAGGTCTCTCTTCCCCTTCTTAAACAATGGGACCACATTCGCTATCCTCCAGTCCTCCGGAACCACACCCGTAACCAACGAGGACCTGAAGATCAGAGCCAGAGGCTCTGCAATCTCCTCTCTTGCCTCCCAGAGAATCCTAGGGTAAATCCCGTCCGGCCCAGGGGACTTATCCAACTTCAAACCCTCGAGAATTTCTAACACATCCTCCCTATCTACTACAATACTGCCCAATTTGCAACCCTGTACCTCAGTGCTCTCCACAGCTACATTTCCAGCACTCTGCGTGAATGGCCTCTGAAGGAGGCCATTTGGCCCATCAAGTGTGCACTGACCTCAAGTCCACTCAGGCTCTAATCCCATAATCCCATAATTTACCCTAGTTCGTCACCTTGACTTTAAGGGGCAATATAGCATGGCCTAGATACCTAACACACACATCTTTGGACTGTGGGAGGAAACCGGAGCACTCAGAAGAAACCCACGCAGACACAGGGAGAATGTGTAAACTTCGCACAGACAGTGACCTGAGGCTGGAATTGAACCCGGGTCCCTAGCGCTGTGAGGCAGCAGTGCTAACCACTGTGCTGCCCCTGTATAGCACGCAAGAAGACACTTTTCGTTGTATATTAATACACGTGGCAATAATAAACAAATTAAAATCACTCGCTTAATGCGGGTTGGCACAGTTTAGCCCAATACTATCCTTAGCTATTGTCTGTACTGCACGTGTACAATGTGTATAGCAATCAGGAACACAAAAGCTGCCCAACTCCTTCTCATCCCCCTTACAGCCTCCAGCCTAGAGACACAGATTCTTACTGCAAGAACCATCAGTTATAGGTTTAAAATTTTTGGCACATCATTTGGAGAGGAGATTGAATCAAAGAATGATTACAGCACAGGAGCGTGGTGGGGAGGGGAAGGGTCATCTTTCAGCCCACTGTGTCTGTGCCAGTTCTCTATGAGGACAACTCAAGTCAGTCCCAGTCACTGGCTTTTTCCTGTGGTACAGTGGTTAGCACTGCTGTCTCACAATGCTAGAGACCCGGATTCAATTCCGATCTCCGGTCACTGTCTGTGGAGTCTGCATGTTCTCCCCGTGTCTGCGTGAGTTCCCTCTGGGTGCTCCAGTTTCCTCCCACAGTATAAAGTTGTGTGGGTTAAGTGGATTGGCCATGCTAAATTGCTCCTTAATGTCAGGGGGATTAGCAGCGCAAATGAATGGTTTAAGGGGATTGGGTCTGGTGGGGTTGTGATTGGTGCAGACTCAAAGGGCCGAATGGCCTTCTCTTGCACTGTAAGCATTCAGTGATTCTATGATTCTAATCACTCAATTCTGTTTTGAAAACTGTGATTAAGTTTGCCTCAGGCACTGCTTTCCTGATCCTTCCCACCTGCTATGATTCAATAAGCTGCCCTTAGAGAAAGGTGCTCTGGAGACATGGGTTCAAATCCCACCAAGACAGCTACTGGGTTTTAAATGGACTGAATAAATTCGGAATATAATGTTGGTCTCAGTAATGGCACCATGAAACTAACATTGATTGGTGCATTGATGTCCTTTAGGAAAGGAAATCCGCATTCTCTACCTGGTCTGGCCTACATTGTGACTCCAGGCTCACTGTCCTCTGAAACAGGCTAACAAGCCAATCATTTCAAGGGCAATTAGGGATCGGTAACAAATGCCGGCCTTGCCATTGACAAATAAAAAAGACCGGTAGGGGACACTTTTCTAAAACTTGATTTGATTTATTATTGTCACGTGTATTAACGTACAGTTCTCGCATGCTATGGAGACAAAGCATACTATTCATAGAGAAGGAAAAGAGAGAGTGCGGAATGTAGTGTTACAATCATAGCTCGGGTGCAGAGAAAGAACAGCGCAGTGTGAAGTAGGTCATTTCAAAAATCTGATGGCAGCAGGGTAGAAGCTGTAGTTGAATTGGTACCTGACCTCAGAATTTTAGATCTTTTTCCCGACGGAAGAAGGTGGAAGAGAAAATGTCCAACGTGTGTAGGATCTTTGACCACTTTTCCGAGGCAGCAGGAAGCATGGACAGAGTCATGGATGGAAAGCCAGTTTGCGTAATGGATTGGGCTACATTCATGACCTTTTATAGTTTATAGTTGTGGTCTTGGGCAGAACAGGAGCCATATCAGACTGTGATACAACCAGAAAGAATGCTTTCTACATGGCATCTGTAAACATTGGTGAGAATCGTAGCAAACCTCCTTAATCTTCTGAGAAAATAGAGTTGTTGGCGGGCTTTCTTAACCATAGTGTCGGCATGGAGGGACTAGGACAGATTTCTGGTGATCTGGACATCTGAAAACTTGAAGCTCTCGACCCTTTCTACTTTATCCCCAGTTCAAGGATTCTAGGCTGGGCTGTGGCACATCAAGCCCCCCTTTTTCCCCACCTCACTCATGCACATTCTGATGAGGAGAACTGGATCAGGACTGAGCCCACGCCACAGGTCAACCATCTCTCAGGGTTCACCATCCCCAGGACCTCCCTGCTCTGGGGAGGCTCATTTCAGTCCTACGCAAAACAATTGGAAATAATTCCAACCATTGCAGGAGCCAAGATAGCACTGGCAAAGCAGCGAATTGTTTAGAATTTTCAATTTACAATGACAGAACAAGCAAGGGAAGAAAGCACTGCAGTAACAGACTCATGTTATTAAGGAACGACAGACAATCACAAGCCCCCCCAAGCAAGTATTTTTTTTAATGCATTTAGAATTTATGCAAATTCTCTGACTCTCCTCTGTCAAACCAAACTGCCTCCGATACCCAGGAGACAGGGGAAATTTATATCAAATGAAATGAGCTTTGAGTTAATACCAGCTGGCAGCAGTCAGCCTGCAAGTGAGCACAATCATATCAGGGTAGTCACCAGCAGGTCCACAATAACCTATCCCCATCCCACTGATAATTAGCCACAATCTAAGCAGCAGTTTCTGACCTCCCCGTGCCAAATTACCAAACTTAACAAATCTCGAGCATCCTTAAATCAATGATGCAGAAAGAAAGCTCACTAAGTGCACTATGTACTTCAAACCAGCCTCATTGAAAGCCAAGACAGGTCTGATTAAATTCAAGTGGAATTCGCTTCCTAAACCTCTCTGTCTCTCCACTTCACTTTCCTCCTTTAAGACATTCCTCTTTGACTAAGCTTTTTTGGTCCCTGGATATCCTCTGTGGTTAGCACTGCTGCTGCCTCCCAACACCAGGGACCTGGGTTCAATTCCCGACTTGGGTCACTGCCTGTGCGGAGCCTACACATTTTCCCCGTGTCTGCGTGGGTTTTCTCCGTGGTGCTTTGGTTTCTTCCCACAGTCGGAAAGATGTGCTGGTCAGGTGCGTTGGCCATGCTAAATTCTCCCTCAGCGTACCCAAACAGGTGCCAGAGTGTGGCAACTAGCGGATTTTCACGGTGACTTCATTGCAGTGTTAATGTAAGCCTACTTGTGACTAATGAATAAAATAAATAAACTTTTGCAGCTCTGTATCATAGATTCATTGTGCTCCTTATCGTGGGTGACAAGTCCAGTGTTTGTTGCCATCCCTAATTGCCCTTGAGCTGACTGGCTTGCCAGGACATTTTAGAGAATAGTTAAGAATTAACCATATTGCTGTAGGTCTGGAATCACATACAGGCCAGACTGGGTGAGGATGGCAGAATTCCTTCCCTGGTCGCCACAACACCAGAAGGATGTGGAGGCTTTGAAAAGGTTTACCAGGATGCAAACTGGTTTGGAGGATATTAGCTGTAAGGAGAGATTGGACAAACTTGGTTTGTTCTCACTCGAACGTCAGAGGCTGAGGGGCGACTTTATCAAAGTTTACAAAATTATAGAGACATGGATAGTGGGAGGCTTTTTCCTCGGGTATACATGTCAATTACCAGGGACTTAAGTTTACAGTAAAAGGGGGAAAGTTTAAAGGAGATGTGAGAGGCAAGTTTTTGTACACAGAAGTGGTAAGTGCCTGGAATGGTGGTAGAAGCAGATACAATACCAATGTTTAAGAGGCATTTTGACAGGTACATGAATGGGTAGGAAATAGAGCAATATGAGACAAAAGGTCTTTAGTTTATAAAGGCATTGTGTGTCAGTGCAGGCGTGAAGGGCCAAAGGGCCTGTTCTTGTGCTGTATTGTTCTTTATAAAGGAAATTATTTTGATTTGATTTGATTTTGATTCAATTATTATCACATATTAACATACAGTGAAAAGTATTGTTGCTTGTGTGCTATTTAGACAAAACATACCATTCAGAGAGAAGGAAACGAGAGCGTGAAGAGTTACAGTCATAGGTAGGGTGCAGAGAAAGATCAACTTAATGCGGGGTAGGTCCATACAAAAGTCTGACAGCAGCAGAGAAGAAGCTGTTCTTGAGTTGGTTGGTACATCATCTCAGATTTTTGTATCTTTTTCCTGACAGAAGAAGGTGGAAGAAACAATGTCCAGGGTGCATGGAGTCCTTAATTATGCTGGCTGCTTTGCCAAGGCAGCGAGAAGCATAGACAAAGTCAACAGATGGGAGGCTGATTTGCGTGATGGATTGGGCTACATTCATGACCTTTTGTAGTTTCTTGCGGTCTTGGGCAGAGCAGGAACCACATACCAAGCTGTGATACAATCAGAAAGAATGCTTTCTGTGGTGCATCTGTAAAAGTTGGTGAGAATTGTAGCTGACGTGCCAAATTTCCTTAGTCTTCTGAGAAAGTAGAGGCGTTGGTGGGGCTTTCTTAACTATAGTGTCGGCATGGGGGAACCAGGACAGGTTGTTAGTGATCTGGGCACCTAAAAACTTAAAGCTCTTGACTCTTTCTACTTTGTCCTTGTTGACATAGACAGTATTAGACATCAACAGAGTCTAACTGCTGCCAGCTGGTATTAACTCAAATAGTATACAATAGTTATCTATATATATAGACATGAGAGAACTGGATAGATTTTTAGAAAGTGGCTGATAGTTTCACAGCCACAATTACAGAAATTTTATCAACTGATTCAAGCACCTCTAGCTGCTGTGGTGGGATTTGAATTCATGCCCCCAGAGCCTGTGTATCTAGATTACTAGTCCTGCGACATTATTATTGTATCATTGCCTCTCCCTATGCATCACCTTGGCATGTTTCATTATGTTAAAGGCGCTATGTAAATATCAGTTATTGTTGTTATGAAGGGATTTGGGGAAAAGAGGATCATTTCTCCTGAACCACCTTGTCTGATTTCTTGGTGGGAATGTGAAAATCTCTCACCCGCCATCACGCTTCACATTCACCCTGTTGTCAATAGAGTCATATGCCATTACTCAGAACTTGCAAGGTGGTAGGAGGAAATGTTTGTTATTATTAGCTTTAAAGTTTATTTATTATTCTCACAAGTAGGCTTACATTAACACTGCAATGAAGCTACTGTCAAAATTCCCTAGTCGCCACATGCTGGCACCTGTTTGGGTACACTGAGGGAGAATCTAGCATGACCAAAGCATCTAACTAGCACACCTTTCGGACTGTGAGAGGAAACCAGAGCACCCGGAGGAAACTCACGCAGTGAGTTTCTCTCTCTATGGGAGAATGTGCAGACTCTGCACAGGCAGTGACCCAAGCCGGGAATTAAACTGGAGTCCCTGGCGCTGTGAGTCAGCAGTGCTAACCGCTGCGTCATCTCCCATGGAAGCAAAGCCAAGCGAGGCTTTCAGAATGAAATTGGATAATCATCTGTGGAGAAAAGATCAGAGGGTGGAGGAAAGGAACGAGCTGAGTTGCTCTTGTAGAGAGCCAGCGTACTCAAATGGCTGCCTTCTGCACTGTAACCATTTTGCAATTCTTCACTCAATTTCCCACTGAATCGTAGAATCCATCATGGAATCCCTGCCATGCAGAAGAAGCCCATGATGGACAGTGGGAGAAAACTGAAGCATCCGGAAGAAACGCACGCAGACACAGAAAGAATGTGCAAACTCCACGGTGACAATGACAGGGAATTGAACCTAGAGTCCCTGACGCTGTGAGGCAGCAGTACTAATCACTGTGCCCCCACTGCACTGAATCTGCACCTACTCCTCTTTCAGGCAATTCAGTCCTAACCTGTTGAACAAAAAAAGAAACTCTCCCCATCTCCTACCCCCGAGCCAGATTTTCTGTGAAATAGAGGAAGTACATTCTCCACATTTACTTCTGAAAGGGATTCAATGGAGGAGACTGTTTTCCAAGGTTTTTGTCCACTTGTTTGTTGCTTCAGGAACTGTGCTTATACACACAGCAATCTATAAATATTCATTCTTTTTCACCAGTGTTGCCTTGAAAAGTAATGAACAGCTAATACTCCATATGGTACATCTTAACCGAATAACACAATGGCAAAATACCTCACTCTCCTCGCTGCCTGAACATCTACATGAAAGCACATTAATTTAAATTCACTCCTTTTACATTTCCTTCACCTTGTTCAAGCCTCGTGAAAACAACAAAAACTGGCATTTCTGTAGCACCTTCAACAGAGCAAAATATCCGAAAGGTGCCTCTCTGGGGCAACAAAATTCAAAACCAAAACCACTTAAGGAGATATTAGGGCAGGGGACCAAAAGCAGAAGTTTAAGTTTTAAGCTTATTTATTAGTGTCACAAGTAGGCTTGCATTAATATTGCAATGAAATTACTGTGAAAATCCCCTAGTCCCCACACTCCGGCACCTGTTTGGGTACACTGAGGAAGAATTTAGCACGGCTAATGCACCCAACCAGCATGTCTTTCAGACTGTAGGAGGAAACCAGAGCACCTGGAGGAAACCCACACAGACATGAGGAGAACGTGAGGACCCAAGCTGGGAACTGAGCCAAGGGCCTGGCACTGTAAAGAAGCAGTGCTAACCACTGTGCCACCATGCTGACCAAGAGGTAGGGCATAGAGTCATAGAGGTTTACAGCATGGAAACAGGCCCTTCGGCCCAACTTGATGACACTATACTGCCATACTGCCCTCTTTTTTAAAACCCCTAAGCTAATACCAATTGCCTGCATTTGATCCGTATCCTTCTATACCCATCGTACCCATGTAACTATCTAAATGCTTTTTAAAAGATAAAATTATATCTGCCTCTACTACTACCTCTGGCAGCTTGTTGCAGACCCTCACCACCCTCTGTGTGAAAAAACTGCCCCTCTGGACACTTTTGTATTTCTCCCCTTTCACGTTAAACCTATGTCTTCTAGTATTAGACTCCCCTACCTTTGGGAAAAGATACTGACTATCTATTTTGTCAATGCCCCTCATTGTTTTATAGACCTCGATAAGGTCACCTCTCAACCTCCTACGCTCCAGAGAGAAAAGTCCCAGTCTAATTAGCCTCTCCTTATAACTCAATCCATCAAGTCTTGGTAGTATCTTAGTAAATCTTTTCTGCGCTCTTTCTAGTTTAATAATATCCTTTCTATAATAGGGTGACTAGAATTGCACACAGCATTCCAAATGTGGACTTACCAATGTCTTGTCCAACTTCAACAAGACGTCCCAACTCCTGTATTCAACATTCTGACCAATCAAACCAAGCATGTCAAATGCCTTCTTTACTACTCTGTCCATCTGTGACTCCACTTTCAAGGAGCTATGAACATGTACTCTGAGATTTTTGTTCTGTAACTCTCCCCAACGCCCTAACATTAACTGATTAAGTTCTGTCCTGGTCCAATCTGCCAGAATGCATTACCTCACATTTGTCTAAATTAAACTCCATCTGCCATTTGTTAGCCCACTGGCCCAATTGATCAAGGTCCTATTGCAATTGGAGATAACTTTTTTCACTGCCCACCACACCACCAATTTTAGTGTCATCTGCAAACGTAGTAACCATGACCCCTATATTCTCATCCAAATCATTAATATAAATGACAAATAACAGTTGGCCCAGCACTGATCCCTGAGGCACACTGCTGGTCCCAGATCTCCAGTTTGAAAAACAACTCTCTACAACTACCCTCTGGCTTCTGTCAAGAAGCCAATTTTGTACTCAAGTAGATACCTCACCCTGTACCCCATGAGATTTAACTTTATGCAACAACCTACCATGTGGTACCTTGACAAAGGCCTTGCTAAAGTCCATATAGACAACATTAATTGCACTGCCCTCATCTACCTTCTTGATTACTCCCTCAAAAAACTCAGTTAAATTTGTGAGACATAATTTCCCACTCACAAAGCCTTGCTGACTGTCCCTAATCAGTCCTTGTGTCTCTAAATGTCCGCAGATCCTGTCTCTCAAAACACCTTTCAAAAATTTACCTACCACAGATGTGGGGCTCACTGGTCTATACTTCCCAAGCTTTTTCCTGCTACCTTTTTAAACAAAGGCACACCATTTGCCATTCTCCAACCTTCAGGCATTCGCCATGATTATCGATAATCCAAATATCTTGGCTAGGAGATCCACAATTTCCTCCTTAGCCTCTCACAATATCCTGGGATATACTTCATCAGTTCCTGGAGATTGATCTACCTTGATGCATTTTAACACTCCCAGCACCCCCTTCTCTGTAATATGTACATTCCTCAAGACATCCCTATTTCCCCAAGTTCCCTAACATCCATGCTTTTCTCAGCCTTTCTCAGGTAAATACTGATGAAAAGTATTCAGTTAGGATCTTACCTATCTCTTGTGGATTTTCACATAGATGACCTTGTTGATCCTTAAGAGGCCCTACTTTCTCCCTTGTTACTCTTTTGCTCTTTACGTATTTGTCGAAGCTCTTTGGATTCTCTTTTGCCTCATCTGCCAAAACAATTTTGTGTCCCCTTTTTGCCCTCCTGATTTCTCTCTCAACCCTACTCCTACACCATAAGGAATGTCTTAAAGTTAAAGTTAATTTATTAGTCACAAGTAAGGCTTACATTAACACTGCAATGAAGTTGCGATGAAAATCCCCTAATCACCACATTCCGGCATTTGTTCAGGTCAATGCACCTAACCAGCACGTGTTTCAGAATGTGGGAGGAAAACTGGAGAACCCTGCAAAAACCCACGCAGACAAGGGGAGAATGTGTAAACTCCGCACAGACAGTGACCCATGCTGGGAATCGAACCCAGGTCCCTGGTGCTGTGAGGCAGCAGTGCTAACCATTGTGCCGTCGTGACACCCTGGGGCTAGGCCATTAATATTCAGAATAAACAGGTGGGGAGCATTGATTGATTATGTGCCATGAGCTTCTGTGAAAAAGGACTGAGGGTGGAATTTTCTGGCTGTTCCAGAATTGGAAAATCTCACCAGAGAACTGTGAACTTATGCATGGTCCTGTCCTGCCCACTATGATTCCTATGGCGGACAGGGCAGGAATATTGAGTGTCCCTTTAAGGGGTTGTTAATTTCATCATTTGTTTAGTTGTTCGGCTCAGAAGAATAAGGGATCAGTGGGGTGTTGATTGATAGGTACAAATATGTTTTATGAATAAATATACATCAAAAGAAGGGGGGTGAATGGGGCTACTCCAGTGTGCCCTGTGGTGGAATTGAGGTGAGGTGGAATCTTTGTCTAAAAATTTACATTGCCTGCACTTGCTCCTGTAGTATCGAGAGTGCATGGTGGGTATGGGGGTCTACCCACATTTCTTTCAGCCCTGTAGCTTGTTTAGTGTCCTCAAAGAGTTTAAGAAGTTATCTTGTAGGATGAAAATATATCCTTGCCAAATGATCCAGCAGGTGGGGTCTCTTTTGTTACATCGAGAAGCATGCGGGGTGGGCTGCACTGTGTAATATTTATCCCTCTATTTATCTGATAATCCTTGCATTTACAATGGTGGAGTATATAGGATGGCACAGTGGTTTGCACTGCTGCCTCACAGCGCCAGGGATCCGGGTTCGATTCCTGCCTTGGGTCACTGCCTGTGTGGAGTTTGTTCGTTCTCCCCGTGTCTGTATGGGTTTCCTTTGGGTGTTCCGGCTTCCTCCCAGAGTTGAAAGACATGTTGGTTAGGGTGCATTGACCTGAAAAGGCGCCGGAGTGTGGCGACGAGGGAATTTTCACAGTAACATCACTGCAGTGTTAATGTAAGCCTATGTCTGACTAATAAACAAGTATATGTGGAGAGATGATGGTGCTGTACCAAATTTTAAGGGTTTGTTGCATTACTTGTTAAATGAAACGTCTTCAGTAAAAATATATTTACAAAAAAAAGAGAAGGCCCTGTGTCTAGCTTCACACTTTCCCATCTGCTTTGGATCCAGTTAACTCTGGGGACCAGGCAGTTGTAGGCACTGATGCCAATGAATAGAACAGTCATCGTGGATACACAAGAAGCTGGAATTGGAGTGTAAAGCATAGTAGAGCTGAAGGAATCATAGTATTATACAGTGGAGAAGAGGCCCTTCAGCCCACTGAACAGCCTCTTACCTAATCCCATTTACCAGTACTCGGCCCATAGCCTTGAATGTTACAATGTGCCAAGTGCTCATGCAGGTACTTTTTAAAAGGTGTGAGGCAATCCAGCTCTACCACCTTCCCAGGCAGCGGATTCTGGGACGTTACAGAGAAAGAGAGGAAGGAATGAGGTAACGGGGCAATTTGAAAACAGGATGATGACCTAGAATGTGCAAGGCCACCCACCATTTATATTCCGTTAACCTCCAATCCACTGACCCCCCTGCTCCCCCTTCCTTGTCTGCCTGCTGCCTGACATTATAAGTGGCTTTGCGATGTTTCAGAGGCAGCAACCCACTTATAATTAACACTCTGACCAACATCAGTCCATACAAGCTATCGTCCCCTTTTTAACCCTGCCTTTCACCTCCTGCTCCCGCTCTGCCCATAACTCCACATTTATATCTCTCCAATCAGACCCCTGTGCTGTCACAGTACGAAAATGGCAAAGAGTCACACAAACATCCACCTCCAGTTTAACATTCTCATCCTCACGATTAATTAAATCCCCCACTTCTCCTTCCCCTTCCCTATCATTGTAAGCTCCTCCAGACCTACAAAACCCGTTCTCTTTCACCTTCAAACTCTCATTTATTGTTGCTGATGGAATCTTGCTGTGCACAAACTGCCTGCTGCATTTCATAGAGTCCCTACAATGCAGAAGAAGGCCATTCGGCCCATCGCATCTGCACCGACTGTCTGATAGAGCATCTTATCCAGGCCCTATCTCCTTAACCCCATGTATTAATGCCATTAATCCCTCTAACCTACACATCTTGGGACAGTAAGGGGCAATTCAATCTGGCCATTCACCTAATCTATATATCTTGGGGTAGGAAGGGGCAATTTAGTATGGGCAATCCACCTAACCTGCACGTCTTGGGACAATAAGAGGCAATTTAGTATGGCCAATCTAACCCACACATCTTGGGATAGCAAGGGGCAATTCAGTTTGGCCTATCCACCTAACCTGTACATATTTGGACATCTTTGGATTCCTCTACATTAAAGAGTGATTATATTTCAAAAGTAATTGACTGCTTTGGGACATTTCGAGGTCACAACAAATGCGAAATAAATGCACTTCTTCATTCGCTGTGTCATTTGGAAAGCTGGCATAATAATTGAAGAATAAACTCAGTCTTTCTGCTGAAGTGAAGCCCAACAAAACGACAGTCTCGCTCTCTCCTGTATCTACAAACACATCTCCCAACATCTCCAAAATGCATGAATATTAATAATATTTGAGACAATAAATTATTCAAGGCCTGCAACTCATAATTTAGAAAAACAGTTTCTAGATTAAAATTTCAAAACTTGCTCAATTCATTATTCGGCTGAGTTTGACAGATATTATTCCGAAATAAACTGCGGCATGGAGTTAGCTGTGGCCCTCCCCAGTGAATGCCACCTCGTCTTTAAGCAGCACCTCATTCTGCCGTGTGTAGTTAATTTGGGAGATGTTAGCAGTCGTGGGCCAGACATTTCAGAGCTGCAGCCAAGAATAAGGGGAAGGAATCGATTCTCCTGTTGCCACTGCCAAAACTTCAGTCTTAGGAATGCCAAGAAAAACCTGGTTCTTGCTTTGATTGAAGTGGGGGAAGGGGGAGAAATGGGGGAGTGGTGGAAGGTTATGGCCTACGGGGAAGCTCTCAGCCCCCAGCAGCCTCCATCACGCCCAATCTAAATTTCTGATCCACCATATTTTTTAAATTTTGATTTATTATTGTCACATGTATTGGATACACTTGTCATAAGTCTTTGGAGGCAGGAGTCCTTTCATCCAAATCCCTTAACTTACAACTCTTAACAGCATACACCAAGTGCTTGCAGTCAGCAGTCTAGCTCTGGGTGTGTCAGAGGAACTGACACACCCAGTTAAGTACAAAGCAAAGACTCATTGATTGGCCTATCAATTGGATTCTTGATGGGATCCAATCAATGGCCTGATTGAAGTCATGACAACAGTGAAAGGAATTATTTTCGTGCGCCATGCAGACAGAGCATACCATTCATTGTACAGAGGGAAGAAGGAAAGGAGAGAGTGCAGAGTATAGACAGGGAGTAGAGAAAGATCAGCTTCATATAAAGTAGGTCCATTCAAAAGTCAGCAGGGACAAAGATGTTCTTGAGTCACTTGGTACATGATCTCAGAGTTTTGTATCTTTTTCCTGATGGAAGGAGGCAGAAGAAAGTATGACTGGATGCACTGGGGCATTGTTACACTGGCTGTTTGCCAAGGCAGCAGGAAGTATAGATACAGTCAATGGATGGGAAGCTCCCAGCTTCTATCCTCCCTCTCTCTTTGTAAACTTCCCCAGAGTCCTCATCTTACATAGTCCTACAGGACGGGCCTTACATCTTCAGGAACTCAAGATTAATCACTACTGCAAGCAAATGATAAAATATGGAAGAGGATATTAACAGCACAGGAGGAGGTCCTTCAGCCCTTCCTGTCTATGGCAGCTGAAGATGAGACATCCAGCCTAACTGCACTTTTAGTTTGTAATCTTGCAGGTTTTGGCACGTTGAGTGTAATTTCTTGAGGGGGGGGCAGTTTCTGCCTTAACCCCACCCTAATCTAAATTATCCCATTGGTGAGATGCAGCATGGGTTCATGAAGGGAAGGTCTTGTTTAACTAATTTAATGAAATTCTTTGAGAACATTATAAGTGCAGTGGAACCTGTAGACGTGGTGTATCTGGATTTCCAGAAGACATTTGACAAGGTGCCGCACCAAAAACTGATACGTATGGTAAAGATGCACAGTGTTATGGTAATGCATTAGCATGGATAGAAGATTGATTAACTACAGAAAGCAAAGAGTGGGGGTAAGTGAGTGTTTTTCTGGTTGGTAATCAGTGACTAGTGGTGTGCCTTGGGGATCGGCGTTGGAACCACAATTGTTTATGATTTACATAGATGATTTGGAGTTGGGGACCAAGTGTAATGTGTCAAAATTTGCAGATGACACTAAGATGAATGGCAGAGCAAAGTGTGCAGAGGATGCTGAAAATCAGCAAAGTGATATAGATAATCCAAGTGAGTAGACAAGTGCCTGGCAGATGGAATACGATGTTGGTAAATGTGAGATCATCCATTTTGGTAGGAATAACAGCAAAATGGACTATTATTTAAATAGTAAAAAATTACAGCATGCTGCTGTGCTGAGGGACCTGGGTGTCCTTATGCAGCAATTTGAAGGAGTTGATTTGCCGGTACAGCAGGTAATTAAGAAGGCAAATGGAATTTTGTCCTTCATTGCTCGAGGGATGGAGTTTAAAAACAGTGAGGTTATGTTGCAGCTTTATAAGGTGCTGGTAAGGCTACATCTGGAGTACCGTATACAATTTTGGTCTCCTTACTTAAGGAAGGATACACTGACATTGGAGAGAGTGCAGTGGAAATTCACTAGGTTGATTCCAAAGTTGAGAGGGTTGGCTTTTGATGACAGACCGAGTATGCTCATTGGAATTCAGAAAAAAGAGGGAAGATCATATAAAAACATAAAAAATTGAAGGGAACAGATAAAATAGAAGCAGGGGAGTTGTTTCCACTGTTGAGTGAAACTAGAATTAGGGGGCATGGCCTTAAAATAAAGGGCAGCAGATTTAGGACTGAGTTGAAGAGGAACTGCTTCACGCAAAGGGTTGTGAATCAATGGAATTCTCTGCCTGGTGAAGCAGTCGAGGCTACCTTATTGAATGTTTTTAAGGCAAGGATAGATAAATTTTTGAACAGTAAAGGAATTAAGGGTTATAATGAGCGGGTGGGTAAGTGGAGTTGAGTCCATGAAAAGATCAGCCATGATCTTATTGAATGTTGGAGCAGGCTCAAGAGGCCAGATGGCCTACTCCTGCTCCTAGTTTTTAAGTTCTTATCTGAGGCCTACAACATCACATGGGTGAATCTAATTTAAACTTCCCTCTAATCCTTCTACTAATTATTTCAATCTGTGTTCCCTGGTTACCTCTCGTGAAATAGATGAAATAGTTCACAGAATCCTACAGTGCAGAAGAGCCCTTCGGCCCATCAACTATGCACAAAGCATGAAATGCCCTGACCTGCCCACCTAATCCCACTTGCCGGCACTTGGGTCATAGCTTTGAATGTTATGGCGTGCCAAATACTCATCCAGGTACTTTTTAAAGGATGTGAGGCATCTTGCGTCCACCACTCTCCCTGACAGCACATTCCAGACCCTCACCACCCTCTGAGCAAAAAAGGTTTTTCCTCAAATCCCCCCTAAACATTCCATCCCTCGCCTTTAACCTGTGTTCCCTCGTGACTGACCCTTCAGTTAAGCTGCTCCTTATCCACCCACTCTATACCCCTCATAATCTTGTATACCTCAATCAAATGGCCCTCAGCCTTCTCTGTTCCAACGAAAACAACCCAAGCCTATTCAACCTCCCTTCATAACTTAAATGTTCCATGCCAGGCAGCATCCTGGTGAATCTCCTCTGCACCCCCTTCAGTGCGTTTGCATCCTTCCTATAATGTGGCGACCAGAACTGCACACACTACTCCAGCTGTGGCCTCCCCAAAGTTCTATAGGACTGCTTCATGACCTATTTGCTTTTGTAATCTATACCTTGATTGATGAAGGCGAATGTGCCATATACTTTTTGCACCACCCTGTTAACCCACCTTCAGAGATCTATAGACAAACACGCCAAGGTTCCTTTGTTCTTTGAAATTTCCCAGTGTTAGATCTTTTATGGTATAGTTCCTATTGACTGTGTCCAAAACCCTTCATCATTTTGTCCAGCTGAGTTAAATCTTCCCTGTTGCAAAGAGAACAAGTACAACCAATTGACTTTTTCCCCACAGTTGAAATTCTCCCTTCCTGACAACATCCTCGCAAATCTCTGCATTGTCTCCAGTGCAATCACATCCTCCCTGCAATGCTGATGCAATGCAGCACGTTAACTGTGACCCAAGTGGTTTCCACTCAGTTCTTAGAGTCACCTCTTGTCGATGAATGACTAACCAGGGTATGGCAATGACCTCAATGAGAGAACTGCCAGTGAAACCTGTATCAGTGGCTGTGCTATGAATAGAAACTGCTCCTCGTAGGCCAGCGGCTCTGACATAGAAGCTTATGAGAAATTAGCTTGAACCCAAAGACCAGTGTGAAATGATTCTTCCAACATAACCATGTATTGTGAGTGACACCTCTTCTTGTTCCTTCTCTCCTCCTCCGCCTTGGCTAAGGAAGGCAAAGTGTTGACAAATTGTCAATGGGCACCTTGACCACCTCATCTATCTCCCAGGGAACTTCCCCACCCAGCTTCTACTCATGCCCAATAAATAATTATTTGCTCCTGAAACCTTAACTCCATCTCCCTCTGCCCAGATGCTGCCTGATCTGCTGAGTGCTTCCTGCACTGTCTTATCTGGAACGAAGTGGACTCAAGCCAGGTGCAATGACCTCGATGAGGCCAATGAGGCCGGCCTCTTTGGAGTATGAGCTCGCTGGGTGAGGTAATGATAGCCTGCTCCAAAAAGATTGGTAATGATTGTCTGCCCAATCAGGCAGCCTCACCTGTGTGTATCATGAGAGTTGTCAGGGTTACTGACATCCTGGATACCAACTATGTACCTGAAGCACTCCTAGGAGTGGAAGTGAGTTTGTATATAAAGGAAATCTGGTGAAGGGATGCTGAGCTCTAAGCAGTTATCTCACCAGACAGCCACTTTTACAAATTATTGCTTCTGCAGTTAGTTCTCTAAAAGAGGGGAAACTGAATGTTAAGAACTATCCACTTAGAATGTACTGGCGTTCCAACTGGTGACAGAAGGTTGTGCAACATGGAGGTGGGCGCCAACCCACCAATGGTGGGATTGTGGGAACGTGGTAACTGGAAGTGGATATCATGGGCTGTTGTCTCCAGGGATATGTCCAGCATGTGGAGATGAGGAGATTGGGAGGCGGTGGCTGAGGTCAAGGGAGGAGAGAAGGCAAAGGAAGATGACATAAAGAAATTATTCTCAGAGCTCAAAAAATCAAATCAAAAAAGATAGTGGCCGAACTTTCAAAGCCACCTTAGTTCAGCCCTCAATGTGATTTAATAGCCTAACTCTGTAATTATAGCACTGCATGTTTAAATGGGCTCTCATGGACACCACCTCCCTTCTCCCCACCATCTCCCCTCTCTGACAATTTGAGTTCATCCAAAACCTGTGCCAAATCTTATTCACACATCCATTAACCTGTGCCCATTGAAAGATGTGCTGGTTAGGTGAATTGCTCATGCTAAATTCTCCCTCAGTGCACTTGAACAGGTGCCGGAGTGGGATTTTCATAGCAACTTCATTGCAGTGTTAACGTTAGCCTACTTGTGACACGAATAAATGAAAACTACACTGGCTCCCAGTCTGGCAATGCCTTGATTTGAAAATTCGGACACTTGTTTTCAATTCTCTCCTCCAATTCTACAACTGTCTGAGCTCTCTGCGCTCCTCTAACTTTGGCCTCTTGAGCACCCCCAATTTTTCTCACTCCATCATTGGAGGCTGTGCCAAGACCCCAATCTCTGAAATGCCCTTTCCAATTTGCCTCTCTGTGTGTGTCTCTCTTTTCCTTTAAGATGCTCCTTAAAACCTGTCTCCTTGACCAAGTTTTTGGTCACCTCTGGTGTGGTTCATTATCAAATTTATAGAACCATGGGATAGTGAAGGAGCAGATCCTTCGATAACGCACCTATGAACATAACACCACATGAGTGCCAAGCAATGACCATCTCCAAGGAGAGAGGATCTAATCATCTCCCATAGAACCATAGAAAATTACAGCTCAGAAACAGGCCTTTTGGCCCTTCTTGTCTGTGCCGAACCATTTTTTGCTTAGTCCCAATGAATAGAACCATAGAAAACTCCCCTTTGCATTCAATGGTATTTTCATCACTGTACCCCCCGACTAACAACATCCAGGGGATTGCCATTGACCAGAAACTAAACTTGAATCGCCACATAAATACTGTGGCTACAACAGCAGATCAGAGTCTGCAGTAACTTACTCCTGACTTCCCAAAGCCTGTCCACCATCCACAAGACACAAGTCAGGAGTGTGATGAATACTCTCCATTTAACGGGATATTTGCAGTTCCAACAACGCTCAAGAAGCTCAACACTGTCCAGGACAAAGCAGCCTGCTTGATTTCTATCCCTTCCACAAACATTCAATCCCTCCAGCACTGATGCAAAGAGGCAGCAGTGTGTACCATGTGTAAGATGCATTGCTGCAATTCACCAAGTCTCCTCAAGCAGCACCTTCCAAACCCAAGACTGCTACCATCCAGAAGGACAAGCGCAGCAGATAACTGGGAACAACATCACCTGGAGGTTCCCTCCCAGTCACTCACCATCCTGAATTGGGAAATGTATCTGCTGTTCCTTCACGGTCGCTGGGTCAAAATCCTGGAACTCGCTCTCTAACAGTGCCATGGGTATACCTACATACATGGTCTACAGCGATTCAAGATGGCAGCTCACCACCACCTTCTCAAAGGGCAACTAGTGTTGGGCAATAAATGCTGGTCTCGCCAGCGACGCTCACATCTTTTAAATGAATTTTTAAAAATGAAGCACCTTAGGATATGTTTACAATGTTAAAAATTAATACACATTGCTATAGCTTAGCATCAGAAATGTGCACCAAAGGAAATGTGGATCATAACATCATGACATGATGTTAACAACAGCGTCTTCTGCATTGGAGAGATTCTATGGTTCTGTGAACAGGAAATCAAATGGCAGAGAGGAAGAGCCAGATTTTTAATTCACAGCAAGAAAAGGAATAGTATTGGATGCGGGATTCAGGGCCTGGCTCACAAGTCATTGCTTGCTGGGGTCCTGATCTTAGTCCAGTGTCCCACTGAGACAGGGGAACATTATCTAGCCAGTTCCTCACAGGGGAAGATGTGACACCTGAAGCTCCACTCAAGCATCAACAGCTGAGCTTACAGGTGTAACCTCAGTCTTGCGGTGACACAGTGGCACAGTGGTTAGCACTAGTACCTCACAGCACCAGGGACCTGGGTTCAATTCCAGCCTCGGGTCACTGTCTGTGTGGAGTCTGCACGTTCTCCCCATGGCTGCATGTGTTTCCTCCGGGTGCTCTGGTTTCCTCCCACAGTCCAAAAGATGGGCTGATTAGGTGCATTGGCCATGCTAAATTCTCCCTCAGTACGTGAACAGGTGCTGGAGTGTGGCAACTGGGAAATTTTCACAGTAATTTCATTGCAGTGTTAATGTAAGCCTGCTTATGACACTAATAAATTAACTTTAAGCTGCCTCTTGGGGCAAAATACGCAGAGAATTAAGCAGCCAAAAGAATTGCCCCTTATGGAAAAGAGACATGTTGTTACATTGCAGAAGTGTTGCGGCCAAGTGCAAAAAATGTAGAAATCCGGCGAAACCATCTCAAAACTCCCCTCTGAGGAACGAAGATGCAGTTTTCCAAAACCTGCCAACAAAGAGAATTTTCAGAGCTATTTTTAAGCTTCTGCCGACTGCAAATCAATCTTTTTTTCTCTGCTCCGACACGGAGAGATGGCGTATGTTGTTTTTATCCTCTGCTTCACTCTTCTCTTCCCTCAAGGCCTAACTAGATTGGACAGATAGAGGCCGAGAGCAACACACACGGCACAGAATCTTGAATGTTCTTCCCTCAGCACGGATAGCGACACTTTCAGATCTGCTTCCCCCCCCCGCCCCGGCCACTGGTTCACCTCAGCCTCTCCTCCACCGCCCCCCTGCAAAGAGAGCTGCAAAGCATTCAAACAATTCATCAGCCCCCCAGACAACTCATGTGCCAGTAGTTCTTATGTCTCTCATGTACAGCATGTTGCCTTTAGCCACAGCACACAAAATAAACATAAGACAAAGCACGCAATCTCAAGTCACAGAGAGGGAATGTGCTGAATAGAAAGGTTAGGACTGGAAGAGCAGGAAATGTTCACATTACAATCCCTACAGTGCAGAATGAGGCCATTCAGCCCATCGAGTCTGCACTAACCACAATCCCATCCAAGTCCTATTCTCGTAACCCCACATATTTACCCTGCTAATTCCTTAACACTAGGGTCAACTTAGTATGGCCAATCCACCTAACTTGCACATCTTTGGACTGTGGGAGGAAACCAGAGCACCCGGAGGAAATCTCACAACTAAAATAAAACCTCCTGCCCTGACTCAGTCCGTATCCCTCAATTCCCTCCCTATTCATGTACCCATCCAAATGCCTCTTAAATGTTTCCTAATGTGCCTGCTTCCACCACCTCCTCTGGCAGCGCACCCACCACTCTCTGCGTGAAAAACATCCCCCGCACATCTCCCTTTGCCTCCCCCCCACCTCACCTTCAGCGCTTGTAATTGACACTTTCATCCTGGGGAAAAAGCCTTTGACTATCCACCCTGTTTTTGCTTCTCATAATTTTGTAGAGCTCAAAAGGGGGGGTGGAGGGGAGTTCTCTCAGCCTCTGTCTGAAGGGGGAATCATTTTAAAGGGGAGTTGGGAAGTCCTCCCTCACGAAAATTGGCCAATATTTACCCTTCAATAGACACAGACAGACTGTGGTGCTTTCCTTTAATAGTTAGATTATTTCACTAGTTCCCAGTGTCTGCAGATAAACGTGCGTTTTATTTTTCCTTTCTCTCTGCAAGTTCAGCCGAGCTCACTAGTTCTCCAGTCTCCTTTGGCAGGGTCACCCTCCCCCACCCCGCCCCCGCGATCCGCCCTCCCTTCACCCCCCCGATCAGTTTGCCCAGTGGGGCTGAAGTGATCGGTAATGAACAGCCGCACAGATCCCCTTTGATGCTTAAACCTTCCTCACCTTGCTTTGCTTTGCAGAGGTCACTCTCCTTAATGAGATATAGTTTGAAGTGTAATCAGTTCCTGGATTGCAGACTTTCAAATCAATATTATTAATGGGAATATAAACTCCTGATGCCAACAATTCCCGACAACATCAAGGGGTGTTTTTTTCTCCCCCCTCTCTCCGATCAGAATATCAAACTTGCCTCAAAGCCATGTTGCGTGCTCCCTCTTCAGAGAAGGGGTGACACCAAAAAAAAGCAGTGTTGCCCACCCTTCAGGACTGCCCTGGAGTCTCCAGGACTGTAACATTTTTCTTTCTCAATTTATTCTTTTCATAGGATGTGGGCGTCGCTGGCCAGGCCAGCATTTATTGCCCATCCCTAAAAAACATTCATCTCTTCTAGCAGCAATTCTGAAGAAATATCGTTCAAAATAGAGTTGTGCGTTTCATTTTCATTGAATACTTTCTTTGGCCGACCTGAAGAGATGGGAGATCTGGAGGTGGGGGAAAGGCAGGTGTATTGTGGGGGAGGGAGGGGAGTGTAACGAGGCCTCCAGGAATGCACTGGACCGGAGTTGGCAACATCTGACCTGGAGCAGAGTGCCAACTCCACTCACTTCCTGTGAGCAGAATCAGAGCCTCCTCCCTTCAGGGTGGGGGCTCGCTGATAGTAGGGTCGAGGTGGGGGGAGGAGGGGGGGGTGCAGATGAGCTTGACTCCCCCAAACCGGGGGGAGCAATGGGAGTAACTGGCTCTTGCAATAGAGAGCAGGCATGGATTGAGTGGGCCGAATGGCCCCCTCATGTGCTATAAATGTCCCTAACAGTCAGGCTCGGAAGGACGAACGAACAAAGGCACTACTTTGAGGAGACACAACAAAGATCAACTGGGCTGAATCCTGGCCTGGAGCGGTTATCCTGAACAGGGATTGAATCGAGTGGGCCTATGTTCCCTGGAATTTAGAGGAATGAAAGTTTGTCACAATGATGCATCAAGTTCTTTGGGGTTTGACAGAGTGAGATGCTACGATGCTATTCCCTGGGCTGAAGTGGCGAGGAGAGGAGATTATAGTCTCAGGTCAAGGAGATAAGGAGAAATGTCTTCAATGAAAGACTTGTTCCCAGAGGGTAGTGGATACTTAGTCTTTGAACATATTCAAGATGGAGATTGATAAGTTTCTGGAGGCTCAGGGAATCGAAGGATAAGGCGAGAGAATGGAGTTGAGGGAGAAGGTAGGTCCTGGTCTTATCACGGAATCATAGAATTCCTACTGTGTAAAAGGAGGCCATTCGGCCCATTGACTGTGCACCAACAACAATCCTGCTCAGGGTCTATCCCGTAACCCCACACATTTATCATGGCTAATCCATTTAACCTGCACATCTTTGCACACTAAGGGGCAATTTAGCATGGCCAATCCACCTAACTTGTATATCTTTTGGAGTGTGAGAAGAAACTAGAGCAGCCAAAGGAAACCTATGCAGACATGGGGAGAGTGTGCAGACTCCACACAGACAGTGACCCAAGACCCGAATTGAACCTGGGTCCCTGCTGCTGTGAGGTAGCAATGCTAATCACTATGCCACCATGCAGTCTGAATGGTAGAGTAGGCTTGAGGGGCCGAACGGCCTATTCCTGTTTCTTATGGGACACAATTCACCAAAGAAACGTTTCTTTGAACACAGAAGATGGACTAAAGGCTGGAGATGACTGAGCAACAGGAATGGTGAGGGTGGTGGGGAATTAAAGGGGAGAGTGTAAGGGATTAAATGGGAGGGTGGGGGTATTAAAGGAGAGAATGTGGGGGATTAAATGGGAGCGTGGGGGGATTAAAGGAGAGAATACGGGGGATTAAATGGGAGCGTGGGGGGATTAAAGGAGAGAATGTGGGGGATTAAAGGGAACAATGGGGGGGTGGATTTAAAGAGGAGGATGGTAGGAAATTAAAAGAGAGGCCAGTGGGGAATTAAAGTGGAGTTTGGGGGGATTAAAGGGGAGAGTGCAGGGGATTAAAGGGGAGGGTGGGGAGGGAATTGAACGGGGGGTGGAGGATTAAAGGGGAGGAGGGAATTCTTAAGCAGAACCAACGAGAGCAACAGAAAAAGCTTTGACTTTCTTCCCCGGTTGCTGAGGCAGAAGTATCATCTCAGGGGTATAATTCCCTCTGCAGATCATGGGAAGTTAGAGAGTAAGCTTCATGTTAGCATGCTCTTTGCTCCTCTCAGTGCCGATCTCCAGAGTAGCTGCCTATGGATAGATGACAAGAGCTAAGTGTCCAACTCCCAGCAACCATGACAACGATAATATCACAGCTCCCGGGGCACCGAGGCAGCACTTGTTTTCCAGAAAAAGCAAACCAAGTCTACAATGCTGTCAGGCCTGTTTAAAGATGTCCAAAGGGCATTAGAAAAGTGGTTTACAGGGATTGCTGTCGGCAAGGAGACAGCATGTTAATCCTGCTTATCTAAGGCATCAAGGGAATGAGAAAACGAACCCTTGGTCTTTATCCGTGGCTCAGTGGGTCACACCCTCACCTTTGAAACAGCAGGTTATGCATTCACATCTCATTCCAGAGATTTAAGTATAGAACTTGAGGGCACAACAGTGGTTAGCTCTGTTGCCTCACAGCGCCAGGGACCCGGTTCAATTCCGGCTTCAAGTGACTGTGTGGAGTTTGCACATTCTCCCCTTGTCTGTGTGGGTTTCCTCCAAGTGCTCCTGTTTCCTCCCACATTCTAAAGATGTGCAAGATGTGGTAGATTGGCCATGCTAAATTGCCTCTTAGCACCCCAAGGTATCTAGATTACATGGACTAACCATGGTAAATTTACAGGGTTATGAGATAAGGCATAGCAGAGGGCCTGAAAAAGATATTCTGTTGGACAGTTGATGTAGACTCAATGAGTCAAATGGCCTTCTTCTGCATTGTAGGGATTTATGAAATTCTATGAAAAGGTTAGCTTGTAGCACTCCCAGTGTAGTACTGTGAGAGTGCTGCACTGTCAATGGTGCCAATTTTTAGAAAGTATGTTCAAAATCAAGACCCTGGCAGCCCTCTGCAGCAGACACAGATGATCCAGTGGCCACTATTCTGATGAAGAAAATTGAGTTCTTCTTTCCAATATGGACCTGTTGCAATACTTATCTCTCATTTAGCATTGTCATAACAGATTATTTTTGCTACCTTTGTAAGAAGAAGTATTTTCTCATAGTTCTGGCTCCAGTTTTAGGCCATGTCAATTGCTCTCATCTCCCTAGGCAGCAAAAATAATTCTACTCTGTTCAGCCCATCAGTTAACCTTACGTTGCGAAAATTTAAGGAATGAAAACACATTGAAGAGGCGATGGGAAAGATTTATGAGAATGGTTCCAGGGACAAGAGGCCACAACCACAACTTGGGATGGAATAGTACTTCAAAAGCGTTTCTTTTTTTTTAATCATTCATGGAACATGGGCATCACTGGCTGGCCAGCATTTATTGCCCATTCCTAATTGTCCTTGGAGGGCAGTTGAGAGTCAACCACATTGCTGTGGTTCTGGAGTCACATGTGGGCCAGATCAGGTCAGGATGGCAGATTTCCTTCCCTAAAGGAGATAAGTGAACTAGATGGGTTTTTCTGACAGTCGATAATGGTTTCATGGTCATCAGTAGATTCTTAATTCCAGATATTTTTTATTGGATTCTAATTCCACCATCTTCCAATTTAAACCCAAATCCCCAGAACATTAGTTGAGTTTCTGGGTGAATAGTCTAGCGATAATACTGTGAGGCCATCGCTTTCGCTCTTCTGTGGTGGGATTTGACACTGGGACCCCAGAACATTAGCTGAGTTTCATTGGCTGTGAGGCACCATTGGGTGAACAGGATGAACCTTGACCCTTTCTGTCCCTGGCGCAGGGCATGAAGCACTCTGCACTCTGTGCAGTGCTACTGCCCCCTCCCTAACTCTCTTTGTTCAGCAAAACCGATAAACGAAGGCTTAAACCCAGAGGCTGAAACTGGTAGAGTTTTTCATCATGGGCAGCCAGTCACTGGAGATTTTCTGATTCAGTGAAGAACCTTCGCGGACAGGCCTGGAGTGAGCTCCGGCCTGAAGCTGCAAACGGTGACAGGAATGTGAAGATTCAACAGGCCGGCCTTGACATACACCAGCACCCAAAGAGCCGCAAAAACCTGTTTCTGTGCTGGAAGGTTCTACCCAATGCAAAATATTATTCACTACTCATTTGGGATTTATTTTTAGCTGATTTATTTCACCTTAGTCAGAAAAAAAAGCAAAAATAGATGAAACTAGAAAAAAGATTTTAACTTTTCCATAAAACCACAAGAGGCGGCAAGTCAGCAACTTGGGTGACCTCATAGCGCCAAGAATCCGGTTTCAATTCCTAGCTTGGGTCCCTGTCTGTGTGGAGTCTGCATGATCTCCCCGTGACTGCGTGGGTTTCCCCGGGTGCTCTGTTTCCTCCTATAGTCTGAAAGACGTGCTGGTTAAGTGCATTGGCCACGCTAAATTCTCCCTCAATGTACTCAAACAGGTGCCGGAGTGTGGCGACTATGGGATTTCTCAACAACCTCACTGAAATGTGAATATAAGCTGCTTTGTGACACTAATAAATAAACTTTAAACTTTTTTGGCCTTCTGTGGCAGTGTCTGCCCGTTGTTAGAACAATACGCAGCAAGTGCCACAACTCTGATTTCTTTCCTGAGCTCTCTCATCATCTGCCTCACTTTTTGTCCACATTCTCTGCAAAAAAGTTCAATACTCTAAATATACAGTGACTCTTAGATTGCTGACAAAATGGCAAGAAACATTCACCCCACACCTTCCAAACCCACCACTGCTACCATCCAGAAGAACAAGTGTGGCACATATCTAGGAACACCTGGGGGTTCCTCTCCACGTAACTCACCTGACTTGAGAATACATTGCCATTACTTCACTGTCACTGGATCAAAATCCTGGAATTTACCGGCTAACAGCACTTGGCTGTAGCTACGCACATGAACTACAGCGATTCAACAAGGCAGCTCACCACCACCTTCCATCTTCTCCACGGCAATTAAGGATGGGCAATGAATGCTGACCTAGCCAGTGACATCCACATCTCTTGAATGAATAAACAAAAATACAATTCCCTCAGAATACAGTGGGGCGTCGAGCTAATGCCATTGGACTAGCAATACAGCTCCCAAGCTAGTGCTCTGGGAACATGTGTTCAAATCCCACCACGGCAGCTAATGGAATATAAATTCAATTAATCAAACCTGGAATATAAAGCAATCATCGATTGTCACAAACATCCTTTAGGGATGGAAATCTGCCATCCTTACCCAGTCTGGCCTACATGAGTCTCCAGACCTACAGCAAAGTTTTTGACTCTTAACCAAACAGTCCGAAAAGAGTGTCAGTTCAAGGGCAATTAGGAATGGGCAACAAATGTTGGCCTTGCCAGCGACGCCCAGCGATGAAAGAATAAAAAATCTTAAGTATTTGTAAATATATAAAATATGGGCACACCTTTAAAATTGTATCATAAAATGTGTGAACGTGTGCCTATATCCATAATAGCAACTGCAAATTTATATTCAAGAATCTAATTCATTTTCACATAATGTAATGGTAGTGTGTCTCAATTGCTCCCTGTGGGTAATACATTGCATGCTCTAACAATTCTGCATAAAGACACTTCTACTAACCTCTCAATGACAATTTTAAATTGAAGACCCCAGTCACTGACTCCATTAGATTAAATAATCTTCCCAACCTTCCTGCACATTCATTTTCCTATTGATTCCTTTCACTCTTAATTCAACTTTCAGAACTCAAGCACCATGTAGCATGGACCTCTCCCTTCGGAGCCCACTCCTCCAGTCCGGGGCTCTCCCCCACTGGCCCACTTCCTCTCCCACAACCCCTGCAAATCTTTGCTTAAGAGCTCACTCCGGAATATGGGACCCTCTCTCACTGGTCTATTTGCTCCCTCTGAAAATATCTCCTTAAGATTCCAACACTAGAATATCAGATCCTCTCTCACTAACCGACTTCCCCCCACAAATCTCTCTTTAAATAGCTCACCTCTTGAGTAGTGGATCCTTCCCCACCAACCCATCCTCTGAGAATCTCTTCTTAAAAACCCATCCCATAAATATGGGGCCCCCCTCACTAACCCACTTTCCCTTCAAATCTCTCCTTAAGTAGCTTACCTCTTGAATATTGGACCATTCCCCACTAACTCACTTTCTCCCTCAAATCTCTGCTTAAATAGCCCACCTCTTGAATACAGGATCTTTCCCCCCTAATGCACATTCCCCCTATGAATTTCTCCTTCAGAGCCCACTCCTTCAGTACAGACTCTCTCGCTGGCCCATTCTTCCATCACCAACCACAGTTCTCACTTCGAAACTCATTCCACTTGAACCCAAGCCATTCTATCTTTGCACAATCTTGAGCTCCGGTGACAGGCAAATGGTTCCAGTTTTGTCTCAGTCCTCGAGTGAAATTCTTCCTCATTCTGATTCTGAATGTACTTTTCATCAATAGGAACACAGGTCCTCTGGGCCTAGCTGCCTGGGCTTAATCCAAAGCTCCTTCTGGGTTTAGCTCTTGATCCTCCCTAGGCAAGAGCTTGAGCTCCTCTGATCTTTACATATCTTTGCTCACGGAATTGAAAATGGCAACAAGAGGAAAAAACAAATGTCAAAGGAAGGCAGAAAAAGAGACAAAGCACAAAATAGAGTGCTTGGGGAAAAAAGTCAGAGCATCGCTCAAAGAGGGTGTTAATCGAGATGAAAGTAAAGAAGAGCAAAAAGAGAAGAAATACTCATTGTCTGAGAAATTGAAGAAGAGAACATATGGCAAATGGAAAAGTAATGGAGAATGGCTGGTGCGGTGGCACTGTGATTAGCCCTGCTGCCTCACAGCACCAGAGAGCCAGGTTTGATTTCTGGCTTGGGTCACTGTCTGTGCAGAGTTTGCACATTGTCCCTGTGTCTGTGGGGGTTTCCTCTGTGCGCTCCGGTTTCCTCCCACAGTCCGAAAGACATGCTGGTTAGGTGCATTGGTCAGAATAGGTGCCTGGAGTGTGGCGACTAGAGGATTTTCACAGTAACATCATGGCAGTGTTAATGTAAGCCTACTTATGACACTAATCAAAACTCACTTCAAAATTTAGACGGCATTTGAAAGAGCAATGTCAATACTCTTCAATAACATTTATTATGGGTGGGAGAGTGGCACAGTGGTTAGCAAGGCCAGGGACTTGGGTTCAATTCCAGCCTTGGATCTGTGTGGACTTTGCATATTCTCCCCATATCTGCATGGGTTTCTCCAGGTGCTCCAGTTTCCTCCCACACTCCAGACTAGGTGGATAAGTCCCCTGGGCCGGATGGGATTTACCCTAGGATCCTTTGGGAGGCGAGAGAGGCGATTGCAGAGCCTCTGGCTCTGATCTTCAGGTCGTCGCTGGTTACAGGTATAGTGCCGAAAGACTGGAGGATAGCGAATGTGGTCCCATTGTTCAAGAAGGGGAAGAGAGACTTTCCGGGGAATTATAGGCTGGTGAGTCTTACGTCTGTTGTGGGCAAAGTATTGGAGAGAATTATTAGGGATAGGATTTATAGTTATTTAGAGAGAAATGAATTGATTGGGGATAGTCAGCATGGTTTGTGAAGGGTAGGTCGTGCCTTACTAACCTTATTGAGTTTTTTGAAAAAGTGACCAAAGAGGTGGATGGGGGTAAGGCAGTTGATGTGGTATATATGGACTTTAGTAAGGCGTTCGATTAGGTGGCACATGGAAGGCTTCTGCAGAAAATGCAGATGTATGGGATAGAGGGTGATTTAGCTAATTGGATTAGGAATTGGCTAGCAGATAGAAGACTGAGGGTGGTGGTTGATGGGAGATATTCATCGTGGAGTTCGGTGACAAGTGGTGTACCTCAGGGGTCTGTTTTGGGGCCCATGCTGTTTGTAATTTTTATAAATGATCTGGATGAGGGTATTGAAGGATGGATTAGCAAATTTGTGGATGACACCAAAGTCGGAGGAGTGGTAGATAGTGAAGAGGGGTGTTATAGTTTGCAGAGAGACTTGGACAAGTTGCAGAGCTGGGCCGAGAGGTGGCAAATTGAGTTTAATGTGGAAAAGTGTGAGGTAATTCACTTTGGCAGGAATAACAAATGTGTAGAGTATAGGGCTAATGGTAGGACTCTTAATAGTGTTGATGAACAGAGGGATCTTGGTGTATATGTGCATAGATCCCTGAAAGTTGGCAAGCAAGTCGATAAGGTTGTTAAGAAGGCATATGGAGTCTTAGCTTTTATTGGTAGGGGGATTGAATTTCGGAGCCGCAACGTCATATTGCAACTGTACAAAACTCTAGTGCGGCCGCACTTGGAGTATTGTGTGCAGTTCTGGTCCCCGTATTATAAGAAAGATGTGGAGGCTTTGGAGAGGGTACAGAGGAGGTTTACCAGGATGTTGCCTGGTATGGAGGGCAGGTCTTATGAAGAGAGGCTGAGGGATTTGAGGTTGTTTTCGTTAGAAAGAAGGAGGCTAAGAGGAGACCTTATTGAAACATATAAGATGATTAGAGGTTTAGATAGGTGGACAGTGATAGCCTTTTTCCTAGGATGGAAAAAGCTAGCACGAGGGGACACAGCTTTAAATTAAGGGGTGATAGTTATAGGACGGATATCAGAGGTAGGTTCTTTACCCAGAGGGTGGTAAGGGTATGGAATGCCTTGCCTGCTGCAGTTGTAGATGCGCCAAGTTTGGTGGCGTTTAAGAGGTTAGTAGATAAGTTTATGGATGAAAGGGGAATGGTTTAGGTTAGAGGGTCACTGCTTGTTCCTAATTGGTCGGCGCAAAATCGAAGGCCGAAGGGCCTGTTCTGCGCCGTAATGTTCTATGTTCTATGATTGGCCATAGTAAATGGGTGAGTTTATGGAGGGTCCTTGGGGGAGGCACTCTTTTTGAGAATAGTGCAGACTCAATGGGCTGAGTGGCCTTCTTCTGCATTGATGGGATTCCATACATTGGAACTGTATAAATTTTGTTAATAAATGGGAGCCTCCCTACAGCTCTCATGTGGCAGGGGGAATGAGATTCCACTGTAGACACAGGTAGAGCTCAAAGGCATGTCTCAACACAGAAACACTGTATGTGCGCACTGCGTAAATAAGGCAGCGTGGGTACGCACGTGTGCTCATACTCCATGATGCCCCAACCATGTGTGTATACATAAGATTTAATGTTGGTCTCAGTCTATGCTCTGGACACCCCACCAAAGGTGCCTCATCCACCCCACCCATATGAAAGGAAGCATGCTTCAGAGAACTATCCGGAAGCTGGAAATGAACTGGGAATGTGGGGCACAGGAAGAGAAAAGAATACAGACAATGACACCAAGTGGAAAGCTCATGTCACACAATGTATACACGCCTGGATGATGAGGGGAATGATGTGGAACATGTTGGAAGGAGAGAAGATGATGGAGGGATAAAGCAAGGAGGGATGGAGAGGGGAGAGGAGGGATGGAGATAGGAAATGAGTGAGGGATGGAGAGATGAGATGAGGGAGGAATGGAAAGGGGAGATGAGGGAGGAATGGAGAGGGAGATGGGGGAAGAATGGAGAGAAGAGATGAGGGAGGGATGGAGAGCTGAGAGGGGGCAGAGGCAGAGACGGAGAGGGGAAATGAGAGAGGGATGGAGAGGAGAGATGAAAAAGGGATGGAGAAGGGAGATGGATGGAGGGGGAGAAGAGGGAGGGATGGAGAGATGACAGAGCACTGGAGAGCGGAGATGCGGGAGAGGTAGAGAGAGGAAGTGAGAGGGAGGAGAGATGGAGAGGGGAGATGAGGGATGGATGAAGAGAGGTAATGAAGGAGAGGGAAGAGGAGGGATGGAGGGAGGCAGATGGGAGATTGGAATAAGGTGGACCTACCCTTGGAGGGAGTGGATTGGATCTGTTGTTGTACTCAACACTCCGTTCACGTATGTGGAGTGAATTCTATAATTCTTTAGTCGTTTTCTGACAAGTCATTCTGTGCCTGAATGAAGTATCTGCAATGGCACATCCACCTGTCAGTTTATATAAATAATTGGTAGCATAACACGGAGCTACTGAAGGTTTGCTTTGGGTTCCTGGGCCCGTTATTTATCTAAACTGACAGGCTCACCCAGTAAGTAACTGTGCTGCATCGAGTGGCAGTAAAAAGCGCTGTTTTAATAAGCGCTCAGCATTGCCAAGGTATGATAGTTTGCCGAGATCAAAAGGGGGAAAGAGCCAGAGAGGCAGCAATCGAATATTTTATTGCAATTCTTGTGTTTTTGTTCAGCTGAGAAAGCTGGGGTAAGCCCTTAATAAAAGATTTATTTCTGAATACTGTGTGAGTGTGATGAGCTGAGTTAATGTCTGTCCTGGTCAGCCATCTTCCTGTCACTCCTCTCTGTGGAAAGTGTTGAGATGCTCCCTCCAGGAATGGAGGAACATGTATTTGGGCCGGTTGGCCATGGGCCAAATGGAGTGTCTGGGTCCGAGTGCTTTACATTTTGTTTCTGTCGATGACTTCAGTGTACGCATGCCCTCTGTTTGAACCCTGGCAGATCAAGGCCCCACTCACTCCAGCATTGATCCACCAGGAAACACAGCAGCCAGCATGGCACAGAGTCACACATATCCCAGAGAAATCAGAATGAATCTCCCTCTGCAGTTGCTGGGACTGTTAGTCTTGGTGAACTGGAGTTGGCAGGGGGAGGACAGGGAAGAAAACTCCATGAACATCCCTCATGATTGATTCCAAATGGAAGGAACGCGTGTCCGTATGTGAAATGATGTACACATATATTGATGTGTTTACATGCATGTGTGTGAGAGGAGGATGTGTTAATGCATGTAAGAGTATGTTTATATGCTACTGAGATAGTTCATGTCTGTGTCAGTGGGGGTATATGTGTTTGCATGAGTGCGTGCGTGTGAATCTATGTGCACATGTATACATGAGAGTTTGTGAGTACATGAGTGTGTGAGAATGCATGTGTGAGTGAAAGTCTGTGTGAGACTAAGCGTGCAAGTGAGAGAATGTGTATGTGCGAGTGCAAGTGCGTGCAAGAATGAGTGTGAATATGAGAGTGTGAGTGTGAGATTGTGAATGTGAATGTGAGTGAGTGGGTGTGAGAGTGTGAATTCAATGTGAGTGAGAGAATGTGCATGTGAGAGTATAAATGTGTGAGCATGTGAGTGTGAAAATGAGTGTGTGAATGTGAGCGTGTGTGTGTGTGTGCGCGAGAGTATGAGGGTGTGAATGTAAGAGTATGAATGTGAGTGTGAGTGCAAATGTGTGAGTGCGAGCGTGAGAGTGCGAGCGGGTGTGAGTGTGAGCGTGAAAGTGCGAGCGGGTGTGAGTGCGAGCGTGAAAGTGCGAGCGGGTGTGAGTGCGAACGTGAGAGTGCAAGCGGGTGTGAGTGCACGCGTGGGAGTGCGAGCGGGTGTGAGTGCAAGCGTGAGAGTGCGAGCGTGAGAGTGCGAACGGGTGTGAGTACGAATGTGTGAGTGCGAGCGTGAGAGTGCGAGTGGGTGTGAGTGCGCACGTGAGAGTGCGAGTGGGTGTGAGTGCGCACGTGAGAGTGCGAGCGGGTGTGAGTACGAATGTGTGAGTGCGAGTGGGTGTGAGTGCGCACGTGAGAGTGCGAGCGGGTGTGAGTACGAATGTGAGTGCGAGCGTGAGAGTGCAAGCAGGTGTGAGTGAGTGTGTAAGTGTGTGTGTGTGTGAATGTGTGAGCGTGAGAGTGTGAATGTAAGTGTATGTATGTGTGAGTTTGAGTGTGTGAGTGAGTGAATGTGACTGTGTGAGTGTGAGTTTCTGAGTGTGTGGATATGTGCATGTGCATGCCTGTCAGCTGTTGCCCTCTTTTGAGATGCTCCATAAATCGCTCTCTGTGACCAGGCTTTTGCTCCTCTGACTAATATCATCTAAAGTAGCTTGGTGTTAAATTTTACTTGGTAACAATCCGATGAAATGCCTTGGGACGTTTTAATGCGCTGACTTGTTATATAAATAGGTTGCTGTGTGCGCACACACGCAGATGAACGTCAGGGAAGAGCTTATCTACAATGTTCTCTCCACCCACTTCCCCACCCCAGATGAAGCAACCAGGAAAACATTTTCACTAATCAGAGGCTGCTCGATATGTCGTTAGAACAAGCCTGCCACAAAGCTTTTTCTGAAAGCATCACCAGTGATGCCTCAATGGGTCCAAGCTAACACTCTCCTCCCTGCCTCAGAGACAGGCTGCAGTCAGTCATCTCCTCAGCAAACCAGGCTGCCAGCCCATAACCCCCACACTGCCCCGTCGCAACTTTCAGGGATCTTCTTTGCTGCATTCCTGTTCCGTTCCAACAGTGTGTCTGGATAGTACAACAGAATCCAGAGGCCCCCTCTCACCTGGGACATTAAATCAGACACAGAGGAACATTAAAGGCTGGAATTTAATCTTGTGCTCATCGGCCCCTTGAACTGCAGCTTGCAGCTTTGAGACGTCAGTCCTCAATTGAATCGTACAGTGGCACAGTGGTTAGCACTGCTGCCTCGCAGCCCCAGGGGTCTAGGTTCGATTCCCGGCTTGGGTCAATATCTGTGTAGAGTTTGCACATTCTCTCTGTGTCTGCGTGGGTTTCCTCCAGTTCACTCCCACACTCCAAAGATGTGCCTGTTATCATAGAATCTCTACAGTGCGGGAAAAGGCCATTTGTCCCGTCCAGTCTGCACCAACCCTCCGAAAGAAAACGCAGAGAGTGTGAGGAATGAACACAAAGGGTGGGATTTTATGGCCATGCTCGGGCAAGACTGGAAATTCCTGCCCAAGGTCAACAGAGATTTCCGTTGTCGGACATTCACCTGCTCTGATTCTGGACGGGCAAGGCGGCAAAATTCTAGCCAGAGAGTGAGAAACACTGAGAGAGAAAGAAGGAAGAAAGAGGTAAATAGTCACAGTCAGAAAGAGAGAGACATTAAAGTTAAAGTTTATTTATTAGTCACAAGCAAGGCTTACATTATCACTGCAATGAAGTCACTGTGAAATTCCCCTAGTCGCCACACTCCGGCGCCTGTTTGGGTCAATGTACCTATACATACATAATCCAGAGAAATCTACAATATTTCTCTGAGTGTTTTGAATAAAGCTCAGCAGCTATGATACACTGTGTAAGCCAGTAATAGATTTCCTAATCTCCCATTTCATTAATGTCTCTCCTGCCTAAGCAGTTTGCGAGACCTTGCTGTGTGCAAATTGACCTCGTTACAATGGTGGCAACACATCAAAAATACTCAATTGTCTGTCAGACACTTCAGGACATCCCGCTGTTGTGAAAGGCACTATAAAAACGCAAGTTGCTTTTCTTCTTTTCCGAACTGAGCCACGGAGCCAACCCAGAGCGGATGCTGTACTGAGTCTGATCACAAGGCAACGCAGAGCTTCACTGCAAAGTAAGTGAGGTCCCCTCACTCGTTAGGAACTAGAAGTTGCCACGAGGAAAAGACACAATTTCATACACCGAGACTGTGAGATAATTGCAGATATTGTAGCAGAGATCAGCTGTTTGCCAAAGAGTTGAGGATATCAGACTCTGGGGCATTGAACAAAAACACAGACAGTCATCAAATCCTGGGCTTGTTTTAGCATAAACCGCACTCCTGACATGGTTTATAACCCGCTGCTGTGATGCTCCACAATATAATGACATTCCATTTCCCATGCCAGCTGTACCTAAGGTCCCTCTAACTGTGATAGCCAATTTAGTGTCAATTAGTGTCGAGTTATGGACAATTTTGAGCTCTGTACTCATGCCGAAAAGAAGTTGGACTGGAGGAACACAAACTCTTTCATGTAGATGGCTTGCAGCTGCGGGAGAGACAAGGTCTGCATCACTTTCTGTATTGACTAAATTCAAATCCTAGCCCAGGGGTAACATTTTATGTTTTATTATTTATTCATTTAAAGTAACTCTGCCATGGGACCAGGTCCAGTGTGTGCCTAATGTTCACCTGAACAATACCCATAGGAAACAGCTTCTCAGCATCCACTCTTCCAAGCACCCGCAAAATCCTCTATGTTTCAATTAAGATCACCCCTCATTCTTCTAAACTCCAATGAATATGGATCCAAACTGTTTTTAACCTTTTTCCCACAAAGGCAATCAGGCTAGGTTCAACAGTTTGGTCAGTTACAGCACAATGGCACGGTGGTTAGCACTGCTGCCTCATAGCACCAGGGACTTGGGTTTAATTCCAACCTCGGGTCACTATCTGTGCAGAGTCTGCACGTTCTCCCCATGTCTGCGTGGGTTTTCTCCAGGTGCTCCAGTTTCCTCCTACAGTCCAAAAGACGTGCTGGTTAGGGTGCATTGGCCATGCTAAATTCTCCCTCAGTATACCCGAACTGCCACTGGAGTGTGGCGACTAGAGAATTTTTACAGTAACTTCATCACGATGTTGATGTAAGCCTGCTTGTGACGCCAATAAATAAACTTTAAACTGAAAGAGTTTGATTAAAACAACAAATGTCTCCATTTCAATGATTTGAGGTTAATGAGGTTAATGACCCCGTGTCAGTTCTGAGCTACTGCCAATCGGAAGAGCAAGAAGCCGGTTTGGGGTCAGTTGAGGGGTTTCAGAGGTGTGTGCAGTTCTTTCTCAGGAGAGTGGGAGAAGCTGATTCTCAGCAGCTGGAACGGAGGGAATGTAAACTGCAATACTCTGGAACCGATCCATGGGCAGAAGGAATAAATGGTCCATTCTGAATCAATGCTTTCATGTGTTAATTAGAAGCCGAGTACCTGTCATTATTTATCGGGGTCTTGTCAGATTAGAAACCAATGTTATTAATTCATCCTCTATCTTAGGTTTGCCCCTGGTGATCCCACTGAAAACCACCTGACTGATCTACTCTCCCACATGTTATGCTTTAAAGCAAAAGTCAATTTTAATTCATCTCCTCACAAAAAAGCTCACCAATTCTCAGCACAGAGAGATACGCGGTTTACATCTACACAAATTAATCACATCACAGTGTTCAATATTCCCATCAATCTCTCAGTGGATTGGCACAAAGAACCACACCTGCTATAAATTTCCAATAAAAATAAATTAAAGAAATCCGTCTGAGAAAATGGTCCTATTAACAATCCTCCCCACCCATTTTTTGTTTCAAATGGACCTGATGAGGAACATAAAGACATGATTAAGCGGCACAGTAGCTAGCACTGCTGCCTCACAGCGGCAGGGACCCAGGTTCAATTCTGGCCTCCTCGGGTTACTATCTGTGTGGAATCTGCATGTTCTCCCCGTGTTTGCATGGGTTTCCTCCGGATGCTCCAGTTTCCTCCCACAATCCAAAGGTGTATGAGTTAGGTGGATTGGCCATGCTAAATTGCCCCTTAATATCCCAAAATGTGCAGATTAGAGGGATTGGTTGGTTAAATACTTAGAGTTATGGGAAAATGCCTGATAGGATTCTCTATCAGAGAGTCAGTGAAGACTTAATTGGCAGCACGGCCTCCTTCTGTACTGTGAGGAATCCCATCCATAAAGTGGCAGTGAGCCAGCTTCTTAAACCACTGCAGTTCATAAGGTGCAAGTACCCTCACAGTGTTGTTAGAGAGGGAGTTCCAGAATGTTGATCCAGCCACAGTGAAGGAATTGACAATATATTTGCAAGTCAGAGTGGCGAATGGTTTGGAAGGAAACTTCCAATTCCCATGTGTCTATTGCTCTTGTCCTTCTAGATGGTAGTGGTCATGCGTTTGGAGCTGCTGTTTAAGGAAGCTTGATCCATTCCTGCAGTGCATCTTATAGATGGTACATACTGCTGTCACTGTGCATTGATGGTGCAGGGCGTGAATGTTTGTGGAAGGGTTGCCAATGAAGTGGGCTACTTTGTCCTGGATGGTTTCAAGCTTCTTGAGTGCTGTTAGAACATATCAGCAATGAGAAACCTCCACTCAGACATAACAAGCCAACTTAGCAAGGCATCCCCTAGTTCTCCAGTGCAATATTGCAATCTCTCATTCTGGATCCCATAAGAAATTACAGAAAAAAAAGACTAGCATTGATATATTATCTTTAATGACTGTCAGATGTCTCAAAACATCTTACAGACAATTAAATACTTTTGAAGTGTAGTCACTGTTATAACGCAGTAAAGCTGGCAGCCAATTTGAGCACAGCAAGCTCTGTTTGGAAAACAAAGGTCATTTTAAGGTATTTGTATTGGTAAACATTAGAAATGTATTAAGTAGGTTTAATTTAAGGTTTCTGTGGCAGGAATGGTAAAACCCACTTTTAGATTCATTCTGAACAAAGGTGTTTGTATGTGTGGACGTTGATTCAGTTCCAACTGAGTTTCTATTGTGCTTAGACAGATGCACAGCATGAAGAGTAAATAAGCTAGCAGAGAAATGTGAATGCTGCTTAGCAAATGAAGGCTCCTTTAAGGGAAAGAAAGCCTTTTGTTCTTAGTTTAGCTGAATATGTTAGCTGTTGAAAAAAGATACCAGGGAATGAACATTTCTCAACTCTGCCAGAAGAAAGACTGGACAAGATGAAAGCTGGCAGGCTTCCTAAAGTGCCACTTACAGTACAGATAACCAGGGAACTGGGACAGAAAGAATGTCTTAACATAACAGAAGTTAGGAGAACAGAGATCAATGTATTTGTGTTGTTGAGACCATCAAGCTTAAGATGTACTTCGTAATGCGTGTTAACTTTAAGGTAGTTGTTAAGCTAAGGAGGAAGTAAAGGAAAATTGTATTATAATACAATTATTTTATATTTAATAATTTTTTTTCTTGTTGTTAAAACTATTTACTGTTCCTGCACATTTTTATAAAAAATGGTAACGGTGTGGTTTTTTTGAGTCAGGGTTCTATTCTGGGATCTTCCTGTCTGGTTCTAACATCCCATAAACAGCAGTGTGAGGCTGACTGGACAATCTGTTAACGGAGAAAAAAATACTGGTTCGGACTCCCAGGATAAGACCCCTGCTTGAGTCTGAATTAGTGCAGTTGGAATCAGAGATTTCCACTTGAGAGGGCAAATGGGGCCTCAGTTTATTGTCTCGTCTGAAAGACAGTACACCACTCCCGCATTACTGCACCAGAGGGTCAGGTGAGATTTGGTGCGTGAGTCTTGACTCAGTTCAATTCAGTGGTTGCGGACGCCTGCGAACTTGCAATGGCTTGAACATTTTCCTTCTGTGGGATTATATTCCGTATTTTCTCTTCTGAAATCCACAAAGCAAGGATGAGAAAATGCCAGGTCGGTGGACAGAAATGATCAGACTCTCCTTTAATCTCATCCAGACAGAAAGAGTGGACACATCAGCAGCGTATGGAAAGACCAGGGAGGGAAGGAGTTATTAAGCGTGAGTGAAGGGGGTGAGAGACAGCTTCAGCACACAATGCGAGATGGACAGCCTAAGTGCCCCGAAAGTTCATCTGGGAATATCTGTAACTGTAGCTGACTGTGAGCTCTTTTCTAATTAAACCTGTAATTATTACAGGTCAGTGCTGGGAATAGACATGGGGGGATTTTACATTTCAAAAGCAAATACGGCCAGCTGCTGGGAAGAATGCCATTACTGAAAAAGCCTACTTGTTCTTAAATATTAATTTGAATTGAATTAGGAATAAGGGTTTTGGGGCGTAATGCATGATGAGTAAATGCGTTGGAACAATTCAAACTTAATTCAGATCTTAACTACTCCACCATATGATGGTAGGATTGCCGCCCCTCCAGGATTGGCCTGGAGACCCATCTTCAGGGACATGGCTGTGTGCAACCCATGGTTAGCACTGCTGCCTTACAGTGCCAGGGACCCGGGTTCAATTCTAGCTTTGGGTCACTGTCTGTGTAGAGTTTGCACATTTTCCCCGAGTCTTACATTAAGTTGATCTTTCTCCACACCCGAGCTATGATTGTAACACTACATTCTGCAGCCTCTCCTTTCTTTCTGTGTGAACGTTTTGCTTTGTCTGTATGGAGTGCAAGAAACAATACTTTTCACTGTATGTATAATAATAAATCAAGTCAAATCAAAAAAGTGTCTGCTTGGTTTCCCTCCGGGTGCTCTAGTTCCCTCCCACAGTGCAAGCATGTGCGGGTTAGGTGTATTGGCCACACTAAATTGACCTTCAGTATCAGAGGGATTAGCAGGGTAAATACATGGTGTTATGGGTCTGGGTGGAATTGTTGTTGGTGCAGACCTGATGGGCTAAATGGCCTCCTTATGCACTGGAGGGATCTATGATTTTAAAAAAAGGGTCTTCTTGTCATTTCTGTTGAACATTTCTCTTCCTACAGATATGAAAACATTGAAAATGAGGGAGGAATGGCGCTGGCAGTTAAGCATCATCCAACTGGATAATGAGTGCTTTTTGCTTTCCAGTTGGCAAAGGAAGGCGGTACATCACAAGGATGGTTGTGTTGGCCGACTAATGGCTGGAACATAGGGGCAAGTCATGCGATGAGACATCCAGGGATACATTTACTCGCAGTTGGCAACCCTTCAAGGTGGTTTTGTCAAAAAGAAAGTAAAGGAAGTCTTGCATTTATGTAGCAGCTTAATTGACCTCTGGATGTCCTCTGAACGTAGAAGACTAAGCAGCTACTTTGCACACAGTATACTCCCACAAACAATGACCAAATACTGGATTTTAGTGATGCCAGTCCTGTGATAAATATAAGCCAAGACATGCAGATCAACAACCTATCATAGGATCCCCACAGTACAGAAGGAGGTCATTCAGCCCATCAAGTCTGTACTGACCACAATCCCTCCCAGGCTCTATTCCCTCAACCCCACGCATTTACCCTGCTAATCCCCCTGAGACTAAGAGGCAATTTAGCATGGCCAATCAACCTAACCCGCACACCTTTGGACAATGGGAGCAAATAGGAGTACCTGGAGGAAACCCACGCAGACATGGGGAGAACGTGCAGTTTCCAAACAGTCGTCTGAGGCCAGGACTCTGGCGCTGTGAGGCAGCAGTGCTGACCACTGTGTCACCATGCTGCCTTATCAATTACTTTCTCTGCCAGGTTATTCCCTTCAGAGCTCCAGATTGTTCCTTAATATGTCCCCAGCACAATCAGGTCATGAAGGGCTCAAGTAATAAGGAGCAAATTTTTTTTATTTACACAGCAAAGGTTGGTTGGATTACAGTTCCAGGCAGATGAACAGGACACAAATACAATGGAGGCATTCAAAATAAAGTGAGGCTGGTAGAGTTAGGGTCAGGAAGCCTGGAACTCAATGGGAAAGTTAGAGGACCAGAGGGATAGTCTTTGAGGGAAGAGTCAGGGCAGTAGAGAGATAGCTTCCAACACAAATAAATTAGGATCAGAAGAAGGCCATTTAGCCTCTCAAGCCTGCTCCACCATTCCATAAGATCATTGCTGATCACTTTCCCTCCTAGCCCCTGTTCCTTGTAAGTCGACAATCAATTTATCTCAATTTAAATTTGACATATTCGCTGCGACTCTCACCAACTTTTAGAGATGCACCATAGAAAGCATTCTTTCTGGTTGTATCACAGCTTGGTATCACAGCTGCTCTGCCCAAAACCATAAGAAATTACAAAAGGTAGCCAATCTATCACACAAACCAGCCTCCCATCCATTGCCTCTGTCTACACTTCCCACTGCCTTGGAAAAGCAGTCAGCATAATTAAGAACCCCACGCACCCCGGACCTTCTCTTCCACCCTTTTCCTTCGGAGAAAAGATACAAAAGTCTGAGGTCGCGTACCAACCGGCTCAAGAACAGCTTCTTCCCTGCTGCTATCAGACTTTTGAATGGACTTACCTCACATTAAGTTGATCTTCTCTATACCCTAGCTATGATTGTAACACTACATTCTGCAGTCTCGGGGCAGCACAGTAGCACAGTGTTAGCACTGCTGCTTCACAGCTCCAGGGTCCTGGCTTTGATTCCCGGATCGGGTCACGGTCTGTGTGGAACTTGCACATTCTCCTCGTGTCTGTGTGGGTTTCCTCCAGGTAATCTGGTTTCTTCCCACAGTCCAAAGATGTGAGGGTTAGGTTGATTGGCCATGCTAAGAAATTGCCCCTTAGTATCCAGGATGCATAGGTTAGAGGGGTATAATATGTAGGGATATGGAGACAGGGCCTGGGTGGGATTGTGTTCAGTGCAGACTTGATGGCAAAGGGCCTTGTTCTGCACTGTAGGGTTGTATGACTCTATGATGATTCTTATTTGCTTCTCTATGAATGCTATGTTTTGTCTGTATAGTGCACAAGAAACAATACTTTTCACTCTATACTAATACATGTGACAACAATAAATCAATCAAATCATATCAAATCAAATATATTCAACAATACAGCCTCTACCACTCTCTGAGGAAGAGAATTCCACAGACTTATAACCTTCTGTAGGAGAAATTTCCTCTCATCTGTCTTAAACTATGATTTTTATTTATTTTCCTAGTTCGGGTCTCTGCTATAAAGAGAAGCATCCTCTTGATGTCCACCTTGTCAAGTCCCCTTAAGATCTGAAATTTTTCAATAAGATCACCTCTCATTCTTCCAAACTCCAATAAACACAGGCTCAAATTACTCAATCTTCCCCTGCAAGATTAAACCATACGCCATCCCCCACCCCCTCGCCTTTCCAGATATCATTGTGTGCAGATACAAATCAGGAATGGAATAGGCCATTTGGTCCATTGAGTGACCTTCTATAACTGCTTCAACTGCAATGATGTCCTTTCTTAAACAAGTGGACCAAAACTGTACACAATACCCTAAATGTCTTATACAACTGTTGCAAAATATCCCTATTTTTTATATTCCCCTACCCGAACTGCAGTTGATTTAGTTTATAAAAGGTGGCATGGTGGTACAGTGGTTAGCACGGTTGCCTCATGGCATCAGAGACCGAGGTTCAATTCTAGCCTCAGGTGATACTATGTGTGGAGTTTGCACATTCTCTCCGTGTCTACATGGGGTTTCCTCTGGGTCCAGTTTCCTCTTACGCTCCAAAGATGTGTGTGCTAGGTGTATTGGTCATGCTAAACTGCCCTTTACTATCCAAAGATGTGCGGGTTAGGTGGATTGGCCATGCCAAATTGCCCCTTAGATACTGGGGTATTAGCAGGATAAATATGTGGGATTATGGGGATAGAGTCTAGATGGAACTGTGGTCAGTGCAGGCTCAATGAGCCAAATGGCCTCCTTCTGCATGGTTGGGATTCAATGATTCTATGAATCTACGGAACTGCAGTCAGCAGCAGGGTGTGAGGAAGCTACAGTGCAGAAATACATTCTCACTAACTCATCTCAGAACGAGTGGCTTTATCTCAACCAACAGTTATTTCCCATCGAGCTTAACAAATTCAGTTTTCAAAATCAACACTCATGTAAAACACAGGTTTATAATTTGATAATAAAGCAATATAATAAAACCAACTCCGTGCTCAGAATTATTGTAGTTATTGATTAGAAGTTAATACAGTTGAGGGAGACGGTGCAACGTCTCCTAGGTCATCCAATCGACAAGGTTATTTGCAGCGCCCCGCGGCATGTCACACTCCCACACAATCATCCTTTTGCCTTTCAATATCCTATTGTGCAGGGAATAGATCTCCCGGCATTCACCAATTTCAAACCTCACTGCGTCTGCTTTAACACCAAAGTAGAAATAAAGGATGAGAATGAGGAAGCCACTCTCTGAGCCTCGAACCCAACCTATTTTACAGACAGCAAAGGACTTTTCCAAATGCAATCACGACTGTGGTGAGAAACATGACAGCTAACTCATGCACAGCAAGATCCCTGCAACAAATTAAATGACCAGTTGAGTTCTGTCTCCATGCGATGAGCTGAGGGCCTAAATATTGTGCAGGGTTACCAGGAAGAACCCCCCCTGAAATGGTGCTTGGTGATTTATTATTCACCTGCTAGGACAGGATAGGCCTTGGTTTGATGTCTCAACCCAGACAGCACCACCGGCACGATAGCACCCCCTTGTCCCTGCACTCTGGCTCATCTGCTGAGATTCTGGGCTGTAGCAGATCTTGAAGCCATAGCCTGAGAGGCAGAGGAGTGTTATAACTGAACCACAGCCAAAGCTCACCCTTTCTAGCATCACCTGATAACTCATCCCAACGAGGTCCCTTTAGTCACCTCTGTCTGAGGACAATGAGGTGAAATTTCACTTCAGAATGATGCCCTTTGGCAACAATCATGAGTCTTACTCTATATGTGCGCAACGCACCTATTAAGTGCTTTTATGTTCCCCAAGCCAATATCTCACATTATTTATTATTCTGCTTTGCTTCTCTCTTGTATAATTATCCAGGTAATTTCCCATCAGTGTGTAATGTTGCTGCTCACAACCTACATCCTTGCACAGTAACATCAATCTCAGAACTGTTCATTGGCTACATTAGTCCGTATGAAAATCGCACTCTGAAGCTCTGCATCAACACTGAACAATTACATACTCTCAATGTATTACACACTCATTTCTAACTAACACACCTTACCTGTTGATTTGATTTATTATTGTCACATATATTAACATACAGTAAAAAGTATTGGCTTCTCGCACGTGATGCAAACAAAGCATACCGTTCATACAGAAGAAAAGGAGAGAGCGCAGAATGTAGTGTTATAGTCATAGCTAGGGTACACAAAAAGATCAATGCAAGATAGGTCCATTCAAAAGACTGACAAAAGCAGGGAAGAAGCTGTTCCAGAAGATACATGACCTCAGAATTTTGTATCTTCTTCCCAACGGAAGAAGGTGAAAGAGAGCATGCCAGGAATGGTGGGTTCCTTAATTATGTTGGCTGCTTTTCTGAGGCAGCAGGAAGTGTAGACAGAGTCAATGAATGGGAGGCTGGTTTGCATGACGGATTGAGCTACATTCACAACCTTTTGTAGTCCTTTGCAGCCTTGGACATAGCAGGAGCTATACCAAGTTGTGATACAACCAGAAAGAATATTTTCTATGGTGCTTCTGTAAAAGTTGGTGAGAATTGTAGCTGATACGTCAAATTTCCTTCATCTTTTGAGAAAATAGAGGACTTTTTTAGATGGGCTTTCTTAACTATAGTATCAGCATGGGGGGATCAGGACAGGTCGTTGATAACCTGGATACCTAAACACTTGAAGCTCTCGACCCTATCTATTTCATCCCCATTGATATAAACAGGGGCATGTTCTTCTTTACGCTTACTGAAGTCGATGACAATCTCCTCTGTTTTGCTAACATTGAGGGAGAGATTATTGTCATCGCACCAGTTGGTCAGATTTTCTATTTCATTTCTGTACTTTGTCTCGTCATTGTTTGAGATCCGACCCACTATGGTGGTGTCATCAGCAAACTTGAAAATCAAATTGGAGGAGAATTTTGCAATGCACTCATCGGTGTATAAGGATTATAGCAGGGGGCTAAGAACACAGCCTTGTGGGGCACCGGTGTTGAGGATGATCGTGGAGGAAGTGTTGTTGCCTATTGTTACTGATTATGGTCTGTGAGTTGGGAAGTTCAGGATCCAGTTGCAGAAGGAGGTACCGAGGCCCAGGCCACAGAGTTCGGAGATGAGTTTCGTGGGAATAATGGTGTTGAAGGCTGAGCTGTAGTCAACAAATAGGAGTCTGACATAGGTGTTCTTGTTATCTAGGTGTTCCAAGATTGAGTGCAGGGCCAAGGAAATGGCGTCTGCTGTGAACCTTTTTGTGGCAATAAGCAAACTGTAGTGGATCCAGGTAATCCAGGAGGCTGGAACTGATTTGTGCCATGACTAATCTTTCGAAGCACTTCATAATAATGGATGTCAGAGTCATCGGCTAATTGCCATTAAGGCACATTGCCTGGTTTTTTCCTTAGGTATCGGGATGATACTAGCTTTCTAGAGTTGGTGAATGTGCTATTTTCTGCCCAGTCCCACTTGTTCGTTCAATGTTAGAGTATTGCCCCCCACTCACCAATTTCAGCGGCATGATAGCACAAGTAGTTAGCACTGCTGTCTCACAATGTCAGGGACCCAGGTTCCATTCCTGGCTTGGGTCACTGTCTGTATGCAGTCTACACATTCTCCCTGTGTCTGTGTGGGTTTCCTCCCACAGTGTGAAAGACGTGCTGGTTAGGTGCATTGGCCATACTAAATTCTCCCTCTGTGTACCCAAACAGGCACCGGAGTGTAGTGACTCAGAGATTTTCACAGTAGATTCAATGCAGTATTAATGTAAGTATACTTGTGACACCAATAAATAAACTTTAAACGGGTCTTTTTTTCAATTGGCAGGCAGTGAATTGTGGCATTGCAGGGATCTGTGCTACGACCCCAACTGCTCATATGTATGTATTAATGATCTGGAAGACTGAACGATATGTGTTATCTCCAAAGTTGCAGATGATATAAATTTGGGTGGGAGGCTAAGCTATGAAGAAGATGCAGAGATGCTTCAGTGTGATTTGTACAGGCTGAGTGAGAAGGCACGGCAGATGCAGTATAATGTGGATAAATATGAGGTTATCCACTTTTGTAGCAATAATAGGAAGACAGATTATTACTTGATTGGATGTAAGTTGAGAAAGATGAATAATCAGCGAAACATTGGTGTCTTTGTGCATCAGTCACTGAAAGGAAGTGCACAGTACAGGAGGCAGTAAAGAAGGCAAACGGGATGTTGGCCTTCATAGTGAGAGGTTTTGAGTATCGAGATAGGGATGTTTTGCTGCAATTGTATAGGGCGTTGGTGAGGCCACACCTGGAATATTATGTGCAGGTTTGGTGTAGATATCTGAGGAAGGATGTCCTTGCTATAGTGAAGGTTTACCAGGCTAATTCCTGGGATGGCAGGAATGTCATTTGAGGAGAGACTAAGTCAATTAGAATTATATTCACTGGAGTTTACAGAGAAGGGATCTCTTAGAAACTTACAAAATTCTAACAGGATTAGACAGGGTAGATTCAGAAAGGATGTTTCCAATGGTGGGGAACAGAATCAGGGGTCATAGTTTGAGGATAAGGGGTAAACTTTCAGAACTGAGGTGAGGAGAAATTTCTTCACCCAGAGGGTGATGAATGTGTGGAATTCACTACCACAGAAAGTAGTTGAGGCCAAAATGTTGTACGATTTCAAGAAGGAATTAGAAAGAGCTCTTGGGGCTAAAGGAACATGGAGGAAGGTAGGATCAGGATGTTGAACTTGATAATCAGCCATGATCCAATGAATGAATGGTAAAGCAGGCTGGAAGGGTCAATTATTCCTGCTTTTATTTTCTATGATTCTAGTCGCTTCAAATACTCTACACTCTGGGTGAAAAAGGTTCTCCTAAACTCCTGACTGAATTTATCAATCACTCTCATATTTATCAGCCCTAGTTTTGATCTTCTGCCTCTTCTCCACCTCACCCCTGCCAAGGTTGGGGGGGTCGAGTTTTCAGAAGAAAGCCTGGGGATGAATTCTGACTCCAAATTTTAAGGATATCAGATGATCATTGGAGCTGGGAACATTCTGTAATATCTTTCCTATTTTGGATAATGCGCCTAAATCCCAGCATCTGTTTACTGCAGAAGCTCATTCTTAATCTCATTTGAACGGCGGAAAGGTTAGAGACTCCACCTTGGGAAATGTGGAGTACAGAGAAGCTGCCTGCGATTATCAGCCAGGCGATCATTTATTTATGAATCTATATATTCCAGATTCATTTGCTTTAAAAGGGGCCACTGGCCACTTGGGCTGCGTCTTTTAAAGACGGTTTCTCGACAGGTCGATCCAGGGTGGTATTTCCAACAATCAGAGGTAACAGTTTCAGCGTACGGCAAATAAGGGGTCACTTTCTCAAGCGTTTGACGCACACAGGATACATGGCTACACGAATTCACAGCATCACTGCTCTGTTCAAGAGGTGGCTGGATATAGCATTTGGAACGAATAGGATCAAAGGTTATGGGGAGAAAGCAGGATAAGGCTACTGAGTTGATGATCAGCCATAATAATAATGAATGGGGGAGCAGGCTTGAAAGGGCCAAATGGCCTCCACCTGCTCCTATATTCTATGTGTCTATGTTTCTACTGAATTCTCTCTTTCGCCACACTCTTGTCATCTTGTTTGTTTGGTGTCAGCTTTCCAACCTCTAAACATGTTGCAGAGCTTATTGCACATCCTCCCATCCATTAACTCTGTCTATACCTCCCGCTGCCTCGGAAAAGCAGCCAGAATAATTAAGGACCCCATGCACATCATTCTCCTTTCCACTTTCTTCCGCCAGGAAAACGATACAAAAGTCTGAGATCATGTACCAACTCACTCAAGAGCAGCTTCTTCCCTGTTGCTGTCAGATGTTAGAATGGATCTATCCTATATTAAGTTAACCTTTCTCGATACCCTAGCTATGACTGTAACACTACATTCTGTACTTCCTCCTTCCCTTCTCTTCTTTGTATGCTATGAACAGTATATTTTGTCTGTGTAGCATGCAAGAAACAATACTTTTCACTGTGTACCATTATGTGTGATAGTAATAAATCAAATCAAATCAGTCCATTATTCTGCTGCTAAGCTGGAATCATGTTTTGTCTATTCTGTCCCTGTAAGGCCTATAAAGATTAATTGCTATATCCAGTCACATCAAAAGATTTTCTTTTCCTATCCAGGGGCATGAAGCCAAAGCAATGGTTGGAGTTAGAATACAGATCAACTAATATGGCGGAACAGACTCAAAGGACGAATGGCCTCCCGCTGCCCTTACTCTGAAGTCAAATCCAAGTTAATTAAATCTTTCAAGGAGAGTTTACAGAATTCCAGGCGATAAGAAACCAACAATAAAACGAAAGGGTTTTTTTTTCTATCTTTTCACACTTCAAGGGGGTGATGGCCTAATGATATTATTGCTAGACTCTGGATTACCTATATATGTGCATGCACACATACATATACATACATATGTTCATTTGGCTCTACACACACACATATACATGTGCACAAACACACACATATATATCTATGTGTGTGCACATATAAACATGGCCTAGTGATACGATTGCCAGACTCTGGATTACCTCTGCATGCACACATATTCCAAGGCGGCCTTCATGACATGCGACAATGCAGAGTTGCTGAACAGAGACTGATAACCAGGTTCCACATACATGAGGATGGCTTCAACCGGGATCTTGGGTTCATGGCACACTATTTGTAACCGCCATGACTTGCCTGAGTTTGCAAACTCTCACTAACTGTCCTGTCTGGAGACAATGCATATCTCTTTAACCTGTGCTTAACCCTCTCTCCACTCACATTGTACCTTTAAAATTTGATTGCCTGCAAAGACTCGCATTCCAACCATTATCTTGTAAATTGAGTTTGTGTCTATATATGCCATGTTTGTGAACACAACTCCTCACCCATCTGAAGAAGGAGCGAGACTCCTAAAGTTTGTGCTAGCAAATAAATCTGTTGGACTTTAACCTGGTGTTGTGAGACTTCTTACTGCACACATACACATGCATGCATATATTTGATATATATATACACTCATACATGTATCCATGTATGTGTACAGATATATTTAAACATGCATGCACATATACACATGTGCACATGCACACATATACATGTACACACACGCACATACATGGCCATGTGTATGCATGTATTTATACACATGTGCATATGCACATTTATACATGTGCATACACACATGCACATATACATCCATGTGCATGCACACACACACACTTGTCATCAGGTAAATTTGTTTGGCCCTGCCTCTTTCTTTTCAGTGAGTAGCTAAATGAAACTTCCAGCTGCTTCCCGACATAAGGGCACAGTTCCTGAAACATGAGCAAATCTTTCTGATGCTGCCCTAGATTTCCGCTGTTTACAATGCTCTGTGCACAATTACTCCTTTCCAAAAAACACTGCTTCCCTCAGTGACACAGCTTGCCCACGTGTGCAATTTTCACAGGAGAAACCGGACCTGGACAGCATCAAGACAAAGTTCTATCCTGTCCTTTCCCATTGGCTGCATGCACTGCCATCTACGATCAGTAACAGGATCCTCCCTTGAATTACCCGGCCTGGAGACTCTGTTCGATGAGGAGAATATTGAGCAGCATAAGACCATTAAGACATAGGAGCAGAATTAGACCATTCGGCCCATTGAGTCTGTTCTGCTGATAAATTTCTCAATCCTATTCTCTCACCCTTTCATCTTATCAATCAAGAACCTATCTATATGTGTCTTAAAGATAATCAATGACCTGGCCTCCACAGCCTTCTGTGGCAAAGAGTTCTACAGATACATCACTCTCTGGCTGAAACAATTCCTCCTCATTTCGGTTCTAAAGGGTCATCCCTTTACTCTGAGACTGTGCCTTTGGATACCATCCTATTGGATCGGTCTATATCTACAGTTTTGAAGACAAAGGGTTGATTCCATGGAAATATATAAAATCCTCTGAAGGTAGATGTTGAAAGTCTGCTTGTCTCGAGAATCTAGAACCAGAGGTCATAGACATTAGGACTGAGATGACAGTCATACGGTTGTCAATCTTTGGATTCTCTTGGCCAGTGGGCTGAGATTTGATCTGTTGTTGTACCATCCAGAGAGTTTTGGTAACAAAGAAATTAAGGGATATGGAGATGGGGCAGGAAGTTGGAGGTGAAGTGTTTGATCAATCATGACCTTATTGAATGGTGGAGTGAGCTTGAGAGGTCATCAAGATGATTGCTGCTCCTATTTTGTGTGGAAAAGTTAAGAAGGGCATGATCAAACATTCAGGTTTCTTAGCTTTACAAATAGAGGCATGGAGTACAAAAAGTGAAATAAGTTATGTTAAACTGTTATAAACTACCCACGGGTGGCACAGTGGTTAGCACTGCTGCTTCAGAGTGCTGAGGGCCTGGGATCAATTCCGGCTTCAGTCACTGTCTGTGTGGACTCTACACATTCTCTGTGTGTCTGCTTTTCCCCGGGGGCTCCAGTTTCCTCCCATAGTCCAAAGGTGTGTAGGTTAATGGGATTGGCCATGCTAAATTACCTCTTATTTGTCTAAAGATGTGTAGATTAGGGGATTTAGCCATGTGGGGATATGGAGATAGAGCGGGAGTGAGGACCTGGGTAATATTCTCTGTCAGAGAATCAGTGCGGACTCGAGGAGCCGAATGACCTCCTCCTGTACTGCAGGAATTCTATGATTAGATCGCAGCTGCAATATCGCTTCTAATTCTGTGCCCCACTCTTCATGAAGAATGTCAAAATTTTGCGGGAGGATATGCAGGGGAATTCAAAGAATGGTACCAGGAATCAGGCACTTCAGTGCTGTGGGGAGACAGGAGAAGCTGAGATTGCTCAAGTTAAAGTAGTGAAGGTTAAGGGGAGATTTAATAGAAGTGTTCAAAAGTGTGAGGGCTATTGATGGGACAGAGAGAGAGAAACGGTATGCAATGGTGGGAGGGTCACACACACATCTAACATCACTGTTGAAAAGCCAGAGAAGAGGAGCAGGAGGAAAGGTCTTTAACACGATGAGTTTTTATGATCTGGAAGGCACTTCCTGGAAGGTCAATAGAAACTGAGGTAACTTTCAAATAAATATTTGAAATGGCGCAATTTGCAGAGAGAGAAGAGGGGCAGTGGGGCTAATGGAAAAGCCAGGACAAGTAGCCTGGCCTCTTCCTGCTCTGTGAGATTCCACGAAACAACATTATCGTCCCAAAGGCAGCTCCTCAGCTCCTTCATATTACAAACATGTCAACCGCCCAGCTAATAAACGAAAAAAAATCACTTGCTATTCAATAATTTCACTGCTATTGATTGTGTGTGGAGATTGCAATGCTCAGTCAAGTCAATGCTTCATATCAAGACAGGATCAGGTAGCAGGCTCTCTGCTACAACTGGCCAACCAAAGTCAGCCTTATGCTCGGCCTTTTAAAACCTCAATCGATATTGTTGATTGCTGCAAATATGAAGCAGGTAGCCCGGCACATTACAGTTAACTATTTAGCAGCAGTGTTACAGAAGATATTCACTTAACATCCTTAATCTGTTCCTGTGAAATGTGACATTGTGTGGAATAGTCTGATGCAGATGGGGAACCCTCCCGTCTGCATCACCTGCTTTCTATCTTTCCCAAGGCCCAGGTCTCACAGGGTCAACAGTGGAATCTTCTTATAAAATTTCTACTCCATCCTTAAAGGTACAATGCTCAGACTGGATTGGCCAAACGCAAATCCATTCTTTGCTTGCTCCAAAAACCAAACTCAAACTGAATCCAATTCGTGGTCCCCAAAAGGGACACAAACAAGATAAGGCATCGTTCTTGGGCTTGCTCTGACCCTCGATTTTAGCCAAAAGGTCAAGAAGAAAGTTGCTGCTGGAACATTCAGGTGACATGACTTAACGCAAGACACGATGTGGAGATGCCAGCGTTGGGCTGGGATAGGCTCAGTAAGAAATCTCACAACACCAGGTTAAAGTCCAACAGATTTTCTGGAGCACTGCTCCTTCATCAGGTGAGTGAGTGAATAAGTGAGTGAAGGAGCAGTGCTCCAAAAACTCAGGTTTCCAAGATAACATAAGACAGCAGCAATGTGCATACAGGGTTCTGATTGGAGATCCACATTAAGGTGAAACAATGTTTGCTGCCTCTCCTGCCAACGCAAGGTTACCAATACCAGTCTGTAACGATACAGAAACCAACGGCGCAGGAAACCAATGCCGACTGGGCCTTATTTGGATCCTGAAGCCAGTTTCCAACTGGTGGTGGTTGGTGGTGTGGGGGGCTATCAGGACGCAACCTCCCTGTTCTTTCTGGGAATCATGTTGAGGTGATTCCATGCATCTGCTGCCATTATCCTTCTAGATGGAAGCGGTCATGTGTTTGGAAAGCGCTGTTTAAGGATATTTGTTGGGTTGCTGCAGTGCATCTTGGAGATAGTACACACTGCTGCTCCTGAGCATTGGTGGTGAAGGGATTGAATGTTTGTAGATGTGCTGCCAATCAAGCAGGCTGCTTTGTCCTGCATAGTGTCAAGCTTCTTGAATACTGTTCGAGCTGCACCCATCCAGACAAATGGAGAGTGTTCCATCACACTCCTGACTTATGCCTTGTAGATAGTGGACAGGCTTTAGGGAGTCAGGAGATTTGTTACTCGCTGCAGTATTCCCAGCTTCTGACCTGCTCCTGTAGCCACTGTGTTTATGTGGCGATGTTATGTGTTGACAGTGTTGCAGTAAAAATAATTGCATTGTTGGCACTCAGATCAAATTCCCGAAAGACCTGCATTCAGGCAGCACATCCCCAGCTCTCCCAGCCACGTCTCAAAGTACTTCACAGACATAATGGGTGATTCTGAAGCAGGGTGACAGAGGTAACACGGCAGCTACACTACAGGTGGCACTGCCATTGGAACATGCTGGAGGTTTGTATTCTGGAACTAGATGAGGGAAGAACATTGGCCAGAACACCAGATACTTCTTTTCATCCCAAAGCAACAAATTGTCCATGGAGCTTCCCCATACTTTGGTACCAAGGGAGAGATAACACTGAAACATCCTGTGTGTGTGTGTGTGTGTTTAGGGGGTAACATTTAGCCCATCATGCCTGTCCAATAAAATGATAGCTAAACAAGGCATGTTTGAACACCAACAACATAAAGGCTATTCATACCTTAAGTTTGGTTTTATCCTGAAACAAATAGAGAATCTCAGACTGATCTACAAAAACACGTAAGAATACTAGCTAGCCATGATTGTGGGAGCCAAGTTGCAAATCATAATGATACAATGGAATAGCGCAGTCTCTTACTTTACAACACATTCAGGCTGGCTGCCTGAAAGAGTTACCAATTAGTCCCACCCTATCCTGCCCCACCCTGCTCTTCTCCACTTAGCCCTTCAATCCTTTTTCCTATTTAGGTAAATGCAATTGTAACCCACCCCAACGCTGGCAGTATTTGGAAGGTAATCTGGGAATTACTCGTCAAGGGAGGGTAATTTGAATATATAATGTGGAAAAGGAACCCTAGAATGGAATAAGTGCCATCAGCCGCCCCGCTGCTCATGGAACTACAATGCAATCATTCCTGGGATGATACGAGTCACAGGGCACACATTATATAAAGTTGATCTTGCTTTTAAACAATTCTAGTGACAATCTTTAAGATAAAGACAGATAGGTTCTTGATTAATAAGGGGATCAGGCATTATGGGCAAAAGGCAGGAGGATGGGGATGAGAAAAATATCTGCCAAGATTGAATGGCGAAGCAGACTCGATGGGCTGAGTGGCCTAATTCTGCCATTCTGCTCCTATGTCTTATGGTCTTATCCCAGGATGTACCAGTGCACTTTACAGGTAACAGTCTTTGCTGCGCTGTTTGGAATTCTGATGGCCACCTTGATATGTTAAACTGCTACAAACAACAATGTGATAACAAACACTTAATCTCCTCATTTTTAAGTGATGCCAGTTTTGGAATAATAATAAGTCACGGCACTGAGCACACCTTCCTTCTGCTCTTCTTTGAATAGTGCTGAGAGGTTCTTCACTGCTGAGAGGTCGCTTCCTCTCATGGGAGAGACTAGAACTAGGGAACACAGTTTAAAAATAAGGAGTCTCACAATTAAGATGGATTGAGAACGGATTTCTTCTCTGAACGCAAGAATACAAGAATTAGGAGCAGAATAGGACATTCAGGCCCTCAAATCTGTTCCACCAGTTGATAAAATCATGGCTCATCTACTTTAAAGTTTATTTATTAGTGTCACAAATCGGCTCACATTAACACTGCAATGAAGTTACTCTGAAAATCCCCTAATCGCCACACTCCAGCACCTGCTCGGAAATTTTGAGGGAGATTTTAGCATGGACAATGCTAAACCAGCATGTCTTCAGGCTGTGGGAGAAACCCATGCAGATACAGGGAGAACATGCAGATGTCACACACATAGTGACCCAAACTAGGAATTGAACCCGGGTCCTTGGTGCTGGGAGGCAGCAGTATTAACCACTATACCATTGTGCCGCCCAACTTTCCTGCTTACCCCCTTATACCCTTTGACCATCCTCCCCCACCCCCCGGCCTTGCCAATCAAGAATCTACCATACGCTTTGTAGTAACTTAGCTTCACCAGTTAAGAACGATCTATAGATATTTTGGCAGCAGGTGGCAGAGTGGTTAGCACTGCTGCCTCACAGTGCTAGGGACACGGGTTCAATTCTGGCATTCGGTGATTGTCTGAGTGGGGTTTGCATGTTCTCCCTGTGTCTGTGTGGGGTTCCTCCAGGTGCTCTGGTTTCCTCCTACACTCCAAAGACATGCACGTCAGGTGGATGCAAAAGTCTGAGGTCACGTACCAACCGACTCAAGAACAACTTCTTTTCTCCTGCCTTTTGAATGGACTTACCTTGCATTAAGTTGATCTTTTCTACGCCTGAGCAATGACTGTAACACTACATTCTGCACTCTCTTGTTTCCTTCTCTATGAACGGTAGGTTTTGTCTGTATAGCGCACAAGAAACAATACTTTTCACTGTATCCCAATACATGTGACAATAGTGTCTCTTACACCTGAGGCTACCCTGTTTGAAATGCAGGTTTTGTTTTGGGAGTGGGGAGTAGGAGACAGGGAATTGAGAAATGCGGTGGCATTGTGGTAATGAAACTGGACTAATAATCCAGAGACCCCAATGTTTTGGGGACATAGGTTCAAATCCCGCCAGGGCACCTGGTGGAATTTAAATTCAATTATAAATCATCTGGAATTGAAAATTCATCTCACTTAAGGGCGACTATTAAACAGTCATCCATTGTCATCGAAAATCCCATCTGGTTCAGTAATGTCCTGTAGGGAAGGAAATCAGCCATCCTTACCTGATCTGGCCTACATGTGACTCCAATGCCACAGCAAGGTAGCTGACTCTTAAATGCCCTCTGAAATGGCCTGGCAAGCTGCTCCAATTCAAGGGCAAGTACGGATGGGCAACAAATGCTGGCCAGCCACAGATGCCCACATCCCATCAAAGTATAAAGCAACTATGCTTTGCCACAGGACACTGTGTGTGTATATGCGCCTGTTAGGTGCAAGGGAAGAAAATTCACCCTCTTTTGACTCCTACTTCTCAATTCGTGTTCATGTGTGGGGGAATGGCAGGATACAGGCCTGCCAACTCTGGCTGACTGCATTCCTGGAGGTTTCATCACATGATCTCTAACTAGTTTACCCCCGCACTCCATCCTCTTGCAGCCAATTAAAAAGGGTAGCAGATTGCTTGTTTGCCAATCAGATTAATCTTGATTTATCAGGACAGACGCAAGAATGCCAAAGTTCAACGGGAGCAACGATTAGTACTGCACGAGAAAAGGGTGGAAAGTTGACTCTGATTGATCAAGGTATTTCCATGGAGAATGCACTAGTGGACTATTATCTCCACAGTTCTGTTTAATTCATAAAAGGCTCAATGTCTGGACATGTTCACTTTGCCTGACGTCGATCTGACAACCAATCAGCATCCTCTTAATGTGCAGTATAAGTCGTTGTGCCCTTTGAAATTTGGCATTCTTGCATCTGTCCTGATGAGTACAATACGAAAAGTTTCAAAAATGGGCACATTTTCCAGCAGCAGAGGCAGCTTGCCGTTGGCCACAAACGGGGACTACCAGTCTCACCAATTCTACAGCGTTTTTTGTGGCTCACCTTTCCATACCAGGGAATCCGCTGTGGGAAATAGGAGCTCCCCTTTGGTAGGGCAGGGAAGATCCAACTGGCGGGAAGAGCAGGAAGATCCTACTCAACACCCCCCTTTCAGCAATACTTAAGTTCTGTCTGATTGTGTGACTATTTATGATCTTGGTTTGTGTGTGAAAGAGCCTTCTCCTACCATCTCTAATAATTTTATCACTCATAAATGACAGTGTCTGAAGAAAGAAGAAAACAAATTTTTGTTTAATGGTTCAGGAATTCTATGGTTGGGGTGGCACGGAGGTTCAGTGATGAGTACTGATGCTTCACAGTGCCAGAGACCCGGATGTACAATTCCAGCCTTGGACTTTGCACATTCTCCTTGTGTCTGCATGGGTTTCCTCCAGATGCTCTGGTTTCTTCCCACATTCCAAAAATGCACAGGTTAGGTGGATTGGCCATGCTAAATTACCCCTCAGTGACCAACAATGTGTAGATTAGATGGATTAGCCACTGGAAATGTGTGGGGTTATGGGGTTAGGACAGGGGAAAGGACTCTGGATATCTGGGTAAGATACTCTGTTAGAGAGAGTCAGTATAGACTCGATGGGCTGAACAGCCTCCTGCTGCACTGTAGGAATCCGATGATTCTTCTCCCCAGTTATGGTCCAAATGCTGGAAAATTTGAGAATTAGATAGATGCCTGAAGGCCGGGGCAGACATGATAGGCTGAAGGGCCTCTTTATGTGAACTCTGTGAAGCTAAGGACAGGGAGAGAGGGAGAGATCTGAAAACAATAACAAGGATTTTAAAATTGAGATGCATTTAACCATGAGTCAATGTAGGGGAGGGAGCACGGGAGGTGAGGTGGGGAGAGACACAGGTAAACAGCTGTTGCTGTTCAGACAGAAGCAGCGGCCAGGGGGAGTGCTGATATAGTCCAGTCCAGAGGCAGCAACAACACTTGCAGCAGCAGGCAAGGGAAGTTACTGCTCTCGAAGAAGAGGAGGAGGAGACAGAAATGAAGATGACTGCAGCCCGCACCTTCAAACCCCTACTTTATAATAGAACAAAACATCCCGATGTTTAACCGACAAGTCCTCTAAACAGTGCTAATGGTGATAACTGTATTAGACCAAATTAAACACATTAATGTGGACAAGCTTTGTAAGCCACAGAGATCTCACTTTCAGACAGTGATGGTAACTGGAATTAATTAAACTTAAAACAACTCAGCCTTTAAATTGCCTGTTGCTTCGGAGAATAGGATGAGCATCTTTCTGATTTCTGTAATGTGAAGAAATTAATTGTTAATTCATTACAGCTCTCAACTCATTTTATTCATTTGGTTCCTTAAATAAAATTAATTTCTGTTATATACCACTTGTGCTAATGGAAATCTCGGCAGTATAGCAGCTCCAGGTCCCTGAGACCTCTCCCACTGAACCAGCCGTAAGTGGCACTTACGGTGGCAGTGGAGGGTGGGGGAAAATAAACAGGGCAAGAGAGGAAAACGAACAAAGGGAAAAGGACAGAGAGAGAAAGAGAAAGAGAGAGAGAGACACACACACATGCAAGAAAAGGCAGGAGAGAGAAAGAAAAAGATGGGAGATAGAGAAAGGAGAGGGAAGGGAATCAGATAAAGAGAAGAGAGATGCCATGGGGAGAGATGAGCAACTTCAGAAGTTCCAATCCCACTAGAGTACATGGAGTAATCTCCAAATATGCACCAAAAAAAAACTCTGTGAACACTATCATCTCGCTTTAGAATCTGAACTTTAACATTTTTACAAAGGGTAAATGAACAGAATTTAGGCGGTATGATTAATCTTCTTGTTAACAGTACCATGTGAATATACCATACTTTTCCATATCAGTGGGTCACCTTACTCGATTTAAACAAGGTGTTTCCCAACTCTCCCTCCAGCACTTCTCACTGACTAAAGATTTTCACTGCTGTCAGAAACCCAAACTGGTCCCTGGCTGTCTCGTTTTGGCAGCTGATGCGAGATCATTCACTATCTTTAAATCCAATTTAGATAAATTTTTATTTATAGAATCCATACAGAAGGAGGCCATTCTGTCCATCGAGTCAGCAACAACTACAATCCCACCCAGGACCTATTCCCTTCTAATCCGCCTGACACAAGGGTCAATTTAGTATGGCCAACCAACCTAACCCACACATCTTTGGACTGTGGGAGGAAGCGCCCAGAGGAAACCCATGCAGACACAGGGAAAATGTGCAAACTCCACACATAGACAGCGACCCAAGGTCGGAATTGAGCCTGGGTCCCTGGCACTGTGAGGCAGAAGCTAACCCACTGTGCCACCCCAAACATTTTAAGGGATATGGGCCAAAGACAGGTATATGGAGTTAGGTCACAGATCTGCGATGATCTCACTAAATGGTGGAACAGGCTCGATGGGCTGAATGACCTACTCCTGTTCCTATGTTCTTTCCTGTTTCGAACACCCAGCCCTACATCAATCTGGATGGCACAATGTTTAGCAGTGCTGCCTCTGGCCGTGGGGGATTGTATAGAGTCTGCACATTCTCCCCGTGTCTGCGTAGGTTTCCTCCGGGTGCTCCTGTTTTCTCCCACACTCCAAAGATGCATGAGTTAAGTTGATTGACCATTTGAAATTGATCCTTAGTATCAGGGGGATTAGCAGAGTAAATGTCTGGGATTGTGCAATAGGATCTTGATGGGATTGCTTTCAGTACAGGCTCAACGGACTGGGTGGCCTCCTTCTGCATAGAATCATAGAGATTTACAGCATGGAAACAAACCCTTCGGCCCAGCTTGTCCATGCCACTTCTTTTTTAAAACCCTATTCCTGCATTTGGTCCATATCCTTCCATACTCATTTTACCTATGTAACTGTCTAAATGCTTTTTAAAAGACAAAATCATACCCGCTGTAGGAATTCTATGATTTTAATCTATTGACTTTCTCTCCATTTACTAGGACAGGAATTACAATACTTCCCAACACAAGGGGTGTGAAATGTTTTATTTTTAAAGACTCAGACAAGCTATCAGAAGATAGATGAGAGAATGTCGGAGGTGCGTGGGGGTCTTAATTATACTGGCTGCTTTTCTGAGGCAGGGGAAAGTGCAGACAGAGTCAATGGATGGGAGGCTGGTTTTCAATAAATAAGAAGTATTTTGGGAATTGGAAGTTGATGGTTCCTCTCTCCCATTATAGGAACTTTCAGTCTGATGAGCGGTCTCTCCATCACAGCTTAGTAAAGACATACAATTCTATCCTGCTATCAACAATGTTTGGCAAACAACTCTTTCCCTTCGTTACTCTCCCTCCCTCCCTTCCTCTCTCCCTCCTCCTCCCCTCCTCACCCTACTCTAGCCCACTACTTGGGATTCATTTCTTCATTAATCCCAATGACATTGCTTGTGTGAACAATCTAGTGCTGCTGTGTGTTCCCTCCATTGGCAATCACTTCAATCTTCCAACTTTCCTCCTGGGGATAGGGAATGTAAAATGAACCACATTTAACAGATGGAAAATATCACAACCTCTGGCTTATGCCGTGCAAATATTTCGTGGCAAAGGCAAAAAAAAGGAGGAAGATGGTCTCTGTGGACCATGAACTGATAATATATCCTGTATATCACGCACATACATAAATATAGACAAGACATCAGATGCCGTTGGAATGTAATATACATTAACTTACAAGAAGGGAGTTTCTTTTTTGAATTGAGAACACAGTGTGAAAAATAAAGGTTCAGAATCTAACAGGCCAAAGATTTTTTAACAATTCAGTCTCAGGATGTGGGTATCGCTGGCAAGGCCACCATTTATTGTTTCTTTTTAGCTGCTTGAGTCAGAGAGGTTTACAGCACGAAAACTGGCTCTTTGGCCCAATTTGTCCATGTCAACAATGGAGAGATCTCCTCCATCTGCCGCAGTTCACAGTAACACTTTTGACAGTCCAATTCCCAGCCCAGATTTGGTACTGGAATCCTGGGGTGGGATTTGAGCTGGATGGGTGTGAGAGAGTGCTGCCTGCTCAGTCATGCTTGATGACTGAACTGAGTTTCCCGTTGATTTCTGTTCATTGTACATATCTAAAAAAAGTACAAGCTTTTGGTCTTTGCTGTGGGGAGAGCAGTCAAGCAAAGAGTCACAGAATGATAAGAGCACATGATGAGAGCTTGTCATATGAGAAATGGTTGAGGCATCTGGATCTGTACTGGTTGGAATGTAGAAGGATGAGGGAGGATCTTATTGAAACTTACAGGATACTGTGCAGCCTGGATAGAATGGACATGTTTCCACTAGTAGGAAAAACTAGAAACTGAGGGCACAACTTCAGACTAAAGGAATGATCCTCTAAAACAGAGCTAAGGAGAAATTTCTTCAGCCAGAGAGTGGTGAATCTGTGGAACTTTTTGTTGCAGAAGGTTGTGCAGCCAGATCATTGAGTATCTTGAAGACAAAGATAGATGGGTTCTTGATTAATAAGGGGGTCGGAGTTACGGGGAAAAGACATGAGAATAGGGATGAGATAAAGATCAGCCATGATTGAATGATAGAGCAGACTCAATGGGGCGAGTGTCCTAATTCTGCTCCTATGTCTTATGGTCTAATGAAAGGAGCCCATTCAGCCCATTATACATGTCAGCTCTTTGGCAGGGTTATCCAATTAGCCCCTCTCCTTTGTCTCATAGCCCCACAAGGCTTCATTCTTCAAGCATTTATTCAACTTCCTCCTGAAAGTTCCTCCAGAATCTCCTCCATTGGGCTGGTTCAGGTAAGGTCTTGTATTCATAATGACCATGGACTTCTATTGATTCAATCTGTCTTTATGCTTGGAAAAGGGCTGCAGTGGTTTGCTATTGCCTTCTGCAGTATAGCTGACCAGGAATCTCTCCCGCTTCTACCTCCTGCCATCAGGATCTATTGGAAGGATTTACAGGCTGATAATCGACCACATGTGAATGCAAAATCTGTGGCCACCAAGTCCTGAAGTAGGTCTTGAACTTGGGATTTTCTGGTTCAGAGATAGCAACGCTATCCACTGTACCACAATGGAGGCGGTGAGGTGGTGGGCGGAAGGTGGGCGGGGTGCGTGGAGCGGTAGCGGCTGGGTGGGTGCAGACATATCCATAGGGTGATGTGGCTCCTTTTTAAATTATTTTTCAGAAGGGCGTCTTGATCTGTCAGAGGTCAAGGTTGTCGGCACAATAAGCTCATTCAGAACCCATCCCGTCAGAGTGCCACCACTCCTTTCATTTTCTTTCTCTGAATGTTCAAAATTGCAGGAGAAAACACAGCAAGTCCACTGGCAGGCTGTCCTCCGCTTATCCACTGGGGATATTTGAAGACAAACTTGGAAATTTCACCCTTTATTTCAGATTTCCAGCATGCGCAGTATTTTGCTTTTGTTGAACTTAATAGAATCACAGAATCCCGACAGTGCGGAGGAGGCCTTTCAGTCAGTCCATCAACAACAATCCCACCCAGGTCTCATCCCCATAACCTCACATATTTAGCCTGCTAATCCCTCTGACACCAGAGTCAATTTAGCATAGCCAATCAACCCAATCTCTACATCTTTGGATAGTGGGAGGAAACTGGAGAACCCGGAGGAAACTCACGCAGACACAGGGAGAACATGCAAACTCCACACAGTCACGCAAGGCCGGAATTGAACCCGGAACTCTGGTGCTGTGAGGCATCAGCTCTAACCAATGTGCCACTATGATGGGATTGAAACCATTGTCCCCACTGCAATCAGCTGGGCCACTGGGTAACGAGTTCAGTAATCTGGCCTTAACATAACCACCTCATGAAATCGCAGCAGGGATACAGATGAAAAAGATAAAGTGAACTGTGCGATGCTCGTGGGCAGCTTTTGAATGATGTGCATTTGGGGCAAAAGTTACACCAATTATAAAATCAGGTTACAGAAATATTGCGGCAACTGCACATGTAGCCAGCTGCCGCCCTCTCTTTCTTTAACATGACTTCATCTGCAGTTCAGTGGAGGCAATCTTTGCTTTCTCAGGTCACGTCCATCCCCATCACCCTCGGTAGTGCACTCAAAGCATCATGCTGCGTTTCAAAGAGATTAACAGTGTCTTTACAATTCCCTGCTTATCTCCTATAGCTCAAGGAGAATATTCTCAATTGGTAATGTCCACCCTTTTGAGTTGGAGGGTGGGAGTGAGTGAAGAGGGAGGCAGAGGTGGGCCGTGGAGGAAATAGTTCTGTGGAGCTTCTTTGGGGATTGTAGACGAACTCAGGTGCTGTACCTGCAGAATTTATTTTCGTTTCAATAGGAGCAGGAGGAGGCCATTTAGCCCCAGAAGTCTGTGAGGTGAAGGGTGAGGGGGAAAGAGTAGAGGGTGGATATATGGGAGGGATGAGGAGTATGGGCGGGAGAGAAGGGGGAGAGGGTATATGTGGGAGAGGAGGGTGGGTAGGTTGCAGCAGAGAGTTGGGAAGAGAGACGGAATGAGGAGTGGGAGGGAAGAGGGGAATAGGGAGGAGAGGTGGGGGAGAGAAGTATATATAGGAGGGGAGGATGGATAGGTTTCAGTGGAGAGTTGGGAAGAGAGATGGGATGAGGAAAGAGGAGGATATGTGGAGGGGAAGAGGAGCATTGGTAGAGGTTGGAGGGGAGAGTCGAGAACAGAGATGGTTTGAGGGGTTCGGAGAGAGGGGGATATGTGGGGGAATGAGAGAGATGGGCAGAAGAGGGTGAGAGGAGGATGGGAAAAGATGGATAGAATTGATCTAGAATTATTATTTCCGGAAAACATGCTTGAGGAACGGGATTACTTCTGTGCAGAATCTGACCAAGATGACAGGAAGTTAGCAGACCATCCCAGCAGAGGAGGAGAGGATTACAACCCCCTCTCCTTCTGCACTCGAGCCATGCGGGTGACGGGAGGCGAGGGTAGGGGTAAGAATGCTCACAAGGCTTCGCCAGTGCAAAGTTTGGATTTTGACAGATTCTACTTCCAAACAGGAAGCTGTCAAAGTGATATTCCCCTCACTGTCACTGTGCAGTCACATAGTGGGAGGCTACTCCAGAAGCTTCAGTGCCTGGGGCCATCAATTCCAGCCTTCCTGGTCAAACAGGCCACTCACTAACTTGGCCATCCAACACACTGGCATTGCCTCGAGCCGGTGCCATCTGCTGCTGACTGAACAGTTGAGCCAATGCATATGTCACGTGCCCAGTTAATAGAGAGAGATATCTGTATTTGTTTCATTAGTGAGGCAGTGACAACTGTCTTTCGCAAAGACTGTGTGTGTGTAATCATGACCGTTCAGTACCCCCACCAGCTGGCTGTTTGACACCATGATTACTCGGGTTATTCAATTTCAGCTGATTAAAAAATTGCTTAACCCTCCTAATCAACTCCACGCAGAACAAACATGCACTTAGGGAGCGAGTGGAATGGCTGCGATTCAAGCAAGGGATCGGACGCCTCAGCTCGAGTGCAGTAAGTGCATAGATATCACCAATTGCCAAGTAGGATTTGTCCCACGCTTCTCAGCCCTTCTCCGAATGGTGCTTGTGTTCACGAGCAGGGTGCAGCACCCATGGGGGCACTCATCCTCCTACCTCACCTCTTACCGTCTGCTCTTAGCACGGGAGGGAATGCAAGGAAGAGTTGCACTGATCTTACACTTTTCAAACCTCATCTTGCCTTCAATGGAAGTCGGAGACAATTAAAAAGCGGGGTGTGGGAGTGGGGGGCTGCGAGGATAGATATTTGTAATGTCTGGGGCGGGAGGGGAGAGGGGTGTAGGTGGGTGGGGAGATGGATAAGTGGAGGGAGAGTCGAGAAGGGGGATGGGTTGAGGGGCGGGAGAGAAGTAGTACGGAGAGAGGGAAGAGGGGGATATATCCAAATCCCACTGTGGCATTTGGTGGAACTTAGATTCAGTTGACAAATTGAGTATAAAGCTCGTTTTGGTTTTGGGGACTGTGACAACTTTGGTCACTGGTTATAAAAAAAAACACCTGGTTCACTTTCTTTCCTACTCGATCTGGCCTACATGCGACTCCAGGGTCACATCAATGTGGTTGATATTTAACTGCCCCTTGAAATGGCTTAGCAAGACACCCAGTTCAAGGGCGGTTAGAGATGGACAACAAATGCTGACCAGTGATGCTCACACCCAATCGGAAATAAAACAAAAAAAAACACTTATGGAAAATCAGCCACTGTTATAATGCTGGGAGCTTTGCCAAAGGGAACCACAGTACTGACCTTCATCTCAGCCCCAAATCAAACTCAGCACTTCCCATGCATGTGCCACTCAGCGCTGTGTCATTTATATAAACATACTCAAATCACAGCATTTTACAGCTGGGACAGATCTTACTAAATGGAGGAACAGGTTCAAGGGGCCGAAGAGCTTACTCATTCTACTCTTGCTTTTGAGGCCTTGCCCCAAAGATACCCCCCAAAATGGCCGCCTGCTCTTGATGCGGACAATTGGAGCCTCTAAGAACCACACTGGAGATTGAAGTGAGCTGAACAAATGGCAGTCTCCATGGTTACGGCTGCTCACACACACATCAAGCCCCAAATAACAACATCGCAGTCACCTCACTGCTGAAGTAATTCAGTCTGTCAAGTGTTTTGATAAGTTTTTGTGATGTGCCGAGGTGCTACATAAATACAAAGTGTTTTAAATCACCAAAATAGGAAAATCAATTGTAGAGGGAGTCCTTGAGTACAGAAGACTGAGTGCGGTGCTGGTCAGGGTGGTTAAAATGTCTAAAGGATTTGACAGGGAAGACAGAGAGAAACTATTTCCCCTGATGAGGAAGTCCAGGGAGAGGGGCAGAAATATTAAAATTATATTCAGGCAACTTGGTACTCTAATCAACTTTCTTCCACAAAGAATACTATTAAAAGTTTCTCTCCCAAAAGGCTCTAAATGCTGGCACAGTTTGGAGCTTCCAAGGATGAGATTAATATTGTCACAGAGACAGTATGATGCAGGAAGAGGCCATTCGGCCCACCAAGCTCAAGCTAGCTCTGCCAGAAGCAATAAGTTCATATGTTCATAAGGCATAGGAGCAGAATTAGGCCATTCAGCCCACTCTGCCACTCGATATGCTTCTCATCCCCATTTTCCTTCCTTCTTCCCATTCCACTTCAACCCATTACCGATTAAAAATCTGCCTAACTCCTCTTTAAATTTGCTCACTGTTCCAGCATTCACTGCTCTTTGGGGTAACAGTAGTTCCTCCTCAACTCTGTTTTAAACTTGCTGCCACTTATCCTAAGACTATGATCGCTCATGTAGGCTTAGCATGAGGGGTAGCAATTCTGTCAGTCCCATTCCCTTCTCCCTACCTAGTCAACCCTATAGCTCTCTGCAATCATTGATCATTCGTGCTTACAACCCCCTCTGAAGCAGCGAGTTCCAAGACAAATAGAGTAGTGTTAAGTAAGAGAGGTGGAATCATGATAGTGAAGCAGGTAAAGATATTGGTCTAATTGAACAGCTGAGTAGGGTTTGAGGGCAAAATATCTTATCCCTATTCCCATGAGGTGACACAGTGGCACAACTTCACAGTGCTGGTGACCTGGGTTCAATTCCATCCTTGAATGACTGTGCAGAGTTTGCACGTTCTCCCCGTGTCTGAATGGGCTTCTTCCGGGGGTTCCGATTTCCTCCCACACTCCAAAGATGTGCATGTTAGGCAGATTGGCCATGCTAAATTGTCCCTCAGTGTATAGAGGGGTAAAATATCTGCAGTTACAGGGATAGGGCACAGGGTGGGCTTGGTTAAGATGTCAGTGCAGACTTGATTGGTCAAATGGCCTTTTTCTACTTTAGGGATTCTACATATTCTGAAATGCGTCCCTCTATATTAGATTTTCCAGTTGCGCTCACCCCAAGACCGGAAAATCCTGCCCAAGGTCAACTGATCTTTGCGTGGTCTGACCCTGCCTGCTATGATTCCTGTGATGAGTGGAATGGGAGTATTTGCCCCTAGGTGCGGGATTTGATTCTTCAACTAACTCCAGACATACTCTTGATTCTTGATATCTGCTTAACATTTGTATATTAATACTTCATCTAAAACAGATTAAAGAGTAGGTATGCTGCTCCTAGGCATGAAACTAACTTTTCCCTGGAAAGTGAACAAGAGAGACTAACACACAACTGATTGACATCAGTGGTACATTATCATTTCAGATACACATTAGCACATCCCATCTGTTAATGCTTTATATTACACTATATTCCTTTACAGCTCAAGGAAGCAATTTTATTACGAGGCATTGTAAACACACTCTTGCCACTCACCAACATTGTCTACTTGACACACTGCAGGAAAGGGTGTCCTAAGGCATGATACAATTGGGAAGACCATGCAGACACTACAACAATCGCCAGGCAGGAGTGTTCCCTTCCTGTCAGGGAGCACTTCAGCAGTCATTTGGCGTCTGATCTTCGGGTAAGCGTTCTTCAAGGCTCCTCAGGACATATGACAATGCTGAATCGCCGAGCAGAAACTGATAGTCAAGTTCCGCACACATGACGCTGACCTCAACTGGGATCTTGGGTTCATGTCACACTATCAGTAACCTCCACAACTTGCCTGGGCTTGCAAGATCTCACTAGTTGTCCTGGCTGGAGACAATTCACACCTCCTTAACCTGTGCTTAACCCTCACTTCACTCACATTATCTTACTTGTTAAGACTTGCATTCCAACCATTATCTTATAACTGAGTTTATGTCTATACTTGCCTTGTTTGTGAACCCAACGCTTCACTCACTTGATGAAGGAGCTGTGTTCTGAAAGCTCATGTTACCAAACAAATCTGTTGGACTTTAACCTGATGTTGTGAGACTTCTTATTGTGCCCAGTCCAACACCTGCATCTCTACATCACTGTAAATAGGAACCAGCAAGGAACAGGTACAAGAATAATATAAATTTGATTTGACGGGAAGATTTCACGAGCATTTCAAGACTTTTTCCATGTGGTTTCCTTCTTCTTCCACTTTCCAGGCCTCTGGGTTTCAGGCAAACACAAGTCAGGTTTTGGTCGAGTGGTATTATGTCTAGATGACTCATCCAGACATGCAGGGTAATACTCTGGGGACCTGGATTTAAATCACACCCACTTTGCCCAGGGCAGATGTTGAAATTTGAATTCAATAGTTTAATGATGACCACGACACTATTGTCGTTTGTTTTAAGAAAACACCCTTATACGCCTTTAGGGGAAGAAATCTGACATCATCATGTGGTCTGACCAACATGTCTACAGCAAGATGGTTGGTTCTTAAATGTTCTCTAAAATAGCCTAGCAATCCATTCAGTTCACGGGCAATTCGAGGTGAGCAATAAGTGCTGGCCCAGCCAGCGATTCCATACCCCATGAAAGGATTAAAAAAGCTTCATCCATATAGAACATAGAACATTACAGCATAGAACAGGCCCTTCGGCCTTCGATGTTGTGCCGACCAAAATAAAAAGCAATGCCCCTCCAAACTAAACCATTCCCTTCTCTCCCATATACTTATCAATTAACCTCTTAAACGCCAACAAACTTGGCGCATCTACAACAGCTGCAGGCAGGGCATTCCACTCCCTAATCACTCTTTGAGTAAAGAACCTACCTCTGATATCCGTCCTATAACTCATACCCCTTAATTTAAAGCTGTGTCCCCTCGGGCTAGCTTTCTCCATCCTAGGAAAAAGGCTATCACTGTCCACCCTATCTAAACCTCTAATCATCTTATATGCTTCAATAAGATCCCCTCTTAGCCGCCTCCTTTCTAACGAAAACAACCTCAAATCCTTCAACCTCTCGTCATAGGACCTGCCCTCCATACCAGGCAACATCCTGGTAAACCTCCTCTGTACCCTCTCCAATGCCTCCACATCTTTCTTATAATGTGGGGACCAGAACTGCACACAATACTCCAAGTGCAGCCGCACTATAGTTTTGTACAGTTGCAACATGACGTTGCGGCTCCGAAATTCAATCCCCCTACCAATAAAGCTAAGACTCCGTATGCCTTCTTAACAACCTTATCGACTTGACTGCCTACTTTCAGGGATCTATGCACAAATACACCAAGATCCCTCTGTTCATCAACACTATTAAGAATCCTACCATTAGCCCTATACTCTACACATTTATTATTCCTGCCAAAGTGCATTCCCTCACACTTTTCCACATTAAACTCCATTTGCCACCTCTCGGCCCAGCTCTGCAACTTGTCCAAGTCACTCTGTAAACTAAAACACCCCTCTTCACTATCTACCACACCACCAACTTTAGTATCATCTGCAAATTTACTGATCCATCCCTCAATACCCTCATCCAGATCATTTATAAAAATTACAAACATCAGGGGCCCCAAAACAGACCCCTGAGGCACACCACTCGTCACCGCACTCCACGATGAATATCTCCCATCAACCACCACCCTCTGTCTTCTATCTGCCAGCCAATTTCTAATCCAATTAGCTAAATCACCCTCTATTCCACACATCTGCATTTTCTGTAGAAGTCTTCCATGGGCCACCTTATCAAACGCCTTACTAACGTCCATATATACTACATCAACCGCCTTACCCCCATCCACCTCTCTGGTCACTTTCTCAAAAAACTCAATGAGGTTAGTTAGGCATGACCTACCCTTCACGAAACCATGCTGACTATCCCCAATCAATTCATTTCTCTCTAAATAACTCTAAATCCTATCCCTAATAATTCTCTCCAATACCTTGCCCACAACAGAAGTAAGACTCACTGGCCTATAATTCCCAGGAAGGTCTCTCTTCCCCTTCTTAAACAATGGGACCACATTCGCCATCCTCCAGTCCTCCGGAACCACACCCGTACCCACCGAGGACCTGAAGATCAGAGCCAGAGGCTCTGCAATCTCCTCTCTTGCCTCCCAGAGAATCCTAGGGTAAATCCCGTCCGGCCCAGGGGACTTATCCAACTTCACACCCTCGAGAATTTCTAACACATCCTCCCTATCTACTACAATACTTCCCAATTTGCAACCCTGTACCTCAGTGTTCTCCATAGCTACATTTCCAGCACTCTGCGTGAATACCGAAGAGAAATATTTATTCAGTGCCTCACCAATCTCTTCAGGCTCCACGCACAACTTCCCACTGCTGTCTATGCTGGCCCTAATCTTGCCCTAACCAATCTTCTATTCTTAACATATCGAAAGAAAGCTTTAGGATTCTCCTTAATCCTATCAGCCAACATCTTCTCGTGTCCCCTCTTAGCTCTCCTCAATTCACTTTTTAGCTCCTTCCTGGCTAATCTATAGCTATCCATTGCACTAACTGAGCCTTCAAGCCTCATCCTGACATAAGCCTCCTTTTCTTCTTAACCAGCAAATCAACTTTTTTCGTACACCAAGGCTCTCTTACTCGACCATTTCCTCCCTGCCTGACAGGGACATACTTATCAAGGACTCGCAGCAGCTGCTCCTTGAATAAGCACCACATTCCAGATGTTCCCAGTCCCTGTAGTTTCCTAGTCCAATCTATGCACCCTAATTCTCTCCTGATGGCCTCATAATTACCCTTCCCCCAGCTATAACTACTGCCCCCAGTCTCATGCCTATCCCTATCCATCACTAAGGTGAACGTAACCGAATATGTATAGGTTAGGTTGATTGACCATGTTCCATTGCCCTTTGGTGTTCTAAGATGTAAGTTGGAGGGAATTGGCAGGTAGATGCATGGGGTTACTTTTCTTTTTTCTTCTCTTTATTATTTATTGTGACAAGTGGGCTTATATTAACATTGCAATGAAGTTACTGTGAAAATCTCCACACTCTGGCGCCTGTTTGGGTACACTGGCCAATGCATGGCCAATGCATCTAACCAGCATGTCTTTCAGAGTGTGGGAGGAAAGCGGAGCACCCGAACGTAACCCACACAGACATGGGGAGAACGTGCACAGTCAGTGACCCAAGGTGAGAATTGAATCTGGATCTCTGGTGCAGTGAGGCAGCAGTCTAACCACTGTGCCGCCCTGGGGCTAGGGTCCTGAGAAGATGCCCTTTTGAAGAGTTGGTGCAGATGCAATGGGCTGAATGGTTGGCTTCTGCACTGTAGGAATTCGGCCCTCAATCCTCTTATTCATGCTCTCATGGACAAATCGGCAAACAGCCTGCTGAAACCTGGCATAGTCTGCCTCCCCCTTGGGTCGTGCTTGGCCTCTGCTCAGGAGAATCCCCCCCCACCACCCCCGTCACAAACAATCTGAAAGTGGTCAAAATGGCGGATCCAAGGACAATCACAAGGCTAGTTACCATGATCAGGGCCAACTGTAATCTTACTCTTTCAGGGTCCTTCAGGTACTTTGAAAGGATTAACATTTATTTCTCTCTCTGCACTGGCTCAGCACGTCCCAAGATGGTTCACAGCCAAAGAAGCTCTTCTTGAAATGTTGTCACTGTTACGATGTAGGTAAACATCTTTGCACAGCAAGGTCCCACTAACAGCAAAATAATAATGACAAGATAATCTGGTGTGAGATAAATATTCATCAGCTGCAGGGTTCAGATTCTGGCAGAAAGGTTCGAAGTGGAGAGGATGGTGAGGAAGAACTATGTTCTGTAAATGTAGCAACTGGTAATGACCAGGAAGGCGCTGCCCAAGCGGTGTGTTCGACAGGAGAACTCCAATATTCTAAAAATGAAATTGGCTGGGTACTAGAGGAATATAAACTGGGGTGGCACGGTGGCACAGTGGTTAGCACTGCTGCCTCACAGCACCAAGAACCTGGGTTCAATTCCTAGGTTGGGTCACTGTCTGTGTAGAATTTGCACATTCTCCCCGTGTCAGGATGAGTTTCCTCCGGATGCTCCGGTTTCCTCCCACAGTCTGAAAGATGTGCTGGTTAGGGTGCACTGGACGTGCTAAATTCTCCCTCAGTGTACCCAAACAGGTGCTGGAGTATGGCGACCAGGAGATTTTCACAATAGCTTCATTGCAATGTTAATGTAAGCCTTACTTGTGACTAATAAATAAATTTTAACTTTTTTAATTTGCCAGGTTCTGGGATTAGATCGTGGGAATGAAACTGGCTGGATTTCTGTACAGGGAGCTGGCATGGACATGATGGGCTGAATGGCCTCCCTATTGGTTTTCCCCTCCACAGCCACTATGATTTCTCTGGCAGTCAGGATAGGAAATCTCCAGTCCATGAGTAGATGCCAACACCCCTTAATCTGATGAGGACTAATATTACAGGATCCACCTGGGAGGGTGGTCAGAGCCTTTGTTTGACATCTCAGCTGGAAGACTTATCAAAAGATCAGAAGCTTAAGGGAGGTTTCTCTCTAACAGCAAGTTGCGAGATCCTCCCACCAGCCCATTGCTTGCATCTGCCTTGCTGATAGCTTTAATTCTGCAATGGAGATGAGAGTTAAGCCCTGCAGCCACTTTCTTAATCACACGTGAAAATTGCAACTGTAGGTTGTTTGTCGGGTATCATTTCCAATTGGTTGTCTTGGCCCTGCATCCCTGGGTTGGATGGTACATCCCAGCATTCCCTGCTCCATCTCTCAAAGGATTTTCTCCTTCACCAGCACAGACCTATATTTAGTCTGAAAAAAAAAGCCTCTGGACAGCATTAACCTACATTTCAGCTCATGTTGCTGTGTTTCATCTCCCCGCCAGAGTGTTCGCTTAAGCTGGCAGCTGCAAGCAGCTCTCAGTCCAAGAAAGCCACCAAGATAGTGACTGGCGATAAATCCAGGCTTGGGCAACACGAGGAGCAACCCAAGAATGCAGAGTGAAGCAAGGGATAGCTGTTCAGCCCAACAAGGCCCCCGAACATTCACACGTTACATACAAGGGGGCTCTGCTTCATCCATCTAATCTCCCATTGGGAATGTCTTCCATAAATACTCCTGTATCCACAAAGGTAACAAAGCAAGACCCTTAAAAGAAAGAGCTTGCATTTAAACAGTGACCATGTGACACCCCAAAGCAGAGCAAGCTCCCATAAGCAGCAATGTGGCAAGGACTGTTTTTGCAATGTTGACGAAAGGTTTGCTGTTACCCACTAAAATTAAGTTCAAAACCTGGAAGGTCAGGATTCACACGGACAACTCCAAAAGCGACAGACTAGAACAGCGTGCTGCTGTCGTTATCTGGGATGTTTCAACATTGACATCACTACCCTAAGTAAGACCCGGTGGGCAGAGGAAGATCAGCTCAAGGAGCAAGGTGGCTGTTATACCTTCTTCTGGAAAGGTAAACCAGAAGAAGATTGCTGTCTCCACGGGATTGGCTTCACCATTTTGATCAAGCTAGCTGCCTGAGTCAGTGACTCATGTCGCAGGATAAAGGAATGACTCATGCTCCTTTAGCTTACTGTAGCCTGGAACCAGTGCGTTGCAATGCTCAGTGCATTCACCCTAACACTGGAAGCTACAGATGAGTCCAAAGATGAATTTTACTCCAGTCTCGAACAGTCCTTGATCTGAATAACCAAAGGGCAACAAGCTGATCCTCCTTGGTGACCAGCACTAGAATTGAAAAGGATACAGATCTCTGGGGAGATGTAATAGGAAATTGATCATCAACAGTACCCTGCCCTTAACAAAATGCCTGGAACAATAAGGCATCAAATGCTGCTGGAATTCTCACCAAAGTATAAAAACAATGCAGAGAAGCTCTATTGTGTGAATACATGACCTAATTTTCCATATCTCAGAGGATGATAAGATGCCAGGAGATCTCAGAGGTGTTGTAATCGTCACCATCTGCAAGAAAGATGACAGGTCTGACTGCAGCAACCACAGAGGAATTTCCCTGCTGTTGGGAAGGTCATCACAAGAATCTTCCTTAATCACCTTCACCCTGTGGCTGAAGAGCTCTTCCCAGAGTCTCAGTGTGGATTCCGCCTCCTAAAGATCACAATGGACATGATCTTCACTGTGTGGCACCTACAAGAGAAATACAGGGAACAGCACCAATCTTTATATATGGCCTTCTTTGACCTCGCAAAGGCCTTCGACACTGTCAACCACAAGAGATTCTGGAGCGTCTTCCCCCATTTTCAGCTTCCCCCAAAGGTTTGTCACCACCCCCCGATCTACGATGCATGCACACACACCCAATCAGACTGGGATCAAAAAAAACTGTGTAATCACATTGACACTCTTCTCAAGCTTCTTTGCTGCAATGTGCCACCTCATTGTCAGCAAGCTCCTTGCTGAAACGGAGCTAAATTACAGAACAAACAGGGGTCCATTCTGCCTCACCTGTTATAGAGACTGTGTGTCACATGTTAGATTCCTCACTCACCTGAGGACCTTTGGAAGCAAGTCATCCTTGACTCTGAGGGATTGCCTCAGAAGATGAAGGCTGATGGATAAATATTGACCAGGTTTTGCAGTTAATTCCCCAGCTTTTCTTCAATATAGTGCCACGGGATCTGCTGAGAGGGCAGATGGGCCCTCGGTTTAACATTTCATGGAAAGATAGCACCTCTGACAGTGCAGCACTCCCTCAGTGCAACACTGCAATGACAGCCCTAATTTGTTTGGATCGTCAGTGAAGCATCACATTGGTTCTAATGTACCGCCAAGTGAAATAATGAAAGGAAATACAGAAACATTGGGTTCTCTTTCCTTTTTGGGCATTTGGGTGGCACAATGGTTAGTACTGCTGCCTCATTGTGCCAGGGACCAGGGTTCAATTCCCGATTTGGATGTATGTCTGTGTGGAGTTTGCATTTCTCCCCATGTCTGTGTGGGTTTCTTCCAGTAGAGAAGGGGGGGGTTTCTCTCAAGGCTATGCATTTGCTCAGACTTAAGGTAATTACAAAGATTCAAAATGCATTGATGTTGAAGATGAGACTTTATTTAATCAAACGATCGAATGGGAGAATGATATGAAGAAGGCCTGCACTCAAGGTCTTGAATCCGGGCAGCCGGAAATCAGTCTGAAAAATAATGCCACTGCAAAGGCAATTATACATTCCCAAAATCATACTGCCCACCTTTCCAGTGGGCATTATACAGTAAACAGTACAAATCAGTCAATAATCATCCTGTCATAAACTCCAGCCAATAACAATACATATCCTGACTTAATGGGATTTCATTTGTTATTAAAATGATGGACGTTACCTCACTTCTGTTGCCCAGCAATATGCTATGCTGGACGGTGAAATGATTCCCACCGAATTGAACCCATGCGACTCTCGTTCAACCCTGAGAAATTCTGCATGTCTGCCTGCCTCTTGCATTATTTATCTCTTGAGCTGTAATGACCCTATTCATAAGGCTAGCATTTGGTAGCCATCTTGTTCCTGACCACCACTGAAAACATTACTGCTTTCAGTGAACCTATGTTCCTTCCCTCTCTGTGTATTTTGTCACTGACTGAAAATGGAACCAAAAGATGAATTTACATTCATCTTGTAAATTCAAAATACATGTCCTATATGAGAAATATTTGTTAATCATATAGAGCTGCCTTATATGGCAAAAGCCCTGGCTGGCTTACGTTCCCATAATCCAAAATCATTCCTTCTAAAATTAGTTCATGTTTGTGTTTCTAAAACTATGCTTATGTGTTTATTAGCCTAACTCACCCCCTCCTACATCACCTGAGTGCTCCGGTTTTCTCCCACAGTCCAAAGACATGCTGGTTGGGTGCACTGACCGTGCTAAATTCTCCCTCAGTGTACTCTAACAGGTGCTGGAGTGTGGCAATTAGGGGATTTCCACTGTAACTTCATTGCAATGTCAATATAAGCCTACTTGTGGCACTAATAAATCAACTTTAAAAAATCAATTCCGGCTTGGGTCATTGTCTGTATGGAGTTTGCATGTTCTACCTTTGTCTGCAAAATAAGTAGTCTCACAACATCAGGTTAAAGTTCAACAGGTTTACCTGGTAGTACAAGCTTTCGGAGCGCTGCTCCTTTATCAGGTGAATAGCACTCCAAAAGCTTGTGCTCCCAAATAAACCTGTTGGACTTTAACCTGGAGTTGTGAGACTACTTACTGTGCCCACCCCAGTCCAACTCCACATCCTGTCTGCGTGGTTTTCCTCCAGATGCTCCGGTTTCCTCCCATTGTCCAAAGATGTGCAGATTAAGTGGATTGGTCATGCTAAATTGACCTTGAGTGTGCCAATTTGTGTAAATTAGGTGGATTAGCTATGGTAAATGCGCGGGGTTAGGGGCATAGAGCAGAGAGGCCCTGGATAAGACACTCTGTCAGAGAGTCAGTGCGGAGTCATTGGGCCGAAAGCCCCCTTCTGCACTAATGGGATCCTATGATTCAGAGGCAGATGATGTCTTGGTACTTGTGAGTTACCAGCCTACTGATTGGTTATGTTTCATTCCTCCTCCCCTAGTCAATGCTGTGAGTCCCTGCTCAGGCCTACTTACCCAATTCAATCATATTACAATGGGCGCACACCTCGTGCAATCAGAAATGGAAACAACAAGAGGGTTGCCCAGTAAAAGAATGAGCAGGGAATTGGTGGCTGACAGATGGATAGAGAGGGACCTTTTAGAAAGCTTCTGCAACAGCAGAATACAAATGGAAAGCAGATTAGTCAATCCTGGTGCTGAGCTGAATAAAACAAAGAGTTACACAGGCAGATGATAATTAAATATGTCCCAAAGGAGGGGGGGAGCTTTCTTGTATTGATATGAAATAACAAAATGAGACGCATTGCATTATTTTAGCTTTATTATCAGGTGCTTTATAACTTAACACAAATCTGACAGCAGCACCAATGGGGAATGTCTTTTATAATACTTCCACCTTGAAGGAAATTAAAAGCAGCATCGTAAGTTGAAAATTGAACAAACTCTGCAGTGCTGTGAAGTGTGAAGGGTCTGTGCCACAGAATGATGAGCCGCAGGTACAACGATTAACCCAGCGGTCAGTCAGCCCAGGGTTTGGAAGGAAGGGGTTAACAAGCAGAGGGATGACACCAGCTGATCGGGAAGGAGGTGCTAGGGTGTTTGGGCATCACTGGCAAGCCCAGCATCTGTTGCTCATCCCTAATTTCCCTTGAATAAGGTGACTTGCCATGCTATTTCAGAGGCAGTCAAGAGCCCTTTCCATTCTTCCACATCTTTTCTTGCCCATTCCTAATTGCCCCTTGAACTGAGTGTCTCACTCGGCAATTTCAGAGGGCAGTTAAAGAGTCAACCACATTGCTGTGGGTCTGGAGTCACATGTAGGCCAGGCCGAGTAAAGGCAGCAGATTTCCTTCTTTAAAATTTATTTATTTATTTTATTCATGTTACAAGGAGGTTTACATTAACACTGCAATGGAGTTACTGTGAAAATCTCCCAGTCGCCACATTCCGACATCTGTTAGGATATACTGAGGGAGAATTTAGCATGGTCAATGCACCTAACCAGCACATCTTTCAAACCATGGGAGGAAACTGGAGCACCCGGAGGAAACCTATGCAGATAAGGGGGGAACATGCAAACTCCACACAGGCAATGATCCAAGCTGGAAACTGAACCCAGGTCCCTGACACTGTGAGGCAGCAATGCTAACCACTATGCTACCTAAATGACATACATGAATGAGATGAAATTTTACAACAATCGACAAAAGCTGTCACGGTCATTGTTACTGAGATTAGTTTACATTCCAGATTTGATTAATTTGAATTTAGATTTCACTAAGTATCTTGATGGGATTTGAACCTAAGTCTCCTGGAGCATTTGTTTGGAAGTCTCCATTACAAGTATAATGGCATTACTACTATGTCACCATCAACCTCTGTGAGCAAGCCAAAGGAGCAGGAGTGCAGCCATTCTGCGTATTGATGTGATTCAGTGGGTAGCACTCATGGTTCTGAGTCAAGAAGTTTTCGGTTCACATCACTCCAGAGACTGGAACACAGAAACCTAGGCAAACATTCCACTGCAGTATGAAGGGAATGCTGCACTGTCAGAGGTGCCATCTGTTAAACAGAAATTCTCATAAGTACAGTAGAGAAGAAGCCTTTCTGCACATTGAGATTGCACTCAAAAACTACACTAACTCTACACGAATTCAACTTCTCTGCACTTGGCATTTCGCCTTGAATCTTAGAATCCCTACATTAGTGGCTATTTGCCCACTAGTCTGCACTGATTTTCCAACAGAGCAGACCCCATCTCCATAACACCGCATATTTATCTGCTAATCCCCTTTAATCTACACAACTTTGGACACTAAGGGGCAAATTAGCATGGCCAATCTGCTAACCAGCACGTCTTTCAGACTGTGGGAGGAAACCAGAGCACCCGGAAGAAACCCACACAGACATACAGGGGAGAATTTGCAAATCCTACACAGTCATCCAAGGCCAGAATTGAACCCAGGTCCCAGGCAGCCATGCTAACCATTGTGTCACCCTTAAATGTTATGATATTTCAAATTAGAAAGACTGTGAAGTTCTCCACCTCCACCATCCTCCCAGGCAGTGCATTCCAGAGTCCCCACTATCCACTGGATGAACCTTTCCTCAAATCTCCTTTGAACCTCCTGCCCTCAACTTAAAATTATGCCCCCTTGTTTTTGACCCTTCAACTAAGGGGAACAGCTGCCGCCTACACATCCAGTCCATGACCCTCATAATTTTATATGATTCTGATTCTTTGTTCTTTAGATGTACCAGGCAAGTTTTTTTACACAGAAGATGGTGGCTAGCTGGAACTCGCTGCTGGGAAGGGTACTGGAAGCAAATATGATGGTGACTTTTAGAGGGCGAATGACAAAAACATGGATAGGATGGGAATAAAGGGATATGGTCCCTGGAAGACTTGGAGGTTTTAGTTCAGTTGGGCAGCATGGTTGGTGTAGGCTTGGAGGGCCAAAGGGTGTATTCTTGTACTGAAATTCTTTCTTTCTCTTTCTCAGAGCACCAAGCAGATATAAAAGATCCCACAGCAGAATTCAAAGAAAGGTGGAGATGCTTCTGCTTAGAGCTTCTCCTGTTTGATCCTGAGATCACGAAAGACACTTTGGAAATGCAGATTTGCTTTTTCTTTTAAGGTTTTCACAGCTGAACTCCCAAGGCCAGCCACAAAGTGGATTATATAAAGCTGGTCTTCGTCGCTGACCAAAATAAATTAACTGTTGAAAGGTGCCGCAAGGTCAGTAAAAACCCAAATGAATCACTAAAACCCTTCAAGGAAGGGTCTGGCCAGCACACAGCTTGAGTGTGAAAATATTTCAGTTCACTTTCCCCAAACACAGCCCTGGCTCACCCTCTGCTCTCTCAAAGCTGTCAGACTGCTTGTCCAATTTCTGATGCTGGATGAATAAAAATTTAAATACTGAAAACTCAAGTCTTTAATCCTGGCTAAAAACTCAGTTCACTCATCACGGGCTCTTTTCTCCCCGGCAACTGTCTGAGAATGGCCTGGCCTGTGTGCCACCTCAGTGTTGAAATGAGCTTCCAACCATCACGAAGACCGTCTCGTTCTGTTTTTGGAACATTTCCTGACAAATCTGCTGTTTATTTCCTCATGTCATCTCTGGTGATTCTTTTGCAAACCTGCATCCTTCTGCTGCTTCTATAACCAGTTTCTCTTTATCCAATCTGTCAAAACTCTTCAGGACTTTGGATATCTCTAATAAATCTCCCCTTAACCTTCTCCGCTCTAAGGAGATCAATGACTGCCTCTCCAATTGCCCCATCATTTGAAGGGTGGATAGTACCTGATAGCATTCTAATCAATCTCTTCTGGATGGTGCGTGTAGTATTCCAGCGGAGGGAAAACCAGCATTTGATCTTGACATTCTCAGGCAGGGATATTGTTATACAATTGGCACGGAATAAGAGAGGCAGTATGGCACCTTTTGCTTCTCAACCCTCCATTGAGAGTTGGAGTTTTGCAAAAAACAAGTTGATTTTGCTGTGCTTGCATCTTTGTTGTAAGTTTATTATCGAATAGTTAGAAATCTATTTCAGCATTTATATCCATAGAGCTGGATCCTTTGTCCGATGAATCTCAGTAGAAATGTCCTGAACTTCCTAACCAGCTGCCACTGGCATGCATTTACCCATGAGATGGATCAGCTTATTCACTGTCTCTTGGTGAATGAATTGTAGTACAGTGTATTATAGAAAGCCTCTAGGCATCCACTCCTCCCTTGGCTCCGATGTGCTGTATTTTGTTAATGGCTCCAGTTCCCCACATCCCTCCTATCCCGCACTCTCCTCCTCCACACCCCTCCCAATTCCTGCCTCTCCCACTCTACATCCCTCCCATGCAACCCCACACCCCTCCCACCACACAATTCTCACATCACACAACCTTTGCATCATGCACTCCCTATCTGACGATGAGATGCTGGTGACACTAGCAGGGCCACATTTTTTCCTTGTCCTTCGCTGCCCACTTGGTGATTACATATACAGCTAACTGCTGAGCACAGCCACTTCAATAAAACAAGTATTTCAATGGCACGGGAAAGTGGGAGGAAAATGTTGACATCTGCTTGTCTTCAAGTTACATCGTGGAAACCTTGTACATCCACCATAACAAACAGAAAGAGGCCTTGTGAAGGATTTCTTAACTCTTAAACAGAGTATAACATTGACATGCCTTTCCAGAGAATGACCTTGGACCTGGAGTCAAGCTCAAATTCATAAATCTTCAAAGCAAGAATGATGATAAATGAGCCAAGCTAAAATTGACAGAAAAGACAATGAAGGCAAGTCTGATAAAGAGTCACACAGTGTTCAGGTTGTGAGGAGTGTAGAGGAGATGTTTCCTCTTCTGGGGATGTGGAGAAGATAGACGAATTCAGAAGAAATGTCTATACCTAGAGACCGGTTAGAATATAATGCTTGCGTCAAGTTATCATAGTCTTAAGGAGTTAATGTGCACAGGTTAATCTGTTATACAGGTTGTTTAATTAAGTAACTAGAACCTTTATGAAGAGAGACTGCTGGGTTGGAACAGAAGATGCAGACATGTGTAATGCTCCATTCTGCGAATAAACCTATTATCAAGAAAAGTATTAGGGTTGGTTTTCCAGCCATGCTCACCCCATCTCCGGAAATTCCCGCTCGAGGTCAACGGACCTTTGCAAGTCTGCTGAATGTTCTGTCCCGCCTGCTATGATTTCTGTAGTGGGAGGGACAGGAACCTTCTGCCCTTAATGTCTGGTTCCACAATTCATCAACTAGCTAGGGAGTGAGATAACATGGAATGAGCTACCACAATAACCAGTGGAACTGAATTACAGAATTCAAAGGGAAACTAGAGAGAAAGGAACAGCAGGATATCTTAAAGGGATTAGATGAAGGAGGAGGCACATATGCAGCAAAAACGCCAACATAGACCTGGTGGGCCGAATGGCCTGTTTACCAGTACAAATAACATCGCCTGCTGCTCTCTTTGTTAGACCTGCACCTGGCTAGTTTGCTTTAACTGCTTTATTTCACGCTGATATTATGCAAGGCTTTCCAGATCTCATAAAGCTGTATGATTTGTATACATTAGGCAAATACGAATGTGCCTTGTTTTATGTAAGATAGCTCAAGAAATGGCAATAAAGATTGCAATTTCAAAAAGGAAAAAAAAATGTAATGCCCAGATCAGGACGGATGAGGAGCTGAACAAAAGCACGTCAACTGAACCCACGACTTTACATAAATTAATTGCATCAAGCTTCAACTCATTTCGATAAGTCAGTGAAACAGTATCTCCATCTAAATCCATCCATTCCTCTAATGCCAGCAAGACGGCTGACTTCCAGTTGTGCGAAAAAGACTTGAATCTCGACAGCACGATGGCACAGTGGTTAGTACTGTTGCTTCACAGCGCCAAGGACCTGGGTTCAATTCTCTGGGTCACTGTTTGTGTGGAGCCTGCACGTTCTCACCACGTCTCTGTGGGTTTCCTCCGCGTGGTCTGATTTCCCCCCACAGTCTGAAAGATGTGCTAGTTAAGTGCATTGGCTGTGCTAAATTCTCCTTCAGTGTAGCCAAACAGGCGCTGGAATGTAGAAGTTAGGGGATTTTCACAGTAGCTTCATTGCAGTGTTAATGTCAACCTACTTGTGACACTAATAAAAAAACATTAAAACAAATAAACTTTAAAGCAACCACTTGGATACAGCAAGATCCTGCAATCAGAGAATGTCCAGAACAATCTGTTTCTCTTTAAAAGTGATGTTGAATGAGGGGTGGATAATTGATCGGGACACCGGGGAGAGCTCTTCTGATTTCCTTCAAGATTGTGTCGTGGAAGCTTCCACGTCCAGTTGAGAGGACAGGTTTCTCACTCCATTAAACGGTGTCTCCGACAATGCAGCACCCCCTCAGTACCGCAGTGGGAGCAGCAATCTTGAATCTTTTACACAACTTAAACCCAGAAGCAAAGGTTCCGACACAGCTGACTGTCAGAGCCGGAGGGTGAACAGAGATATACAGATGTACTCTCTGACCCCTCACCAAATCTCCCACTATATAATCTGCCTGTTTTCCTTATACAATCTCAGTGCTGCAGAATAGTGTTCTGCTCAAAATCATTTAGTTCCAATAATTAGTCTACTTTTAAAAATTATTTTTTGAGAAAAGTAATAATCACACAAGACAAAGATATTCCACATCTTCATTCATAAAAGCGATCTTCATCTTGGCATCTCCACAACTACAGTGACACTGTGAACCAGGCCCTGCCCGCATCAGCTCCAACTGCATTACACCAACAACTATCATTCCACTTAATTTGACTTCTCAAAATGTTAACTAGGATCTTCCTGGTTAAGCATTGCACAGATTATGTATCAGAATCAACTGATCATCAGAATAAAGGAAATAATTAAATGATGAGTGATGATAGAACATGCAAAAACACAGCCACTTCCGTGCACATATCACGTGGCAGCTCATCTCTACATTCCTGAAAGGATTTATTTGCATTGGAGGTGGTACTGCAAAGGTTCACTCACTTGATCCCTGGGATGAGAGGTTGTCCAGTGATGAGAGGCCGAGTAAATTGGGTCAAAAGTCCCACCAGCACCTCTACTTTCTCAGGAGGCTGTGGAAATTTGGTATGTCCAATATGACACTCTTAAACTTTTACAGATGTACCAAAGAAAGCATCCTTTGTGAATGTATCACAGCTTGGTATGGCTCCTCTCTGACCAGGACCGCAAGAAACCACAAAAAGTTGTGAATGTAGCCCAATCCATCATGCAAACCAGCCTCCCATCCATTGACTGTGTCTACACTTCCTGCTGCCTTGGAAAAGCAGCCAGTATAATTAAGGACCCCACTCACCCTGGACATATTGTCTTCCATCTTTTTCTGTTGGGAAAAAGATACAAAAGTCTGAAGACAAACCAACTGACTCAAGAACAGCTGCTGCTGTCATATTTTTGAATGATCCTGACTATATTAAGATGATCTCTGTCTTCACCCTACCTGTAACTGCAGCACTATATTCTGTGTCCTTTTCTTCTTCTCTATGTATTTTATGAACAATACACTATGTCTGCGTAGCGTGCAAGAAACAATACTTTTCACTGTATACTAATACATATGACAATAATAAATCAAATCAAATCAAGCATTTAGGGTGTGAATAAACTGGTTTTAAGAACAGATTGAGACAACTTGGAGATGTCAAGGGGGAAATGGAAAGGAGACTCCAACAAACTTTAAATTGCTGGACTGATAATACTTACCCAAAATAATTTGTTTCATTCGTTTGATTAGTAATATTTATTCCTTTGACATGGAAATTTTGGTTGGCTTCATTGTATGGATTCATGTATGCTTGGCAGAGTCTTGCTAAAATGTTCCAGAATTACACTCTGTGACTTCTGGCACATCTGTCTCTTCTTTTGTTAATTGCCTATAAGGATACAGTATTGCTAAACTTGAAAACGAGAATCTAATAGAGCTGTGAACCAGGGCAACTGAATTTCACACTGTGCCCGAGATATGTCCCAGGACAAACTCATTGCAGAAAATCTGAGAGCGGGGAACACGAAGACAAGCTACCCAACATAAATCAATCTTTACTTGCCATTTATCCACCGGCTCTGTCACTCAACCTTAAATCTTCTTGCTAATTGCGTATTTTGTTTAACTGGAATGCTTTCCTAACTATTTCGTGCAATACATTCGGCGGACAGTTTTCGTGCTTTACAATTTACAAGCATGTTTCGAAAATGAACAGTCCGTTCTGCGTATGAGTGCATGACACAAAGATTATTAACTTCCTTTCTTGCAATAATTAGGTGGCGGAATTAATTCAAGATAGAAAATGCTGCAAATACTCAGCAGGTGAGCCAGCTTATGTGCAGAGAGACAGAGTTACTGCTTCAGATAGATGACCTATCCCAGCATTAAACATTTCCAGGGTTTTCTGTTTTCATTTCAGATTTCCAGCATCTGTATTATTTTGCTCTTATGTTATTGAGTTATTCTGAGAAACTCATTTTGAAATAGAAGAAGGAGGCACACCAGCCACAATCCCACCTTGGCTCTATCCCCATAACCCCATGTATTTAACCTGCTAATCCCCCTGACATGAAGGAGCAATTTAGCACCAGAACAATCCAACTAACCAGTGCGTCTTTGGAGTGTGGGAGGAAACCACAGCACCGGGAGGAAATCCACGCAGACACGGGAGAAAGTGTAGACTCTGTACAGTCACTGAGGCTGGAATTGAACCTGGGTTCCTAGCGCTTTGAGGTGACAGTGCTAACCACCAGGCTTAACGTCTAATACTAAATTCAGATTGCAATAAATATTTATTCTCATTTGGATTGAAATATGAAATATTCAACATTCAGCAAAGACAGAATACAAATTTAAACTTAAACACGATGGGTAAAGCCTGAAGTGGATTAATTATCCTTGTGACACACACCTTAAATAAGCAGGTTAACTGGGCAGATAAATGGCAGATGGAACTTAACCCTGAAAAGTGCGAAGTGATCCACTTTGGAAGCAGCAATTTGACAAGGAAGTATTCAATGAATGGCAGGATACTCGGAAGTTCTGAGGAACAAAGATATCTTGGTGTGTTTTCCATCTTTGAAGGCAGAAGGGCATATTAGTACAGCGATGAAAAAGGCATATGGGATCTTTATCAACTGAGGCACAGATTACAAAAACAGAGAAATCATGTTGGAGCTGCATAAAGACCACAGCTGGAGTACTCTGTGCAGTTCGGGTAACCACATTATAGGAAGGATGTGATTGCATGGAGCGAGAGCAGCAGAGGTTCACCAGGATGCTGCGTGGAATGGAATATCTAAGTTATGAAGAGAGGTTGGGTAGGCTTGGATTGTTTACGTTGGAGCTGAGGAGACTGAGGAGTGGCCTGATTTCTCATTGCAGGAATTCCAGTCAACTGATACATGCTCCTGTTTACAACTTCTTACATATCAAACCTACCAGTTTTGTGAAATTCTCAGCCGCTTCCTTTCCAAGTCCCAGCCTAGAAGAGGAAGCTGAGTGAAGGAGACCAATAACAAGCGTAGTTTCATCTGAGTTCTTCATAAATCAGCAAGCAATGAGGATTTTGAAAATGACCATCTCCACATAGAAAACGCTGGGCAAGATTCCAGATCCTGTCTCAATGGAATGATCAGGTTCCTTACAGGCCCAAGCTGATCTATTATAGCTTCCACTTATGTAGCGAATTATATTGAATTTACAAGGCCAACTCGTCTATGCTAATATTTATACTCCACATGAGCCTCCTTCCAGCCAACTTTAGCTCATCCTATCAGCACACCTACTGCTCCTTTCTCCCTCTTGTGTTTATCTGGCTTTCCTGAAATGCACAGTAAGAAGTCTCAAAACTCCAGGCTAAAATCCGACAGGTTTATTTGGCAACACAAACTTTCGGAGTCTCTGGTTCCTCCTTCAGGAGAGTGAGGAGTTGTGTTTACAAACAGGATTTACTCAAATGCAAACTCAATTCACAAGATAACGGTTGGAATGCGAGTCTTTACAGGTAATCAAGTCTTAAAGGTATAAACAATGTGAGTGGAGAGAGGGCCAAGCACAGGTTAAAGAGATGTGTATTGTCTCCAGACAGGACAATTAATGAGATTTTGCAAGCCGAAGAAAGTCATGGGGGTTACAAATAATGTGACATGAACCCAAGATCCCGGTTGAGGCGTCCTCATGTGTGCGGAACTTGGCTATCAGTTTCTGCTCAGCGATTCTGCATGGTCGTGTGTTGTGAAGGTCGCCTTGAAGAACACTTACCCAAAGATCAGACTACTCGAAGTACACCGGGACTAGACATGGTAGATGCCATGGTAGATGTTCCTGATGGTGGGTATGTTCAGAACCAGGAGTCATAGTCTTGGGATACAGGAAAAGGGGAGAGATGCAAAACAGGCCAAGAGTCAGGGGTGCAATTTTTTCACACAGAGTGAGATGAGTATCTGGAACAAGCTGCCAGAGGCAGTAGTACAGGCGGGTACAATTTGGTCTTTTAAAAAGCATTTAGACAGTTATATGGGCAACTGGGACTAGCTTCGGGGTTTAAAAGAAAAGACTGCATGGATGAGTTGGACTGCACGGCTTGTTTCCATGCTATAAACCTCTATGACTCAATGATAGACTGTTTAGGACAGAGATGAGGAGAAGTTTCTTCATCCACAGAGCGATTAGCCTATGGAATTCGCTACAACAGTAAGCAGTTGAGGCCAAAATTTCAAGAAGCAGTTAGATATAACTCCTGAGGTGAAGGGGGTCAAAGGATTTGGAGGATCAGGCTATTGAGTTGGAAGATCAGATGAATGGCAAGCAGGCTCAAAGGGCAGAATGGCCTCCTCCTGCTCCTATTTTCTATGTTTCGATGCATCCTCAGCATTTGTCTCAACTGTTCTGTGTGGTAGCAATTTGCCCAATTCCACCCACTCTCTGAGTAAAGAGATTTCTCCTAAATTCTCCACTGGATTTTTTTTAAATTTGTTTTTATTTTATTTACTCATGGGATGTGGACATTGCTGGCTAGCATTTATTGCTCTTCCCTAATTGCCTTTTGAATTGAGTGGCTTGCTGGGCCATTTGGAGGATGTTTTAACAGTCAACCACATTGTTGTGGGTCTGGAATCACATGTAAACCAAGTGAGGACAGCAGATTTCCTTCCTAGAGGACATTAGCCCCAAAGCAATTCCCTAACATAAGCAGCCTGCTTATATAATACCAAACCATCACAACAATACCCCACCTAAAGTGATGATAAAATCTTGGGGAAAATATTAGCCTGTAAGGATTTTCAAGGGTTCTATTTTAAGAGCTCGGTCTCTGGATCTGGTTCATCATAAGGTTAACCGTCTCTTCTATTAAAAGCTTTCATATATCGGTACTGTTTTTCCAAAACCTTCTGCTGAGCTGCCTCTTCTTCTGATTTTTAATTTGATTTGTTATTGTCATATGTATTAGTGTACAGGGAGAAGTATTGTTTCTTGCACTATACAGAAAAAGCATACCATTCATAGAGAAGGAAAGGAGAGAGTACAGAATGCAGTCATAGTTAGGGTGTAGAGAAAAATCGACTTAGTGTGAAGTCGATCCATTCAAAAGTCTGACAGTAGCAGGAAAGAAACTGTCCTTGAGTTGGTTGATAGATGATTTCAGACTTCTATTGCATTTGGAAGTCCTACATTTCTGCAATGGGTAGTAGGGTTACCAACCCTCCAAGATTGGTCTGGAGTCTCCTGGAATTGAATATCAATCTCTGGGACACTGTAGTGTGCAAACCCCAGAGAAAAATTACCAGGACATTAAAATTTTTTTTTTGCAATTTTCTTTGAACACTTCTCTTAATCAGATAGACAATGGGTGGGAAGGAGGGAGAAAGGCTCTTTGGTTGACAGTCAAACATGATGCAATTGCATAATGAGTCTTTTTGCTTTCCAACTGACATAAGAAGAGAGGACATCACCAAAATGGATGTGTTGGCTGACTAATGGCTGGAGCATGGGGCAAGTCAAGTGTCGCATTTAATTTCCGATTAATGATTGACAGGGTCATATGATGATGTGGTTAAAGTGCAGAGCTGGGTCTGTAGCAAAGAGAATGAAGCTTTTGTAGAAAGCAGTGACTTGTTGCTAAAAGCTTGGTTGAAGTTTGAAGGATTTTGTAGATTGCTGAAACTCTATGGATGGGATTTTACAGCCTTGCTCATCCCAAAATAGTAAAATCCCGCCTGGATGGACATGGTTCACCACTCGCCCACTCCGATTCCCATGGCAGGCAGATGGGATGGTAAAATTCATCTCTCTGAAAGGTGTTAACAAAGATTAAAGCAAGTGTGCCTAGGTTTGCTTAATTGTATTTAACTAAAGGTGGGTTTGATCTATGCATGAATCAGCTTATTTGAAACTGGAATAGTCATAAGTAAGAAAGTAAAGTTGTTTTCTTTCATTTTTTAATACTGTTTAACTGTTAATGGTTACACTGCCTCATTTGTTAGAGTTATATTTAATGTGTTATTAAATAAAGTTTGTTTCATTATTAAAGCTCCCAAATTTGTCGGTAGAATCATTATGGGAAAGAAATATCCCATCCTCACATTTACACCAAAAGGGAAAATTGTTGGGGTTGAGTCTGGCTTCCTAATGGGATTCTGGCCCGCAACCCTAACAGTCTTGATGACCTATAAAAGGCCCTTTGGTTTGGCACAGGCACTTTATCCAGAACAAGTGACAGCTGATATCCAAAATAACAGTTCAATAACTGCACAACAGCGTGGCTCAAATTTACATCAAGTACAAAGACAAAAGGCTAATTGTCAATAATTTGCTCTCACTCACTAAAGCAACATGATGGCCGGTTTGGGAAATGAGTAACATTAGGTAGCATTTTTTCTGTCAGGAAAAAGATACAAAAGTCTGAGATCACCTCTCAACCGTCTCCAGAACAGCTTCTTCCATTTGTTCTCCTCTATGGCTTGCAGCAATTGTTCTGGAGATTAATCTTAAAATCCTGGAACTCCAGGGCAATCCTGGAGGGCTGGTAACATCCTAAGCAAAGCAGCAATCCAACCATATTTGTTTCAACCATGAGTGAGTTAGAAACCGCCAGAAAAATACAGCATCAAGTGGAGATAAAGCATGTTCTCATCTCTGAACAATACAGAGGGCGACTCAGTTAGGAAGGTTGGCCGGCATTAAGGAGATCTCGACAACTACACAACAGCATGGCTCAAATTTACACCAAGCACACACAAGAAAAGCTAATCGTCACTAATTTGCTCTCATACACTAAAGCAACACGATGGCTGGTTTGGGAAATGAGTAAAAATACAAGACCATTAGGTAGCATTTTTTCTGTTGGGAAAAAAATACAAAAGTCTGAGGTCACCTATCAACTGACTCAAGAACAGCTTCTTCCCTGCTGCCATCAGATATTTGGACAGACCTACCATACATTAAGCTGATCTTTAACACTATATTTTGCACCCTCTCATTTCCTTCTCCCCTACGTACTTTATGAATGGTGTGTTTTGTCTGCATAGCACGCAAGAAACAATACTTTTCACTGTATGTTAATACATGACAATAATAAATCAAAATCAAATCAAGTCAGCAGTGTGCAGTCTTCTGAGATTAGGCAGTGGCATACTGTTAGAACAATATTATTCAGCTGTCTTTGGCCTGAGAGACTTCAGGACAGGCAACAGCTCCTTGAATAGGACCAATGTCCCTCAGCTTACTTGATTACAAATTCCGACAAAAAAAAATACTTCAAAACATTTTCACTCCAGCTTTTTGTCCTCACCAACTCTCCCTGCCCCCACCCCCACCCTTCCCTCAATGCTGCTATTCTGCAGACCACTTGGTCTTGGATGGCTACATTCCCTGAAGTTTAATTTTCTGGGAAATCAAAGAACAGTTAGCCTGTTGTCGCGATCTCCTCAATGCCGGCCAACCATCTTGATTGAGTAACTCCCTGTATCGTTCAGAGATGAGAACACACTTTACCTCCAACTGATGCTGTATTTTTCCGGCCGTTTCTAACTCACTCGCAGTTGATACAAATATGGTTAGATTGCTGCTTTGTCTAGGGGGTTACCAACCCTTCAGGGCTGTCCTGGAATTTCCAGGATTTAAAGATTAACCTTCAGGACAATAGCGGCGAGCCATAGAGGACAACAATTTGTGAGAGCGTTAAATGCAATTGTGCCATTTTTGTTTTCAAATTAAAGATGGCTGAAGAAGTTGTTGGACAGAGAGTTGGTAATCATCCAATCAGACAATGAGGAATATTATTGCTTTGCAATTAACCATGAGCATCAATTGGATGGGCAATGGTGGAAGTGTGAGAGATGGTATGAGAACTTCAGGACTATATGGCACCAGAGTTGGCAACCATTGGTTTATTCTGTCTGCCTATTACATTGAGACAAATGGGCCTTATCAAGAACAATCCCAGTTAGCCCTTGACAGGTCATTTTTATTCACCCCAAAGCCGGTCCTCACTCATACTGAATTTTGATAGTATCCACACCATGTCACTGCTGCAGCCATTCAAGTACAGTGGACAAAACCCCAGGACATCCCCTGCTTTGAAATGTCAGTCGAACTCAATGGTTCTCTGAGCATGCATCAGCCAAGGCTCAAGGGTATAAGCACACTCTCATCCTCAAGACGGACGGCTGTGGGTTCAAGTCCTTTCCCATAAACCTGGGCACAATATGCTAGGCTGGCACTCCCAATTTGGAACTGAGGGAATGCAGCAGTGTTTGGGAGGTTCGGGCATGCAGATGAGAAGTCAAAACAACACCATGTCTGCTCTCTCAGGTGTTTTTTACTCATTTATGGGGCATGGGCATCACTGGCTGGCCAGCATTTATTGCCCATCCCCATTTACCCCTGGAGGACAGTTAAGAGTCAGCCACATTGCTGTGTCTTTGGAGTCACATGTAGGCCAGACCAGGTAAGGACAGCAGATTTCCTTCCCTAAAGGACATTAATGAACCAGATGGGTTTTTCAACAATCAACATTGGTTTCATGGTCATCAACAGATACTTAATTTCAGATTTTTTTTTATTGAATTCAAATTCCATGGCATGGCAGAATTCGAACCCGGTTCGCCAGAACATTAGCTGAGTTTCTGGATTAATAGTCTAGCGATAATACTATTAGGCCATCGTCTCTGCTATGTTAGCATTACGTTCGTTGTAGTATGTGCTGGCCTTGGAGAATGTCCACAGAAGATTCACAGGAATGATCCCTGGAATGAAGAGCTTGTCATATGAGGAATAGTTGAGGACTCTGGGTCCATACTCATTGGAAATTAGAAGGATGAAGGAGAATCTTATTGAAACTTACAGGATATTGTGTGTCCTGGATAGAGTGGATGTGGAGAGGATGTTTCCACTAGTGGGAGAAACGAGAACCAGAGGGCACAACTTCAGGCGAAAGGGACAATCCTTTAAAATAGAGATGAGGAGGGATTTCTTCAGTCAGACAGTGGTGAATCTGTGGAACTCTTTACTGCAAAAGGCTGTGGAGACCAGGTTGTTGAGTGTCTTTAAGACAGAGATATACAGGTTTTTGATTAATAAGGGGATCAGGGGTTATGAGGAAAAGGCAGGGGATTGGGGAGGAGAAAAATATCGGCCATGATTGAATGGTGGAGCAGAGTCAATGGGCTGAGTGGCCTACTTATGCTCCTCTGTCTTATGGTCTTATAGTACTGTTAAGCTTATGGATAAACAGGTGGAGGGTATTGACTGACAAAGTTTCTTAAGCATATGCAAGTTCTGTTGAAGCGTTTCTTTTTTACTTATTGTCTCCTTTTAATGTAATGCTTTGTAGAAGAGTACAAAAAGAGAGTGCTGAGACACTGGGTACTGGAGGAGGCAGCGATATGTAATGCTGCGCTTAATGAATAAACCTACTGTCAAGGAAAGGATCTGTGCCTGGGGTCATACGACTCCCTCCGGCTTGGAATGGGCCAACATCAGATTCCACAGCATTATTCAAAGGTGGTCTGGAGACCTCTCCTCCTGGCTTACCTCCCTTTAACCAATACCCAAAATCAGATCATCTGCCCCGTTTATCTCATCGATGGTCATGGGATCTTTCTGTGTGCAACCTGACAGCTGCAGCTCCAACAATGCGACCGTATTTCATTGGGTTGGCCTGAGGTGTCCGGTGCTATGTAAATTCAAATTTCTTTTGAGTCCCCAACCACAGACTTTTGCAACAGAATTCTGGTCACGCTCAGCTCACTTCACCATCCTCCCGATTCAAGGCTCTCCTGATTGTGCTTGATGGGAGCTGCACTGAACCATGTATTGTAAGATTAATAAGACAGAATTTCTAGCTCACTGCAGTTATCAAGGACCAGTGCAATGAAGCCATTCTTTCTGCTATAAAGTCATAAGAAATATGGCATCTATGAATTGTAGATAGAGACAGGTGCATCAGAGACAATGTAGAAGTCGCAACGGTCCAACGACCCATCACTTCTCTCTAATGGGTATGAAGAAATCCAGCTAACATTCGCAGGAAATAATCCAGAAAGGAATGGGCCCTCATGCTCTGGAACCAGGCAGGTACCAATCCATTCAATACCACTCCACAATCCCGAGAGTCCAACAAGGCCAGGGACTGGTATCGAGGCAGTTAGTAAAGTCCCAAATCCAGAAACAGCTCCAGGATGACTCAGAACGAAACTAACCAGGAAATGCCACCCTTCAGTCTCTGCTCGGCTTTTGGCTGAGCTGAGAAAAGCTAGCTGTGAGGAAAGAGACGGACGAGCAAACAAAAATCAACCCGATCTCCTGAGCGCTGTCCAGTTACCCCAGCTAGCTACTATCACTGGATACAGAAGATTTCAACATTGTCTGTGGTGCTACCCCACTTAGTCTAAAATCACAGTATGATACAGCACAGGAGAAGGACATTCAGCCCACTGTGCCTTTACGGGCTCACTGCTGGAATTGCTCTGTTCCCTCGTCCACCCCCCACGACTCAGTGTGCTTCATAAAACCCTAAAGTACATAATGGAGCTATTCAGCCCATCAAGTCTGCACCAACTACAATCCCACCCAGGCCCTAACCCCATAACCGCACACATTACCCTAGCTAGAACCCTTGATACTAAGGGCAATTTTAGCATGTCCAATCCACCTAACCTGATCTTTGCCTAAAGCACATCTTTGGATTGCGGGAGAAACCAGAGCACTTGGAAGAAACCCACGCAGGCCCGGGGTGAATGTGCAAACTCCACACAAGCAATGACCTAAGCCAGGAATCGAACTGAGGTCCCTGGCGCTGTCAGACAGCAGTGCTAACCACTGTGCCATCATGCTGTCCTTCAAGCATTTACCCAAATTCTAGTTTAAATCTACTTTTGTTAAATGTATTGTAATTGTAGACAACTTGTGAGCACTAACTGGGGATTCACGCAAGCCCCTAGAAATAGACAACTGAAACTGTGGTTGTTGGATTAGGAGGTGTATGCTTGGAAATGTGTATATCTGCAGATAAATGCTAATGGAAGTGTGTGAAGATTGGCTCCAATTCTGTCCTTCCCCAACCAGCTTTCTGGAGAATAACAGTTTCCAGCATCCTGTCACACAATGCATAACAATTCATTGTGATAAACAAATTCTCCTCATGTGACCTCTGGTTCTTTAGATAACTACTTTAAATCTGGTCACTGATCCTTTTGTCACAGATATGGTTTCTCCTTACTTATACTATCAAAATTCTTCCCCATTTTGAACACATCCATCAAATTTACTCTTAAGTATTTTTCTGCTTTAAAGAGACCAAGCAAAGTTACCAGACTCTCCACTGGAGTAACTCCAAGAGTCAACTGTAAAGGAACAGTGCTCTTTTGCACAAAATAAAGTAAGGCAAAACTACAAGCCTGTGGTGAACACAAACAGGTCCTAAACGGAGCAATATAATAATGGACCCACTCAGGGGCTTGCTTTATACAGGGCTCGACATACGAGCTGCATCTGGTGAGTTAATTACTAATCCCCAGGGAGCTCGTTTTCAGCTAGCCCTACAGGGAGGTCAATCAGTGATTCCCCTACTCAAGTCCTGGGCATTATCACATCCACAGAACTGAAGTCTTTCAGCAGTGTAAGCATCAGCTGTAGGCACCCTCTCCTTTCGGCCTTGTTAACCTTCCTGAAGTGTGGTGGCCACAATTTAATACAATACTCTAGCTGAGGCCTAACCTCCTGTTAGACTCCTATATCTACTTTAGCAATAGAATTCTGGTCACGCTCAGCTCACTTCACCATCCTCTCGACTCAAGGCTCTCCTGATTGTGCTTGATGGGAGCTGCACTGAACCATGTATTGTAAGATTAATAAGACAGAATTTCTGGCAGATATCAAGGATCTGTGCAATGAAGCCATCCTTTCTGGTATATATTCATGAGAAATATGGCACCTATGAATTGTACAGTTGGCCACGTCATTTGAGACTCTGGGGGCTGTCGTTCCTGCCCTTTTGTGAGTCCCCCCAGGCCCAGGTAAATATCCCACATTCAGGTCATGACCCATGGCTAACAGAGGACAAATAAGTACTTCGTGGTGGTGGCAGAAGAGCTAGAACCTCAAGGCTGGTCACAGATGGAGAGAGGATCCTTCAGCAAGAGGATTTATGTTTCCTTTAAGGGAGGCAATGGCCTAGCCATATTAACGCTATACTGCTATTGTTCCGGGGACACGGGTTCGAATCCCGCCACAGCAGCTGGTGGAATTTGAATTCAATAAAGAAGTCTGGAATTAAGAATCTACTGATAATAATGAAACCATTGTCAATTATTGTAAAAAAAATCTGGTTCACTAATGACCTCTAGGGAAGGGAAATCTGCTGTCCTTACCTGATCTTGCCTATATATGACTCCAGAGCCAAAGCAAAGTGGTTGACTCTCAATCGCCCTCAGGCAACTCCAAATGGACAATAAATACTCGCTAGCCAGTGACACCCATGTCCCATGAATGGATACAGATAAATTAGAGGAAGGACACAGGAAATCACCTCAAATTTCAGCGACAGAAGGGAGTAATATGAATCCATCCCATGTAGATGGATACATATTAAATCAAGTTTGGACAGGGAAAGATTAAGGCAAAAAAACAAGGGAAAGAGTTTGCTACTTGCACCTTCAGACAAGGCAACCAAAGCTAAAGTTCACCTCTGAAAGCTGATCATCACAGATGCAGCTATGTGGAAAGTTTCTGTTGGCCCTGTTCCTCTCAGTGGTACAGGCCCGAGGTTTAGAAGGTGCTCTCGAAGGAACCTTAGTTAGTGGCTGCAGTACATCATTTGACATTGCTGCCACTGTACCTCCTGCTGGAAGGAGTTAAGGTTCTGGATGGGAATCAATCAAGGGGCTCCTGGATGATGTCATGCTACTTAAGTGTTGTTGGAGCCGCACTCATGCAGGTAAGTGAACAGTACTCCATTGTACCCCCGACTTATATCTTGTAAATGGTGGACAGACTTTGGGGGGGGGGGGTGGTCAGAAGTGAGTTACTTGCTGCAGAATTCCTAACCTCTTGGAGCTATGATAAAGAGATACCAGCGTTGGACTGGGGTGAACACAGTAAGAAGTCTGACAACACCAGGTTTAAGTCCAATCGATTTATTTGATAGTAAACTCACACAAGCTTTCGGGGCTGTCCTCTTCATCAGGTGAATTCATGCGTGACCAAGAGGACAGCCTCGAAAGCTTATGTGAGCTTACTATCAAATAAATCGGTTGGACTTAAACCTGGTGTTGTCAGACTTCTTACTGCTCTTGGAGCTACAGTATTACATAAAAAGTTTATTTATTATTTATTAGTCACAAGTAAGACTTACATTAATACTGCAATGAAATTACAGTCACCACAGTGTGGCACTTGTTCAGGTCAATGCACCTAACCAGTACGTCTTTCAGACCATGGGAGGAAACTGGAGCACCCGGAGTAAACCCACGCAGACACAGGGAGAACTTGCAAACTCCACACAGACAGTGACCCAAGCCTGCGAATCAAACCCAGGTCCCTGGCGCTGTGAAGCAGCAGTGCTAACCACTGTGGAACTGTGCTGCCCAGGCTATTATATTATATATTATACATATTTATATATATAACATATATATATATGTTATATGGCCAGTCCAATGTTTAATTTCTGGTCAATGGTGACCCCTAGGATGTTGATGTTGGGGACTTCCACAATGATAGAGCCATTGAATGCCAAAGGGAGATGGTTGAATTCATTCTTGTTGAGGATGGTCATTTCCAGACACTAGTATGCCACCAGTGTCACTTTCCACTGATCAGCCCAGGCCCTAATGTCATCAGGATCTTGCTGTATATGGACGCAGACTGCCTCAGTATCTGAGGCATGGCCAATGGAATTGAATCATTTTGAATGCAATTTCTTCCAGCAGCACTGCTGCCTCACAGCACCAAGACCCAGGTTTGATTTCAGGCTTGGGTCACTGTATGGAGTCTGCACGCTCCCTTTGTGTCTGTGTGGGTTTCCGGTTTCCCCTCACCTAGTCTGAAAGACCTGCTGATCTGGTGGATTGACCGTGCTAAGTTCTCCCTCAGCGTACCAGAACAGGGACTGGAGGGAGATTTTTACAGTAACTTCATTGAAGAACTTCATTTCCTCCCTAACAGCATTGTGGGTCAATGCATAGCGCATAGACTGCAGTGAATTAAGAAGGCAGCACACCATCACCTTCTCAAGGGCAACTAGGGATGGGCAATGAATGCTAGCCAGGCAGCGATGCCCATGTCCCATAAATTAATAAAAATAAACGTTAATGTAAGCCCACTTGTGACTAATAAATAAAGGTTACTTTAACCTACTGAAGTGGAATGTGAACAGAGCTTTAACCTGAAGCTTCTGGCTAACTTGTCCAGTGATATTTTGATTATGCTGCCATTCCTAATACACAAGGTGTGGAGTTGCTAGTGTTGGACTGGGGTTAGGCACAGTAAGTATACAAGTAACATACAGGGAGGAGGGCAGTAGTGATCAGAAGTTTAGGGAGACTAAGCATAAATCCCATCCGATATCCAGTGGGAATGGATGTCCAGTTCAGACAGGGCAGGGCTCAGCAACGACACTGCCTCAAACAACAGAATAATTTGTTGATACTCGACTGCAAGGTGACTTCAAGGAAAGAGCAGCATCTGGCTGATATTCTTGAGGTCATGATGTGGAGATGCTGGCATTGGACTGGGATAAACACAGTAAGAAGTCTCGCAACACCAGGTTAAAGTCCAACAAGTTTATTTGATAGTAAACCCACAAGCTTTCAGAACGCTGTTCCTTCATTAGATAAGTGGAAAGTTCTGATCAGGGCATACAGAAGCACACACAGTTTACAGAATGCTGATTAGAATGCAAGTCTTCACAGCTAACCTGCTATTCAAATTTTAAAAGTGCAGATTATGTGAGTGGAGATAGCATTAAGCATAGGTTAAAGAGATGTGTATTGTCTCCACACAGGAAAGTAAGTGAGATGTTACAAGTTCAGGCAAGTCATGGGGGTTACAGATAGGTGACATGAACCCAAGATCAGTACCACTGCAGGGAAGTCTATTGTCAACCTGTCGGACTACACACTTCAACCAGATGGAGTCGAAGTTCTCAGCTGAGGGCTCAATTTCTGCTCCACCACCAAAATGGACTCATCACTCTTGCGGTGAACACAGAGGAATTCATCAGGCGAATAAAGCTGCGGGAGTTCTTCCACAAACCCCAAAAGGCCAACAGTGAACTTAATGAGACAGCCAATGAACCGGAACAGCTGACAGAGAGATCCGCAGTGCAGCAACTGAAGAGGAAAGAGTCCTCCGGAAGGCCGCTGCCCTTGGCTGGACATGTACGCCCAAGCCATCAGGAATGTGTCAACATCAGATTCATCAACTACACTCAGAAGACAGCCCCCGACATCAGCCAAGCACAATGCAACGCCATCCACACTCATAAGACTGACCGTAACATTGTCATTAAACCAACAGACAAAGGAGGGGCCATCGCATACTGAACAGAATGGATTACTGCAAAGAAGTGTACTGACAACTGAACAACAAGGAACATTACAAACAGTTATCTGCAGATACAACAAAAGAACACGCCCGTCAACTCAACACTCTGATCAAGACCTTTGATCCGGACCTTCAGAGCACACTCCGTGCTCTCATCCCACGTAATCCCCGCGTTGGAGATCTCTACTGCCTCCCAAAGATACACAGGACAAACACACCCGACCGTCCCATCGTATCGGGCAGTGGGACCTTGTGCAAGAACCTCTCCGGCTTCGTCGAGGGCATCCTGAAACCCATTATACAAAAAAACACCCCAGCTTTTGTCGTGACAATATGGACTTCCCACAGAAACTCAGCATATATGGAGCAGATGAACCAGGGGCACTCTCTTTATCAGAATGGATATCTCGGTACTCTACATCAGCATCTCCCACAATGATGGCATTGCTGCAACTGCCTCAGTACTCAATGCCGACAACTGCCAGTTTCCAGATGCAATTTTACAACTCATCCTCTTCATTCTGGATCACAATGTCTTCACCTTCGACAACCAGTTCTTCATCCAGACACACGGAACAGCCATGGAGACCAAATTTGCACCAAATAAGCCAACATCTTCGTGCACAGGTTCAAACAAGACCTTTTCACTGCACAGGACCTTCAACCAATGCTATACAATGGATATATCAATGACATTTTCTTCCTTTGGACTCATGGTGAACAATCACTGAAACAACTATATGATGACATCAACAAGTGCCATCCCACCATCAGACTCACCATGAACTACTCTCAGGAATTGGCTGCATTCTTGGACACACATATCTTCATAAAGGACAGTCACCTCAGCACCTCACAGTACCGCAAACCCACAGATAACCTCACGATGCTCCATTTCTCCAGCTTCTACCCTAAACATGTTAAAGAAGTCATCCCCTACAGACAAGCCATTTGAATACTCAGGATCTGCATAGATGAGGAGGGTCGCAACAGACATCTCCAGGCACTGAAAGATGCCCTCATAAGAACAGGATACGGCGCTCAATTCATCGATCGACAGTTCTGACGCGCCACAGTGAAAATCTGCACTGACCTCCTCAGAAGACAAACACGGGACGTGATGATCAGAGTACCCTTTGTTATCCGGTGCTTTCCCGGAGCAGAGAAGATACGACATCTTCCCTGGAGTCTTTAACATGTCATTGATGAAGATGAACATCTCGCCAAGGCCAACCCCACACCTCCGCTTCTTTCCTTCAAACAACCGCACATTACTCACGGCAAACGACCCAGCCTTCAGGAGAACAGTGACACAACACCACGCAATCCTGCCACAGCAACCTCTGCAAGTCATGCCAGATCATCAACATGAATGACATCATCTCACGTGAAAACACCATCCAGCAGGTACACAGCACATACGCTTGCAACTCGGCCAACATTGTCGACCTAATACGCTGCAGGAAAGGATGTCCCGAAACATGGTACGTTGGAGAGACCATGCAGACACTACGACAGCAGATGAATGACAATCACCAGGCAAGACTGTTCCTTTCCTGTTGGCGAACACTTCAGCGGTCACACACATTCGATCTTTGAGTCTTCATGACACACGATAGCGCAGAGTCACTGAGCAGAGACTAATAGCTAAGTTCTACACACACAATGTCAGTCTTAACCACGATCTTGATTTCATGTCACATTATTTGTAACCACCATGACTTGCCTGGGCTTGCAACATCTCACTTACTGTCCTGTCTGGAGACAATACACATCTCTTTAACTTACACTTAATGCTATCTCCACTCACATTGTCTGCAGCTTTAAGACTTGAATAGCAGTATTCTGTAAACTGTGTGTGCCTTTATATGCCCTGATCAGAACATTCCACTCACCTGATGAAGGAACAGCTTTCCGAAAGCTGGTGGGTTTACTATCAAGTAATCTTGTTGGACTTTAACCTGGTGTTGTGAGATTTCTTACTATTCTTGAGGTCAAACAGTTTTGGGACAGTATGGGGTTCAGGGATATAACATCAGGTGGTTTGGTGGGGAGGGGAGGGGTAGGTTGGACACATGAGGTTTGGAGAAAAGTGAAACACAAGCTTGGAGGAGCAAATATTCATTAACGCAAATCTGCTCAATGACATGCGGGGATTAAACATTATAAGCTTGCAGCGGATTAGACAACTGATATATGTTCCGGTCTCCAGGTGAAATAGGAAGATGCACTCAAAACATTATTCAATTACTTGCCAAGAGAGAGCTATGCAGCAGCCCACTGGAACTTGGGCTTGGACGACTATCTGGAGCCAAACGTACACCGAGTTTCTCAAAGGGCAGCAGCAATTGAAATTGGAAAAAGTTAGTACAATATCAGAGTTCTTAGTAAGGTCACGCTTTGTCGGTCTTAATTGCTGTTTTGGAAAGGATGGAGTGCTGGGTAGTAGGCAGGGACTGCAAACGCACGAATGTTTGAGTAATTTACTTCCCATTTTGTGAAATTACTCATTAAAATTTGCATCCAGGGAATACTGGCTTCTGAGTTTCTCTAATGAGCAAGGAAATAAGGAACAGGGGCTGCATGAAAAATGTATAAGTGCTGCTTTTAACCACTCTGGTTGGTGCACTGTGCGGTGGAGAGGCTGGCTGCAACATCTCTGCTGCCTTTCCCACAGGAGGAATCGATGAGATGCATTCTTCTTTTATACGTCTGTACACCTGGGAGTGGAAATCTCTCGGAGACGGTTGTGGATTCAGTCTGCTCTTTATTGGGAAGAAGGCTCTGGATTAAACGAAATAAAAATCCTCCCCTTGCTCTCAACGCCTTCCAACCCACGGTCTGACTTAGCAATCCACCAGCCTCCCTCCACCTTCGTTCTCCCCCACCCGCTTTCCAGAGTATGTCAGGAGAGGCTGGGACCTCACTGGGAATCTTGCTCATTTTGTCTGTCCTTTCATTCAGTCATTAACTCTGAGGTCCCTGACATGCCTGACGCACACACTGACATGTCACACGCACACATACATACACTGACATGCCACACACACATACACACACCCACTCTGACGCATCACACGCGCGTGCATATATACGCACACACACACTGACATGCCATGGTACATGCTTGCTGCCACTGCGTACCAAAGGTGGAGGGAGTGAGTGCTGAAGCCGGTGGAAGCGGGCTGCTTTATCCTGGGCATTTGTTAGAGCTGCCAGTTCCCACGCCACACAGACTGCAGCGGTTCAAGATGGGGGTTCACCACCACCTTCTCAAGGGCAATTAGAGATAGGCAATGAATGCTGGCAACGATTAGATCCTATGAATGAATTAAAGAAAATATATAGCCTCAATGCAGCAGCACGCAGACAGCCAGAAATAAAATTTTACTGCAGAGTTAAAGACACACATGTATCTAATCGAAACCAGTGTTCCCAGGCGGCAGGGCTCATTTCTACATGCGGCGCTGTTTCCTTTTTCCTGAGGTTTTCTATCAGTTTCTTCCAATGTCCTCAAAATTAAAGCTGTAGCCAAATAAATAAAAAAAAGGTAGACTAAAATTGATTAATGTGTCTCCCAGTTATTCACTCAGCCCTTAAGACCAATCAATGCATACGTTTTATGAGCATAAGTCTGGAAACTGTACAGAAAATACCAGCAGTCTATTGGCCTCTGATGATTCTGTTCACTCCCCTCCCTACAAAACACTGACAATCGCTCACATTGAATCATCAGCCCATCAAGTCTGCACCGGTACATGAGAAACACCGGATCCCATTTCCTTGCACTTGGCCCATAGCCCTGAATGTTATGATGTGCCAAGTGCTTATCTAGGCACCTTTTAAAGGATGTGAGGCAACCCGTCTCCACCATCCTCCCAGGCAGCGCATTCCAGACCGTCACCACCCTCTGGGTAAAAACATTTTTCCTCTCATCCCCCCGAATCTCCTGCCCCTCACCTTGAATCTATGTCCCTCGTGACTGACCCTTCAACTCCCTATCTACTATGTCCATGCCCCTCATAATAACTGAATACATAGAAACAGAAGAGACCACTTAGTCCCACAGGTCTGTTCAATTGTGGCTGGTCTAACTCCATATTAGGTAAAGTCGCCTCAATCCCAGATGACCATAGGCTGTTCCCTCCTTCGAGAGGGAGAGCTGACTGCTGATTTAACCCGGGGGTCGCTACATCACAGGCAAGGGGCAAGGTTGAGAAGAATAACCTCAGCCGGTATGGGAATTTTAGCTCTGCACCACAAACCAGCCAACCGAGCGAAACTAACCTCCCTCCATAATATATACCCATCTTTGTCCCATATCCCTGAGTAACTTTGGAAAATAAGTATCTATCTATCATGGATTTAAAATTGATCTTGTGTCAATTGCCATTTGCAGAAGAGTGCTTCAATGTGCAGAGAAATGTTTCCTAATTTCACATTTCTGTGACTGGATCATGAACTTCCTAACCCACAGACTGTAATCAGTAAGGACGGGCAACAACACCTCTCCACAACCATCCTCAACACCAGTGCCCCACAATATTGTGTCCTGAGCCCCTTACTATACTCCTTTTACATCTATGACTGTGTGGCCAAATTCTCTTCCAACTCCATTTTCAAGTTTGCTGATGACACCATTCCCCAAGTGGGTCAGATCTCAAACAATGATAAAACTGAGTACAAGAATAAGATAGAGAATCTGGTGAAATGGTGCAACAACAATAATTTCTCCCTCAATGTCTGCTAGTCATCAACTTGAGGAAACATAGTGGAGGACATGCGCCTGTTTACATCAATGGTGCTAAAGTGAAAATCATTGAGAACTTCAAGTTTCTAAGTGTCCAGATCACCAACAACTTATCCTGGTCCACCCATGCTGACGCTATAGTTAAGAAAGCCATCAACACCTCTACTTTCTTAGGAGGCTATGGAAATTTACTTTGTTTGCTACAACTCTCACCGACTTTTACAGATGCACCATAGTAAGCATTCTTTCTGATTGTATCACAGCTTGATATGGCCCGGGTTCTGACAAGATCGCAAGAAAATATAAACAGTTCTGAACGTAGCCCAGTCCATCACGCATCCATTGTTTCTGTCTATGCTTCCCACTGCTTCGGCAAAGCAGCCAGCATAACGCAAACCCTACACATTCCTGGACATTCTCTCTTTCACCTTCTTCAACCAGGAAAGAGATATAAAGGTCTGAGATCAAGTACTAACCAACTCAAGAACAGCTTCTTCCCTTCTGCCATAAGACTTTTGAACGGATCTACCTTATATTAAATTAATCTTTTTCTATACCCTAGCTGCGTCTTAATGCTATATTCTGCACCCACTCCTTTCCTTCTGTCCTGTGAACTCTAAGTATGGTATGCTTTGTATAGCGCGCAGGAAACAATACTTTTCACTGTAAGCTAATACACGTGGCAATTATAAATCAAATCAAATAAAAAAAACCTAAGGTTTGGCTCTAATCTTTAGACAACGTCTTCAGGTCCTCAGCTAGCCAACTAGTGGAAATAGTTTGTCCAAATCTACCCAATCTGTTTCCCTTAATGTTTTAAAAAATATTGGTCAAACAACCCCTAAACCTTCCAGATTCCAGTGAATCTGAGCCCAGTCTGTGTAATCTCTACCCCTAAGTTACATTTGTGTCACACAATTGCCAGGCAATGACCGTCATCAATAAGAGACACTCAAACCACCGCCCCTTGACATTCAATGGTGTTAACCATCACTGAATCTCCCACTATCATCTCCCTGAGGTTACCATTGACCAGAAACTCAACTGGACTCGCCACATCAACATTGTGGCTACAAGATCTGGTCACAGGTTAGGAACAATGCAGCAAGTATCTCACCTCCTCACTTTCAAAGCCTATCTGCCATCTACAAGGCACAAATCAGGAATGCAATGGAATACTCCCCACTTACCTGGATAGGTGCAGCTCCAACAATACTCATGAAGCTTGACACCATCCAGGACAAAGGAGTCCATTTGATCGGCACCACTTCTATAAACATCCACAGACAGTAACTTCTAAATCCATGATCACTTCCAACTGGAAGGACAAAGGCAGCAGATGAATGGGAACATCACCATCTACAAGTTTCCCTCCAAGTCACTCACCATCCTGACTTGGAAATAGAGCACCATTCCTTCACAGTCGCTGGATCAGAATCCTGGAATTCCCTCCCTTATCACACTGTGGGTCAACCTACAGCACATGGACTGCAGCGGTTCAAGAAGGCAGCTCACCACCACCTTCTCAAAGGCAACTAGGGGTGGGCAATAAATGCTGGCCCATGTCCCACGAATGAATAAACAAAATTAACTCTAGGGAGTCCAGGTCTCATTCTGGTTATTTCTGTAAATTTGTGGCCTGTGATCAAACTGGATTTCAGCAAACTTGCTGACGTGTCTCTGTCATTTATATAACTTAAATCTGGACTTTGTTTGCTCTGTCAGATAGACACAAAAGATTTCATTACACAAGTTCACAACAGGAGAGTGCCCACCCCCTCCCCATGTCCAGACTAAAATTTACTCTTCAATCAACATCATAATGTGTTGGCATGGTGGCACAGTGATTAGCACTGCTGTGTCAGAGCGCCAGGGACCCAGTTCAATTCCACAGCCTATGTGGATCTGCACGTTCTCCCCGTATCTGCATGGGTTTCCTCCAGTTTCCTCCCACAGTCTGAAAGACATGCTCTTTAGGTGGATTGGCCCTGCTAAATTGCTCCTTAGTGTCAGGGTGACTACCTAGGGTAAATACATGGGGTTATGGAAATAGGGCCTGGGTGGGATTGTAGTCGATGCAGGCTCCATGGGCTGAATGGCTTCCTTCTGCACTGTAGGGATTTTATTTTATTGTAAAAATAAATGGTCCTGATCACATTTGTGGGAGCTTGCTGTTCTCAACTGGCTGCTACACCTCCTGCATTATAAACATCTACACACCAAAAAGTGCTTCATTAGCTGTTAAGGTGCTTGAGATTTTATTTTATCCATTCATAGGACATGAGCACGCTAATTAGGTCAGCATCTATCACCCATTCCGAGTTCCCCTTGAGAAGTTGGCAATGAGCTGGTAGAACAGAGTGGCTTGCTAGATGCCCAGAGTGGGGACAAGGGAAAGAGGACTGGAGCAGGGGCAGGCTTTGAAATGCGCTGCACAATTGCATATTCTACTTTCCAAAGCAAATGTCAGTAAAGTTTGGAAACGTAACTCCACTTTTCCATTTGGAGCTTTGAGATTACACCGACAAATAAATCAACAATTAGAATGGGGCTTTTACAGATTTAATAGGAAATCTCACCATCAGTACTATTCTGATAAAGGTTATACAGATACTGGACAGCTATTGGTGATTTACAAGGTAATAACCCAGTTGAGAATATTGAACTGTTAGCAGTTGTGTATATTACATCCACCGTTTGAAGCTGGAGATGAAATGACTGCTGCTTGTTGCTGCTAAAGTATCCACCAGGCAGAGACCAATGTCTTAACTGTTTATTCACAAACTTTATCCTTGGGTTAATCAAATGAAGAAAGGCCTAAACAGTATCTGGCTACGTGAGGGTGTAGGTAAGGAAGGAGTAATTGGAAATGTCCCATGTTTTCCTGTGGGCCACTGTGTCTCTGAAATGGATTGACTGACAGCTCTCACTGCTCTTTATCTGATATTTCTCCTCCTCGCAGCCTTGATGGTGCTCCGCTCGGAGATACCTCGCTTCCATCTTGAAGTTTCTCGAAATAAAAATTGTGATGGAGCACACCAGTGGGCGGCATGGTGGCACAGCGGTTAGTACTGCTGTCTCATACTGCCAGGGGCCCAGATTCAATTCCCAGCCTCGGTCACTGTCTGTGTAGAGTCTGCACATTCTCCCTGTGACTGTGTGAATTTTCTCCGGGTGCTCCGGTTTCCTCCTGGAAGACATGCTGCTTAGGTGCATTCTCCATGGTAAATTTCCCCTCGGTATACCTGAATAGGCACTGGAGTGTGGCAACTAGGGGATTTGCACAATAACTTCATTGCAGTGTCAATGTAAGCTGGCTTATGATATGAATAAATAAACTTTTAATACTTTAACTTCTGTTTATATAATGCTCAGGGCATCCCACTGTCCCCCAGAGTCATTAAAGTTCTTTTGAAGAAGTGTAGCCATAGATACGACTGTCGTTTTCAAGTGCTCTGTCATTGATTATGTAAGTCTGGTGACTAATTTATGCACATTGTGCTTGACTGGTTTAGCCTGGATGTGGACTCAGAGCTTGTGTAAGCACGGAAGCTATAATTGGGGAGGGGGGGATTAGTAGGGTAAATGCATAGGGTTACGGAGATAGGATGCAGGAGTGGCCTGGTTAAGATTTTGAAGAATTTGGCTGATGGACCCAATGGCCTCCTTCTGCACTATAAGGATTCTATGATTTTTTTATATTTATGTGTGGATCATGGGCATTATCGGCTGGCCATCATTTATTGTCCATCCCTTGAAATTGAGTGGCCTGCTAGGCTATTTCAGAGGGCTGTTGAGAGTCAACCACATTGTAGTGGCTCTGAAATCATATGTAGGTCAGACCGGATAAGGACGGCAGATTTCCTTCCCTAAAGAACACTAGTGAATCAGATGGATTTTTCCGATAATCAACAATGGTTTCATGGTCATCAGTAGATTTTTAATTCCAGATATTTTTTACTGAATTCAAATTCCACCTCCTGCCATGGGAGGATTCGAACTCGGGTCCTCAAAACATGAGCTGAGTTTCTGGATTAATAGTCTAGCGGTAATACCACTAGGCTATCGCCTCCCCTTCCACCAATGGTAGCAGCTAGCCTGCTATTTTAATCTCCATTCCTTTTCTTTTCTTTAGCTTTTTCTAATATTACATGGGGCTGCCACAACGCTGGTTGATCTCCTTTACAATGAGCATCATTTTGATATTTTTATCTGATTTGGTAGGTGGTCTCACAGCTGGATAGTTTTCCTTATGCCAGCCCTTGCCTGCTCATCCCGACTGCCAAGGATACCAGTGGAAATTTCCCCTCCTTTTCCAACAAGCCACAACAAAAGCAGAGAAAGCAAAGATAAGCACTGACTGCAATTCCTCCCATCGATTGGAGATTGAATCCAGGAGGCAGCGAGTGCGGTTGCAGGGAGACAGTGATTGCCTTTGGTCTCTTCTCACCGGGGAGCATGTTTTTGTAGAGGGAGCTGTGGTTTTGTATGGTTCCTATTACACGACCTCACATCCGAACATTCAGATTTGTTGTTCTCATTTAGTCAAAAGTCATCAATTTCCGGCTGAAATCCTTCCTCGGAAAGGGATCATCCTGGTAATACTCTCCGAAAAGCATCAATGGATAATTAATAATTCAGTACTAGCTGGCAAAAAAAAACACTGAAGACTCCAGGTTGTGAATCAACACCACTTTAGCGTAACTACATATTGAGATGCACCCGGAAGCTGACACATTTGCACTGGCTTATTCATCCTGTTGTTTTGCTCCTTTCACAGAATCCCTACAATGTAGAAGGAGGCCACTCAGCCCATCAAGCCTGCACTGAAAACAGTCCCACCCTTGTTCCCCCACATATATACCCTGCTAATCCTCTGACATAAACATCAAACCTACACTTACATCTTTGGATAGTGGAAGGAAACCCATGCAGACATGGGTTGAAACATGCAAGCTTCACATAAAAGTTTATTTATTTATGAGTGTCATAAGTATGCGTACATTAACACTACAATGAAGTCGCTCTGAAAATCCTCTAATCGCCACATTCCGGTGCCTGTTTGGGCATACTGAGAGAAAATTTAGCATGCCCAATTCACCTGACCCGCATATCTTTGGACTGTGAGAGGAAATTGAAGCATCCAGCGGAAACCCACGCAGACATGGGAAGAATATGCAGACTCCACACAGATACTGGCCCAAGCCAGGAATCAAATCCAGGTCCCTAACGCTCTGAGCCAGCCATGCTAATACTGTGCCACCATGCTGCCTCATAGAGAGTCACTCAAGGCTAGAATCAAACCTGGGTCCCTGGCAGCCATGCGAACCACTGTGTCAGTGCCGAATGGTAGTAGAGATGGACGGTCAGGGATTCAAATGCCACTCCAGGGACTTGAAGATGTAGTCTCAGCCTGGCACTTTGATTGCAAGACTGAAGGGGTGCCACACTGTAGGAGATGCCATCCTCAGCATGAAAAGTTTAACCCTCTCAAGCACGTGAAGTAAATCTCATGACCCTAATTAGAAAGAAAACCAGGCAGGTCTGAGGCAGCAGTGCTAACCAGTGTGCCAATGTGCTGCCCCTACAAGCTACAGTCTGCTTCTTTGATTAGAGTTTTGGGAGCACTGCAAGTCATCAATGAGTTGGCAGAGGTTGGCGATTGCCTCTGGCAGGACAATTAAGAGAGAAAATGATGGAAACATTCCTCCGACTTTAGTTAGCTGCCGACATTCTTTGTGTTCACTGCTGATGTAGGCGTGTGACAGAAATTTGAATAATTGATCATTTTTTGCCCGGGGTAAGTGGAACTGTGCGAGTTGGTCACTTAGATCCTATTTCACTGACGAGTGCACAGACCATCACAGTTAACAAAAACAAACCCTCAAAGTTATTATTTGTTTCCTGATTTATTGACTGGGCAGCTGAGAACACATACAGAAAATGTAATTGGATCATTTCAAATGGCATTTGAAGATAATACTCTGGTAATATGACGGGGAGATGGAGCATTCGCTGTTTTATCACCAAGGTGTGACAGGCACACAATAAATGAGAGACTCGCAGGAACTCTGTGCCATTCTTGAGGCATTTTAGATATAAAACCATCGCTTCTGACAAATGTTCCTCTCATCTCCAAGCATCACAGATTGCTACTAGCTGCAAGGATGGTCTGACATTCTCACACAACTCTCCCTCCAACTCCCCAAGCTTGCACACGCTCAGCTGCACCCAGCCCTGATCCTCTATCTCCACAACCAAGATCACGGACTAATCTTGAGCAAATGGAGAATTGGGAGGGGGAAATAGGGTTGTCCCACTGGACCAATGATTTCCAAAGCTCTCACCACCTCACGTTGGACGCCTTTCCCCAATTCTGATATTTGAAGCAGAACCGCACACCCCCACCCCTCCCCCAACAGTGTGGCACTCCCTCAATCACAACCATTCAGATAGTGCAGCACTCCTTCAATATTGTCCCCCGACAGCCTGGTGCTCCTGCAGTACTACCCCTCTGACAGCACAACATTCACTTGAAACTGCCCCTCTGTCAGTGCAGCACTTCCTCAATATTCCCTCCTAGACAGTGCGGCACTCCCTCAGCACTGATCCTCTGACAGTGCAGCACTCTTGCTGTACTGACACTGACAGTGCGGCACTCCCTTAGTACTGACCCTCTGACAGTGCGGCACTCCCTCAGCACTGACCCTCTGACAGTGCGGCACTCCCTCAGTACTGACCCTCTGACAGTGCGGCACTCTCTCAGTACTGACCCTCTGACAGTGCGGCACTCCCTCAGTACTGATCCTAATAGTGCAGCACTCCCACAGTACTGACTCTCTGAAAGTGTGGCACTTCGTCAGCACTGACCCTCTGACAATGCAGCACTCCCACAGTACTGACCCTCTGACAGTGCAGCATTCCCTCAGTAGTGACCCTCTGACAATGCGACACTCCCTCAGTACTGACCCTCTGACAGTGCGGCACTCCCTCAGCACTGATCCTCAGACAGTGCAACAGTCCCTCAGTAGTGACCCTCTGACAGTGCGACACTCCCTCAGGACTGCATCCGGGGTCTGTGTAAAACTTGTGTGCTCAAACCTCTGCAATGTGTTCTGAACTCACAACCTTCTAACTCCAAGTGAAAATGCCATCATACCACAGAAACTTCAATCTCCATTTCCAAAAAACAAAAAGACTATTTCCTCAGGTGGATGGAGCTGTTCATAGCAGACATGACTGTAAAGCTCATGATTGGATATATAAAAATAATGTCCAAGTGGGTTCTTTACTCAGAGAGTGGTTGAAGTGTGGAATGCACTGCCTGCTGTGATAGGGCAGTTGGACACTTTAGAACTTTGAAGCGGTTATTGGATAGGCACATGGAGCACATCAGAATGATAGGGAGTGGGATAGCTGGATTTTGGGCTTGGACATAGCTTGGCACAACATCGAGGGCCGAAGGGCCTGTACTGTGCTGCAATGTTCTATGTTCTATAAAAAAAGAGCTTTAGGAAACTGACCATGGCTCCCATGCTCTTATCAGGTGAATCAGGATTCGAACAGAACAAAAGTACCCATCCTCCGAATGGCATCGAGTGGCTGGATGTGGAAGGGATACTTAGTCTCGTGGGACAACCTAGGTTCACGGTTTAAAAAATAAGGAGCTGCCCATTTAAGACAGAGATGAGGGTAAAAAAATTCTTAGAGGATGGTGAGTCTCTGGAACTCCCTCAAAAGATGGTGGAAGCAGAGACTTTGGAGGCAAAGATATTACAGAATCCTTATAGTGCAGGAGAAGGCCATTCAGCCCACTGACTCTGCACCGACCACAATCCCACCCAGATCCTATCTCCGTAACCCCATTATATCCCCTGACACTAAGGGGCAATTTAGCATGGCCAATCCATCTAACCTGCACATCTTTGGACTGTGGGAGGAAAACGGAGCAAAGAACAAAGAACAACACAGCATGGGAAATAGGCCCTTCGACCCAACAAGCTCGCGCCAACATCTTAATGTTCCCACTTCTACCCATGACTCTTGTCTATGTTTATGGAAATCTGCATTGGAACCAAATTGAGGAGACAATTTAGGGACAATTTGTTTCGCCAATTAGCATAAGAGCACACCTTTGGGGTGTGGGAGGAAACCGGAGCACCCAGAGAAAACCCACGCAAGCACGGGGAGAATGCGCAAAGTCCCACAGATACCGGCCCAAATCCCTGTATCTGCACAGCAACACTGACAGTCACTGAGTTGTCATGTTGCCCATCAACTGGTCCAGTCTAAGCGTACACTAACGACGTGCAGCACTAGGCTACTCTGAAAAAATCCAAGAGCAGCCTTCTCACGACCCATCGCGTGTATGCCCCTTGTTAGACAAGGTGGACCGAAGTACCTGTAGGATAAAAGCATCTGGAAGAAACCCACACAGACACGCGGAGAACGCCCAAACTCCACACAGACAGTGATCTAAGCCATGAATTGAATCCAGGTCCCTGGCATTGTGAGGCAGCAGTGTTAACCACTGTCTTCTCACGTGCTCCTAGATAGATCGATTTATGATTAACAAGAGGGTGAAATGTTGTTGGGGTAGGCAGGAGGTTGCAATAAGGGAGCTTAAGGATGGCGCTGGAGTGTGGTCACTTCTTGCAAGCTGTGCCCGGCACAATCCTCTAATTCTATCTTTTACTCTCATTCTACACTTTTAAAACTATACTCTAACTCTTTTACCAACCGACCTATCACATATTAAGTCAATTTTATTTATTCATTACTCACAAGTAGGTTTACATTAACACTGCAATGAAGTTACTGTGAAATTCCCCTAGTTGCCACACTCTGGCGCCTATTCGGCTACACTGAAGGAGAATTTAGCACGGCTAATGCACCTAACCAGCATGTCTTTCAGACTGTGGGAGAAAACCGGAACACCTGGAGGAAACCCATGCTGACATGGGCAGAATGTGCAAACCTGATACAGACAGTACGGGAGTTTGCACATTCTTTCCTTACACCTTAGCTATGACTGTCACACTACATTCTCACTCTCTCCTTTCCTTCTCCAGGTACAGAATGCTTTGACAAAGCAAATAACAAGTTTGTTACTTGCTTTGTCAAATAAATAACAATTGTTTATTGTGTGCAAGAAACAATACTTTCCGTTGCACACTAATACACGGTGACAATAATGCATCAAATTAAACCAAATCAGATCTTATCGAAGGGGGAGCAAGATTGAATGGTCAAGTGACCTTTTCCTGCTCCTAATTTGTACATTCATGTGTTTAACCCACTGTACTGGTATGGGTGAGACTTCTCCTGTAATGTACTGGCAATGTTACACAGCATAATCCCAATCACAATACTGTGCTTATGACACTGAACTCACAATTAACGAGGGAGCTGTAGTATTTTTGATGCTGTAACATATCTGAATATTATTCAGTTGTTAATAGACTCGGATAAAACAACACAATTTACAAAGTGGTGGATTGCTGCCATTCCAACAAGCCCTTGACATTTATTACCTATTCTATTCCAATACTAAAGGTTCCTGTTAACCTTTAGCTCTCAGCGGGCTCCTGACATCAAAGAGAATTTTTACATTGCTAAACTGACCAGCATTTGTACTCAGAATGTCATCGCTCGCTCACTTTAGTGGTTCCGTCACTAGACGAGTAACCCAGAAACCTGGACAAGTGCTCTGGGGACTCAAGTTCAAATCCCACCACAACAGCTGCAGAACTTACATTTAATGAAATACACTTGGAATTAAATAAAAAGGAATTGTCAGCCATGCTGAACCTGACACTGCCAAATTGTAGCAAAAATGCACCTGCCTCTGCTCCTGTCTTCTAAGGGAGGAAATCTGCCGTCTTTACCCAGTCTGGCCTACGTGGGACTCCAGAGCCTCAGCAATGTGGTTGACTCCTAACTGCTTCCAAAATGGCCCAGGAAACCACTCCATGGTATGCACCAACACCTCCTCAAAGACAGTAAATGCTGGCCTTGACACCAACTGGCATAACTCATGAATTCACAGAATCCCTACAGTGCAGAAGAAGCCATTTGGCCCATGTAGTCTGCACCACCTCTCTGACAGAGTATCTTACTCAGGCCTTCTCCCCTCCTTATTGTTGTAACCACAAGAATTTCCCAAGGCTAATCCAATTAACCCACACATTTTGGGGCAATTTAGGGGTAATTTAACCTGCACATCCACATAACTTGCACATTTTTGGACTGTGGGAGGAGAACCCCGAGGAAAAACACACAGACAGGAGAAAAACATATTTGTGGGTATCCATGCATTTGTGAATGTATATGAGGGGTGTGTGTGTGTGTGAGTCTGTCAATATACAGTGAAAAGGGGTGTTATATGTGAGTCTTTGAGAGTGACCATTCAAACAGTCATTAACCTGAAACATTGGCTGGAATTCTACCGCCCCATCCATCACAGGAATTCCAGCAAGTGAGGGCTGGACAATGAGGAGCTCCACTGACCGCACATGGGAGTTTTCGGGTCTTGGGTCAAGCGAGGCTGTAAAATCCCACCCATATGCTGCCAGACCTGCTGAGTATTTCCAGCATTTTTTGTTTTTATTCCAGCAAGTTTACTCCCACTGCACTCTTGGGAGTGCCCTGGCCGGCCACTGGTACGAGTCCTTATTAATTATGTCGGTTCAATCGTGGGCACAATATTTTTACTCCTTATTGATGGACATTCAAAGTGGATGAAAGTGTTTGAGATGAAGTCATCAACATTACCCACTACAGTTGAGAAATTGTTTTTCCACCCCACAGAATACCTGAAGTCATAGGGCAGTATTTTGTAGTCTCGCTCATCCCGAAACCATAATATCCTGCCCGAGGTCAACAGACCTTTCCACGATCTGCCCCTTTTCTGCTGCGATTCCTGTGGGAGGGGGCAGAACAGTAAAATTCCAGCCATTGCGTCTGATAATGGAACAGCCATCACAGCTGAGTTTCAGAACTTCACCACCCTCAATAGTATCGAGCATTTCAGAACTGAGCCTTAACACCCAGCATCCAACAAATTAGCTAAACGAGCTGTCCAAATCTTTAGGTTCGGCATGAGGAAGTAGTCAGGAGGGAGTCTGGAAACCAGAATCTCACAATTCCTTCTGGTTTATTGGACAATCCCTATAACAACAACAAGAGTCGCGCCAACTATGAGAGAATTGTCAATGAACCATCATCTCAGAACACGTTTCCAAATTTTCCAGGTAGGGTAGAGGCCAGCCAAAGCAGTCAGAAGGCAAGCCAGGATTCATGGAAGCCAACATGCCCGTTTTCAGTGTGTGAGGCTGTGTATGTGAGGAATTTTGGAAGGAGGTTGAGTTGCATCTCTGGAGTTGTTGTATCCAAAACTGGAGCCCCATCTTATCAAGTGGATGTATAAGGAAGGATCATCCAGAAGCACATAGTCCATTTGAGAGAGTGAGAGTTGTCCCAGCAGCCAGTACTGCTTTCAAGAACTGTATTGTCATCTGGGAATGTTGCCAACTCTCCGAGTACCTGGTCATCCTGCGGCAGACACAACCAATGTCTCCATGGAAACAGAAAGAATGGAACTGCCTGTGCCTGAGGAGGTACTTGTCATTGTGATCTTGGCTGACTGCAGTCCAGTGGAAGCATCCCAGCCAGGGGAGTTACGTCGTTCCACAAGGATTTGGAAACTCTCTGAATTTATAATCAACTAAGTTCATGTACGAAATATTTATTCATTGGGGTTTAGAAGACTGAGAGGGAATGTCATAGAAACTTATAAAATTCTAACAGGATTAGACAGGGTAGATTCAGAAAGGATGTTCCCAGTGGCGGGAGAGTCCAGAACTAGGAGTCACAGTTTCAGGATAAGAGGTAAACCTTTTAGAACTGAGGTGAGGAGATATTTCTTCACACAGAGGATGGTGAATGTATGGAATTCACTACCATAGAAAGTAATTGAGGCCAAAACGTTGTGTGATTTCAAGAAGAAATTAGATATAGTTCTTGGGATTAAAGGAATCAAGGATATGGAGGGAAGGGTGGGGTAATCAGTGTATTAGAGTCAGAGTTATTGAGGTTTACGGCACGTAAACAGACCCTTTGGCTGAACTTATCCAAGCTGGTTTTTTTTGTAACTACCACGTTAGTCCGAATTGCCTGCGTTTGGCCCATATCCTTCTCTACCTATCTTATCCAGGTAACTGTCGAAATACTTTTTAAAAGACAAAATTGTACTTGCCTCTGCTATTACCTCTGGCATCTTGTTTCAGACACTCACCGCTCTGTGTGTGAAAAAATTGCCCCTCTGAACCCTTTCCCCTCTCACCTTAAACTTATGCCCTCTAGTTTTACTCTCCCTTATCTTTGAAAAAAGATATTGACTATCTACTTGATCTATGCCCATCATTATTTTATAGACTTCTATAAGATCATCCCTAAGCCTCCTAAGCTCCAGGGAAAAGAGTCCCAGTCTATCCAGCCTCATAACAAATGGTAGAGCAGGCTCGAAGGGATGAATGGCCTTATGTAGTGCAGTACCGTCACCCCACAGCAGAGGGAGATCTGCTTGCAATCCTCACTCACGCATTGGTCCCAGCTTCAAAGAGCACCAGAGGTGCAAAGTAACATTTGGATGGCTTTGCTATGCCGCAGGAGTGTTGCAGTGCCTTCAGTGCATTTGCATTCAGCTCCGCACAGGGCTGCGTTCCCTCCAGCACCAACCACACAAAAAAAACTTATTTAAAATTATTCCAAATTTGCAGAATAATAACAGTAATAAACATATGCCAATGAAACAGGCATCCAGAGCATAAACTCATAAAACATACAGTTAGAATTAATAGCCTGAGTCATTTCGAAATAATTAAAATGAATTATAATTTGGAAAAGTGTTGATTTAGGCATCTGCCCACCTTTCAAAACCAAGGCCAACCTTTTGCATTTTCAACATCTTGAGCAATACTGAGCTGATGAAGTGAGATTTTAGAGTCATTAAATCCAAACGGTGGTGAAGACTGGGGCTGAGCGACTGACCAAATAAAGCAAACAAGATAAAAGAGCCTCTATGGCAGCAGCATGTTAGGAAAAATGTACCAGGAGCCTCGGATTCACAAAATCTGGTCAGGTCTGGATTTTAAAATTGTCATCCTTGCTTTGCAATCCCTCCATGTTCTTCTTCCCATCTCCGGAACTTCATAGAGTCACAGAATCCCTACAATGCACAAGGAGGCCATTTAGGCCATCAAGTCTGCGCCGATCACACTCAGGCCCTATCCCCTTGGATTTACTCTAGCTAATCATCATGACACCAAGGGGCAATTTAGCCTGGCCAATCTATCTAACCCACACATCTTTAGACTGTAGGAGCAAACCAGAGTACCCGGAGGAAACCCACGCAGACGTGAGAAGAACATGCAGACTCCACACAGACAGTGACCCAAACTGGGAATCGAACCCAGGTCCCTGGCCCTGTGAGGTAGCAGCGCTAACCACTATACCACCGTGCTGCCCTCTTCCAGCCTCACAACCCTCTGAGATATCTGATTCTGACCATTCATGCTTCATTCTGATTGCTTCACCAGTGGCAGCTGTGCATTCAGCTGCTGAGGAACTGAGCTCTGGAATTCCCTCCCTAAACCTCTTTTCTTCTTTTCCTCTCAACCCCTCCTTTAAGACACTCCTTAAAATTGATCTCTTTGATCACCTGTCCTAATGTCTCCTGTGACCTGGCATCAAATTTTGTTTGTCTGCTACTGGTGGAGCGATCAGAATGAAGGAAGTACGAATGGTCAGAATACAGATATCTATTTGTTTATACAGATATCTATTTGTACCTCAGGGGTCTGTTTTGGGGCCCCTGCTGTTTGTAATTTTTATAAATGATCTGGATGAGGGTATTGAAGGATGGATTAGTAAATTTGCAGATGACACTAAAGTCGGTGGAGTGGTAGATAGTGAAGAGGGGTGTTATAGTTTGCAGAGGGACTTGGACAAGTTGCAGAGCTGGGCCGAGAGGTGGCAAATGGAGTTTAATGTGGAAAAGTGTGAGGTAATGCACTATGGCAGAAATAATAAATGTGTAGAGTATAGGGCTAATGGTAGGATTCTTAGTAGTCTTGATGAACAGAGGGATCTTGGTGTGTATGTGCATAGATCCCTGAAAGTAGGCAGTCAGGTCGAGAAGGTTGTTAGGAAGGCATATGGAGTCTTGGCTTTTATTGGTAGAGGGATTGAATTTCGGAGCCGCAACGTCATGTTGCAACTGTACAAAACTCTAGTGCGGCCGCACTTGGAGTATTGTGTGCAGTTCTGGTCCCCACATTATAAGAAAGATGTGGAGGCATTGGAGAGGGTACAGAGGAGGTTTACCAGGATGTTGCCTGGTATGGAGGGCAGGTCTTATGAAGAGAGGCTGAGGGATTTGAGGTTGTTTTCGTTAGAAAGGAGGCGGCTAAGAGGGGACCTTATCGAAACATATAAGATGATTAGAGGTTTAGATAGGGTGGACAGTGATAGCCTTTTTCCTAGGATGGAGAAAGCTAGCACGAGGGGACACAGCTTTAAATTAAGGGGTGATAGTTATAGGACGGATATCAGAGGCAGGTTCTTTACCCAAAGGGTGGTTCGGGAGTGGAATGCCCTGCCTGCAGCAGTTGTAGATGCGCCAAGTTTGGTGGCGTTTAAGAGGTTAGTTGATAAGTATATGGAAGAGAAGGGAATGGTTTAGTTTGGAGGGGCAATGCTTTTTATATTGGTCGGTGCAACATCGAAGGCCGAAGGGCCTGATCTGTGCTGTAGTGTTCTATGTTCTATGTTTGGTAATTTTCATTAAATGTCTTACCATATTTGGGCTGCTTTATAGATGCAAACTGATATTGTAGTTTAGCATTACAGTGGACCATTTCTTCACTTATGTCCTGTAGATGAGAGTCTAAAAGCCGATCTAATTCCTGATGCAGGCCAATGGAATTCTGAGCTGCATGGAGATGGAATTATGCACCCCGGGGACAGGCGGGTCGATCTATCAAGACTGTGCCAGTGGTCCTCTACATCACAGTTTTCACCTACCTTCATCCCAAACTGATACTCCAGCTTCACAGCCCTTGGTAAGTCAGCCGCAGTCCTGAGCCACTGGTGTAACTCTGCTTTCTCAACCTCTTCCTCTCACAGTCTTGCTGGTGTGACTACAATCTATAACCCGGTCACAGGGACCTGCCATGCCTACCTCAGCAGCATCGCGACTCACCGGGCCACCTCGCAATCACAGTTCATAATTAAGGGTGGCACAGTGGCAAGCACTGGTGTCTCAGTGAACCCGGGTTCGATTTTAGATTTAGATCACTGTGTAGAGTTTGCATGATCTCTGTGTGGTTTTCCTCTGGGTGCTCCGGTTTCCTCCCACATGCGGGTTAAGTGGATTGACTATGCTAAATTGCCCCTTCATGTCCGAAGGTGTGTAGATTAGATGGATTAGCCATGATAAATGCACAGGGAGGGCCTGGATAGGATGCTCTTTCAGACAGTCTATGTAGACTCGATGGGCCAGATGGTCTCTTTCTGCACTTTAGGGATTATAGAATTCTATATCCTAACTAATAGCCACCTCACTATCATTCATTTTTGTTACGTTGAGGCTTTCTAATACAGTTGCTTCTGCCCCAGGAACCAGGACAAGTTTGTCCCATACGTCCAGACAATGAATAAAGAAGCAACTGACAATATACCATGGAATACTTTGGAACTGTAGTTACTATTGTGTTATAGAAATCGGTTAAGCACCAATTCATTATCTACATCATGTAGCATTATAAACACAAGACTGTTAGACAGGAGAATAACCTCAGATGTTAAAGTAAATGAAGCTGGAAGAACAGATACTTCGGTACGAAGTGAGTTTTGAGATAAGGGATTGCATGGGAAAGTGCAGTTGAGTGAAAAGATGAGCTCTGATCTTACTGAATGGTGGAACCGGCTGGAGAGAGCAGATGGTCTACTTTTGCTCCTGTTTCATGTTTTTAATGTTGATTCACAGTCTGTGCTGCAATGCCAGGCTTTGCAAACACTGATAGAGTTTTAAGATGAATTTCCAGAGCAATCCAACAAACGTATTGTCCTGCCTTTGCAATAAAACCCAGATGAGGCCATATCTAGAATACAGTGTCGCTAGTTCCCCAGCCTGGTCTTGTTGAAAGAAGCTTGGTTACCATGACAAAGAGTGCCGGGGCCACAAGAGCGGACATTGTTGGACATGTTGGGGAACTGAGCTTGAACGACACTAACCATAATGAATGATAGTGTCCATGGCTGGGCAATTGTCCAGCAGACTGACTGGGAAACATGACCAGAGATGAAACATTGAACAAAGGGTTTTGTTCCAATCCAGATGTCTGTTCATTAACTGAAATGCAAGGGTGTGCTGGCTAGCACACACGTCATCTGTGAGTGATTAATGGAAAGCATTAGTATAGGCCAATAAAGAATGGAAAGGAGACAAAGGAACAGATTCCTTGGCAAAATGACTCCCCAAAGCCCGTCCACCATTTACAAGAGACAAGTCAGGAGTGTGATGGAATACTCTCCCTTTGCCCGGATGGTAGCAGCTCCAACAACACTCAAAAAACTCGACACCATTCAGGACAAAGCAGCTGCTTAACTGACACCACATCCACCACTTTCAACATTCACTCCCTCCACCACCGACACACACAGCAGCAGCAGTGTGTGCCATCTACAAGATGCACGTCAGCAACTCACCAAGGCTTCTTCGACAGCCTATTCCAAACCCACAATCTTTCTCACCTATAAGGATAAGGGGAGCAGACACCTGCCATCATCACCATCATCGGGAGTTGGAAGATATCTTGACCGTCATTTGGTCAAAATCTTGGAATTCCCTCCACCAGTTTGTTAGCATTGTTTTTAAATGCACTTTCTACAAGGGCAATACTGATGGGTGATAAACACTGGCCTGCCCGGCAAGACCCACATTCTGA